>JARQOC010000001.1:401083127-401683127 GCA_033576535.1 Allobates femoralis
CCTTAAAAACTATGTTACTATGTATTCTGATGTCCAGCCTGGTACTTGATGGTGAATTGGTAGTTGGTGAGCCTGGCCATCCATCTCTGCTCCATGGTTCCCAACTTTGCAGTCTCCAGGTGGGTGAGCGGATTGTTATCCGTGTAGGCGATGAACTTGCTAGAGGCGAGATAGTGTTTAAACCTCTTGGTGATGGCCCAGACCAAGGCCAGGAATTCCAGCTTGAAGGAACTGTAATTTTCTGGGTTCCTCTCTGTGGGTCGCAGCTTTTGGCTTGCGTAGGCGATTACCCTCTCCTTACTGTCTTGCTTTTGGGAAAGAACGGCTCCGAGTCCCACATTGCTGGTGTCTGTATACAGCAGGAATGGCAGGCTGTAGTCCGGGTAAGCTAGGATTTCTTCTCCTGTCAGGGCTTCTTTCATCGTCTGGAACGATATCTCTTGTTCTTTACCCCATCTCGGAGAATCCTTTGACTTGCCCTTCATGGGTTGGCCTACTAGCAGATCTTGTAATGGAGCAGCCTTCTTGGGGTACTCCTTGATGAATGTTCGGTAGTAGCCCACCAAACCCAGGAATTGACCTACTTCTTTGATGGTTTTGGGTTCTGGCCATTCTTTGATTGCTGTTACCTTGTCTGGATCCGGGGCCACGCCTTCAGCACTGACTATGTGTCCCAGGTACTGCACTCTTGGCTTTAGTAGGTGGCATTTTGATGGTTTTAGCACCATCCCGTATTTAGCCAGAGCTTCGAACACTTCTCCTAGATCGGCGACATGTTCCTCGCACGTCATCCAGGTAGAGCAGCACCATCTCAAAGTTCTTATGCCCCAGGCAACTCTGCATCAATCTCTAGAAGGTTCCGGGTGCATTACATAGTCCTAAGGGCATGCTGTTGAACTCACATAGGCCCATAGGTGTTGTGAATGCCGTCTTCTCTCGGTCTTCTTCGGCTACGGACATCTGCTAATACCCGCTAGTGAGATCTAAGGTGGAGATGTAGTTGGCAGACTTCAACGCAGCTAAAGACTCTTCTATACGTTGTAACGGGTAAGCATCTTTGTGTGTTATGCGGTTTATTTGCCTATAGTCTACACACATCCTCATACTTCCATCCTTTTTCCTGACTAGGACAAATGGTGCTGCCCAGGGACTACAGCTATCTCGTATAACCCCTGCGTCTTTAATGTCCTGTAACATTTCCTTGGCTTTTTGATAATGTGAAGGTGGAATTGGCCTATACCGCTCTTTGATTGGTGGATGTGTACCTGTGGGGATGTGGTGTTGTACCCCTTTTTTCCTACCAAAGTTAAGTGGATGCTTACTGAAAACTTGTTCAAATTCTTGGGCTACCCGGTACACACCTTGCTTTTCATACACAGGAGTGGTGTCAGTTCCGACATGTAGCTGCTGGCACCAGTCCTCCAGTGGCCCAATTGTTTGATCAGTTTTTGCCCCTTCCTCGTGGGGTTCGGGTTGCGCTGCTTGAACCTCATTATTACTGTCTATAATTTGGCAACGGTGGTATACCTGGTTGATTTAACCTCTTCACTGCCACAGTTTAAGATGCAAACTGGCACTCTCCCATTGTGTACATTAACCACCCCCCTGGCTGTCAACAGTGTAGGTCTGTGCTCTGTGCTCACGGGCTCCACTAACGCTTGATAGTTCTGCCCTCTCAGACCTATAGCTGCTCGACACCATACCATCATTTCACTCATTAGGGGTATCATAATAGGTATCGGGACTGTCACCCGTGCTGTACCAATTTCACCAATTGTAATTGTTACCTGTTGTTGGTGTAAGATGGCTCTGATCTCATGTTGGATAATCTTCCTCTGACCAGGCCTGGCAGTTTCAGCAATCTGTTGAAGCAAAGACAAAACCTCCTCCATGCAATTGCTAACAAACTTGGTACCCATGATAACATAAGAATCATTTGCATTAGTGGCTTCTGCTACTACAAGGACCCCTTGATTTTGTAATTCTACCCTTCCCACCTTAATGGGCACTTCTCTAACTCCCATTACAATAATTGGTTCCCCACTTGCTGCATGAAGGGAAATGCCTATATCAGCCTGCTTCAGTTCTGCATCAACCCAATACTTTTTATAAAGGATATAGGGGACGAGGGTCACCTGCGATCCGGTGTCCAGTAGAGCAGGTATCAGGATGCCATCCAGTACAATGGACCGTAACAGCCTCTGTCCGATGAAGGTCTTGCACCAGGTGGCTGGGCCGTGTTGATCTAGTCCTGAGGTTTGGCCCCAGCCCCCAGGGACTGCCCGTTTAAAGTACAGCATCTGGCGAGATGACCGGCGCGTTAACAGCTGCAGCAGATGGGCTCCTCAGGGGAGCTGTAACGGTCGGTGGTCCTTCCTCTGTAGGCTGTAGCTTGCTTCCCTCACATTCAGGGGACGTCATCCGGGATGTCGGCGAGTTGGATCTGCGGCTGAGGATTGGCTTGGGGTCTTGGTGCTGGCTGCTGGCTCTTCTGAAACTGCATAGTGTTCATCAATTGGGAGATGTTTTAACTCATATCACGCATTTCAGCATGTATTTCAGCCCGCAGAGTGTCATATTTGTCAGGCTGTGCAGATTGTATATATTGTGCGTGCTGCAGTCACGGGTACAGATTTGCAGTAGCCTGCACCTCACTGTCACACTACCGTTTCATTGCAGCTTCATGTGTTTCTACCGGCTTTAACCCTTTGATGGCCATTTCTTACACGGTGTTACAATTAGCATCTGGATTGCTTAATGACCACCAGCGTACTGTTTTACTGTCCTCAGGAGATAGCAGGCCCCGAGTGAACTGTTCTATGAGGAGTTTATTCTGTTCTTGTGCACTGGCAGGGCTGACATGTAAGAGGGCGTGCAATGCTCTCCAGGCGCCAGGCATAAGCTCTGATGTCATCTCCCAGTCTCTGGTAGCAGTGATGGAAGCGCATACGGATGTCAGCTTCATTGCACTCCTCAAAGGTAACTCTTAGCTTATCAAATATAGTAGGGGCTGATCTGAGTTCAGCAACAGACCAAGACACACTTTCTTTTTCTGCTGTCCCACTAAATTGTCCAAGCACCCCCGTAGCACGTTGTTGGTCGGTCATAGCATACATATCCAGGACACCCTCAATCTCTCTTTTGAACTCATCCAGTGCATCAGGGCGGCCATCATACTGGGGAAACCACTTGGCCCCCGGGATGTATGGGAATGACATGGGCATTATCGGGGCTACGGTGCCCGAAGCACTGGAGGTACTTGCAGTGATACCGGAGGCAGCCTTCGAGGGTCCAGGGTAACTCTGGGGTCAGCGTATGCCGCCTCATCCTCACTGGAGGAGGCCGACATGTTGGAGGCCCTCCTAGTTAATTACAACCAGCTGCTGAAGGTTTAAACAGTTCAGGGATTTCCAGACCACAGCGCTCGGGAATGCTCGGCTGAGTGAGGGGCGGGGTTTCAGTTTTGCACTCTGTGGCTGGCACACCCCTTTTCTTCCCGCTCTTCGGCGCAGTAATGGCGGCGGAACTTAAACAGTCACACGTTACAGTCAATAAATGGCACACAATACCCGGTGGTATCAGGCACGGGATCCTGTTCGTGAACGTCAGAAATTGATGCACACCCAGGGCTCGGGTACTCAGCTCTCGGGCGGCTTCCAGTCTGGGATGTCACGGGCGGCTTGCCCGAGGCCGTGGCCCTGGGGGTCAACTGAAGTGGGGGGTATTTACAGGGATTATATACAGTTTTTGACGTGACGTCACCTGCTGAGTCGGGTGATGGATCACCAGCACCACTACAGTCCTCCGGAGGTCGGTGGGATTGCGGTGGGATTGCGGCCGTGATGGTATAGTCCCCGCAGGCAGGACTGGGACCTCCGGGGCAGAGTGGTGAGGGAAAAGAAAGAATGCAAACACTCAGCAGAAGTCTCTTTACCTTTTACTGATGGTATCCAAGCAAATGGTCCCAAACACTGACGGGTAGCTGGGCTGCACAGTGGGTTCCCACAGCAAGTGGGTATAAGGCCTTCTCTGTGTTTTTAATGAAGCGCAGTCTATTAAATCCTGACTTGCCTCCACTCTCTTCTTTTGTTTCTATTTCTCTCCCTCTCTTCCTCCTGTGCGGTCTCCAGGACGACCTTTCTCTGGCACTGCAGTGCCCTGCTAGTCTTGGCTCCCTCTCTGTGACTCTCTCAGGAGATTGGGTAGCTGAAGCTTCTTTGGTGCCAAGGGGTTTTCAGTGGGACTTGGAGCTCTTCCACTGGTGTGGATCCCCAATATCCGTTTCTCTTGCTGGGAACTAGCTCACGACTAAGCCTTCGGTTCCTAATTCTGTTCCTTTCCTCGGTTCCTGTCTCTCCCTACCTTAAGTCCCACTTAGGCGGGTGGGACACTGAAGGGCCACTTTGCGTCTCTGGCCTGGGCCTACTCCTGGCCCCAGCACCAGAACTCAACTGCAGCTTTTCTAGCGTCTGCCACACTCTGACTAACTCCACCCCCAACAGCAGTATTTATAGAGGATCCTGCCTAAGTGCAGCAGGTTGGGCTCCCCCTACTGTGCTGGGGTGGAAGGTGCTGTTTGTAGTAATACCTGCTGTAGAAACCCAGCTGTGCAGCAGAGAGATATGTAGTTACCTGCGTTGGCAGGGTGCCACACAGGCTGAGGGGGGTGAGTGAGTGCAGAGTAAGTGTGGGCTGGGAGGTGAGTGAGTGGGGGCTGAGGGGGTGAGTGAGTGGGTTCTGAGGAGACTGAGTGAGGGTGGCTGGGGTGAGTGAGTAGACGCTGAAGGGGTAAGTGCAGGTTTAGGGGGTTGAGTGAGTGCGGGCTGAGTGAGTGCAGGCAGAGTGGGAGTGATTAAGTGCAGACTGAAGGGGTGTGAGTGAGGGGTAAGTGGGTGGGTGCTGAGGGGGTAAGTGAGTGCAGGCTGAGGGGAAGGTGAGTAAGTGCAGGTTGAGTGGGTATAGGCTGAATGGGAGTGATTGATTGCAGGCTGAGAAAGGAGATTGAGGGGGCACTTAGGGGCAAGTGAGTGTAGGCTGAGAGGGAGGTGTGTGAGTGCAGGTTGATTGGGTGCAGGCTGAGTGGGGGTGACAGAGTGCTTGCTGAGGGAGGTGAGTGAGGGGGTAAGTGAGTGGGTGGTAAGTGAGTGCAGGCTGAGTGGGGGTGAGTGAGTCAGGGTTGAGTGCAGGCTTAGGGGGTGAGTGAGTGGGGGCTAAGTGCAAGCTGAGGGGGTGAATGTGTGGGAGCTGAGTGAAGGCTCAGGAAAGGTAAGGGCTGAGGAGGTGCGTGCATACTAAGGGGGGAGAGTGGAGGCTGAAGAAGAGAGCGTAGGCTGAGGGGGGTGAGTGTGGGGTGAGGGGGATAAGTTAGTGGGGGCTGAGTGTAGGCTGAGTGGGATGAGTGAGTAGGGGCTGAGGGGGTAAATAATGGCTAAGGGGGATGAGTGAGTAAGGGCTGACGGGGTGAGTGCAGGCTGAGGGGGATGAGTGCGGGCTTATTACAGGCTGAAAGGGGCGAGTGAGTGGGGGTGAAGGGGTGAGTGCAACTGAAGGGGGTGTGAGTGTGGGCTAGGGGTCAAGTGTAGGCTGAGGAGGGTGAGAGAGTGGGGGCTAAAGGAGTGAGTGCAGGCTGAGGGGGGTGAGTGAGTGTGGGCTGAGAGAGTGTGAGCTGAGCAGGGAGAGTACCTGGCTGCTCTGTGCTGATTAAAGGACTTGTGGAGATGTCACAGTCATGTGATCAGTCACATGACTGTACCATCACTGCAGGTCTTGTCAGGTCAGAATCTGCGGCAGAGGATGTCTGGAGATAGTGCAGGGGCATTGTATCCGGCAGAGGGGCGGGGGAGCAGTGGTGGTGGCTTGCTGATGGCGGTAACAGAGGTCTGATGGTGGCATGTGCATCGGCAGCTTCTGTTGTGGGTGCCGCCGCTAGCCTGCGCCATATTAACAAACCCATCACCTGGGTGTCTTAACATTTTGTGCGGTGTGCTTTCTGTGGGCCGCACAGAATTCTGGGATTCGTGGACATCGAGCTAGATTCTGATGACACACACTAGTAGGTAAGTATATAATAGACTGGTTATCCTTTGACTAATATATGCCATTTAAAATGCATTAACATTAGGGATAAGCAAGTATGCTTGTCACTGCTCGGTACTCGCACGAATATCACGGTACTCGGGGTACTCGTGAGTACAGAGTAATCTCGCGATACTCTTGCTATGCTCGAAGTCCACCTCCCTGCATGTTGGCGCTCTTTACAGAGCCAGCCCACATGCAGGGATTGGCTGACAGACACTGTAATGCCACAGCCATGTTGGTTGTGGCATTACAGTGATTGGCTGGCCGCACAGCGTCATCAGGTCTTTACAAGACCTGACCGCGCTGTGCTCGTCACTCTGCTCCACAGACAGTGTACGGAGAGGTGCTGCTGATTGAGGGACAGATTTGTGGCCTTTCAGCTATTGTAGGCGCAGGGCTGACAATATATTTACCACAACAGTCCTTCTGAGGACTAATAGAGCTGTATAGAGGCAGGCAGGGAGGCAGGGTATATAGCAAACTTCGTTGTGCCAGTATACCAGCCTGCATCACATCTGGGGCTGGTGTGCAGGCTGGAAATCCCATCCATCCCAAAACAGTGCTTTTAGGGATTAATTTAGCTCACTATAGGCAGGAGTAGGTTTTAGCGCAATTTAGGATACGCCAATAGACTCGCTATTCTCGTCAGTGTTTGTGTCTGACCAGTCCACCTGCAGTGCTTTAATCTCTAATTTCAGTGTCCAGCTAAAAACCAAATCTTGTCTGCATTCATTTAGCATCTTAGTGTGGCATGAGTAGGTTGTAGCGTAAATTAGGATACACTAAAACACTCGGTATTCTCGTCAGCGTTTGTGTCTGACCAGTCCACCTGCAGGGCTTTAATCTCTAATCTCAGTGTCCAGCTAAAAAACAAATCTTGTCTGCATTCATTTACCATTTGTGTGC
Organism: Allobates femoralis; assembly: GCA_033576535.1. NCBI lineage: Eukaryota > Metazoa > Chordata > Amphibia > Anura > Aromobatidae > Allobates > Allobates femoralis. The sequence goes on from JARQOC010000001.1 coordinate 401,090,112, forward strand.
GCCAGGAATGGGTTTTAGCGTAAATTAAAATACGCCAAAACACTCGGTATTCTCGTCAGCGTTTGTGTCTGACCAGTCCACCTGCTGGCCTTTAATCTCTAATCTCAGTGTCCAGCTAAAAACCAACTCTTGTCTGCATTAAAATAGCATCTTAGTGCATCAAGAGTATGCTGTAGCGTAAATTATGATACGCCAAAAAACTCTGTATTCTCGTCAGCGTTTGTGTCTGACCAGTCCACCTGCAGGGCTTAAATCTCTAATCTCAGTGTTCAGCTAACAACCAACTCTTGTCTGCATTAAATTAGCATCTTAGTGTAGCAGGAGTAGGCTGTATCGTAAATTAGGATACGCCAAAACACTCTGTATTCTCATCAGCGTTTGTGTCTGACCAGTCCACCTGCAGGCCTTTAATCTCTAATCTCAGTGTCCAGCTAAAACCAGCTCTTGTCTGCATTCATTTTGCCTCTTAGTGCGGCAGGAGTAGGTTGTAGCGTAAATTAGGATACGCCAAAACACGGTATAACGCGTCAGCGTTTGTGTCTGACCGTTCCAGCTGCCGGGATTAAACCGCTGTAATCTGTAATCTCAGTGTGCAGCTAAAAACTATCTTTTGGACGTCTTCATTTAGCTGTATACAGGCAGCACAACATTGAAAATGCGCAAGGCTGGTGGCAAGGGACAAGGAACTGGACGTGATGGTGGTGCAGGCAGAGGCCGAGGGCGTGTGTAAACTCGAATTGCGCCACGACAAACGCCCACATCATCCAATTTCTAGGGGACCACAGCAGTACATCACTAATAAACCAACACCAGTGTCAACAGGTTGTTAGTTGGATAGCGGATAGTGCTTCCAGTCAGTTTGGCACCACCACAAATACCCTGTCTTCCACACGGTCAAGTGTCAGTAGCCGTGAGACTGAACCGCACATTCCACACCCTGATCCTTCTTCTTCCCACCATGCCGAGTACCTGGCCCCAGACATAACTGATCCCACACTTGGACACTCTGAAGAGCTGTTCACTTATCCATTCGTAGATTCTGGCCTCTCGCCAGCTCCAGTTGAAGTGGGTCATGAGGACATCGTATGTACCGATGCACAAATATTTGAGCAGCCGCGGTCTTACAAAGGTAACGGTGGGAACGTGTCTCAACAATAGGTGGACGATGATGAGACACAATTGCCAGAAAATCTGGAGTAGGACCAGGGTGCGGAAGTGGAAGAGGACGTGGTGGATGATCCAGTAACTGACCCAACCTGGCAGGAGGACAGGCAGAGCGAGAACAGCAGTGCACAGGGGGAGTTAGGCGTGGCATCACAACAGGCCAGAAAAAGCAGGGTGGTGTCCGCAGGCAGAAGGCAGGCAACTGTTCCCCGGAACAGTAACATGACAGAAGTTGCCAGTACAACTGTTAGGTCTTCCCGAGTCTGGCAGTTTTTTAAGGTGTCTGCAGATAATTCCAAAAAGGCCATTTGCAACACCTGCCATGCCAGCATCAGCAGGGGTAGCAAAAGTGGCAGCCTGACTACCACCAGCATGATCAGGCACATGTCAGCAAAGCACCCGACTTTTTGGGATGTACACCAGAGTCCAGGAGCAGTGTCTGCGGGTGACACCGCTGCGTATTCCACTGTTGTGCATGCAAGACAATCCCCTGTTCATACTGCATGCGAAGATGCCTCCTGTCGTTTACCTGTAGTTGCACAAGCAGAAATAGCACCATCATCAACCACGTCCTTGTCCCAGCACAGCGTTCAGTTATCCATACACCAATTGGAACGCAGGCGCAAATACGCTGCCAATGCCCCACATGCCACAGTTCTAAATGCACACATATTGTGACTGCTTGCGCTGGAAATGTTGCATTTTAGGCTAGTGGAGACGGAAGCATTCCGCAATCTGATGGCGGCGGCTGTCCCACGTTACTCAGTCCCCAGCCACCACTATTTCTCCCAGTATGCTGTCCACGCATTACATAAGCACGTGACACAAAACAGCATACGTGCCCTTAACAACGCAGTTTCAGGCAAAGTCCACCTAACCATGGACACGTGGACAAGTGTTTGTACGCAGGGCCGGTACATCTTGCTGATGGCACACTGGGTTAATATTCTGGAAGCCGAGACCCAGTCTGAGCTTGGGACGGAACACGTCCTTCCGACACCAAGGATTGCAGGCCCTAACTCAGTCAGGGCCTCACCCACAGTGTACAGCTCCAGAACATCATGCTCCTCAGCATCCTCCTCCTCCACTTCACCCTCCACACCAGTCCCAAGCTGGAAGCACTGCAGCACTGCCTCGGCTAAGCGGCAACAGGCTGTGCTGAAGCTAATATGTGTAGGTGACAAACCCCACAATGCAGAAGAGTTGTGGACAGCTCTGAAACAGCAGGTAAATCACTGGATCACACCGCTGAAACTACAGCCAGGCATGGTCGTGTGTGACAATGGCCGGAACCTGGTGGCGGCTCTGAGGCGAGGCAAGCTGACACATGTTCCATGTGTGGCCCATGTGCTCAACCTCGTGGTTCAGCGGTTAATTAAATCCTACCCGGAGCTGTTGGATCTGCTCGTCAAAGTACGCCGCCTGTGTGCCCATTTTAGAAAGTCACCTACTGCTTCTGCCGACCTTGCCGGCTTTCAGCGGCATTTGCAGCTTACGACTCACAGACTTGTGTGTGATGTCTCTACGCATTGGAATTCCACACTACACATGTTGGTCAGGATTTGTGAGCATAAGAGGGCAGTTGTTGAGTACCAGCATCAACTAGGCGGTCGGTATACGGTTCAAACTCCACACATAAGACCTCAGGAGTGGACATGGAAGTCCGATATATGTACCATCCTCCAAAACTTTGAAGACTCAACTAAGATGGTGAGCGGCGATGACGCCATCATTAGCGTCACCATCCTGCTTCTCTATCTTCTTAAACGCTCTCTGCTGAAAATCAAAGACGATGCATTACAGGCGGAGCACGACGAGTTGGAGCAAGAAACCGTACTGGGTGATTACACACTGCCCAGCCTCATCTCAACCAACGTGCATTGGACGACTATGATGAGAAGGAAGAGGATGAAGAAATAGAGCTACTTTCATGCGGAATTGACGGTAATACATGCACAACCGTCAGACCTTCGGTTCAGCGTGGATGGCCAAAGGACAGGGGAGAGGAGGAGGAGGAGGATGATGAGGCCAGCATGGACAGTCATGCTGTGTGGTGAGGACCCTGAAGTCTTGCCTGTTAACAGTCTGGGGCACATGGCTGACTTTATGTTACGCTGCCTGTCTCGTGACCCTCGCGTTATCAACATCTTGGCGGACACTCATTACTGGTTAGTGACACTTTTAGACCCACGCTACAAGGAGGACTTTATTTCTCTTATTCCCGAGGTGGAGAGGTCTATAAAAATGCTGCAGTACCAGAAGGCCATAGTCGTGGAATTAGTAAAAAAAATTCCCTTCTGAAAACGCTAGCGGCAGAGGTCACGATTTGTAAAATAAGTAGAAGGGGAGGGCACCACCAATATGAATATATAACAGACCAGGGATCGCTGGGACAGTAAGGAATTAATCAAATAGAAAGACAGAAAGTCCCTAAGAAGCGATACAACCTCAATTATATGTTTATCAATATTAATAAATTTATTTAATGAAAAAACTCACACCAAGATGAACACACAATAAAAACATTTTAAAAAGCCCAATACAGCTTATGACAATTCATATGAAAATGGTGTATCATAGAAAGCTTCAACACCCTTTGCCAAAACTGGTTACAGTAAAATACTCTTCATCAGAGATTATACATGTTATTTATCCATGGAGCCCACAAAAAATACATATATACAAATATACAAATATATGTATACAGAAATACAAACACAGATATTGCACAAACCGGCTCCTTATATGTAAACCAATTATAGAAGTACTAGATGGCAGCCCGATTCTAAAGAATCGGGTAGTCTAGAATCCATATATAGTTTATTTAGTAATAGTTAGGGGAGTGCGGTGAAATTTATTGTGTGTATAGAGGTGGCTCAGTGGTTAGCACTGCGCGGTGGCTCAGTGGGTAGCACTGCGCGGTGGCTCAGTGGTTAGTACTGCGTGCGGTGGCTCAGTGGTTAGCAGTGAGTGCGCTGGCTCAGTGGTTAGCAGTGAGTGCGGTGGCTCAGTGGTTAGCAGTGAGTGCGGTGGCTCAGTGGTTAGCAGTGAGTGCGGTGGCTCAGTGGTTAGCAGTGAGTGCGGTGGCTCAGTGGTTAGCAGTGAGTGCGGTGGCTCAGTGGTTAGCAGTGAGTGCGGTGAGATTGGTCAGCGCAGCGGTGTGGGCAGAGTGGTCAGTGCAGCGCCGTGGGCAGAGTGGTCAGTGCAGCGCCGTGGGCAGAGTGGTCAGTGCAGCGCCGTGGACAGAGTGGTCAGTGCAGCGCCGTGGGCAGAGTGGTCAGTGCAGCGCCGTGGGCAGAGTGGTCAGTGCAGCGCCGTGGGCAGAGTGGTCAGCGCAGCGCCGTGGGCAGAGTGGTCAGCGCAGCGCCGTGGGCAGAGTGGTCAGCGCAGCGCCGTGGGCAGAGTGGTCAGCGCAGCGCCGTGGGCAGAGTGGTAAGCACACACATACACTCGGCTATACTTACCAGCGACCCTGCGTCTTCCCCGCCGCCTGGATCCTGAGTCGACATGTCGCCGCCCCCGGACGACTGGATCCAATATGTTGTCCGGGTAGTTTTTCAAGACATCTTGGACGCTATATTGGATCCAGTAGTTTGGGGGCAGCGACATATCGACTGAGGATCCAGGCAGCGGACGCAGGGCCGGTGGTAAGTATAGCGGAGTGTGTGTGTATGTGTGTGTGTGTACAAAGTTGAGGGAAGTGTGGACAAAGTGACGGAAGTGCGTACATACACACATATACACACAGTGTACATTGCATATGGAGGGGTGAGGAGAGCGGAGGCTGGAGGGCAGAGGACAGGAGAGGAGAGGGAGGCTGGAGGGCAGAGGAGGGCGGAGGCTGGAGGGAAGAGGACGGAGAGTAGAGGGAGGCTGGAGGGCAGGAGGGAGAGTAGAGCGGAGGCTGGAGGGGCAGGAGGGAGAGGAGAGGAGGTGGAGGTAGAGAGAGGGAGGGAGCGGAGGGGAGGAGGAAGGGAGAGGAGAGCGAAGCTGGAGGGCAGAGGACAGGGAGAGAAGGGAGGGTGTAGAGGAGCAGGGCAGGAGGCAGAGGACGGAGGGAGAGCGGAGGTGGAGGCAGAGGAGCGGAGCGAGGGGATGGAGGGCAGAGGCAGGAGAGGGAGAGGCTGGAGGGCAGAGGAGGCAGAGGCAGGGCAGAGGAGGAGAGAAGGCAGGCGGAGGCAGGAGGGCAGAGGAGGCAGAGGCTGGAGGGCAGAGGCGAGGGCAGAGGAGGGAGAGGCAGAGGCTGGAGGCAGAGAAGGGAGAGGAGAGCGGAGGCTGGAGGGCAGAGGCAGGGAGAGGAGAGGCTGGAGGGCAGAGGCAGGGAGAGGAGGCTGAGGAGAGGCAGAGGCAGAGGAGGCGAGGGAGAGGGAGAGCGAAGGCTGGAGGGCAGAGGAGGAGAGGAGAGGCGAGGCTGGAGGGCAGAGGCAGGCAGAGGAGGGGAGGGCAGAGGCCAGGGCAGAGGAGGCTGGAGGGCAGGAGGGAGGCTGGGGCAGAGGCAGGCAGGAGTGAGGGCAGAGGCCAGGGCAGAGGAGGCTGGAGGGCAGAGGCCAGGGCAGAGGAGGCGGGAGGCGGAGGGCAGAGGGCAGGGCAGAGGAGGCTGGAGGGCAGAGGCAGGGCAGAGGAGGCTGGAGGGCAGAGGCCAGGCAGAGGAGGCTGGAGGGCGGGCAGAGGCCAGGGCAGAGGAGGTGCAGGCGAGGGCAGAGGCAGGCAGAGGAGGCTGAGGGCAAGGAGGGCAGAGGAGTGAGGGCAGAGGCCAGGCAAGAGGCTGGAGGGCAGAGAGGCTGGAGGGCAGAGGCTGAGGAGGCAGAGGAGGCTGGAGGCAGAGGCCAGGCAGAGGAGGCTGGAGGGCAGAGGCCAGGGCAGAGGGCTGGAGGGCAGAGAGGAGGCCTGAGGCAGAGGCAGGGCAGAGGAGGCTGGAGGGCAGAGGCCAGGGCAAGAGGCTGGAGGGCAGAGGCCAGGGCAGAGGAGGCTGCGGAGGGCAGAGGAGGCTGGAGGGCAGAGGCCAGGGCAGAGGAGGCTGGAGGGCAGAGGCCAGGGCAGAGGAGGCTGGAGGGCAGAGGCCAGGGCAGAGGAGGCTGGAGGGCAGAGGCAGCGGAGGCAGAGGCAGGCAGGGAGGCTGGAGGGCAGAGGGCCAGGGCAGAGGAGGCTGGAGGGCAGAGGGCCAGGGCAGAGGAGGCTGGAGGGCAGAGGCCAGGGCAGAGGAGGCTGGAGGGCAGAGGCCAGGGCAGAGGAGGCTGGGAGGGCAGAGGCCAGGGCAGAGGAGGCTGGAGGGCAGAGGCCAGGGCAGAGGAGGCTGGAGGGCAGAGGCCAGGGCAGAGGAGGCTGGAGGGCAGAGGAGGGGCAGGAGGCAGAGGCAGGGCAGGCAGAGGAGGCTGGAGGGCAGAGGCAGGCGAGGGCAGAGAGGGCAGAGGAGGCTGGAGGGCAGAGGCAGGGCAGAGGAGGCAGAGGCCAGGCAGAGAGGCTGGAGGGCAGAGCGGCAGGGCAGGAGGAGGCTGGAGGGCAGAGGGCAGGGCAGAGGAGGCTGGAGGGCAGAGGCCAGGGCAGAGGAGGCTGGAGGGCAGAGGCCAGGGCAGAGGAGCTGAGGGAGCAGGAGAGGCTGGGCAGAGGCAGGAGGAGGCTGGAGGCAGAGGCCAGGGCAGAGGAGGCTGGAGGGCAGAGGCCAGGGCAGAGGAGGCTGGAGGGCAGGAGGCTGGAGGGCAGAGGCCAGGGCAGAGGAGGCTGGAGGGCAGAGGCCAGGGCAGAGGAGGCTGGAGGCAGAGGCAGGGCAGAGGCCAGGGCAGAGGAGGCTGGAGGGCAGAGGAGGCTGAGGGCAGAGGCCAGGGCAGAGGAGGCTGGAGGGCAGAGGCCAGGGCAGAGGAGGCTGGAGGGCAGAGGCCAGGGCAGAGGGAGGCTGGAGGGCAGAGGCCAGGGCAGAGGAGGCTGGAGGGCAGAGGCCAGGGCAGAGGAGGCTGGAGGGCAAGCAGGGCAAGAGGCTGGAGGGCAGAGGCCAGGCAGAGGAGGCTGGAGGGCAGAGGCCAGGGCAGAGGAGGCTGGAGGGCAGAGGCCAGGGCAGAGGAGGCTGGAGGGCAGAGGCCAGGGCAGAGGAGGCTGGAGGGCAGAGGGGCTGAGGGCAGAGGCGCGAGGGCAGAGGAGGCTGGAGGGCAGAGGCCAGGGCAGAGGAGGCTGGAGGGCAGAGGCCAGGGCAGAGGAGGCTGGAGGGCAGAGGCTGCAGGGCAGAGGAGGCTGGAGGGCAGAGGCCAGGGCAGAGGAGGCTGGAGGGCAGAGGCCAGGGCAGAGGAGGCTGGAGGGCAGAGGCCAGGGCAGAGGAGGCTGGAGGCAGAGGCCAGGGCAGAGGAGGCTGGAGGGCAGAGGCCAGAGCAGAGGAGGCTGGAGGGCAGAGGCCAGGGCAGAGGAGGCTGGAGGGCAGAGGCCAGGCGAGAGGAGGGGCAGGCTGAGGGAGCGGCAGGGCAGGAGGGAGGCTGAGGGCAGAGGCAGGGTAGAGGAGGCTGGAGGGCAGAGGCCAGGGCAGAGGAGGCTGGAGGGCAGAGGCCAGGGCAGAGAGGCAGAGGCAGAGGAGGCGGGTGGAGGGCAGAGGCAGGGCAGAGGATGAGGCTGGAGGGGCAGAGGGCAAGGCAGAGGAGGCTGGAGGGCAGAGGCCAGGGCAGAGAGAGCCAGCGAGGGCGAGGCAAGGCCAGGGCAGAGGGGCTGGAGGGCAGAGGCAGGGCAGAGGAGGCTGGAGGGCAGAGGGCCAGGGCAGAGGAGGCTGGAGGGCAGAGGCCAGGGCAGAGGAGGCTGGAGGGCAGAGGAGGCATGGAGGGCAGAGGCCAGGGCAGAGGAGGCTGGAAGGGCAGAGGCAGGGCAGGGGCAGGAGGCAGAAGGCAGCAGAGGAGGCTGGAGGGCAGAGGCCAGGGCAGAGAGGCAGGGCAGAGGAGGCTGGAGAGGCAGCAGGCCAGGGCAGAGGAGGCTGGAGGGCAGAGGCAGGGCAGAGGAGGCTGGAGGGCAGAGGGCAGGGCAGAGGAGGCTGGAGGGCAGAGGCCAGGGCAGAGGAGGCTGGAGGGCAGAGGCCAGAGCAGAGGAGGCTGGAGGGCAGAGGCCAGGGCAGAGGAGGCTGGAGGGCAGAGGCCAGGGCAGAGGAGGCTGGAGGGCAGAGGCCAGGGCAGAGGAGGCTGGAGGGCAGAGAGAGGCTGGAGGGCAAGAGGCAGGGCAGAGGAGGCTGGAGGGCAGAGGCCAGGGCAGAGGAGGCTGGAGGGCAGAGGAGGCTGTAGGGCAGAGGCCAGGGCAGAGGAGGCTGTAGGGCAGAGGCCAGGGCAGAGGAGGCTGGAGGGCAGAGGCCAGGGCAGAGGAGGCTGGAGGCAGAGGCCAGGGCAGAGGAGGCTGGAGGGCAGAGGCCAGGGCAGAGGAGGCTGGAGGGCAGAGGCCAGGGCAGAGGAGGCTGTAGGGCAGAGGCCAGGGCAGAGGAGGCTGTAGGGCAGAGGCCAGGGCAGAGGAGGCTGGAGGGCAGAGGCCAGGGCAGAGGAGGCTGGAGGGCAGAGGCCAGGGCAGAGGAGGCTGGAGGGCAGAGGAGGCTGGAGGGCAGAGGAGGCTGGAGGGCAGAGGCCAGTGCAGAGGAGCTGGAGGGCAGAGGCCAGGGCAGAGGAGGCTGGAGGGCAGAGGCCAGGGCAGAGGAGGCTGGAGGGCAGAGGCCAGGGCAGAGGAGGCTGGAGGGCAGAGGCCAGGGCAGAGGAGGCTGGAGGGCAGAGGCCAGGGCAGAGGAGGCTGGAGGGCAGAGGCCAGGGCAGAGGAGGCTGGAGGGCAGAGGCCAGGAGAGAGGAGGCTGGAGGGCAGAGGCCAGGGCAGAGGAGGCTGGAGGGCAGAGGCCAGGGCAGAGGAGGCTGGAGGGCAGAGGCAGCTGGAGCCGGTAGGGCAGAGGCTGCTGGAGCCGGCAGGGCAGACTCACCGCGGGCCGGCCATCAGGTGTACTGTAGCAGGAGAGGAGGGGCGGGCAGAGCTGCAGGAGAGGAAGTCCCGCCCTCCCTCCTCTGTAGGCAGACAGCAGGGAGCACGGGTATCCCCAGGGTGTGTGTGGGCCCCCGAGGTGGCGGGCAATGGGCCCCCCCTGCCCCCCGGTATGTAGCTACTGGCTGGAGGGCAGAGGGTGGAGGGGAGTGGCAGGAGGGCACACGGAACTTCCGATATCGGAACGTTCCGTGTGCCGGTGCCTGTAGCCGGGGGGCAGCCCGGCTACAGTGCACTGGATGAGCCTGGGCGAAGACCATCACGGAAGTGGGCGTGGCCTTTTCCGGAAGTGGCCTTCGGGTTTTATATACAAGATAAGTTTGAGATTTGGACCCCTGTACATATAAAGTTTAATATGGGTACCTTACTGTGATAATATATATAGTCAATTGCACCTGGTAACAATTATCATGCCCAGCAGCACAGCACATAATTTTGCAGTATAACAGAAAGATTTGGCAGCATAATATCAGGGGTTAATGGCACCTAGTAGAAGCAGCAATTTGAGCTAATAAGGTATACCCAGAGGAAAACAAAGAGAGTTCCTATGAAACTAGTGTAGAAAAACATGGAGGAGGGGGAGGGAGGTTACAGAGTCAAGTAACCAGTTTACTAGTTCCAGAAGGCATAAGGGTACCTTTACACACGGCTACATTTGTAGCTTGTCACCAGGTAACTTACTGGTTGCAGTGAAATCATGGATACAAGGTTCTATCTTGTTGCTGTGTACAAATGAAATCATGTATCCATGATTTCACTGCAAACCAGTAAGTTACCTGGTGACAAGCTACAAATGTAGCCGTGTGTAAAGGTACCCTAAGGGTGTGAGGGGTGGCGCTCCCCACGCGTATCGCTGCTGCGCCTGGCAGATTCGTCAGGGGAAGGTGTCAATCTCAGTCCAAGATTGTTTTTATAAGGCACCAGCCTCTAATCATGGGAACCATCCCCAGCTGGGTGTAGGAGGAGATCGGGTGGCCAGTCCGTCCCTCCTACATCCCGAGTGCGCAAGCGCGAACGCGCTATTGCGCATGTCAGACTCCCAAAACATGGCCACCCGCTTGATGGCGACATGTCAGAATGCGCATGCGCCAGGAGCGTAGCGCGCATGCCCGGGAGTCAGCAGTAGTAAAAATATCTAACAAGACAGAAAATCTTGTTTGTTAGGGGGACAGAAGCGCCCAGTTAACAATCAGCAGAGGTTGAGGACAAAATTTAACCTGTATATAGAGAGGTAATCTATTATGAAGTACAGTAATAAGCTTTTTTAATAATATTTACAAAAAAGAAAAAATCTGATCCATCTTTAGTAAGTTAGAATACTGCATAAGATATATAAGGAGGAATACAAGAAAGTCCAGAAATGTTCAGCGCAACAATGTGATGCTTTTAGTACATAATTTATAAAGCAGGCGATGCACTCAGTGGTGTGGTGTGACAAAAAGATGAACTTATGCAGATAGAAAAGATTATTACCCATAGTAGATACATATATATATATATATATCTCAAGGATCAGTAGCTGTGGACAATAAAATCCGGAGCAACACAAGAGAGGAGCTAATTTAATAAAGCTAATAGAGGAGAGAAGAGGAGAAGGGTGAGAGGGGGGGATGGAGGAGAAAGAGTGTAGGTACAGGAGAGCATCCTGCAGGGAGTACTCAATCAAAGGAAACCCCAACAACAAGGGTATCAGGGACATATGTCCAAAAATAGAAAGAACAACCATACCAAAGGAGAAGCCTGGTCTCTAAGCTCTGGTGGTCCAAGCCGGATCCAATCAGTGCCTGAAACCAAAACCAATCCCATTCCAGAGGAAAAGAAAAGAAAGGAAAAGAAAGAAGGACTACAGAAATGGGGGGGGCAATGATGTTGGTGTTTTGGGGTTTTTTTTTGTACAAAACCATACATTTTCACGAGGCATGACTGGTACGAACAAACGTACTGGAATAGGAGGAGAAAATCATCAGTGAATTAGATCTTTTTCTGAGTCCTAAGTCCATAACATTAATACCCGATAAAATAGAGGAAACCAAATTCAAGAATAAAGGGCAAGAACCTATTTGTAACATCCTGTATATAAAAGTTCCTCATTGACACCAGAAGGTGTCGAGGTATTCAATCTATAAATCCAGGCCGACTCCCGCCGCAAAAGTTCCTTGGTTTTGTTTCCTCCTCGGATACTAGTATGGACTTTTTCCAATCCCATGATCCTTATGTTTTTGGTATTACAACGATGATTCTCCAAAAAATGTGCGGCCACCAATGAGATGACTTTTTCTTTGCTCTCAAGGTCCTAACTGGCCGTCCCAATATTTGAGAGATGTTGCTGAATTCGTTTTCTTAATTCTTGAGACCTTTCGCCAATGTAGACCTTGGGACACGTACAGATAAGCGCGTAAACCAAATTCCTCGTTATACAATTGAAATAGCCTTCTGGTTTCCTAACTGTAGGAAAAATATCAGAAAAGAGTGTGTCGATTTGGTGGACAACCAAGGCGTACGGCCGAGAGAAGCACAAGTCCAATCCAGCAGAGGTAGGGGAACACTCTAAAAGATCTGGGACACTTTTCTCAGCACCTCCCGTAGCACAGGCCCTGAGGTACGGGGTAGTGTGTCACAAGGACTGCAAAGTTTGCCAAGATGCTGAGGGAGTACCTTGCCGACCATACTAAAGTGTTCCTAGACTCATCTGTGCCTTATAATTATTGGGTATCCAAGCTAGACACGTGGCAGGAATTGGCTCTCTACGCCTTGGAAGTCCTGGCCTGCCCTGCCGCTAGAGTTTTGTCAGAGCGTGTTTTTAGTGCCGCAGGTGGAATCATTACTGATAAACGCACCCGCCTGTCAACTGAAAATGCTGATAGGCTGACTCTGATCAAGATGAACAAGGGTTGGATTGACTTCACCACACCACCACCAAATGATTGATAGCGTAATTTAAATTTTGTGCCGGTAAATTGCCATGCACCTCCGCACACCCACACATGGGTACACACTTCATGACTTTGGCTACTTGCTGTACTGCTCCTCCTTCTCCGCCACCATCATATGATCTGTGTGACCGTGGTTCATGATGCCACGAAAACATAATTTTTTTACATCATATTTATGATGATAATGATGACCCTAACCTTTCAAAAGTTAGGCAGTAGTTTCATGTATACCCCCCAGGGGTAAATGTTTTAGTCCATGCTTACAGAATGAGCATTACAAGTACAGGAGGCCCGCTCCTTTGTAATGGGAACATGTGGCTCTCCTCCATGTTTCTTTCCAGGGTCATTGAAATGCCTCACATATTTTGGCTGCCCTGTCTAGGGCAATACTACAAAAGACCCACTTCCTTATAATGGGCACAATATAAAAGAGATCCTCATGCACACCTCTATCCAGGTGCATCAGAGTGCCACACTATTTTTGGCTTCCCTGCCTAGGGCAATACTACAAAAGAACCACTTCCTTATAATGGGCACATTATTAAAAGAGGCCCTCATGCACGTCTCTATCCAGGGGCATTGGGGTGCCTCCCAACTTTTGGCTTCCCTACCTAGGGCAATACTACAAAAGACCCACTTCCTTATAATGGTCATTGAAGTGCCTCACAATTTTTGACAGCCCTGTTTAGGGCAATTCTACAAAAGACCCACTTCCTTATAATGGGTACATTATTTAAAGAGGCCCTCATGCACGTCTCTATCCAGGGGCATTGGAGTGCCTCCCAATTTTTGGCTGCCCTGCCAAAGGGCAATACTACAAAAGACCCACTTCTTTAAAATGGGCACAATATTTAAAGAGGCCCTCATGCACGTCTCTTCCCAAGGGCATGGGAGTGCCACACAATTTAAAAAAAAAAAATCTTTCATGTGATCCAAAAAACTAACATACACCAACTCTGTCTCACAAGTGGGTGTGAGCCCTTAATATTTTCTCCATGAAAATCCATTTTGGTTTCATTTTGTAACGTTTTCTTGACAGTCCGTAAAAGTGGCGTAATAGTCTGACAACATTGTTCACAGCAGTGACCTTGGAGTCTGAAATGCTTACAGGGGTCTTCCCCATGCTGTTCCCATGTCATTTCAGCACTGTTCTGATACTTTTGTGACATTTTTAGGGTTTATCCATGCTGCCGGGGGTCATGCCATAAAAATACTCGGGTCTCCCATAGGATAACATTGGGCTCGGTGCTCGGGCCGAGTACCCGAGTATTTCGGGATGCTCGGCCCGAGCTTCGAGCACCCGAGCATTTTAGTACTCGCTCATCTCTAATTAACATCTACTATATAATTGTCTAATTGTGTGTGTCTCTCACCAAAATCGCGCGCCAGCGCTCATTGGTCGCCGCCAGCTGCGGCAAGCAATGAGTGCAGCGTATGCAAAACAGCCGCGCGCATTCAAAACTTGCACCAAGCTGCATCCTATCTCCAGGATACACACGTCCATCCGTGGCTATCACAAAGGTCCGTTGTGGCCCCCTGCACCGGCATCCTTCGCTCCGTCCTCTCCCCCCCATTCTCAACATTGCCTGCCTCCCCCCTCGCCTCCCTCTATTCTCACTCGTTGCCTCCAGCTACAGAGTTGCACTCTGTACAGCGGTCATGTGACAGGGCAAGCTGATGTGATGTCACATAACCCGCTCTGTCACATGACCGCTGCACAGACTTCAGCACCCAGTATTGCTCAAGCCAGCCACAGGTGAGAACAGAGGAGGGCAAGGGGTATCCTTCCCCCCCGCCTCCAGCCTGCCCCCCGCCTCCATCCTGTCCCACTCGCTCCAACCTGCCCCTCCGCCTCCATCCTGCCCTCCCAGCTCCATCCTGTGCCGCTCATTCGATCCTGCCCCCCGCCTCCATCCTGCCCCCTACCTCCATCCTGGCCCCCCGCCTCCATCCTGCCCCCCCGGCTCCATACTGCCCCCCGCCACCATACTGCTCTCCTGCTCCATCCTGCCCCCCCCCAATCTCCATCGTGCCTCCCCCCACCACCATTGTGCCTAGCGGCTCCATCCTGCTCCCCCGGCTCCATCTTGCCCTGCTCACTTCATCCTGCCCTGCTCGCTTCATCCTGCCCCACTCTCTCCATCCTGCCCCCCGCCTCCCTCCTGTCCCCAGGCTCAATCCTGCCCACTCGCTCTATCCTGCCCCCCAGCTCCACCCTGCCCTGCTCGCTTCATCCTTCCCCCCACCTCCATCCTGCCCCCACGCTCTCATCCTGCCCCCCTGTTACATCCTGCCCCCCTGCTCCATCCTGCCCCGCTTGCCCAATCTTGCTCCGCTCGCTCCATCCTGCCCTGCTTGCTCCACCTTGCCCCGCTGGCTCCATCCTTCACAGCTGGCTCCATCCTGCCCCCCGCCTCCATCCTGCCTCCCCGGCTCCATACTGCCCCCCGCCACCATACTGCTCCCCTGCTCCATCCTGCCCCCCCCATCTCCATCGTGCCTCCCCCCACCACCATTGTGCCTAGCCGGCTCCATCCTGCTCCCCCGGCTCCATCTTGCCCTGCTCACTTCATCCTGCCCTGCTCGCTTCATCCTGCCCCACTCTCTCCATCCTGCCTCCCCGCCTCCCTCCTGTCCCCAGGCTCAATCCTGCCCACTCGCTCTATCCTGCCCCCCAGCTCCACCCTGCCCTGCTCGCTTCATCCTCCCCCCACCTCCATCCTGCCCCCACTCCCCCATCCTGCCCCCTGCTACATCGTGGTCCCTTGCTCCATCCTGCCCCGCTCACCCAATCTTGCTCCGCTCGCTCCATCCTGCCCTGCTTGCTCCATCTTGCCCCGCTGGCTTCATCCTTCACAGCTGGCTCCATCCTGCCCCCTGGCACCATCCTACCCCGCCGGCTCCATCCTGTCCAGCTTGCCTCATCCTGTCCCCCCTGGGTCCATCCTGCTCTGCTCGCTCCATCCTGCCCCGCTCTGCCCATCCTGCCCCCCACCACAATCCTGCCCCGCCGATTCTATTCTGCTCCCCACGCTCCGTCCTGCCTCGCTCGCTCCATCCTTCCCCGCTCACTCCATCCTGCCCCGCCAGCTCCATCCTGCTCCCACGGCTCCAACCTGCCCCACTCGCTCCATCCTGCCCTGCTCGCTCCGTCCTGTCCCCTGCCTCCATCCTGCCCCCACCACCACCATCCTGCTCACCTGGCTCCATCTTACCCCTCACCTCCATCCTGCACCCCCGCCACCATCCTGCCTCACTCGCTCCATCCTGCCCCCCACCACAATCCTGCCCCGCCGACTCCATTCTGCTCCCCTGGCTCCATCCTGCCTCGCTCGCTCCATCCTTCCCCGCTCACTCCATCCTGCCCCTCCGCCTCCATCCTGCCCCCCCCCCGCCACCATCCTGCCCCGCCAGCTCCATCCTGCTCCCACGGCTCCAACCTGCCCCACTCGCTCCATCCTGCCCTGCTCGCTCCATCCTGTCCCCTGCCTCCATCCTGCCCCCACCACCACCATCCTGCTCCCCTGGCTCCATCTTGCACCCCCTCCATCATCCTTCCCCGCCAGTTCCATCCTGCCCCGCCGGCTCCATCCTGCCCCCAGCCTCCCATCCTGCCCCGTTTGCTCCACCCTGCCCCCACGCCACCATCCTGCCCCGCCGGCTCCATCCTGCTCCCCCGGATTTATCCTGCCCCGCTCACTTCATCCTGCCCCGCTCACTCCAACCTGTCCCCCAGCTCCATCCTGCCCCCCAGCTCCATCCTGCCCCCCCCCCCCCCCCCCCGGCTCCATCCTGTCCCCCTGGATCCATCCTGCTTCCCCGGCTCCATCCTGCCCCGCTCACTCCTTCCTGTCCCCCGCCTCCATCCTGCCCCGCTCACTCCATTCTGCCCTGCTCGCTCCATCCTGCCCCGCTCGCTGCATCCTGCCCTGCTCGCTCCATCCTGCCCCCCGACTCCATCTTGCCCCGTTAGCTCCATCCTGCCCCGTTCGCTCCATCCTGCCCCGTTCGCTCCATCCTGCCCCCCTGCCTCTATCCTGCCCCCAGCTCCATCCTGCCCCCACGGCTCCATCCTGCCCTCCTGCATCCATCCTGCTTCCCCGGCTCCTTCCTGCCCCGCTCGCTCCATCCTGCCCCCGGCCTCCATTCTGCTTCCCCGGCTTCATCCTGCCCCGCTCACTCCAACCTGTCCCCCAGCTCTATCCTGCCCCCCAGCTCCATCCTGCCCCCCCGGCTCCATCCTGTCCCCCCTGGTCCATCCTGCTTCCCCGGCTCCATCCTGCCCCGCTCACTCCATCCTGCCCCGCTCGCTCCATCCTGCCCCGCTCGCTCCATCCTGCCCCGTGTCACCATCCTGCCCCGCTCGCTCCATCCTGCTCCCCTCACTCCATCCTGCCCCGCATGCTCCATCCTGCCCCTCACCTTCATCCTGCCCCCCCGGCTCTATCCTGCCCCACTCGCTCCTTTGTGCCCCACTTGCTCCATCCTGCCCCCCCGCCACCATCCTGCTCGCCCGGCTCCATCTTGCCCCACTCACTCCATCTTGCCCTGCTCACTCCATCCTGCCCCCCTTCCTCCATCCTGCCCCTCCGCCTCCATCCTGGCCCCCCACCACCATCCTGCCCCACCAGCTCCATCCTGCCTCGACAGCTCCATCCTGCCCCGCCGGCTCTAACCTGCCACCCCAGCTCCATCCTGCCCCCCACCTCCATCCTGCCCCCCTATGCTCCATCCTGCCCCCCTGGCTCCATCCTGCCCCCCTGGCTCCATCCTGCCTCGTAGGCTCCATCCTGCCCCCCTGGCTCCATCCTGCCCCCCTGGCTCCATCCTGCCTCGTTGGCTCCATCCTGCCCCCCTGGCTCCATCCTGCCCTGCTGGCTCCATCCTGCCCCGCCGGTTATAACCTGCCACCCTGGCTCTACCCGGCCCCCCGGCTCCATCCTGCCCCCCACCTCCATCCTGCCCCGCTCACTCCATTCTGCCCCGCTTGCTCCATCCTGCCCCGCTCGCTCCATCCTGCCCCGCTCGCTCCATCCTGCCCCCACTGATTAGTTGTGCCCAGCCACTGAACACCGACACCGCTGCACACAGACACCGCCACACAATACCGACACCACTGCACACCGTAGACACCGCTGCACACCGCAGACACTGCTTCACACTGACACCGCTGCACACTGACAACGCTGCACACCAACACTGCTGGCTCCATTCTGCCCCGCTGGCTCCATCCTGCCCCGCTGGCTCCATCCTGCCTCGCTGACTCCATCCTGCCCCACTCCTTTCTTCCCCTGCTGATAAGTCTCACCTGGCGACTGAACATTGACACTGCCGCACAACACTGATACCGACGCACGCCGACACTGCCGCACACCGACACTGCTGCACACCGACACTGCCGCACACCGACACTGCTGCACACCGACACTGCCGCACACCTACACCGCTTCACACTGACACCGCCGCCACACTGGCACTGCTGGCTCCATCCTGCCCTGCTGGCTCTATCCTGCCTTGCTCGTTTCATTTTTTCCCGCTCCATTCTGCCCCTGCTGATTAGTCTCGCCCGGCAAATGAGCACCGACACTGGCGCACACAGACACCACCGCACCATGACACCACCGCACACTGACACCGCTGCACAACACTGATACTGCTGTACACCCATACTGCTGTGCACCGACACCGCCGAACACCAACACTGCCGCACACCACTGCACACCGACACCACCACACACTGACATCACTGCACAACACTGATAGTGCTGTACACCAACTCAACTGCACACCAACACCGCCGCACACCGACACCGCTGCACTCCGACACCACTGCAAACCGACGCACAACACTGATACTTCTGTATACCGACACTGCTGTGCACTAACACTGCTGTAGACTAACACTGCTGTAGACTAACACTGCTGTAGACTAACACTGCTGTACACCGACACAACCTCACACAGACACCACCACACACCGACACCACCGCGCAACATTGTGCCAGCGCTCATTGGTCGCTGCCAGCTGCGGCAACCAATGAGCGCAGCGTATGCAAAACAGCCACGCGCATTCAAAACTCGCACCAAGCTGAAACCTGGTGACGGCGATGCATCGGCGTCGCTATCGCCAGGATATATGCGTCCGACCGCGGCTATCGTCGGGAGATCCAACGGTAGCTGTGGCTCATCTACTGCTGCCCAGAGGTCCACGGCGAGTCAGCCGGGAGATGCATTGGTAGTACCCCGACCACCATATGGGAACACCCACATTATGGGTATTCCTATATGGCGGCCGGAATACAAATTCCCTGCCAAGCTGCGCTACTTCTCTAATTGGTCCCGCAACGCTGATTGGTCGCCGCTCTCAGCGGATTCAAAACCCCTGCCAAGCCGTGCTTCAAAACACACACCAAGTGCGTTGATTGGTTGTCGCGGCTGTCGGCGACCAATCAGCGAAGCGGAGCACGGTTTGGTATATTGGCGCACAATTTGAACTGCTGCTCATAGTGTGACGTACTTCTCTGCTGTCTACAAGTTCTGTCAGTCATAGTGTGACGCAGTTCACTCCTGTTTACAAGGTATTCTAGAATACCCGATGCGTTAGAATCGGGCCACCATTAGTGATTTGATCATTTAGAATATTAGATATTACACCATATTTTCTATAGTAGCTTTCAGGATAACTAGAAATAAAAATAAATTCATTGATCCATACACAAGAGCCCGCAGCAGTATTATAATCTATGTTTAAGCTTTTGGACATGAACTTCTGCTACTTAAACTAGTGCATCACACAACATGAACACAGTATTATGCAGTGACTTTTGCCCATGACCGACTTTAAATTAAACGTCAGAGAACAGGATGTTTATACAGCAATCTATTCATCAATTGAATAAAATATACTTACAATAAATTAAATAAAATAAACTTGCCATGAGAACTTTCTGTGATGGATTTTAATCTTTAGGTTTCACTACATTTATATTGTTTTCATAAGGTACAATAAAATAAAGAGATGAAAAGGAATAAGTAGAGGTACAGTTATAAGAGGGTTCATTTCTGAGTGGAGGATTAGGGGGAAGGAGGAATGACAAGGACAAGAAAGAGAGAGAGCCATCAATGTAAAATAACAAGTTAAAAAAATAATATGCTCTCACAAAGAGAAAAGGATAGCAAGTAAGGATGAACGAACCTAAACTATAAAATTCCGAGTTTGTTCAAGACACCGAGTGACCGTTACTTAAATCTGAACACATACTTCTCCGTAAAGTCCGTGTCTGAGTTTGTCGATCGATGCTGAATAAAGCTTGCTGAAAGGATGCAGCGCACAAGGTTCTGTTGGGGTCCCCTTGAAAAGAGTTTGTGTGAGTCATCTTAAAATACGTTCTGTGTGGCCACTCTGCACCAGGCTCTGTGGGGTTACTTTTAAAAAGGGGTTTGTGGGGGTCCTCTCAAAAAGGGGTTGTGGGGGTCCTATTAAAAATTATTCTGTGTCACCACTCTGCACCAGGCTCTGTGGTACTACTCTTAAAAAAGGGTTTGTGAGGGTCCTCTTAAAAACAGTTTGTGTGGTTCCTCTTAAAAAGGTTCTGTGTGGCTACTCTGTACCAGGCTCTTTGAGGTTGCTCTCAAAAAAGGATCTGTGGGGTCCTATTAGAAAAAAATTGTGGGGGTACTATTAAAAAAGGCTCTGTGTAGCCACTCTGCACCAGGCTCTGTGTGGTTAATCTTAAAATAGGTTTGAGTGGGTCCTCTTAATAAACGCTCTGTGTGGCCACTCTGCACCAGGATCTGTGGGGTTAAACTTGAAAGATGGTTTGTGAGAGTCGTCTTAACAAAGAGTTTGTGGGGATCCTCTTAAAAAAGGTTTTGCTTGGCGACTCTACAGGTTACTCTTAAAGAGGGTTTGTAGGGGTCCTCTCCTGTGTGGTCACTCTTACTGCAGAGTGACCACACAGGACACAGGGGTCCTGTGTGGTCACTCTGCAGTAGACTCTGTGGAGTTATGCTTTAAAAAAAAAAGTTTGTGGGGTCCTTTTAAAAAAAGCTCTCGGTGAGTGTGGAACACTGTAATAATCACCTGGGCACTTTTTCTGTGTGTACAGGGTTTGTAATACTCTACACATTTTGTGGGAAAAGAATGAGAAGAGCATCAAATAGAGTAAATCACCATGGTGTAGCTGTAGGTGATGGTGATGGAGCAGCTGCAGGGAGAGGATGAGTTCGATCTGTGCCTGCTATGTTGATATGGTGCACGTAGGTAACAGGATGTTCTTCGTAATCTATTAGGTTCCAGTACCGCTCAAATGGTGAGGCCACAACAAGTAGATGTTTTAGATTGGATGGCTGAGAGTGCCTCCAGTTCCTTTGCTTTGATCTTTCAGCAGGAGATAGGATGGAAGACAGAGTTAGCACTTGCGGCTAGAGATGAGCGATGTTCGATAGAACATGTTAGCCAATTTCAAATTCGACCTGTTTTGGGATATGTTCGAGTCATTCGACAAATGTGAATGATTTACTAAAAATTTGGTAATTTGAGGATATGTTCGATAACGGTTCATTGACCAAAAGTTTTACTAAATTTTCACAGCAATGCTTTTGTTCAATGGTATTATGATGCAAACAAAAGAATTTGAGTTGCAAAGGAAGAATTACATATTTTATTTTTCATAGATGTAAAAGTAAAAAAGGCACCAAGAAGATCATATGGCACATACACAGAGATCTACAATGGCATTACAAACTCATTGTGTGCAAAGGACATATTATTATTATTATTTATTTATATAGCGCCATTGGTTCCATGGCGCTTTACATAAGCAGTGGGGGTAACAAGGACAGGTACAGTACATATGAGCAGTCAATGCTTGCTGATACACGACGGGAGAGGATCCTGTCCACGAGGGCTCACAGTCTACAGGGGTGGGGGAGGACACGATAGGGGGGAAGCGCCAAGCGTATGGTGGAGCGGCGCTGGGTCTCATCATAGGTTGTTGGCTTGTTGGAATAGATGAGTTTTCAGGTTCTTTTTGAAGCTCTTGAGGGTGGGCGAGTGTCTGACGTGCTGGGGGAGGGAGTTCCCGAATCTAGGGGAGGCGCGGGAGAAGTCATGTATACGGTTGTGGGAGGATGAGATGAGGGGGGAGGAGAGGAGGAGTTCTTGTGAGGAGCGTAGGTTGCGTGCAGGTTGGTATTTGGAGACCATGTCGGAGATGTAAGGGGGGGACAAGTTGTGGATGGCTTTGTAAGTCAGGGTTAGGATTTTAAATTTAGATCTTTGGGCGGTGGGGAGCCAGTGAAGTGCCATGCGGAGAGGGGAGATAGGGGAGCAGCGAGGAGACAGGTGGATTAGACGGGCAGCTGAGTTCAGGATAGAGCGGAGAGGTGCAAGGTAGGAGGCAGGGAGACCGGTGAGCAGTAGGTTGCAGTAGTCAAGGCGGGAGATGATGAGGGCGTGGACGAGAGTTTTGGCGGTGTCATGATTAAGAAACGGGCGGATGCGTGAGATGTTCTTGAGTTGGAGTCGGCAGGAGGTGGCAAGTGCTTGGATGTGGGGCTTGAAGGAGAGGGAGGAGTCGAGGGTGACCCCGAGGCACTTTGCGTGGGGGACTGGGGAGAGGGAGCAGTCGTTGACTCGGATTGACAGGTCTGGCAGAGGGGGAGGGCGGCTGGGGGGGAAGACAATGAACTCTGTTTTGTCGATGTTCAACTTGAGGAAGCGAGCAAAGAATTTTTTACATACAAAAGAAGGGCACATGATTTTGCTTCAACATTGAACAAAAACATGTAGGTTCATACACTTAATGCAGTGCTGCCCAGTTTCCGACATATGATTTTGATGATTCAGGTAAACAGTAATCTGTATCCCTTGAGCAATTCAATACACATAGTTGATAAAAGATTGTATAGGTGGCAACTCTACATAAAAAAACATGCACAGTATTGCTGGTAACAATACAGTACCCAAAACATGAAGTGGAGTGGCCAAATTAGACCAGACTCCAACAAAATACGTCCATATTGCACATACCTATGAAGTGCAATGTCAGTGCAGACCGGAGAAATCCCCTCTTTTCCACACTACCCTACAGCTGTTTCATGGACCGCAAGTGTCCACTTACTCAGGGGAATAGTGTCAGAGGCACCAAGTACACGCCAATAGTCCTGTGACCATCCATGACAGTGTCCCCTCACCTTTTATGCCCCCACCTAACTTCTCGGTCCTCCATTATGCGTTCACATGCCAACACCTGCGGTAAACGCGCCACCTCCTTCCTTCACGCTTCACCATGCACTGGCGGCCTAGTGCGCATGCGCGGGATCGGGACGCGTTACCAAAATCCGTGCATGTGCAGCTGCCAAAGCCGACATCAGAGCAGAAGGGGCAGGACGTACAACATCACAGAGGGGGCGGAATCCACATTGGACCCACAGGAAAGGCAGAGGCATGTAACATAGATGAGACACATGACAAATAGACAGAATAAGGCAATATACAGAATTCAAAGTATTGCCAATAAGACTAGTCTTGTAATATAAAAGAAATTTCCTTCCAAAGCAGTGTAGCTCAAATTCTCTAGCAGATTGGAGAGTAGTATTCTGATGTCCACAGTGCATTCATCCAGAGATATGTCTAACAAAAGAAAGGGCACAAAGTCACAAAAAACATGAGACAGCACATATTGAGGACATTGGCACAAGGATTTATGGAAAAAATAAAAATGAAGACTAAAAAGGAAAAGTGTTAAAAATCACAGAGGAGGTCACGGGAACAGGAAAATCACAAAAAGGACACAAAGCTAAGGGACTCGTTCAGACCCTTCGGGGACCCGCATGTCCAGCTGTACTATCCATTTGGCCTTTCTTCTCGCCAGCATGTGTTTGATGTTGCCTCCTCGAATGCTAGGATGGACAACATCTATCCCTCTGACACTTAAACGTCTGGGATCACAATTGTGATATTGCCGAGAGTGTCAGAGGAGAGTCTTAAGCTGGTCGAGTTCTTCTACTTCACGGGCTGCAGCAATGCTTAAAATATCATATAGAGAGTTGTCCTTACAATGTGTGTTAGTATTTTGGCCAGTGGCCAGAATGAACCCCTCCTGAATAAACAATCCTCAAAACCAAACAAAGAAGGAGGTTTCAGGCCCTTTTGTATAAAATATGTATCAAAAACACCCATGCTATATTTTATTAATGAATTTATTAAAGTTAATGCAAAATACATATAAAATCCATTTCATAGCACCTATATAGATAAGAGATACATATACATCGTATATTTATTTCATAAAGTGATCAGTATTTAAAGTGATATCGTGACATTAAAATTTCCTAGTAGGATGGTATAACCCCTCCTAAATGAATATAAGGCAAGTCATCAGAAGTATATGGTCAGTGAATCCGCATTTACTCCATATATCCTGTGTATAGCATGGTACATAGTAGTAATATATAGCAATTCAACCCCAAAAAGGGGAGGGAAAGTCCGACTAATAAGTCTCCATCATCCCCATG
Source organism: Allobates femoralis (assembly GCA_033576535.1). Taxonomy (NCBI): domain Eukaryota; kingdom Metazoa; phylum Chordata; class Amphibia; order Anura; family Aromobatidae; genus Allobates; species Allobates femoralis. Next base: position 401,113,703 of record JARQOC010000001.1, read on the forward strand.
TGTTGAGCCCTGTGGGGCAGCGCCGGACAAATGTCCAAATACACTAACATCACAGTCCATCCACACTAAGGGGAGATAACTATTTCAGACTTCCCCTGTGAAATCCTATCATGCACTACACAAGGTTCAGAGCATATATATACAGCGTTCCCTCCTCCAACAACCTCAGCACTTACCCATGTTATAGGAGGGATAAGGTGTCCGGGTGCCCCCCAGACGCGTTTCGCCAATGCTTTATCAATTGGGTCCACTTAAACCTGCCGAGCGACAGCTATTTATATATCTGATGCATCCTCAGCCCATGTGTGCTGCACTTCCGCTCCGCCCCCTCCACGCCGTCCGACTAATAAGTGTCCATCATCCCCATGTGTTGAGCCATGTGGGGCAGCGCCGGACAAATGTCCAAATACACTAGCATCACAGTCCATCCACACTGTTAAGGCAATAAAAGAGTTAATGATATTTGGTCCTAATTAGCTGAAGACTTTCAAACTCCATTTTGAGTACACTGATGTAATTCTCCTGGTCCCTTTAAGATTCATGCTGTCCAGCATATATATTCTACATCTAACTTTTCTTATAGATTAATGTTTCCCGTGAACTTCCTCTTTTTTGCTCAGACTTATGTTCCTTACAGACTCGGTTGAGCAGAAAGAGGAAGTCTGAGCTCTGCAAGCGAGAAATTGGGAAATGTAGCAAGCGTCTGAACTTTGATTAATCTTTGTACCAATAAAAATTATAATTTAACTAGCTGTGAGCCCGATTCTAAAGAATCGGGTAGTCTAGAATCTATATATAGTTTATTTAGTAATAGTTAGGGGAGTGCGGTGAAATTAATTGTGTGTATACAGGCGGCTCAGTGGGTAGCAGAGTATACGGTAGCTCAGTGGGTAGCAGTGAGTGCGGCGGCTCAGTGGTCAGCAGTGAGTGCGGCGGCTCAGTGGTCAGCAGTGAGTGCGGCGGCTCAGTGGTCAGCAGTGAGTGCGGCGGCTCAGTGGTCAGCAGTGAGTGCGGCGGCTCAGTGGTCAGCAGTGAGTGCGGCGGCTCAGTGGTCAGCAGTGAGTGCGGCGGCTCAGTGGTCAGCGCAGGACGGCGGCTCAGTGGTCAGCGCAGGACGGGGGCTCTGTGGTCAGCGCAGGACGGGGGCTCTGTGGTCAGCGCAGGACGGGGCTCTGTGGTCAGCGCAGGACGGGGGCTCTGTGGTCAGCGCAGGATGGCGGCTCTGTGCAGGACGGGGGCTCTGTGGTCAGCGCAGGACGGGGGCTCTGTGGTCAGCGCAGTACGGGGGCTCTGTGGTCAGCGCAGGACGGGGGCTCTGTGGTCAGCGCAGGACGGGGGCTCTGTGCAGGACGGCGGCTCTGTGGTCAGCGCAGGACGGGGGCTCTGTGGTCAGCGCAGGACGGGGGCTCTGTGGTCAGCGCAGGACGGGGGCTCTGTGGTCAGCGTAGGACGGGGGCTCTGTGGTCAGCGCAGGATGGCGGCTCTGTGCAGGACGGGGGCTCTGTGGTCAGCGCAGGACGGGGCTCTGTGGTCAGCGCAGGACGGGGGCTCTGTGGTCAGCGCAGGACGGGGGCTCTGTGGTCAGCGTAGGACGGGGGCTCTGTGGTCAGCGCAGGATGGCGGCTCTGTGCAGGACGGGGGCTCTGTGGTCAGCGCAGGACGGGGGCTCTGCGGGTCAGCGCAGGACGGGGGCTCTGTGGTCAGCGCAGGACGGGGGCTCTGTGGTCAGCGTAGGACGGGGGCTCTGTGGTCAGCGCAGGACGGGGGCTCTGTGGTCAGCGCAGGACGGCGGCTCTGTGCAGGACGGCGGCTCTGTGGTCAGCGCAGGACGGGGGCTCTGTGGTCAGCGCAGGACGGGGGCTCTGTGGTCAGCGCAGGACGGGGGCTCTGTGGTCAGCGTAGGACGGGGGCTCTGTGGTCAGCGCAGGATGGTGACTCTGTGCAGGACGGGGGCTCTGTGGTCAGCGCAGGACGGGGGCTCTGTGGTCAGCGCAGGACGGGGGCTCTGTGGTCAGCGCAGGACGGGGGCTCTGTGCAGGACGGCGGCTCTGTGCAGGACGGGGGCTCTGTGGTCAGCGCAGGACGGGGGCTCTGTGGTCAGCGCAGGACGGGGGCTCTGTGGTCAGCGCAGGACGGGGGCTCTGTGGTCAACGCAGGACGGGGGCTCTGTGGTCAGCGCAGGACGGGGGCTCTGTGGTCAGCGCAGGACGGGGGCTCTGTGCAGGACGGCGGCTCTGTGGTCAGCGCAGGACGGGGGCTCTGTGGTCAGCGCAGGACGGGGGCTCTGTGGTCAGCGCAGGACGGGGGCTCTCGTGGTCAGCGCAGGATGGCGGCTCTGTGCAGGACGGGGGCTCTGTGGTCAGCGCAGGACGGGGGCTCTGTGGTCAGCGCAGGACGGGGGCTCTGTGGTCAGCGCAGGACGGGGGCTCTGTGGTCAGCGCAGGACGGGGGCTCTGTGGTCAGCGCAGGACGGGGGCTCTGTGGTCAGCGCAGGACGGGGGCTCTTGGGGTCAGCGTAGGACGGGGGCTCTGTGGTCAGCGCAGGATGGCGGCTCTGTGCAGGACGGGGGCTCTGTGGTCAGCGCAGGACGGGGGCTCTGTGGTCAGCGCAGGACGGGGGCTCTGTGGTCAGTGTAGGACGGGGGCTCTGTGGTCAGCGCAGGATGGCGGCTCTGTGCAGGACGGGGGCTCTGTGGTCAGCGCAGGACGGGGGCTCTGTGGTCAGCGCAGGACGGGGGCTCTGTGGTCAGCGCAGGACGGGGGCTCTGTGGTCAGCGCAGGACGGGGGCTCTGTGGTCAGCACTGGACGGGGGCTCTGTGGTCAGCGCAGGACGGGGGCTCTGTGGTCAGCGTAGGACGGGGGCTCTGTGGTCAGCGCAGGATGGCAGCTCTGTGCAGGACGGGGGCTCTGTGGTCAGCGCAGGACGGGGGCTCTGTGGTCAGCGCAGGACGGGGGCTCTGTGGTCAGCGCAGGACGGGGGCTCTGTGGTCAGCGCAGGACGGGGGCTCTGTGGTCAGCGTAGGACGGGGCTCTGTGGTCAGCGCAGGACGACGGCTCTGTGCAGGACGGCGGCTCTGTGGTCAGCGCAGGACGGGGGCTCTGTGGTCAGCGCAGGACGGGGGCTCTGTGGTCAGCGCAGGACAGGGCTCTGTGGTCAGCGCAGGACGGGGGCTCTGTGGTCAGCGCAGGACGGCGGCTCTGTGCAGGACGGGGGCTCTGTGGTCAGCGCAGGACGGGGGCTCTGTGGTCAGCGCAGGACGGGGGCTCTGTGGTCAGCGCAGGACGGGGGCTCTGTGGTCAGCGCAGGATGGCGGCTCTGTGCAGGAGGGGGGCTCTGTGGTCAGCGCAGGCTAGGTGGGCGGAGCCACGGCGGGAGTGACGCGAGGTGGGCGGAGCCACGTCGGGAGTGACGCGAGGTGGGCGGAGCCACGGCGGAAGTGACGCGAGGTGGGCGGAGCCACGGCGGGAGTGCCGCGAGGTGGGCGGAGCCACGGCGGGAGTGACGCGAGGTGGGCGGAGCCACGTCGGGAGTGACGCGAGGTGGGCGGAGCCACGGCGGAAGTGACGCGAGGTGGGCGGAGCCACGGCGGGAGTGCCGCGAGGTGGGCGGAGCCACGCCGGGAGTGCCGCGAGGTGGGCGGAGCGACGCCAGCGAGGTGGGCGGAGCCACGCCGGGAGTGCCGCGAGGTGGGCGGAGCGACGCCGGCGAGGTGGGCGGAGCCACGCCGGGAGCCGTGTAGCGGGATGGCGGCGGGGTAAGTATACTGGAGTGTGTGTGTGTGTGTTTGTGTGGGTGTGTGATGTGTGTGAGTGTTTGGGAGGACTGTAGTGAGAGGCTGTGTGTGTGTTTGATGAGACAGTAGTGAGGGGGGCGAGCGGAACGTTGAAACGCCGGTGCCTGTAGCTGCACGGAAAGTTCCGCGCGGCTACACTGCACTGTGACGTCAGCAGCATGGTCGGAGGCCGTCACGGAAGTAACCCTTCGGGTTCTCCGGAAGTGGCCTTCGGCTTTTATATAATAGATGTTGTTTTAAAGGAAATCTGCTAGCATATGCAATATATTGCAATATCCCTCACCCTTTGTAACGACCCTCCAAGAAGAAGGTATAAGAGGCTTGTATTGCTTGCTTAATAAAGGCTATCTGTAATTTTACTTTGACTTGTTGTCAAGTGTATTTTTACTTGGTGGATTGTGCACATCCAGATAACCATCCAATTTGGCAGCAGACACATTAAAGGGAACCTGTCACCTGGATCTAAGCCCCTACACTATCACTACCTGTCCCTGCACCTTCCCAGCTGCTCCCCATCTATCCCTCTCTGAGCTAAATCCGCCCTATAAAACTGCAGAAAAATAACTTATAACTTACAGCAGTCCCTGAGGCTGGGGACTGAGAAGGCGGCGCCAGGCTCCATTCTGCCCCTCCTCAATGCAGCAGCACACGCCCCACTGGGCGGCGTTATTCTTTCTTCATCGCCGCCTCCTCCATTTGGAATCTCCCACCCACTTTACACTGTAAGGTAGCAGTTAGGATCGGCACGACAGAAGGCAGTGACTCAGGTATTTACTCACACAGCACACAGTTCAGGTATTCACAGACCTCCAGATTCCGATGTAACAGGTCAGACTAACCCCCCGACCAGAATATACCCAAGGTATAAACTGGGCTAGCCCAGAATATACCCCCCTGGGCCAGAATATACCCTTGGTATATTCTGGCCTAGCCCAAACTATACCCCGGGGTATAAACAGGCCTAGGCCAGATTATAACTCTCCGTATACCACAGCAGCTGTAGATCAGAGCCCCAAGCCGTGCACAGGGCCCCAAGCAATGCATGAGGGCCCGAGGCAGCACAAGGTGGCCCCAGGCAGCAGAAAGTGGCCCTACGCAACATACAGGGGCCCCAGGCAGTGCTAGGGGCCCCAGGCAGTGCATGGGGGCCCGAGGCAGCACACAGGGGCCCCAGGCTACACACAGGATCCCAGGCTACACACAGGGGCCCCAGCCAGCATACAAGGGCCCCAGGCAGTACACGGGGCCCCAGGCAGCACAAAGTGACCCCAGGCAACATACAGGGGCCCCAGGCAGTACTAGGGGCCCCAGGCTACACACAGGATCCCAGGCTACACACAGGGGCCCCAGCCAGCATACAAGGGCCCCAGGCAGTGCACAGGGCCCCAGGCAGCACAAAGTGGCCCCAGGCAACATACAGGGGCCCCATGCAGTACCAGGGGCCCCAGGCTACACACAGGATCCCAGGCTACACACAGGGGCCCCATGCAGCATACAAGGGCCCCAGGCAGTGCACAGTGCCCCAGGCAGCACAAAGTGGCCCCAGGCAACATACAGGGGCCCCAGGCAGTAACAGGGGCCCCAGGCTACACACAGGATCCCAGGCTACACACAAGGGCTCCATGCAACATACAAGGGCCCCAGGCAGCACACAGGGGCCCCAGGCAGCACAAAGTGACCCCAGGCAATATACAGGGGCCCCAGGCAGTGGGCCACCCGGGGCCACTTTGTGCTGCCTGGGGCCCCTGTGTGCTGCCTCTGGCCCCCATGCGCTGCCTGGGACCCCTTTGTACTGCCTGGGGCCCTTGTATGCTGCATGGGGCCCCTGTGTGTAGCCTGGGATCCTGTGTGTAGCTTGTGGCCCCTAGTACTGCCTGGGGCCCCTGTATGTTGCCTGGGGCCTCTTTGTGCTGCTTGGGGCCACTTTGTGCTGCCTGGGGCCCTGTGCACTGCCTGGGGCCCCTAGCACTGCCTGGGGCCCCTGTATGTTGCGTAGGGCCACTTTCTGCTGCCTGGGGCCACTTTGTGCTGCCTCGGGCCCCCATGTGTTGCTTGGAGCCCTGATCTACAGCTGCTGTGGTATACGGAGGGGTATAATCTGGCCTAGGCCACTTTAACCCCGAGTATATTCTGGTCGGGGGGGTTAGTCTGGCCTGTTACACCGGGGCACAGCCGAGTAGAACCTCATACAATCCCAGCAGCTCCTGCTGCTGTCCTGAGACACTCCACCCCCCCCCCCCCCCACAGCCCAGGGCAGCTCATATCATCTCCTATTCACCCACACACCTGGGGGTCAGTGATTTCAATCAGCACTTAGCTCCAGTAGCAGCTAACCCTGTGTGTGCTGCTACCGAGCAGAAGATACAATCTCCCATATGCTGTGTCTCAGTCAGGGGACACATCGAGGTCGCATCACCACAACATGATAGGTGTAAAGCACAGATTCCAAATGGAGGAGGCGGCGATGAAGAAAGAATAATGCCGCCCAGTGGGGTGTGTGCTGCTGCATGGAGGAGGGGCAGAATGGAGCCTGGCGCCGCCTTCTCAGTCCCCAGCCTCAGGGACTTCTGTAAGTTATAAGTTATTTTTCTGCTGTTTTATAGGGCGGATTTAGCTCAGAGAGGGATAGATAGGGAGCTGCTAGGAAGGTGCAGGGACAGGTAGTGATAGAGTAGGGGCTTAGATCCAGGTGACAGGTTCCCTTTAAGAGGTTGAGCCCACCCGAGAGGTGTGAGGCTTCCCATTTCAACACTAAGGGGAGATAACTATTCCCTCCTCCCACAACCTCAGCACTTACCAATGTTATAGGAGGGATAAGGTGTCCGGGTGCCCCCCAGACGCGTTTCGCCAATGCTTTATCAATGGGGTCCACTTAAACCTGCCGACCGACAGCTATTTATATCCCTGATGCATCCTCAGAGCATGTGTGCTGCACTTCCGCTCCGCCCCCTCCACGCCGCCCTGCGGCCAATCCCAGGCTGGAGAGTCAATGGCCACCTGACATCATCCTGCCTATAGGAATGCCTCCGGTCTTGTTGGGGGGCGGGAGCAGCTGTGGCACACAGGGATCCTCACCAATGGCGCTGTATTTTGGGCGGAAGTGTCCATTCCGCCATCTTTGAAGCTGGTGTATCCACAGGAACACCACAATGACCTCACAGTAAGGGCAGAAGTTCCGATTCCGCCATCTTTGAAGCTGGTGTATCCACATGAACACCACAATGACCTCACAGTAAGGGCCAAAGTTCCCATTCCGCCATCTTTGAAGCTGGTGTATCCACAGGAACACCACAATGACCTCACAGTTAGGGCAGAAGTTCTTATTCCGCCATCTTTGAAACTGGTGTATCCACAGGAACACCACAATGACCTCACAGTAAGGGCAGAAGTTCCCATTCCGCCATTTTAGGTACTGGTTATGCCCTGTAAACACATAATTTCCAATTTCCAAGATGTAGGAGGACGTTTTTGCACAGAAATGAAGTTTACATATGGGATCCCTCCATCTTTTAGGTGACACTGCATCCCATTACTATTACATAACAAAATATTACATAAATAGATATGACAACCCCAGAATGTGGTATAATGGCCATCTTTTTTTTTTTTTTTTGGGCAGGGGGGAACCTCCAGATGACGCATCACCCTCCAGCTAGACTTGTACATATGGATCCCCCCACACACCAAGAGGATCTCATCAAAATTGGAAAACAGTTCACCCATGGCATAATCCTCATCAAAAGTCCACAATCATAGCTGGTTATTTCTTGTCTCCTCCTCTTTCGGAAACAGTACACCCAAAAACATGGTCTATCGGTGGGTATTCAGGCATCAATATCTTATGTGATGATGAATCCAGCACCGGACACTTTTCCAATTTTTCAAGTTTATTATTGATTAAAGTGAAGTCATAAAATCAAGCGACCTGGGGAGCGCAGTCCCGCTGGACGCGTTTCGTACAAAGTACTTCCTCAGCAGCTAAAACCAGAATGAACATTGATCCTATATATATCATATAAAACCCCACCCCCCCATTAATCAATAAATAGTATTCAGCTGATAGGCTGGAAAGACCTATATCTATCCCTCATGAGGAAAAGCCAAACCAAACATGAACCCATGACAAAATGCAAAGATATTAGTGCATGAATTGTGACAAAACACTGACTGTGTGCACACACCAACAACATTCATTATTACAATACATACCTGTATACATTCCAATATTAATGTGTCACACTTTCATAAATCATCCCCATTTAATAGAAATAAGAACAGTCAGTGCGATAATTCAATCCTAAAGGGGCCCTCGTTTCCAAATTCAAGATCCAGAAGAACTCCTTTGTTAAAACCGCACGACCCCAGTCTCCGCCCCTTTTATTGCGATTTACTCTTTCCACTCCTTGTACTCTAAGAAAGGACAAGTCGCCATTATGAGTGTCTCTGAAATGCCTGGAAAGACCTGACAGGTTCCTACCCACAGATCTGGGGTTTGGGATTGAGCCCGTTATATGTTCCCCAAGCCTTTTCTTTAGGGGTCTGATGGTACACCCCACATAGTTCTTCCTGTACGTTACACATGAAGCCATGTAAACCACATGGGTAGTATTACAATTAATATACCCATTGATTCCATGGTTTCTGTTGTTAGTGTAACTTTGGACTGTTTTAGTTTTCACCATATACTTGCATAGATTACACCTCATCCCCCCACAAGGATAACTGCCTTTAGTATTAAGCCAATTCGGGGGAGCGCTATTCAAGGAGAACAATGACGGAGACAAAATGTTGCCTATTGTCATTGCCCTTTTCTCAAAGGAACCTGTGGCAGGACCTAGCGTGGATTTGTCGGATATGAGGGGGCTCTTCACAGGTCTGGAGAAGTCAATGATTCAGCACCTCAAAACATGGTGGGACTATACCACACTTGAGAAATATATCGGACATTCAATGATACCTCGCGGTTTGAGGCTAAAGAAGTTTGCCACCACTACTTATAGTGATGATTTCACTCAAAAGTGGCAAGCCATTTTAACGGATGCATCTATAAGATTAATGCAACTCATTATGGGGGAGGAAGGGGTGAAACTGAATATGCTTGAGGAGTCAATTAAAGAAATGGAAGTGTCACTCAACACTTTTAATAAACATCCTGACTTCGACTCCCTCCATATACAACTTCAACAAAATGTCAAAGATGTGGAACAAACCATCATAGACATAAAGAAGAAGAAATTTATGAGGGATTGTAAGGATTACGAGGACAAGGCTGTATATGTCTGGAGGAGGTCTACACCGAGGCGTCCCAGATCAATCCTACGGAACAGCCAAAGCACCGGCAGAGGGGCACATGTTAGCTTCTCAACACCTTTGAGCAGAGACTCTGATTCAGTTTTTTTCAACACCAGTACCCCACATGCCCCCATACAAACGGGACAACTGACCTCCCACCCTCAGCCTCAACCAAAAAACGGAGGACGAGGAGGGGGGGGAAGAGGAGGAGGCAGAAATCATCCGTATTCCCTGAGAAGGAAACGCTAAGTATAGACTATCATTGTAATGTAATCAATTTGTCTGCATGTGTTTTTTCAGATATGGAATTGGAAGTTTTGAGTAAAGGCTTAAATTATGCACCTGCATGTAGAGGTGATATTACCAGGACGTTATGTGATGTGAACAAATTTGTCAGGGCACTTACTGTAAGAAAACATTTTTTCAATGAGGGATCAGATGAGGACATTGGGGATGTATATATCAATGGTTCTTCCACGTCTCCTATTATCCCCCTGTCAGCTCCCTTAAGGGATCAAATAGCCCTATGTGACTTAAACTATTTAGTCAACAATCAGGACCTAGAGCAAAGTCAATCTCATGCATCTCACTCTTCCATCCCCAACCCACAATTCTACCCTATTAACTCCAGAGTTCCTGCAATGGACAATTTCCAGCATGTGTTGGAGAGGGAGATCAAATGCCTTCTCCTCTCCCGCACTGCTGGACGTGACAATCTCACCATTCTGGAGAGGACCTCCTTAAAGATTCTGAAGGATAATCCCCATATAGTTGTGCGTGCTGCGGACAAGGGTGGGTCTGTGGTTATTATGGACAACACTCTTTACCACAGGTAAATTCTTTCCTTGCTCGCAGACCGCACAACATATGAACAACTGACTGCTGACCCCACAGCTAGAGTCCAATTGGAACTGGCACAACTGTTAAAAGAAGGCCAAACATTGGGTGTCATCTCTAGTAGATCTCAAGAATACTTGTTGCCTGATAAACCCCTATGCCCTATCTTCCATGCACTACCTAAGGTGCACAAGCCTGCCTTTCCTCCCCCTCTGAGACCTATCGTTGCTGGTATCGGAGGGGTTAATGAGAGGCTCTCCAGCTGGCTGGACTTCAAGCTGCAGCCTTTGCTGCAGGGTTCACCGGGCTTTATCCGTGATTCCAAACAGCTGTTGAGTGAGATAAGACACATGAACTGGCAGCCCGACCAGCAGTGGATAACCTGTGATGTAATTTCATTGTATTCGTGTATCCCTCATGATCGGGCCATTCAAGTACTGTCAGATACCCTGCTAAACATCAATGTGTATACAAGTGAGGAGAAGGAGTTCATTATAATGTGTCTCAGACATCTATTAGTGAACAACTATTTCCTTTTTGATAACAAATACTACCTCCAAAAGTGCGGCTGCCCTATGGGGTCCAATTTTTCACCTTCTCTAGCAAATCTGTACATGATTGCTTGGGAGAGGCGGTACATCCATGTTGAGACCAACCCACATCTTGATCGCGTTCTCTGGTGGGGGAGGTACATCGACGACGTCATACTGATCTGGAAAGGAGACGTCGTGGTGCCTCCCCCCGGGAGTCCGAGTTTGGGAGGTTTGTTACTTACATAAATGATAACGATTTTAACATCCAATTCACCTATGAGGTACATGGAACCAAGGCACATTATCTTGATATTATGCTAACGGGTGACAGTGTAACAGGAGAAATAGTAACCTCCCTGTATCGTAAACCAATCGCAGGTAACACACTCCTCCATGCTGCAAGTAGTCACCCCCGACATGTGGTAAGAAACTTGCCACGGGGTGAACTGATAAGAGCGAAAAGAGCCTGCACATTAGATCAAGCATTCCAGGAGGAGGCTGTTAATATCAGTAAACGCCTCTGTAGTCGCGGATATTCACCCCGTCATGTGAATGACGCCTTACAGGAGGTGGGAGCAAGATCAAGGGATTCTCTGCTTGAACCAGTGATAGTGCAGACTGCGGCTATTGCACCAGATAACGGTGGTACACACATCAGAAGGTCGACTCAAGACAACCACATATACATGTACCAACATTTTCTACCACGTACAGTCAAGACTATAATGATATTGTGAGGATTGTCCATAAATACATTCCCATATTACATGAGGATCCCATCCTCCACAAAATTTTGCAGAAGGGGTATAGATGCGTGCCTAGGAGGGCAATGACAATAGGCAACATTTTGTCTCCGTCATTGTTCTCCTTGAATAGCGCTCCCCTGACTTGGCTTAATACTAAAGGCAGTTATCCTTGTGGGGGGATGAGGTGTAATCTATGCAAGTATATGGTGAAAACTAAAACAGTCCAAAGTTACACTAACAACAGAAACCATGGACTCAATGGGTATATTAATTGTAATACTACCCATGTGGTTTACATGGCTTCATGTGTAACGTGCAGGAAGAACTATGTGGGGTGTACCATCAGACCCCTAAAGAAAAGGCTTGGGGAACATATAACGGGCTCAATCCCAAACCCCAGATCTGTGGGTAGGAACCTGTCAGGTCTTTCCAGGCATTTCAGAGACACTCATAATGGCGACTTGTCCTCTCTTAGAGTACAAGGAGTGGAAAGAGTAAATCGCAATAAAAGGGGCGGAGACTGGGGTCGTGCGGTTTTAACAAAGGAGTTCTTCTGGATCTTGAATTTGGAAACGAGGGCCCCTTTAGGATTGAATTATCGCACTGACTGTTCTTATTTCTATTAAATGGGGATGATTTATGAAAGTGTGACACATTAATATTGGAATGTATACAGGTATGTATTGTAATAATGAATGTTGTTGGTGTGTGCACACAGTCAGTGTTTTGTCACAATTCATGCACTAATATCTTTGCATTTTGTCATGGGTTCATGTTTGGTTTGGCTTTTCCTCATGAGGGATAGATATAGGTCTTTCCAGCCTATCAGCTGAATACTATTTATTGATTAATGGGGGGGTGGGGTTTTATATGATATATATAGGATCAATGTTCATTCTGGTTTTAGCTGCTGAGGAAGTACTTTGTACGAAACGCGTCCAGCTGGACTGCGCTCCCCAGGTCGCTTGATTTTATGACTTCACTTTAATCAATAATAAACTTGAAAAATTGGAAAAGTGTCCGGTGCTGGATTCATCATCACGTTTATTCATCCTGAACGTACGGGACGTTTTTTCCTGGCACCAACCGGTCTGTGGAATTCGGCGAGCACTAAAACTCCAATATCCCCTTCCCCCAACTCTTATCAATATCTTATGTCGGATCTCATATCAACGGTATGGTTGCGTGGTCTCAAGCTCCTCTCTAGAAAAAACTAGCAAGAAAGTAAATAAGTGAATTAAAACCTTTAAAAACACTCATTAAAAATGATCAACAAGTCAGCAGCTTTTAGCAACAAGTCCTCTAAAGGAAGGGTACAAAACTTAATTTCTCGTTTAATCCTTTTGGGCTCATCGTGTCCAGTTTCACTATCCATTTGCACTCCAACTGTGTAGTTCCCACCACGGGATCCCAAATTAAGAGTATCTATGCCTCTGGCTTTAAAACCCGCAGGGTTGCAATTATGCTTTTTCTTAAAGTGTCGGGGTATAGTCTTCAATAGGGGTCGTCCACCTCTAATTTTACCGCCGCTTTAATATCACGAGCGTGTTCGCCTATTCGTACGCGTAGCTCCAGCGTGGTTAGTCCAATGTAGACCAAACCACACGGGCATGTAGCATAATAGATAACATTAGAGGTGGAACAACTGATGTATTTTAGAATTTTGTATTCCTTTTCACCCCTAGAGTCCACAAATGATGTGGATCTAATCATATTCCGACACCCCTTGCAGTCCCCACAGGGATAAAAGCCTTTCCTAGGTTTCATATCTCCTATGGTGGGTTGATTTTTCTGCACGTAATGACTATGTACTATCGCATCCCTCAGGTTACGACCCCTTCTTGCGGTCATCGCTGGTTGAGTCGCAAGGACTTGTTTAAAAGTGTCTTCCCTCCTGAGTATGTCCCAGTGTTTTGTTTAAGAATTTGTCTCATGCTGCCCCACTGGTCATTGAATGTGGAGATAAACCTGATCGTTTTTTGATCAGTTTCTCCTGATTTTGACTTGGGGATAAGGAGATTCACTCTCGGAGTTCTTAGGGCTCTCTGATACCCATTTTTTATGCTCCTTTTTGTGTACCCCCTTGCCAAAAATCTCTCCCTCAAGTCACACGCCTGTTCCTGAAAATAACTCTCGGTGGAGCATATCCTTCTCGCCCTTAAAAATTGGCCAGTGGGAATGGCCGTTATTGTGGATGGCGTGTGACTTGAGGTCGCGTGGAGCAAAGCGTTCACAGATGTCGTTTTCCGGAACATGTTGGTCTGTAGGGAGCCGTCTGGATAGACCACCAGTTTCATGTCAAGGAACTCAGCCTCCGAGGTGTGTTCTTTAAAGGTTAGTTTTATGTTATACTGGTTGTTATTCAGCATATTTTTAAACTCCCTCAGTTCCTCACCTGTTCCTGTCCACAGGACCAGAACATTGTCTATAAACCTCAATCAGCACTGTGCATGGGACGCGGCCCACGCGCCACCCCCGAAATCCTCCCTCTCCCAATATCCAAGAAAGAGATTTGCGTAGGATGGCGCGCAGGCCTTGAACAGGAAGTAGTTGTGGGTAAGTATATATTCCAACAACTCTAATATCAGTTTCACAAGCGGTCCATCCAGACTACTCATGTTCAGATAGAATTCTGCTGCCCTCAGGCCATCTTGATGTTCAATACAAGAGTACAGACCTTCCACATCGGCCGTAATGAGGGTAGTGCCAGGATCCACAAAGACCCCATCTATCTGCCACAGGACGTCCGTAGTATCCCGGACATAGGAGGGAAGAGTTTCCACCAGCGGGTGCAGGTAAAACTCAATAAACCTGCACGCTGGCTCACAAATCCCTCCCATGCCCGAGACTATCGGACGCCCCGGGGGGACGAGGGGGTCCTTGTGGATCTTGGGTAGCACATAGAAATATATGCCCAAAATACAGCGCCATTGGTGAGGATCCCTGTGTGCACAGCTGCTCCCGACCCCCAACGAGACCACAGGCATTCCTATAGGCAGGATGATGTCAGGTGGCCACTGACTTTCCAGCCTGGGATTGGCCGCAGGACAGCGTGGAGGGGGCGGAGCGGAAGTGCAGCACACATGGGCTGAGGATGCATCAGGGATATAAATAGCTGTCGCTCGGCAGGTTTAAGTGGACCCAATTGATAAAGCATTGGCGAAACGCGTCTGGGGGGCACCCGGACACCTTATCCCTCCTATAACATGGGTAAGTGCTGAGGTTGTGGGAGGAGGGAACGCTGTATATATATGCTCTGAACCTTGTGTAGTGCATGATAGGATTTCACAGGGGAGTCTGAAATAGTTATCTCCCCTTAGTGTGGATGGACTGTGATGTTAGTGTATTTGGACATTTGTCCGGCGCTGCCCCACAGGGCTCAACACATGGGGATGATGGAGACTTATTAGTCGGAAATTCCCTCCCCTTTTGGGGTTGAATTGCTATATATTACTATTATGTACCATGCTATACACAGGATATATGGAGTAAATGCGGATTCACTGACCATATACTTCTGATGACTTGCCCTATATTGGCAAGTCATCAGATATTATACCATCCTACTAGGAAATTTTAATGTCACGATATCACTTTAAATACTGATCACTTTATGAAATAAATATATGATGTATATGTATCTCTTATCTACAGTATATAGGTGCTATGAAATGGATTTTATATGTATTTTGCATTAACTTTAATAAATTCATTAATAAAACATAGCATGGGTGTTTTTGATACATATTTTATACAAAAGGGCCTGAAACCTCCTTCTATGTTTTGTTTTGAGGAATGCTTAAAATGTGCTCTCGTACTTGCCACCATAGCTCCCGTGTGGTCAAGCCAACATATATCAAGCCACAGCCACAGGTTGCATAATAAACCACATTAGATGTGGAACAAGATATATGGTGGCGAATGTCAAACACCCTGGAGCCATCGGAGGTACAAAACATCGTACTGTAGCACACAAAACATTGCTGCAACCCACGCAGTGGCCACATAGAAAACAGCCTAACACCGGACCCAGTGATCCAAAGGGATTGTGGACAGGTGCAACGTAGTGGCTACGGATCAATTCATGCCTTAAATTAGGAGCTCTCCTAGCAGTCATGAGAGGGCCCTGAGAGGCATCCCCTCAGGGCTGAATCAGACCTCAGAATGGCCCAGACCTTGCCTAGGATCGACCGCACCATATCCCACTCATGAGTGAAGGTGGTTATGAATCGGATTTTGTTATCTGGCTCCAACCACTCTCTTTTGTTACTGCCCCCAAGGAGCCCCGACCGTGAAGTATGTTTGGCTCTCAGATAGGCTCTCTTTAGGCCCCTGCCACTGTACCCCCTCTCCCAAAATCATTGCATGAGGTCCTTTGCCTAGGCCTCAAATTGTTCCTCAGTTGAGCAATTTCATTTGGCCTGATGAAATTGGCCCACAGGGATGGCCCGGGTTGTGGGGGCATTATGGGCCGAAGAATCATGTAGGGCAGAGTTGACTGCTGTACTCTTCCTGTGGATCCCGTCTGAATCCAAGAGTCCACAGTAATATCAATATCCAGAAAATCAACTCTGTCCCTGCTGTACTTATAAGTAAGCTTGATGTTAAAGTTATTCAAAAGAAAAGGACATCTAATATACAAAGCTGAATGTGTGTATGTATGTGTGTGTGTATGTGTGTATATCCGGGATTGGCATCTACACCGTCGCAGCTACAGCCGCAAAATTTTGCACAGTCACACGTCTGGACCCTGGGAGTGTCATAGGCTATGTTGTGAGGCGAAATTTTAACCCTGCGAGTTCCAGTTCACCAAACAATTTTGCCCCTATCTACATAATGGGAAAAAAGGGAAAGGAAACGTGTGGGAGGAAAATCGACACCTGTCAGCTATAGAGACAAAATTTTGCACAGTCACACATCTGGACCCCGGGAGCGTCATAGGCTATGTTGTGAGGCGAAATTTTAACCCCGTGCATTCCAATTCACCAAACAATTTTGCCCCTATCTACATAATGGGGAAAAAGTGACAGTTACCAGTTGACAGTTGTGAATGAGAGGGACTTAATGATAGCGCCAAAGACTAACAGCATATACCAGCATATAGTCACTAAGGTGGGGCCCCAACATGAGATATTCACCACACACAGGGACATGTATACACACCACTCGCACACAAAGAGTAACAGCAAGTGTATAGTCACTAAGGTGCAGCCCCAACATTGGATACTCACCACGCACCCGAACAAACACACACCACAAAGACACACACACACCCCCAAGGGGACACACACACACCACAAAGAGACACACACACACCACACAGACCCCCCCCCACAGGGACACACACGCATAGCCACCCTATATGGACACATGCACTCACCCCACAGGGACACACACACCACACAGACCCCCCACAGGGACACACACACATACACACCCTATAGGGACACATGCAATCACCCCACAGGGACACACACACACACCACAAAGAGACACACACAACACAGATACACACACACCACAGACCCCCACACAGGGGCCCCACACACACACCCTATAGGGGCACATGCACTTACCCCACAGGGACACACACACCACAAAGAGACACACACACACCACACAGACCCCCCCACAGGGACACACACACATACACACCCTATAGGGACACATGCACTCACCCCTCAGGGACACACACACACCACAAACGGACACACACAACACAAAGACACACACACCCCACACAGACACCCCCCCACAGGGACACACACATACACACCCTATCGGAACACATGCACTCACCCCACAGGGACACACACACACACCACAAAGAGACACACACACCACAAAGAGACACACACAACAGAAACACACACCACACAGGCCCCATCCCACAGGGACACACACATACACACCCCAGGGACACACACACCACACAGACAGACACAGATGTGCACAAATCACCTCACACAACTCGCCTCATACGTGTGCTATCTTTATTTTCCAAACATAAACATCTGATTAAAAACAGCCAATGTGCAACACATGTGCCATATAGGGAATTAAGGCAGATGTCAGTCACATGAGCTGTCTATTATGTGTATGTGTGAGGTAACATATACTACCCGGCCAGGGGGAGGGTTTACTGTTGGCTGGAGATTTATTAGGCTGCCTATAGCAATCAATCACAGCTCAGCTTCTATTTTCCTACAGGTCATTAATATGACATATTCAAATTCTATTTTGTTATAGCTAACAGAAGTTATTTATTAACCCGGGCGTAGCCGGGTACTACAGCTAGTCTAATATATAAAGCTGAATGTGTGTGTGTATGTATGTATGTGTGTATGTATGTCCGGGATTGGCATCTACACCGTCGCAACTACAGCCACAAAATTTTGCACAGTTACACGTCTGGACCCCAAGAGCGTCATAGGCTATGTTATGAGGCGAAATTTTAACCCCGCGTGTTCCAGTTCACCAAATAATTTTGCCCCTATCTACATAATGGGGAAAAAGTGAATGGAAAAGTGTTGGAGGAAAATCGACAGCTGTCAGCCATAGCCACAAAATTTTGCACAATCACACGTCTGGACCCCGGGAGCGTCATAGGCTATGTTGTGAGGCGAAATTTTAACCCCGCACATTCCAATTCACCAAACAATTTTGCCCCTATCTACATAATAGGGAAAAAGGGAAAGGAAAAGTGTTGGAGGAAAATCGACAGCTGTCAGCTATAGCCACAACATTTTGCACAGTCACACGTCTGGGCCCCGAAAGCGTCATAGGCTATGTTGTGAGGCGAAATTTTAACCCTGAGCGTTCCAGTTCACCAAACAATTTTGGCCCTATCTACATAATGGGGAAAAAGTGAAAGGAAATGTGTTGTAGGCAAATTGACAGCTGCCAGATGTGAACAAGGGGGACTTAAAGAATGAGAGCGATGCTGCCAAACAGTATATACCATACAGTTGCTAAGGTGGGGCCCCGACATAGGATACTCACCACACACGGGGATATGAACACACACACAAAATGCACCTCACACTACCACGTGCTTGAACACATATACCACCCTCAGCACACTTTTCACCACACATGCACCAACCTCGCCACATAATCGCCCTAAAACACACACAAGTCTGGTATTATCCTTCAACAATAAAAATCTGATTAATAAGCAGCAAAACTACAAGAGAAACAAATGTACCATATAGGAAATACGGCAGCTGTCAGTCACATGAGCTGTCTATTATGTGTATGCGTGAGCTAATATATACTGTCAGGGGGAGGGTTTCCTGTTGCCTGGGTATTTATCAGGCTGCCAATAGCAACCAATCACAGCTCTGCTTCTATTTTGCTACTGTTAATCTGAGCTCTGATTGGTTAATATAGACAACAAAGGACATTCTCAGTAAAGCTTCTGTGAGGTAATAGGATGTCTTTGAGGTAATAGGATGTCAGTTAAGGTGTGTTGGTGGAAAGGCTGATGTCAGTCACATTACCTCTATGTGAGAGGATATAGAAACTGCCAGTTACAGACTATTTTTACCACAATAATGCCCGGGTAAATAAATAACTGCTGTTAGCTATAACAAAATAGAATTTGAATATGTCATATTAATGACCTGTAGGAAAATAGAAGCTGAGCTGTGATTGGTTGCTATAGGCAGCCTAATAAATCTCCAGCCAACAGTAAACCCTCCCCCTGGCCGGGCAGTATATGTTACCTCACACATACACATAATAGACAGCTCATGTCACTGACATCTGCCTTAATTCCCTATATGGCACATGAGTTGCACATTGGCTGTTTTTAATCAGATGTTTATATTTGGAAATTAAAGATAGCAGATGTATGAGGCGAGTTGTGTGAGTTGATTTGTGCACATCTGTGTCTGTCTGTGTATGTGTGTGTCCCTGTGGGGGGAGTGCATTTGTCCCTATAGGGTGTGTATGTGTGTGTGTCCCTGTGGGGGGGGTCTGTGTGGTGTGTGTGTATCTGTGTTGTGTGTGCTTTTTTGTGGTGTGTGTGTGTGTGTCCCTGTGGGGTGAGTGCATGTGTCCCTATAGGGACATGTTTTGTGGTTTTTGTGTGCTGAATAAATTTTTGTTAACACATTCTATTTTGTTAACAGCAGTTATTAACCTGGGTAGTACAGCTAGTCATCTATATACCTCAACCAGGACTGCACATGGGAGCATAGCGGCGACCCCCCGTCACCGAACACCAACCTCTCCCAGTAACCCAGGAAGAGGTTGGCATACGCAGGGGCGCACGCTTCTCCCATGGCAGTCCCCCATTTCTGTAGCTAGAAGACAGCCTTGAAAGTAAAAAAGTTATGCGTAAGGACAAAGCGGAGCAGCTCGATGATCAATCACAAAGGGGGCCATCCCTGTTGCTCATACTGAGGAAGTATTCAGTGGCCCTTATGCCAACCTCACGCTCAATACACGTGTATAAGCTTTCTACATCTGCTGTCACAATTAGCATGTCCGAGTCCACAAAGACGCTGTCTATCCTAATGAGCACATCCGTTGTGTCCTTGACGAAAGAGGGCAGTGTCTCCACCAGTGGCTGTAAATAGAAGCCTATAAACTTACAAATGGGTTCACATATGCCCTCCAGGCCAGACACAATTGGACAACCCGGCAGACAGACAGCGTTTTTGTGGACTTTGGGAAGGAGGTAAAATATAGGGACCTTTGCATACCTCACGGTCAGGCTATCCAGAACTTTTTTATTAATGATCCCCGATTCAAAAGCCTTCCCCAGAATACCCTGTAATTTCCTCGAGAAATGATCTAGGGGATTAAAGTCTGCTTTCCCTGTCGCGGAGCTGGCGCAACGCCTCTTTCTCATAGAGGCTAACCGGCCAAACAACATTTCCTCCCTTATCTGCCAGCTACTTTTAAGGACGTCTTCTATCTGCAGAAACAGTGGACTGCCATGGGGGCGGTGTGTGCCCCTGTGTATGCCAACCTCTTCCTGGGTTTCTGGGAGAGGTTGGTGTTTGGTGACGGGGGGGTCGCTGCTATCCTCCCCTATGGAGTCCTGGTTGAGGTATGTAGATGACGTCCCTTTCTTTTGGCGTGGCACTGTGGAGCAGCTCGACGAATTCATGAGGCATTTGGACATGAATAACTTTAACATCAAGCTTACTTATAAGTACAGTAGCTACAGAGTTGACTTTCTGGATATTGATATTACTGTGAACCGCAACTCTTGAATTCAGACCGGGATCCACAGGAAGAGAACAGCAGTCAACTCTGTTCTACATGTTTCTTTGGCCCATAATGCCTCCACAACTCGGGCATCCTTGTGGACCACTTTCTTCGGGCCAATCAAATCTGCTCAACTGAGGAACATTTTGAGGCCTAGGCAAAGGATCTCATGCAACGATTTCAGGATAGGGGGTACAGTGGTAGGTACCTAAATAGAGCCTATCTGAGGGCCAAACCTACTTCACGGTCGGTGCTCCTTGGGGGCAGTAACAAAAGAGAGGGGTTGGAGCCGGGTAACAAAATCTGATTCATAAGCACCTTCACTCATGAGTGGGATTCGGTGCGGTCGATCCTAGGCACGCACTGGGCGATTCTGAGGTCTGATTCAGCCCTGTGGGGATGCCTCTCTGAGGGCCCTCTCATGACTGCTAGGATAGTCCCTAATTTAAGGGATGAATTGATCCCGTAGCCACTACATTGCACATGTCTACAATCCATTTGGATCTCGGGGTCCACTGTTAGGCTGTTTTCCATGTGGCCACTGTATGGCTTGCAGCAATGTTTTGCGTCCTACTACGTTCGGAACCTCCGATGGCTCCAGGGTGTTTGACATTCGCCACCATATATCTTCTTCCACAGCTAATATGGTGTATTATGCAACATGTGGCTGTGGCTTGATATATGTTGGCTACGGAGGCGAGTACGGGAGCACGTTTTAAGCATTGCTGCAGCCTGTGAACTGGAAGAACTCGACCAGCTTAAGACTCTCCCCTGACACTGTTGGCAATATCACAGTTGTGATTCCAGAAGTGTCAGAGGGATAGATGTTGTCCATCCTAGCATTCGAGAAGGCAACGTTAAAGGCATGCTGGCGAGAAGAGAGGCCAGATGGATAATACAGCTGGGCACGCGGGTCCAGAAGGATCTGACTGAGTCCCTTAGCTTCGCGTCTTTTTTGTGATTTTCCTGTCCCCCGTGACCTCCTCTGTGGTTTTTAACACTTTTCCTTTTTAGTCTATGGTTTTATTTTTTCCATAAATCCTTGTGCCAATGTCCACCCTATGTGTTGTCTTGTGTTTTTTGTGACTTTATGCCCATTCTTTTGTTTGACATATCTTTGGATGAATGCACTGTGGACATCAGAATACTCCTCTCCAATCTGCTAGAGAATTTGAGCTATGCTGTTTCAAAAGGAAATTTCTTTTATTTTACAAAGCTAGTCTTATTGGTGATACTTTGAATTCTGTATATTGTCTTATTCTGTGTATTTGTCATGTGTCTCATCTATGTTACATGCCTCTGCCTTTCCTGTGGCTCCAATGAGGATTCCGCCCCCTCTGTGATTTTGTACATCCTGCCCCTTCTGCTCTGACAATGGTTTTGAGTGCTGCGCATGCACGGGATTTCGATAACGTGTCACGATCCCGCGCATGTGCACTAGGCCGTCGGCACATGGTGGAGCATGAAGGAAGGCGGTGGCGCACTTACCGCAGGTGTTGGCATGTGAACGCATAATGGAGGACCCGGAAGTTAGGCAGGGGCATGAAAAGATGAGGGGACACTGTCATGGATGGACAAAAGACTATTGGGGTGTACTTGGTGCCTTTCACCCTATTACCCTGAGGAAGTGGACACTTGCGGTACATGAAACAGCTGTAGGATAGTGTGGAAAAGAGGGGATTTCTCCAGTCTTCACTGACATTGCACTTTAAAATGGGTATGTGCAATATGGATGTATTTTGTTGGATTTGGCCACTCCACTTCTTGTTTTGGGTACTGTATTGTTACTAGCAATACTGTACATGCTTTTTTATGTTGAGTTGCTACCTATTGGCAGCACGGTGGCTCAAGTAGTTAGCACTGCAGCCTTTCCAGCACCAAGGTCCTGGGTTCAATTCCCACCAAGGACAACATCTGCAAGGAGTTTGCATGGGTTTCCTCCAGGCACTCCAGTTTCCTCCCACATTGCACAGACATACTGATAGGATGTTTAGATTGTGAGCCTCATTAGGGACAGCATTACTGATGTATGTAAAGTGCTATGGAATTAATAGCGCTATATAAATGAATAAATATTATATTATATTGCCTATACATGTTTTAGCAACTATGTGTATTGAATTGCTGAAGGGATACTGTCATGATATGTAGTTTTCCCTTTCCTGTATTTCTGTATAATATGTCATTTGATGTGGTGTAACTTTTCTCTGGTTGTATTTGCTGTATACTTTGCAATGTCTTGTATGTAAGTAACCATGCCTCCTTCCCCCAGGACTTTGTTCCTGGACCATAATTTAATTCAGTTTGGTCACCACAGCTAGGGAATTCCCCATTGTTCTCCTAAGAAAGGGATGACTTCAAATACACATCGGAGCCTACCATTCTAGACTCTTCTGATGGACCAAACCATTGAATAGGAGGGGTGAACCCTACTCCCCTTCACATGGGCTGATCCCAGGAGCCCAAGACAATAGACCCATGTGTGACCCAAGCAGATGAGAGTTGACTGTGGATGGGAACAGAGCGAGACCTGCGTTGAGGCCAGGCTCGTCATCCGTGTGATGGTGTTGGATTAATTGAACTCTGAAAAGGACTATTGTTTTGTTATTCTGGCGCAGGATTACCGGACAGCACCTCCGGATCGGTTTCCGTTGTTTAGACGCATTGTGGACTTCTCGTGGACTAGAAGGACATTATGGATATTTGATGTTGTATGCTCCCTGCCTTAATAAATCTCGTTGAATCGACCCTTGGCCTGTTGTCACTTCTTGCTCTGTTGTATACCCCGTCACAGATACAGATTACTGTTTACCTGAATCATCAAATCATATGTTGGAAACTGGGTTGCACTGCATTACATGTATGAACCTGCATGTATTTGTTTAATGTTGGTGCAAAATCATGTGCCCTTCTTTTGATTGTAAAAAATTCTATGTCCTTTGCACACAATGAGTTTGTAATGCCATTGTCGATCTCTGTCCATGCCATATGATCTTCTTGGTGCCTTTTTTACTTTTACAATTATAAAAAAATAATAAAAAAAATGCAATTCTTCTTTTTGGGCAGAGGAAACAAAAGGTATAATTATGTGCTTAATTGTAAAACACTGGGCAAAACTGTCACTGAAAAAGACCTGGGTGTATGGGTAGATGACAAACTCACATTTAGTGGCCAGTGTCAGGCAGCTGCTGCAAAGGCAAATAAAATAATGGGATGTATTAAAAGAGGCATAGATGCTCATGAGGAGAACATAATTTTACCTCTATACAAGTCACTAGTGCGACCACACTTAGAATACTGTGTACAATTCTGGTCTCCGGTGTATAAGAAAGACATAGCTGAACTAGAGCAGGTCCAGAGAAGAGCGACAAAAGTTATTAGAGGACTAAGGGGTCTGCAATACCAAGACAGGTTATTAAACTTGGGGTTATTTAGCTTGGAAAAACGAAGGCTTAGGGGTGATCTTATAATAATGTATAAATATATGAGGGGGCAGTACAGAGACCTTTCTAATGATCTCTTTACTCTTAGGCCTGAGACTGGGACAAGGGGGCATCCTCTACGTCTGGAGGGAAGAAGGTTTAATCATAATCACAGACGCGGATTCTTTACTGTAAGAGCAGTGAGACTATGGAACTCTCTGCCACATGATGTTGTAATGAGTGAGTCACTACTAACATTTAAGAAGGGCCTGGATGCCTTTCTTGAAAACTATAATATTACCGGTTATACATACTAGATTCTTTGATAGGGCGTTGATCCAGGGAATTAGTCTGATTGCCGTACCTGGAGTCAGGAAGGAATTTTTTCCCCCAATGTGGAGCTTAGTGTTGCCACATGGGGTTTTTTTTGCCTTCCTCTGGATCAACATGTTAGGCTATGGGTTGAACTAGATGGACTTAAAGTCTTCCTTCAAACTTAAAAACTATGTTACTATGTTACTATATATGTTTTTCAACTCAAATTCTCTTGTTTGCATTCTGGTTGGAGTTGTAGAAGCAGAGGTATCACACTATGGAGTGCTAGCCTCTGCATTGACTGAATGTTAAGGCATGTACCTGATCTCACCGCTGTGCTGTGATTATGGTCCATAAGGGACCATAATCACAGCACAGCGGTGAGATCAGGTACATGCCTTAACATTCAGTAAGGGATCTGGACTGTTTAATTACGGATTGATGATTAGGGAGGTGGTGTTAGCTGGCATACTATATGGGACACTTATAGCCTCAGTGAGAGTGAGGTTACTGGTGGTTTAATAAGTATGAGAGTGAGTTGATAGCTCCTGCCTATATATGTGTCATGTCCTTGAATCCTGCCATTAGTAGAGATAACATTAATGGAAAGTAGATGTTATACTGTGGCAATAGGAAGACTTGTTAAGTGTATATCATTTATTCATGTACTATGTAATATATATCGCTGTTGCTGAAATATATGGATCCCTTAAGACCGAATGCTCTGGTTTAATGTTTTAATATTTTAACATATGAAATTATGAAATATGAATAAAGATTTGGAAATGTATTTATATCTTGAGATAATTTCTTGAAATCATTCCTATAGAAAAAGGGTTCTTTTTCTATTGAAGCATATGTCATTTCAGGAGTGACTACATATAATAGGGATTTGGTTTTTACCTCCTGTGTTTAATAGCCTTTTTTTTTTTACTGCATCTAGCCAAGAAAATCCTTTATTGCTAGTAGCAGTGTGCGCCAGGCACTGGTGTAGCACTGTTGTGAAGAAATCTACACCTTCTGCATTTACTAGCCTTTTTTTACTGCATCTAGCCAAGTAAATCCTTTTTGGCTGGTACCCTGTTTCCCCGAAAATAGGGCGCCCCCCGAAAGTAAGGCATACTAGGGGGGTTTAATGTGCCTGCAAATATAAGGCACCCCCCGAAAATAAAGCATGTCTCTATTTTATCATAATCAGCATGCCACCGATCTGAATATTGGGGCATACAGCTGCTACTCCTACAGCCCGACCCCCGCTCATGTCCTCTCGGTGCCTGTCACCGTGAGCAGTGCCTCAGATGCATGTAGACCGGCACCGCTCTAGTTTTCAAGCCCCCCGCCACTGTACCGGTTAATCACAGGCCAGTCTCTGCATGATGTCAGCATCTGGCCTGTGATTGGCTGCCCAGGAAGCTCCTGGCCTGTGATTGGTTGGGACAGCAGCACCGTACACCTACAGCACATGCTACAAGGAAATGAGAGCGGTGCCATCCTCCTTGCAGCGGTGGGCATCGAGACAGTGGCGGGCACCTGGACAGCAGCGGGCAGCTCAGAGCGTCGCCAGAATGCAGCAGGGACTAGTGAGAAGTGTAACTGTCTGTGTGTATGTGCCCCTGTGTGAGTCCCTGTGTGTTTGTGTGCCCCTGTGTTTGTGTGTGCCCCTGTGTGTGTGTGTCCCTGATACCATATTTTTGGATGATGCAGTTTCTTTATTGGGAGCTGCAAGGGGATGATAAAAGGTCCTTTTTTTGTTTGCAATAAATGTGAATTCTTGGTCATGGACAAGTGAGACACCCCCCGAAAATAAGACATGGCGCATCTTTCAGAGCAAAAATTAATATAAGACGCGGTCTTATTTTCGGGGAAACACGGTAGCAGTGTGTGCCAGACACTGGTGTAACACTGTTGTAGAGAAAGCTACACTCCTGTGTTTACTAGCCTTTTTTTACTGCATCTAGCAAAGCAAATCCTTGTTGGCTAGTAGCAGTGTGTGCCAGGCACTGGTGTAGCACTGTTGTGAAGAAAGCTACACCTCCTGTAATTATTAGCCTATTGGTCTGCATCTAGCCAAGCAAATTCTTTCTGGCTAGTAGCAGTGTGTGCCAGGCACTGGTGTAGCACTGTTGTGAAGAAAGCTACACCTCCTGTAATTATTAGCCTATTGGTCTGCATCTAGCCAAGCAAATTCTTTCTGGCTGGTAGCAGTGTGTGCTAGGCACTGGTGTAGCACTGTTGTGAAGAAAGCTACACCTCCTGTGTTTAGTAGCCTTTTTAACTGAATCTAGCCAAGCAAATCCTTTTTGACTAGTAGCAGTGTGTGTCAGGCAATGGTGTAGCACTGTTGTGAAGAAAGCTACACCTCCTGTATTTACTAGCCTTTTTCTACTGCACCTAGCCAAAAAAATCCTTTTTGGCTAGTAGCAGTGTTTGGATAGGTAGCTGTGGTCCAGTGTTCTGTTAAAATCTACCGCCACACAGCGCAGAAAACACTTTTGTACTGCTTCTGCCAAAATCTACTTACCAAAATCTATTTAGGGTAGTACCACTGTTTGACTACATAGCTGTGGTGCAGTGTTCTGTTGAAATCTACCACCACACAGCGCAGAAAACACTTTTGTACTGCTTCTGCCAAAATCTACTTACCAAAATCTATTTAGGGTAGTACCACTGTTTGACTACATAGCTGTGGTGCAGTGTTCTGTTGAAATCTACCACCACACAGCGCAGAAAACACTTTTGTACTGCTTCTGCCAAAATCTACTTACCAAAATCTATTTAGGGTAGTACCACTGTTTGACTAGGTAGCTGTGGTCCAGTGTTCTGTTTAAATCTACCGCCACACAGCACAGAAAACACTTTTGTATTGCATCTGTCCAAACCGACTTACGAAAATCTATTTAAGGTAGTAGCACTATTTGACTAGGTAGCTGTGGTCCAGTGTTATGTTGAAATCTACCGCCACACTGTGCAGAAAACACTTTTGTATTGCATCTGCCCAAACCTACTTATTAAAATCTATTTATGGTAGTAACACTGTTTGACTAGGTAGGTGTGGTCAGGTGTTCTGTTGAAATCTACTGCACACAGCACAAAAAACAGTTAAACAGTTTTTTATTGCATCTTCCCAAACTGACTTTCCAAAATCTATTTAGGGTAGTACCACTTTTTGACTAGATAGCTGTGGTGCAGTGTTCTGTTGAAATCTACCACCACACAGCGCAGAAAACACTTTTGTACTGCTTCTGCCAAAACCTACTTAGGCTGGGGTTACACATAGAAATCCGTTTTTGAAAGTGATTTCCATGACCAATCCGTTTTTTTTTTGGGTGCTTTTTGTGCCTCCTACACCCCTGAACATTTTTGGACTTAGTCATTTTTTGACCAAAATTCTCAAAAAAACGGATCGGTTTTTTTTAAGGCACCTCAAAAAACGGATCCGTTTTTCCATAGGGCCCATGTTAAAAAAAAAAAGAAAATTTTTTTTTGAAAAACGTTGCTAGTAACGTTTTTGGCTCAAAAACGGACATAGCAATGTTTTTAAGTGCAGAAAAAAACGGACAGGGTGTTTATTACATCCAATCAGTTTTTCTGTCAGTTTTTGGACTTAGAAAAAAAAATTAACAAAAATGAAGCCAAAAACGGACCAAGGGCTCATGTGTAACCCCAGCCTTACCCAAATCTATTTAGGGTAGTACCACTGTTTGACTAGGTAGCTGTGGTCCAATGTTATGTTGAAATCTACCATTACATAGCACAAAAACACAATTGGATTTGTGATACATGTAATTTGTGTATAGGGTCTGCAATTGTAATTTTACATGATCATTTCCATAATAATGTTATTGCTACCCTAACAGTGGTATGCCATAAGAGTTATCCTGTAATTGTATATTTAACTGTACATCTAATGGCTCAGGGGAGCCAGCCTACCATTTGGGTTGTTTAACCCTGTTTGTGTCTTCCCCTTGTCCTTCTGGTTTTATGTAATAAAATTAGCATTTTGTACATTAAACAAGACATATGGTCGTTGTTTGCTTAACATACATACTAGTGCCTTAAGCCCCAGTCACACATAACGATATCGTTAGAGAGATCGTTGTAACTGTGACGTTACAACGATCTCTCCAGCGATATCGTTCTGTGTGACACTTTGCAGCGATCAGGCCCCAGCTGTGAGGTCGCTGATCGCTGCAAAGTGCTGTGGGTCATTTTTAGATCGTTGGTTTCCCGCTGGTCAGCACGCATCGCTGCGTGTGACTGCAAGAAACCAGCGATCTGTGACCTCACAGGGCTGGTTACTATGGTAAACACCGGGTATCCAGGCAGTGCGCACTGTCTAGATATCCGGCGTTTACCATGGTTACCAGCGTCCTCCCTGCTTAGCACTGCCTGTAAGCAGGGAGAACGCTGGTAACTATGATAAACAGCGGGTATCTAGGCAGGGCGCGATGCCTGGATACCCGGTGTTTATGATAGTTACCAGCGTTCTCCCTGCTTACAGGCAGCTCTAAGCAGGGAGAACGCTGGTAACTATGATAAACAGCGGGTATCCAGGCAGCGCGCGCTGCCTGGATACCCCGCTGTTTATCATAGTTACCAGCATTCTCCCTGCTTAGCGCTGCCTATAAGGCAGCGCTAAGCAGGGATTGATGTCGGAGGTGGCTCCCATGGCCTGATCGCTGGGGAGATCTGCCTGTTTGACAGCTCCCCAGCGATCAGGTAACGACGCTCCAGCGATCCCAGCAGGTCGTTATCGCTGTTGGGATCGTTGGAGCAATCGTTATGTGTGACAGTACTCTTCGGCACAAATTGTCTTTATTCATGAATGAATGCTCTCTATTGTATTTAGGTCACAAATAGGTGTTCTAAATGAAGATTGCCCAAATATACTTCCCAAATCTATTTAGGGTAGTACCACTGTTTGACTAGGTAGCTGTGGTCCAGTGTTCTGTTGAAATCCACCGCCACACAGTGCAGAAAACTATTTTGTATTGCATCTGCCCCAACCTACATACCAAAATCTATTTAGGGTAGTACCACTGTTTGACTAGGTAGCTGTGGTCCAGTGATCTGTTGAAATCTATCCCCACACAGCGCAGAAAACACTTTTGTATTGCATCTGCCCAAATATACTTACCAAATCTATTTAGCGTAGTATCACTGTTTGACTAAGTAGTTGTACCTCAGTGTTCTGTTGAAATCTAACACCACACAGTGCAGAAAACACTTTTGTATTGCATCTGCCCAAACCTACTTACCAAAATCTATTTCGGGTAGTACCACTCTTTGGCTAGATAACTGTGGTCCAGTGTTCTGTTGAAATCTACCGCCATACAGTGCAGAAAACACTTTTATATTGCATCTGCCCAAAATTAATTACCAAAATCTATTTAGGGTAGTACCATTCTTTTGCTAGGTAGCTGTGGTCCAGTGTTCTTGACCCAACCTACTGTCTCCCTCCCCATTGCCTTGTAAAATGTAAACACGCAAGGGTAAGGCTATCTCTTCCCTGTACCAGTCTGTCATTGTTAGTTTGTTTACTGTATTTTTCACTTTGCATGTAACCCTTTCTCATGTACAGCACCATGGAATCAATGGTACTTTATAAATAAATAAATGATAATCTATTATATAATCGCAAATAGCTTTTTTGCCCCTTCCGGCGCTACTTCCGGCGTCCTCATGTGGATACGCGCAAAGAATTGGCCGCGTAGCGGCCATTGCGAGCCGTTCTAACTCAGGTAAGCCGTTCTAACTCAGGTACACGGCGAAGCATTACCCGCGTAGCGGGCATTGCGAGCCATTGGCCACCCACACCCCGACGATGCCGCCCGTGCTGCCTCCGCTCCCCGCTACCCACATCTCGCCCGGGGACCATTGAGTGGAGGCGGCCCAGCCGCCTCCGCTCCCCGCTACCCACAGCCCACCTGCGACTATACAGCTGCCCCCTGTGCCTCCCCCCCAGCCCCGATCCACAGCCCAGCACCGCTCCCCAGCCCCGCACCCACCCCCCAAACCCCCCCAATATGTCCCCCCCCCAACCCCGACGCCGTAGATCACTTACCTGTCTTCATGACATCTGCTTCGTCAGGTCCAGGTCCAGTCCTCCCTCCGGCCCAGGCATCCTCTTCCTTCAGCCCGGCCCACGAGTCTTCCATCCGGCGGTCTTCTTTCTTCCTCCACCGAGCTCCGGGTCCTCGATGTTCCCTCTTCGGTCCGCTCCGCTGACTGAGGAATAAAGATGGCCGCCGCGAGTTTCTGGAAGCCCCGCCCACAGATCCAAATCGCACCAATCACATTCAAATACACACCAACCAATCACATTCAAGGCTCATTCATAAATTTTTATCAATGGGAAAAAACACTTTTACTATTCCACTACGGCCATCTAATTAACGCACGTTCTAGAATCCCGATGCATTTGCATCGGGCTCACAGCTAGTAATAATAATAATAATTATAAAAATAAATCTTGCTTACCGAGCAGTGACATTTTTCAACGATACAAACAATTTAAATCCCTTAATTTATTCTCCAAGATTGGACTATTAGTCTCATGTGCACATGCACTTAAAAAAAATCCTTGTTCTTTTTAGGCTGACTTCACACTGCGGTCAGGTCAGGTCAGATCAAGTCAGATCAGGTCAGGTTTTGTGTTTCAAAACCAGGAGTGACTCCAAAACCTAGAACAGGTGTCAATCTTTCAATTATACTGTTTCTCTGCAAGTTCCTCTCCTGGTTTTGAAACACAAAACCTGACCTGATCTGACCTGACCTGACCGCAGTGTGAAGCCAGCATTTAGTCATCTAATTAAATAGCCATTTAAAAGAATACAATTTTAAAATAACAAGGATGGCTTGGTAAACAAAAGTTGTGTTGCCATAACAATTTAACTTCAAGAAATAGACATTCAATCGATAAGAAGCAATATCTTTGAAGTCATTTAAAGAGATGAAGATAAATAATTGTTAATAGTTGTATGAAACAGCAGACGTCTGAGCTATTTAAATGCGATTATGTTTCTGTTTTTAAG
The DNA here is from genome assembly GCA_033576535.1 of Allobates femoralis. Taxonomy (NCBI): domain Eukaryota; kingdom Metazoa; phylum Chordata; class Amphibia; order Anura; family Aromobatidae; genus Allobates; species Allobates femoralis. The sequence goes on from JARQOC010000001.1 coordinate 401,144,899, forward strand.
ACATGTCCAAAGTCTCAAAGACATGATTGGCTGTTAATTAGATCAATTGAAGTTAAATACATTTAAAATAACTGGTATTGGCGTGAGACTGCTGTCATTAGCATACAGCTTTGATTTGAAATCTGTCCTGAGTTGATAATAAAATCTCTTTTATTATTATTTCATGGAGTGTTTTCCCCTTGCTATCTGAAATTTAACTTAGACCCTGCATGCTCTTCACATATTACTCCTCGAGCTTCCCTACTGCTTTTTTAAGTATAGGAATTAAACATAAAACATTTTTTAATCGGAATAAATGCCACTGTCCATGAAGTACGAGTGTTTTAATAAGCTGTTTACTTGTTGCTATTTAAATAAACTGTCACATTAGTTTGGTGATAAGAAAACCAATTTAAAATAAATCATCTGTTTCAGTAGCCAGAATGAAGATAAAGTTAAGTTATACTGTAGCAGTAAATGCAAAAAGGTAGGCAAAATATATGGAATTTTAACAATTGTTCATTCTCAACATTCTTGACAATTTGCTGTTGCTTCGTTTTTTTAATTGAAGAGAGGTGTATTTCACAGAAGAAAAGATTTAGGCAAATTTAGAAAAATGTTACTCTTTTTCCACTTCCTGAGATCTTAAGAATGTAAAAAGTAAAAATGGTAGAAGGGGACTCTTTCTAATAAGATAAACATTTATTTATGGAAATATTTTGAATAATTGGAATGTCTGTCCTAGCCTTCGGCATATTTACTGGCACATAGGACACTAGAGATGAAAAAATTGATTTTATTTGAATCAAATTTGTGACTTATCTTTAGAAATTTGCTGAAGCTGGCAATTTTGACCAAAATGCAATTTGCTTTCCATGAGTTACTAAAAATGACTGCTGAAAATTTACATATTGCAGAAGACTGCATCAGCTAGAGAAATATTTTATGACCTCAAACATGGCTGGGTGGGTTTCCCCATAATGCCTTGTAGCTATCATATCCCAAGGTATAGCTAATCAAGAGAAGCTATCACAGCCTGCCTAAAAGCAGAATCATGAAGAGCAACTAGAATTTTGCTTTGAATATGGTTAATAAGAGGACTTCACAACTTAGGCATAAGGAGATTGAGAAAGTCATAAAATAGTGAATAAACTCTAGAAATAGAGTATGATTGCACGGCAGTGAAGATGTTTAAGAAAATAAAAATGTTATTCCTTAATGTCCCATCACAGCTATATCCATCATGGACCGAACCATTGTGTGTAGAGCAGGCTCAGATTTTGACGTTCTGATAGAAGATAATGGATAAATGTCTGACATTGCCACTTATCAGTCTGTCTCGCATAATCTCACATTTAAATAATAATCAACTCCTTTCATTCCTACTTAAACACATTATTTGTGGCATAATTTAAAAAAAAAGCTGAAAAAAAATTAATTAACTAGAGCCATCATAGATTTAGTCACTGAGCCTTGGTCACCCTATTTAAATTTGCTTACTAGCACCACTTTAGAACTCTATCCCTACTTAGTTAAAAGATCGGGCCTTTTTACATCTGCATTTGGTCTTTTTTTTCCAGCTAAAATCGCATACAATGCACCCATGCCCTGCAATGCAAAACGCATTGCTAACGCATGCAAAAACGCATGTAATTTTTTGCAAACATGCAAAAACGCATGCAGTTTTGAAAATGTAGCCAAAGACGTGGGCTACTGTGTCTAGGGCTCCGTTTGCAAAAAAAGCATCGTTTTGCGTTTTGATTTTTTTTAGTAGTAAAAACGCACACAAACGCAAATGCAGGCAAACGCAGCCTAGCCATAGATGTGAGCTAGGTCAACTCCTCTCCCACCACACATAGAAACCATGCTAACCTTATCAACATTACCTGCACACCTTCATCTCCATCTTTTAATTGTGCTCTCTGGAATCCACGGTCTGTATGTAACAAGATTCCCTTTATCCACAACCACTTTCTCACTAACTCTCTTAACCTCTTGGCTCTCACAGAAACCTGCATCCAGGATTCAGACACAGTGTCTCCTGCTGCTATTTCTTATGGTGGATTACATTTCGTGCCACTAAAAAAAGAAGTAGTGTAGGCCACTTCTAATACAAACAACTGCACCGCCTGTGTAGTTAGTTACTTCTAATTTTTAACTGCACCTTGCCCAGGTCTCGGTTTGGGTCAAGTAGCAGTGCCACTTAAAAAGAAGTAGTGTAGGCCACTTCTAATACAAACAACTACACCGCCTGTGTAGTTACTTACTTCTAATTTTTAACTGCACCTTGCCCAGGTCTCACTTTGGGTCAAGTAGCAGTGCCACAAAAAGGAGCCAGTGTAGGCCACTTCTAATACAAACAACTACACCGCCTGTGTAGTTAGTTACTTCTAATTTTTAACTGCACCTTGCCCAGGTCTCACTTTGGGTCAAGTAGCAGTGCCACAAAATGAAGACAGTGTAGGCCACTTCTAATACAAACAACTACACCGCCTGTGTAGTGAGTTACTTCTAACTTTTAACTGCACCTTACCCAGGTCTCACTTTGGGTCAAGTAGCAGTGCCACTAAAAAAGAAGTAGTGTATTCCACTTCTAATAGAAACATCTACAACGCCTGCGTAGTCAATTACATAAAATTTTTAACTGCACCTTGCCCAGGTCTCACTTTGGGTCAAGTAGCAGTGCCACAAAAAGAAGCCAGTATAGGCCACTTCTAATACAAACAACTGCACCGCCTGTGTAGTTAGTTACTTCCAATTTTTAACTGCACCTTGCCCAGGTCTCACTTTGGGTCAAGTAGCAGTGCCACTTAAAAAGAAGCAGTGTAGGCCACTTCTAATACAAACAACTACACCGCCTGTGTAGTTAGTTACTTCTAATTTTTAACTGCACCTTGCCCAGGTCTCACTTTGGGTCAAGTAGCAGTGCCACAAAAAAAACTAGTGTAGGCCACTTCTAATACAAACATCTACACCGCCTGTGTAGTTAGTTACTTCTAATTTTTAACTGCACCTTGCCCAGGTCTCACTTTGTGTCAAGTAGCAGTGCCACTAAAAAGAAGTAGTGTAGGCCACTTCTAATACAAACACTACACCGCCTGTGTAGTTAGTTACTTCTAATTTTTAACTGCACCTTGCCCAGGTCTCACTTTGGGTCAAGTAGCAGTGCCACAAAAAGAAGTAGTGTAGGCCACTTCTAATACAAACATACTACACCGCCTGTGTAGTTATTACTTCTAATTTTTAACTGCACCTTGCCCAGGTCTCACTTTGGGTCAAGTAGCAGTGCCACTAAAAAGAAGCAGTGTAGGCCACTTCTAATACAAACAACTACACGCCTGTGTAGTTAGTTACTTCTAATTTTTAACTGCACCTTGCCCAGGTCTCACTTTGGGTCAAGTAGCAGTGCCACAAAAAGAAGCAGTGTAGGCCACTTCTAATACAAACAACTACACCGCCTGTGTAGTTAGTTACTTCTAATTTTTAACTGCACCTTGCCAGGTCTCACTTTGGGTCAAGTAGCAGTGCCACTAAAAAGAAGCTAGTGTAGGCCACTTCTAATACAAACAACTACACCGCCTGTGTAGTCACTTACTTCTAATTTTTAACTGCACCTTGCCCAGGTCTCACTTTGGGTCAAGTAGCAGTGCCACTAAAAAAGAAGTAGTGTAGGCCACTTCTAATACAAACAACTACACTGCCTGTGTAGTAGTTACTTCTAATTTTTAACTGCACCTTGCCCAGGTCTCACTTTGGGTCAAGTAGCAGTGCCACTAAAAAAAGAGTAGTGTAGGCCACTTCTAATACAAACAACTACACGCCTGTGTAGTTAGATACTTCTAATTTTTAACTGCACCTTGCCCAGGTCTCACTTTGGGTCAAGTAGCAGTGCCACAAAAAGAAGCAGTGTAGGCCACTTCTAATACAAACAACTACACCGCCTGTGTAGTTATTACTTCTAATTTTTAACTGCACCTTGCCCAGGTCTCAGTTTTGGTCAAGTAGCAGTGCCACTAAAAAGAAGTAGATGTAGGCCACTTCTAATACAAACAACTACACCGCCTGTGTAGTTACTTACTTCTAATTTTTAACTACACCTTGCCCAGGTCTCAGTTTGGGTCAAGTAGCAGTGCCACTAAAAAGAAGCTAGGTAGGCCACTTCTAATACAAACATCTACACCGCCTGTGTAGTTAGTTACTTCTAATTTTTAACTGCACCTTGCCCAGGTCTCAGTTTGGGTCAAGTAGCAGTAGCCACAAATAGAAGACATTGATAGGCCACTTCTAATACAAACAACTACACCGCCTGTGTAGTTAGTACTTCTAATTTTTAACTGCACCTTGCCCAGGTCTCACTTTGGGTCAAGTAGCAGTGCCACAAAATAAGACATTGTAGGCCACTTCTAATACAAACAACTACACCGCCTGTGTAGTCACTTACTTCTAATTTTTAACTGCACCTTGCCCAGGTCTCACTTTGGGTCAAGTAGCAGTGCCACAAAAAGAGCCAGTGTAGGCCACTTCTAATACAAGCAACTACACCGCCTGTGTAGTTAGTTACTTCTAATTTTTAACTGCACCTTGCCCAGGTCTCACTTTGGGTCAAGTAGAATGCCACAAAATGAAGACAGTGTTAGGCCACTTCTAATACAAACAACTACACCGCCTGTGTAGTGAGTTACTTCTAATTTTTAACTGTACCTTGCCCAGGTCTCACTTTGGGTCAAGTAGTAATGCCACAAAATGAAGACAGTGTAGGCCACTTCTAATACAAACAACTACACCGCCTGTGTAGTTACTTCTAATTTTTAACTGCACCTTGCCCAGGTCTCACTTTGGGTCACGTAGCAGTGCACACAAAATGAAGACATTGTAGGCCACTTCTAATACAAACAACTACACGCCTGTGTAGTTACTTACTTCTAATTTTTAACTGCACCTTGCCCAGGTCTCACTTTGGGTCAAGTAGCAGTGCCACTAAAAAGAAGTAGTGTAGGCCACTTCTAATACAAACAACTACACCGCCTGTGTAGTCACTTACTTCTAATTTTTAACTGCACCTTGCTCAGGTCTCACTTTGGGTCAAGTAGCAGTGCCACTAAAAAAAGAAGCTAGTGTAGGCCACTTCTAATACAAGCAACTACACCGCCTGTGTAGTGAGTTACTTCTAATTTTTAACTTGCACCTTGCCCAGGTCTCACTTTGGGTCAAGTAGCAGTGCCACTAAAAAGAAGTAGTGTAGGCCACTTCTAATACAAACAACTACACCGCCTGTGTAGTTAGATACTTCTAATTTTTAACTGCACCTTGCCCAGGTCTCACTTTCGGTCAAGTAGCAGTGCCACTACAAAAGAAGTAGTGTAGGCCACTTCTAATACAAACAGCTACACCGCACTGTGTAGTTCACTTACTTCTAATTTTTAACTGCACCTTGCCAGGTCTCACTTTGGGTCAAGTAGCAGTGCCACAAAAACTAGCCACTGTAGGCCACTTCTAATACAAGCAACTACACCGCCTGTGTAGTTATTTACTTCTAATTTTTAACTGCACCTTGCCCAGGTCTCACTTTGGGTCAAGTAGCAGTGCCACAAAAATTAGACAGTGTAGGCCACTTCTAATACAAACAACTACACCGCCTGTGTAGTCACTTACTTCTAATTTTTAACTGCACCTTGCCCAGGTCTCACTTTGGGTCAAGTAGCAGAGCCACAAAAAGAAGCCACTGTAGGCCACTTCTAATACAAACAACTACACCGCCTGTGTAGTTAGTAATTTCTCATTTTTAACTGCGCCTTGCCCAAGTCTTACTTTGGGTCAAGTAGCAGTGCCATTAAAAAAGTATTGTATGCCACTTCTAATGCAAACAACTACACCGCCTGTGTAGTCACTTACTTCTAATATTTAACTGCACCTTGCCCAGGTCTCACTTTGGGTCAAGTAGCAGTGTTGGTTCAGTCACCTCTGCTTGATTTACAATCAGCTTTGTGTTGTCCAACAACTGTACAGTTGCAAATTTTGTCCCATACAAAATGAGTGGCAAAAGGCCTGCTGCTGGTGGAAATGGCAGTAGGCGTGGTGGAAAGGGAAAAAAAGTTTGTGTCCGTGGGGTAGATGCTAAATCTACATTAACAATCTTCCAGGCAAAGTAAGATGTCAACCTCTTTACGTTGCCAATCGGATATGATCCCTTTCTTACAGACACGAGCATCGGTACCACTTGTAAATGAGGAACAAAAACAGCAGTTGCTTAAATGGATCACAACTGCTCCATCAAGTGGTCTCTCCTCCACCTCAACTACTACATCACAAACCCTCCAGTCATCTGAGGTGTCAGCCCAATCGCACTTCATTCCTCCAAGCTCCCAAGTCTCCAGCCGCCCTACTGAGTCTGGGGTAACACACATGGTTGAGTCTGCAGAGCTGTTCAGTCACACAATAGCCTGGGAATCAGAAGTCAGCTCCAAAGCTGCAGTGAGTCCAGACAAGTTAATAATCTGCCCTGATGCCCAGAAGCTTTGTGAGTCTGATCCAAGCCCAGATGAAGAATTTTCTGACGTTCATGTAGACCCTCATTCCCTAACAGTAAGTACTCTTGCTGGACACAAGGAGGATGATGCTGATGAGATCCAACAGAAACGAAAAGGGACACCACTATGACCAGTAATCCTTCTCAGGCAGTGGAATATGCATGTGAGGCGGGAAGCACTAGTGCGACCGGTGGTGCCAGTATAGCAAAACAATTCATCATCAAAATGTAAGAAAAACGGCACTCACCAGGTCAGCAGGTAACGAGATCTTTATTGCGGGAACATACAAAGTGCAGGGAGGGGGCGCCGAGGTGACAACGGGTCCGTTTCGGGCAAAGGCCCTTCTACCGGTCACGGCTAGCTACAGGTGTCTACCCCACTTCCTATATAGGCGGAGCAGAACCGCCCATCTGGCGTCACCACATAGCAGCAATCTGTGCAAAGTGTACAAATATAATAAAAACAACAAATATTCAGCTCAATGCAACAGAAAATGAGGTAAATAACTTCAGTAAGTACCAGATGCTTATAAAATCACTGTAGAGAGCGCTACAGTACTGCTAAGTTTAGCTAGCATCCACACACCTGACACCTGTAGGCAGATCAGTAAGTCCATCCCACCATCCAACACAAAGGCTTCTGGGGAATCCCTACCCAAGGGCCTCAGTGTACGTGTCACTCAAACTTCTGAGGGCGTGGTGAAGTCTTAGCATGGGAGTGTACTAGAGGGAGTATGTGTAGCCTGCTGAAGGTATCCCGGGTACCCAACAACGAGCCCCGCGCCGATGGCCAAAGGATCCGAACCCGCACAGATAACTAGTAACTCGCGGGACCCGGGAATAGCCAAACGGAGCTGAGGCAGGTTACCAAGGTATCCCATATAACCCACAGCAAACTCCTCTCTCCAGCCATGCTGTTCCGCTCATTTCTGGGCCGCTATCAGGCCCAAAGAAAAGGATGTATTCATGAGCCCAATGAGCGGCCCTAGAAATGGAGGCTGGAACAGAACACAATTCCTTTTTTCAGTACAAATAATCCACGTCTCACATGAATACAGCTAACCACACAATGGGCTCTTATTGAATCGCCAAGGCAGGTGATGGATGCTACACTAATCTAAGAGACAAACCTTGTACCTATATCAGCGGGCACGGTAGGAGTGAAATCACCCACATATCAACCCAGTCGTGGGCAAGTGGGGGGGTAGTGTAGAAGACAACCCCGGGATGGCTACAATCTCTCGCCCATCCTGGGGGGTGGCACCTACACAGAGGAACAGGTACTGCACTGGAGAGCGTACCTTACCATAGAAAAGGATCACCTCCTTATTTTTACAAGAAAACGGCTAGATCCAGCTTATCATTCAGGCCGAGTGCACCCTGGACATTTAAGTCCAGGATCCACCCGGCCTCCAGCTGTAATAGCCGCTTATGATGGTCACCCCCGTTTTTTGAGGCAGGCAATCTTTCAATGCCTGCAAACTGCAGTACACTGGGATCGCCCCCATCCTCCTCAATAACATGTTGAATCAAACGCGGTGAACCTTTTTTCTTGGCAATAGAGCTGAAATGCTCCCTGGCTCTAATAAACATGGATCTAATGGTCTTTCCAATATAGAATCTCTTGCACGGGCACCAAACGGTGTATACCATCCATTTGGTGCGGCAATTGATGAAGGAGTTAACCTTTATGGTCCGTCCACCAATGTCCAACACCGGGCCCGTAAATAACTGGTTACACCAGTTACAGTGCCCGCATTTAAAGTTGCCGTGCATAAGATTCGATCCTAGTCAGGTCCTACCTCTACTCAAGGGACGGATCCTCTTTTGTACAAGGGTGTCACCCAAATTTCTACATCTCCGATAGGTGACTACAGAGACTGGGGAAACCCTTGCCAAGATCCTATCTGACTCCACCACATGCCAATGCCGTCTGATAGCGGCTGCTATCTTACTAAACATTGGCCCATGCTTAAAGTTAAAAAATAATTTTTTAATATTACTCAATGGTATATCCAGGGTATTACTCATGGGGTCTGGGTGAGATGTGACTCCACGCGCCCTCTGTCGCGCTTTTTGCAATACACCCCGCGGGTAACCTCGATATCTCAAATCTCGTTCTAATGTGTCTGCCTGTTCCTCAAATTTTTCCACCGTATTGTTCAGGCGTTTAAAACGCAAGAACTGACTATACGGCAGTCCTATTTTAGTGTGGTAGGGATGTGCGCTGTCATAGTGTAATAACGAGTTCGTGGCTGTCGATTTCTTGTAGACTCATCTAATCAGCATATTTCCTTTCAATTAGAGTTTTACGTCTAGAAACTCGAGGCACTGATCCCCGAACACTGCAGTAAACATCATATTGAAATTATTTTGGTTCAAGAAAGCCACGAACTCATCAAAAACAACAGCATCACCCTCCCACACTATCAGGACATCATCGACATACCTGACTTAGTGCCTTATGTACTTCAGATAGGGATTTGTGACAGAGAGTACATAATCTTCCTCAAAAGCAGCCAAGAAGAGGTTGGCTAAGGTGCAAGCCACAGGGGTGCCCATAGCCACTCCACCTCGTTGAGCATACCACCTGTCCAGGAAAGAGAAAGTATTATGGGACAGAATAAACTCCAGTGAACCACACACAAAATCTATTACGTCAACATTTACTCCATGCTTTAGCAGCAATTTCCTTATCACTGTTACCGCCAGTGCCTGAGGTATTCTCGTATAAAGGCTTTCTACGTCGATGGAGGCTAATCTAAAGCCATCCATCCACGTAATTTGGTCCACTAACTGCGTAAACACAAAAGTGTCTTTCACCAAAGACGGTACAGTGTCAAGGTAAGGATGTAAATACCAGTCCAAGAATTTTGACAAAGGTTCCAACAGGGAACCGACTGCGGATAGCTAGCCGTGACCGGTAGAAGGGCCTTTGCCTGAAACGGACCCGTTGTCACCTCGGCGCCCCCTCCCTGCACTTTGTATGTTCCCGCAATAAAGATCTCGTTACCTGCTGACCTGGTGAGTGCCGTTTTTCTTACATTTTGATGATGCTGATGAGACTCAGATACCGGATTGGATTGACAAACTAAGTTTTCGGTCAAGGCAGGAAGAGGTTGTCTCTGAGGAGGACGAGGGGTGTGAGAACACAGAGGATGATGATGAGGTTGTAGATCCTACTTACTGTCAACCCACAGTAAGCCAATTGATGAGGTCAGCACAGGAGGTGGATGCTACTGATGATGAGGTTAGGTTGCGCCTTCCTGGACATAGACGTAGTACTGGAAGCACGTCACCAACTGCATCCGCAGCCACAACTCTGCTACTGAGCACAAGTCGTGTTGCCTCTGCATCTCGCATGGGCTCTAAGCCTTGCCTAGCCTGGGCCTTCTTTGACATCACCAAGGATCTCCCAAATCATGTCATCTGCAAGATTTGTCACCAATCTTTGAGTAGAGGCCAAAAGCTCAGTAGCTTGAGTACTTCATGTATGAACCTCCACATGGACATGAAGCACAAGTCGCAGTGGGAAGCACACCATGCTAGAATGCGGGCTACCGGGGCGGGCCTACCACCATCTGCCCCATCAAGTGCATCCGTGTGCTCTTCATCGTCTGTGACTGTGGGGACAGCTGTCACACATGCTTTTGGATGTAGACCTTCCACCTCTTTACCCACAACAGGCAGTGTGATTGGCAGGTCGTCACTTGGTTTTCAAGTGGACAATGCTACTGGTGTTGAGCTCTCTCAGACATCGAGAGTACCACCTTTGGATGAAGGCAACAGTACATGTTCACCTGCACCTTCCTCCCAGACCTGCAGTTTGCCAGTGACACCCTACTCAACCCCATCTCAACACAGCAGCCAGCCCTCCGTCCCTCAGATGTGGAAAAGTAAAAGGCCATTTTCTCCAAGTCATGAGAAAGCTAAGTGCTTGAATTTCACCATCTGCAAGCTCTTGGCTTCAGAAATGCTGCCTTTCTGACTGGTGGACACAGAGAATTTTTGAGACCTTATGTCTGTCGCAGTGCCCCAGTACAAGATGCCCAGTCGCCACTACTTCTCCAAGAAAGGTGTGCCTGCGCTACACCAGCATGTCGCAGACAACATCACCGCTTCCTTGAGAAACTCTGTGTGTGACAGGGTGCATTTCACCACAGACACTTGGACCATTAAGCATGGACAGGGGCGTTACATGTCGCTGACTAGACACTGGGTAACTATGGTGAGAGCTGGAGAAGGGTCTGCTGTCCAATTTTTGCCGTCCCCACGAGTTGTGCGTCAATCCTCTGTAGGTAGGAGTTCCTCCACTGCTTCTGCCTCCTCAACCTCGTCTCGGTCCTCCACCTCCGCCCAAAGCCTGTCTGGTAATGCCACCCGCGTTGTAACTGCAGAGAAGGAATCCTGCACACCTCCCAACTATGCTAGCAGCAAGGCTCAATGCCATCAGGCGGTCTTTACCCTCAAATGCCTTGGAAACATAAGTCACACAGCTGAGGAGTTTGTGGTCAGCTCTGGCGACCGAGTTTCAGCAATGGTTGTCTCCACTCAACCTGCAGCCAGGGAAGGCCGTGTGTGACAATGCTGCAAACCTGGTTGCGGCCCTTCGCCGAGGCAATATCACACACGTGCCTTGTATGGCTCACGTGTTGAATCTGGTTGTCCAGCAATTTTTGACACACTATTCCAGCCTAAATGGGCTGCTGCAGAAGGCACGATCGCTGTGTGCGCACTTCAGGCGTTTCCATCCCGCAGCTCAACGACTTGCTTCGCTCCAGAAGTCTTTCGGCTTGCCCGTTCTCTGGCTGAAATGCGATGTGCCGACACGCTGGAATTATACTCTGCACATGTTGCAGCGAATGTGGCAGCACCACCGAGCCCTGGTGCAATACGTCAAGTGGTGGGACAAGAGGAGGTGGAGGAAGTACAGGAGGAGTCCTATGCGGAAGGGATGACAACATCTCCAAGGTCCTAACGGTCGGCAGCAACAAGACGGCAGGCGTGGTAGGGTGGTGGAGAGGGATTAACGAGGGCGCATGGTAGCAGCCAAACTGCTGAGGAAAGTGCAGGAGCCCAGGAAGAAATGGAGGAGGAACTGGCGATGGGCATGGAAGAGTCAGCAGATGAGGGAGACCTTGATGACATTTCTGTTGTGCGAGGTTGGGGGGAGAGGGCAGAGGAAGGAAGCATGACTCTGACCTTCCCACCACGAACACAACAAGGACTTGGTCCTCCTGGAAGCGCAAGACACATGAGTGCCTTCTTGATGCACTACCTGCAACATGACCCTCGGATTGTCCGAATTAGACGCAATGCCAACTACTGGGTTGCCACACTCCTCGATCCCCGTTACAAGACCAAATTTGCTGACATAATGCAGGAGTATCAGCAGAAGCTGATAAATAATCTGAGATTGGCTTTTCCACAAACCACCAGTGGTAGACAGAGTGAATCTCACATTTCTCACTTGTCAACCATGGGACTGTCGAGTCATCATCACTCACACCATACCAGTAACACCATAGGTGGTGGTGTTAACACCAATTTCTTTGCCTCGTTTCACAATTTTTTCAGACCATCTTTTGCAAGGCCTGAAGAAACGAGAAGCCTGACACATAGTCCACGCCTGGAGCGGATGGTACACGAGTATCTCCAACTTAACATCGATGCCATGACTGGGGAACTTGAGCCTTGCTCATTTTGGGCTTCCAAAGTGGAAAAATGGCATGAACTCACCACTCATGCCTTGGAGATCTTGTCATGCCCCGCAGCCAGCATTCTCTCGGAACGTGTCTTCAGCGCTGCTGGTGGTGTGCTGACAGGAAAGCGCACGCGTCAGTCCACCCAGAATGTGGACAGACTAACGTTCATAAAGATGAACAAGGCATGGATCCGCAAGGACTTTTCTACTCCTGTGTCATCCTGGGGAGAATGAAGCCTTGTGGTTTTTGGCCTAAAAGTAACCATTTAAATGTTGTAACTGTCGGGCAATTGATGCCACTTAAGTGGTGTCTGTGCCCAAATTTTTTTAAAAAATGGAGACTCTTCTTGTAGTCCCCTAAATGTGATACAATAATCATCATCTGCACAAGGCCTTACATATAGTGAGAAAGGCCAAAGAGCCCTATAAGGGCGAATAAGCCCATGACGAGCTGGAGGGGACTGGAGGGCTGAAAGGGTTAATAGGTGTAGGATTACAGGGCACAAACCTGGCCTTAAGGGATTGGTTGAAAAGGGGAACAGTGGGGATTGGAGGAAAGGATTGGGGGGGGGACGGGCTGTGAGAGGGTATATAGAGGGGGCAGGGTTTGGGTACCTCCTCTTCGCTGGACGGTGCCAGATCCTGGTGTGTGCTGCAGCTCCTGCTCTGCGATGGCCGACCTGGCTGCATTATTGGAGATGGTGCGAGGGGCCTCTGAGGTCCTTGGAGTTGATGTCCTGCGGGAGCAGCTGGCAGCTGTGTTTGCTCCCCGCCCGGCGGTGCCTATTCCTGCACCCGGGCCTGAACTGCGCGCTCGGCGGTCACGGCCGCCTGAGCGCTACTCCCCTGTGGGGGAGAGGAGACGATCTAGGAGCCCCCTTGGGGACCCTCTGGGACTGGGGAGCCGTCCGATGCCTCCTGGGCTCTCCCCAAGCACCGGGAGGAATCCGCACCGTGGAACCCGCGAACCGGAAGTGGGCGGAGCTCCACACAGATCTACTTCCGGTTTGCGGTCTGCAAGGCCCCGGACCCGTTCTACGGCAGCCCCCGGTGACGTGCGGGCCGGGGGAGGTGCCCAGCTTGAGGGGAATATGGAGGACACTCCCTGCAGACCGCAGGGGAGCGGCAAGGGACGGGATCGGCTGCAGACAGGACGGATCACTGGAGGAATGGAGGACGGCAGCCTGGGAGGAGAGGATGTGAGCTCCTGCAGTCGGCAGGGGCATAGTCTGCGCACCTTGGTGACGGTTTCCTCCAGTGGGGATCGTGCTGGAGGGCGTACCCGGCAGGCAATGGACACTGTACGGCCTTCCTGCAGTCGGCAGGGAGGGAGACCAGTGGGGATATCTGAGGAGCCAGCAAGGTCCAGTGGCAGCAAGGCGCCACGCCGGAAGAAGAGGAAGCGAACCAGCAGGGCACGACGTGCGGATCAGGGTGCGGTGACCGTGGGGGTTGACGGCCGCCAGGAGCTGGCTGTCCCTCTGCTGGTCTCCCCTGAGGCTGCCAGCAGCGCTACGGATTCCAAAGAGGAAGGACAACTGTCGGCTGCGTCCGGAGAGGAGGAGAGTCGACAAGAACCGCGGGATACGGCTGTTCCGCGACCGTCTCAGAGGCAGCCGGGTGAGAGATCGTCTAATGCATTGAATGTTGCGGGTTGTGGGGGCACGTTGGCAGTGGTGGGGCCGAGTGATCGGGTTGTGGGTCCGAGTGGGCAATTAGACGTGTTACCTGGGCCGGAGTTTTGGGAGCAGTTGTTAGGTGTGTTAAAAGGGTGGGTAGCAGAGGGTTCGGCAGCGTCCGGATCGGGGACTCCGGCGGGAGCTTGGGTGGGCCCCACTGGGGTGGCACAGCCGGTGGTGGCGACACGGGAGGACAGGGCGGTGGCGGCTGGGGTCGCAGCTGCGGTGGCAGTGTCACAGGTAGCGGAGGTGGCGGCCGAGTCGGATGGGGCAGTAGACAAGGAAAAGGAGAAGGAAGAGGAGTTAGTGCGGTTGGACGATAGGGCGCGGAGCGAAGTGTATGTGTGCTTCGAAAGTCCGCTTGGGACCCATTTGAAGAAGGAGGTGAGGGAAAAAATCTGGAAAGGGGAGTACGTGGAAATATTTTCCTTGCTTCCGTTAGAAAAGTTTAATTTAGATAAAATTAAGCCGAGTGACTCCAAAAAGGAAAAGGAGGATGAGGAAAAGAGGCAATATAGATTGATCCCCAGGACCTTTACTAATTGGCTACATGCCTTTGCCATTCTGGCTAGTGTCATTGGGGAAAAGGAGCCGGAGCATTGCTCCGCTCTTTTCGGTTATATGGACTCGATAGAGGAGGCGTACAGAGTGTATGGAGGCTTGGGATGGTTAAGATATGATGAGCAGTTCCGGCAACGGAAAGCTCTGCGGGCTGGAATCAGGTGGGATCACAAGGATATTTCCTTGTGGATGCGGCTCATGACGGCTCCGGCTCAGCCCTTTCGTGGGGGCGCCGGGAGCCCGGGCACAAGCGGTGGGTCCTCGGCGGGACAAAGAAAGAGGGCTTGTTGGCAGTATAATGAGGGGCACTGCAAGTTTGGGGCGTCATGCCGGTTCAAGCACGAGTGCTCCGGCTGTGGAGGTAACCACCCTTCTGCCAGGTGTTTTAAAAAAGGAAAGGGGAAGGCAGGTGAGGGTGCTGGAAAGAGGGAGGATGCCAGTGAAGGTAGAGGCGATGCTTCCCTATTTAAATAGATACCCGGATGTACAGGCAGCGGAGTTGTTGCGGCGAGGTTTTGCTGATGGCTTTAGGATCCCGTTTGATCCTGATGCTCCCGTTTTTCGCCCGGGTAATTTGAGGTCCGCTAAGGAGCATCTGGAGGTTGTGAAAGAAAAGCTATTCAAGGAGGTGGAATTAGGTAGGATGGCGGGTCCGTTCAAGGACCCTCCACTTCCTAATCTTAGGATTTCGCCATTGGGGGTGGTACCCAAGAAGGAGCCGAATAAATTCCGGCTCATACATCATTTATCCTACCCGGCCGGGTTGTCGGTTAATGATGGGATCTCACCCGATCAGTCAGCAGTTTGTTATGTTTTGTTTGACAGAGCCTTGGAGTTGGTGAGAGCTGCGGGACGGGGGCATTGTTGGCGAAATCGGATGTAGAAGCTGCATTTCGATTGCTTCCTGTTCATCCGGATAGCTTTCATTTGTTGGGGTGCATGTGGGAAGGGGAGTTTTATGTAGATTGTTGCCTGCCCATGGGTTGTTCCATTTCGTGTGCATATTTTGAAGCAGTTAGTTCTTTTGTGGAATGGGCAGTTCGGGATGTTGCAGGGGTGCACTTTGTGATTCATTATCTGGATGACTTTTTATGTGTAGGGCCTGCGGGGTCATCGGTTTGTTCATTGTTGCTGTTTACCTTGGAGAGGATAGCGAGCAGTTTTGGTATTCCTTTGGCAAAGAAAAAAACGGAAGGGCCAGCAACTGTTTTGTTTTTTGGGCATTGAAATTGATACGGTGGCCATGGAGTGCCGGCTGCCAGAGGGGAAGTTAGTTGATTTGAAGGAGTCGGTCCGAGCATTAATTTCAGCTAAGAAGGTGAGGTGGAGGGAGTTGCAGTCAGTGTTGGGGAAGCTGAATTTCGCTTGTCGCATTATGCCGATGGGGCGGATTTTCAACAGGAGATTAGCAAGTGCGACTGCGGGTGTCACATCTCCGAATCACTTTGTCAGGGTGACTAGGGTGATGAAAGGGGACTAGGTTGTTTGGGACTCCTTCTTAGACAGGTACAATGGGAAGACATTATGGATGAGCAAGGTGTTGTCCAATAGGCAGTTGGAGTTGTTTACGGATGCGGCGGGAGCTGCAGGCTTTGGAGCGATTTTTCGGAATCTTTGGAGTGTGGGTGAGTGGCCACAGTTATGGCGAGAGAAGGGGTTGGTTAAAAACTTGGCTTTGCTGGAGCTCTTCCCGATCGTGGTGGCGGTTGAGTTGTGGGGTTCAGACTTTGCAGACAGGAAGGTTTGCTTGCATTGCGATAATATGGCTGTGGTTCATTCCATCAATACTCTTTCTGCAAAATCACCACCGTTAGTGGAGTTGTTGCGACATCTAGTGCTGCGTTGTTTAGACTTTAACATCTGCGTGGTGGCGAAGCACGTGCCGGGCGTGGAAAATGAGGTAGCTGATGCGCTGTCCCGTTTTCAGTTTTGCAGGTTCCGGAGCCTGGTGCCAGGAGAAGACGAGGAGGGAGAGCAGTGTCCCGATTGGTTGTGGGATCTGGTATCAGTTTAGCTTATGAAGGGATCAGGAGATCGGTGACCGAGGCTACTTGGTGCCGATATCAGTTGGTTTGGTAGGAATGGGAGGAATGGGAGCGAGACAATTATTTGGGCCAGGCTACGAAGGCAGGGTTTTTGGGGTGTTGTCGTTTGTCAGCGGAGATTTCACGGCAGGCCGGTCAGTGTCAGCGATGGGACACAGGTTGTCCGCTCTAGCATTTTGGTTCAAGTTGCAAGGGGTCAAAGATGCAACGAAGGATTTTTTGGTTCGGCAGGCCATGAAGGGTTTTAAGAAGGGGCGAGGGCCCGTGACACCAGGAGGCCGATTTCATTTCAATTGCTAGAACGGTTGGTGCGCAGTTTGGGGGAGGTGTGTTCCTCCCGGTATGAACAGAAATTGTTTACGGTTGCATTTGTTTTGGCGTTTTTTGGGGCGTTTCGCATTAGTGAATTGGTTAGTCCTGCGAAGCATGTGTCAGGAGGTCTTTTGTTCGGGGATGTGGTGATTACGGATGATCGGGTGGAGTGTAAGTTGCGTCGCTCCAAAACGGATCAGTTGGGTCGAGGACGCTTGGTGGTGATGTATGGTATACCGGGACATCAGTTGTGTCCAGTTTTGCAGGTGGCGGGTTTTGTGCGGCTGCGCGGAAGATACCCAGGGTCCTTCTTACGACATGAGGATGGGTCATCATTGTCTAAATTTCAGTTTGTATCAGTGTTAAAAGTTTGCTTGGCACGGTTGGGAGAGATGCCAAGTGAGTATGGGTCGCATTCCTTTCGGATAGGGGCGGCGACGGAGGCTTCTAGATGGGGGTTGAGTGATGAATTGATCCGTCAGATTGGAAGATGGGAATCCTCTCGTTTTCGACTTTATGTGCGGCCTCATTTATTGACGGGAATTCAGCACTGAATGTGCGTGGGGGGAAGTAGTTGTTGTTAAAATGGGGGAGTTAACTTTTGTATGCCAGGTTGGTGTTTTTCGTTAATGGTGTTTATTTTATAGGTGCGTGTTTGGTCTGGATCCTCGGGCACTCCTACGTTTATTGGGGAGCGATACGTGCGGACGCACGTCCGGAGGGCAGACAGCTTGGACTGGCAAGAGAGGACGCGCGGGTAAAATGGATTGGAATACGTGGGATGACGTGGGGGAGAGTGCTCCCGGAAGTCGCGTATTATGCCAGGGTGGATCAGGACCCCAACATCCTTGTCTTGCATGTGATTTGGGGGTGAGGACAGCCAGAGACCTGAAGAGGGAGATTAAGTTGGATTTGTTGCGGTTGTGGAGAGAGTTCCCGGGTCTAATTATTGTGTGGTCCGACATAGTGGCGCGAAAAAATTGGCCTTTTGCCAGGTCGGTCGATCGGATTAATAAAGCACGCTTTAAGTTGAATAGGACGATTGGTCAGTTTGTTGCCAGAAATGGAGGTTTGGTAGTACGGCACAGAGAGTTGGAAGAGTCATTTGATCAATATTTACGGCAAGATGGTGTACATCTTACGAACATTGGTTTAGATTTGTGGATGCTGGGACTGCGGGATGGTTTGGAACAGGCCATGGGTGTGTGGAGGGCCCGGGCCACATAAGGGCTCATGTGGCCGGTCTGTGGCGGGGGGATAGGTCCGATTCCAGAGGCTGGGAGTACCAATATTTCGTGGTGGTACGAAGTCATTCATGGTAGTGGCTTCGTAAAAGAATTTGGGAACTTGTGGGTGTAGGTCCTGCAGGTTCGGGGAAGGGGTATTTAACGATGGAACGTTGATACCTCACACCTTGGGTCAGTTGGTCACGGCCGAGGTGGTCCCCTGGGCTGGTTTCAGGATACGGCCAGGGGATAAAATAATGGTTGCTTCTGGGATGGACCTATCGGTTTTTAGGTTATGGTTGTGTTATGTATATATATATATCGGTTATAGTTGTTATGGTTGTATTAAAAGGGGGCGGCATGGGGAGCCGCGTAAAGATATATATATACTTGTTAAATAAAGCTGTGGCCATTCGTCCAACATATGTAGTATGTCTTTTATTTATGGGTTTGCGTTACAAGGAAGGAGGGGGGAGGGGAGTTTATAATTAAGGTAAGACAGAGGTATCCCTCATAGCATCGTCAAGGAAAAACATCACCAAATACTCTTCGTCTGAACATGGCCTTACAGATACTGAAGTAGAACTCACCAAGTACTCCTCGCCTGAATGTGGCCTTACTAAAACTGAAGTAAAACTCACCAAATACTCATTGTCTGCATGATGCCTTACAAATACTGGAGTTAAAAACGGATTTTAGAGGGGCATGACATGCTTATATCTGTGTCTTCTCCTTTTACTCGTCCATCTCTTTTCTTTTCGCATTTGTATATGTACTTGTCACTTTTCTATGTGTTTGTTGTGTGTTTTGAGTAGTTTGCCACCTTTTGGACACCTTAGAAGGCGTTTTCTATGTGTTTGTATGTGTTTGTGTTTGCCTGCCATTGTTTTCAATGGGGTTCGACGTTGTTCGACGAACATTCGATGAACATTCGACGAACACACATCAAATTCGACGAATTGAATCGAATTCGAACATTGTGGTGGTGGCTCATCTCTAATAAAGACATGCCCACTTAAGAATGCTGTGAGTCATGACCTCTTGGTAAAGACAATGAATTTCACATAATGAAAAGGTTCACATCACTTGAACCATTTAGTACATTTAAAAAAATACATAAAATACTTTAGGGCAGCAGAAACAGACTACTTATGGTCACAGGTCCTCTTTAAGTATTCTATTCTCATTTATTATTTTTAATGTATCCTTTTAATGATTTCCTGTCAATGGGAATACTAAACTTTTATCAGCACTGTACTTGAAATATGTGCTGTACTTTACACATTGGAATTGCTTGATTGACTTTTCATGAAACAAAAATTTAACACTGAATCTAAGACAGCACATTTGTTCTACATTTTTTACTGTGTATTGATGTTCAACTGAAACATCTGGTCTAATGAGTTTGACATTTGCACTAATGACAGCATTCGTTTACTTAATGCCCTGCATTAGACTTCATTCCCAAAAGAGAAATTCTTTCCTGTGAAAGGGAGGACAAATTTGCAATTGGTAGATATACAGCTTATTTGGGAACTGGTGTTAGTGACTCAAAACATTATAAATCAGTTTATAATTTAGTTGGCAATTACTGTTACTGGTTTTTTTTTTTGGCCTACATGATATTGGATGAAAAAGGTTGATTTTGTAACAAACTGTAGCTCCTTAATTTCATTATCATCTTTAGTAATGTACATTTTACTTTGAAACAAATCATACGACTATATTGTTTTGTTTGTCAATTAACAATTACATGAGAACATTTAGTATCAAAAACAAATACAAATACTTTTTCAAGAGTAATGGCCACTTTACACGTCCCAACATCGTTCCAATATTGGATACAACGGCACAGGAGAGCGCATTTTTTTGGCTGAAATCCAAGATCGCATAGGAGCTGTCACACAGGGAGATATGGGCAGGCAACACAACTGCGATGTATACGCCCCCTTGTACGAGCGACCCAGGGAACGACCATTTAACATGGGAGTGAATAGGGGAAGTTGCTCTCCAAGTCGGTGTTGGGCTGTCACTCAGAACGATCCTGCCAGATCGTCCATCCAATATCGGGCAGTTGGAGAGCCTGCACAATTCTACCCAGATATCGTTTTGGCATCGTTCTTGCAACGAATTGGACATTTACACCACACAACGCACGAGCTATATCGGCGCCAACACACGAACCACGTGACTTTTTATCGAAGTTGGACGACGATATCGGGATGTGTAAAGTGGCCATAATTCATTTTGCACTGAAAGTACGCTAATTAACTTGCTGCTAATTACCAACTGCAGATACTAGTGTTCCTGCACCATTCTGTGCTTTAGGTTATATTTAGAGATGAGCAAACTTCCTTCGAACATGTTCACCAATTTGAAATTCGGCACGAACATTATAAATTTCATGATGGGGAACCAAAACAATTTGCTTAAAAGTTGATCAACTTGGCTAGATCAGTAACTGATCAGATTAAAAAAATCAATAATGCATTACTGCATTTAAGTGATGCTTTTCATCTACTTTCTCACTGTGTTGGATAGAAGGCAGGAAATGTTTGATGAGAACAGAGGGTGGAGAAACATCAGAGAGGCGTGAGTCTCCATTGTTTTTATATCAAAGCTCTCACTGATCTCAGGGAGACCAGTCTAGGAAAACACTGCTGGCAGCTGACTAAAGCGCTCAAACACAGTGAAATCCATGGTGCATTGCCCCCTGGGAATTTGAATATGCAACTGGAGTCAGTGGAGCCTCGTTTACGAGTTTCAAACACAGGACTAGCCAGATATCCCTCCAGGGAAGGACCTAGCCCTGGGGTGGACACCTTGCCGCGACCACCATAACCCCCAAATGAAGTGGCCCTTTCAGTCACTATCCCACTCAGTTACAAGCTTAAGGATATGACAAGGGAACTACCAAAGCCAGGTAGCCATCCACAGACAGCTGCCTCGGCGTATTGCCCCTCATCAGTATGGAGTATGATTCTGACTAGGTGGGAGCAATGCCTGGTAGACCAACATCACAAAGCTCTCACTGATCTCAGGGAGACCATTCGAGGAAACCACGGCAGGCAGCTGGCTAAAGCGCTCAAACACAGTTAAATTCATGGTGCATTGCCTCCTGGGAATTTGAATATGCAAATGGAGTCTGTGGAGCCTTGTTTATGAGTCTCAAACATGGGACTAGCCAGTAGTGATGGGCGAATCCTAAATTACTCGGAATCGCTTGACTCTAGCGAGTCCGAGCCCAGGACTCGCTACTCGTTGCGAGTCTAGCGAGTCCAATGTTAATGAATGGGGAAGCGAGTAATAGCGAGTAGTGTGAGATTTACAAATCGCAGATGTGTCTCGGAAGCTTCAGCCTGAAGCAATCCGAGTTTTGTCATTTATTTGCATTGGACTCGTTTTCTTTGTAAGTAATCGCTGGGAAACTCGCACAGATAAGAGAAGAGTCCTGTCTGCTCTGTGCAGCTCCAGGCTCCTAGAGCCCGCCTGCTGCCTGATGTAGCAGTGCTGAGATTGTTCTCAGTCTGCTCATTCCCTGTGTACAGACATGAATGTCTGTGCACAGAGATGATGTAGCAGTGCAGAGATTGTTCTCAGTCTGCTCATTCCCTGTGCATAGACATCTATATTTATGCACAGGGGATGTAGCAGAGAGGACATCGCGTTTTGGACTGCGTCGGACGGAAGAGGATTTTTTTAATTAAAGATGGAGTCCCTAATGGCTTTTTTTTTAATTTCTAATAAAAAAATTTCTCTGTGTTGTGTTTTTTTAAAAACAATTTAATAGAAATTCATGGCGGTCATGTGTAATATTGGCGTGACCGCCATAAATTTCGGGCTTAGGGCCAGCTGATAATACAAAGCTGGCCCTAACCTCTATTACCCAGCGTGCCACCGCCACCAGGGCCGCTGGAAGAGCGGGGTTCAGCACCAGAGGATGGCGCTTCAATGAACGCGCCATCTTCTGGGGCGGCTGCGGGCTGCAATTTGCAGCGGGGGGTGCCCAGAAAGCTTGGGCATCCCTGCGCTGCGGATTCCAGCCCCCAGCTGCTTAGCTGTACCTGGCTAGACATAGAAATTGCGCGGAGCCCCACGCATTTTTTGGGAGGCGACTCAGAGGCGACTCAGAGGCGACTCAGAGGAGACTCCGAGAGGAGGAGACTCCGAGGAGACTCCGAGGAGACTCCGAGGAGACTCCGACTCCGAGGAGACTCCGAGGAGACTCCGACTCCGAGGAGACTCCGAGGAGACTCCGACTCCGAGGAGACTCCGAGGAGACTCCGACTCCGAGCCTCTGACTCTGAGCCTCTGACTCTGAGCCTCTGACTCTGAGCCTCTGACTCTGAGCCTCTGACTCTGAGCCTCTGACTCTGAAATTCATTAAATAATAAAAAAAAAAAATGCGTGGGGCTCCGCGCAATTTCTATGTCTAGCCAGGTACAGCTAAGCATGGGCTGGATCCGCAGCGCAGGATGCCCAAGCTTTTGGGCACCCCCGCTGCAAATTGCAGCCCCAGCCACCCCCAAAGATGGCGTCATTGAAGCGCCATCCTCTGGCGCTGAACCCACTCTTCCGCGGCCTTCGGTGGCGGTGGCACGCTGGGTAATAAAGGGGTTAATACCAGCTTTGTTATACAAGCTGGTATTAAGCCCGAGATTCTTAATGTCAGGCCACGTTTGACCCAGCCACTAAGAATCTCCAATAAAGGGTTAAAAAAACACAACACAGAGAAAATGTTTTATTTGAAGTAAAAAAAAAAGCCATTAGGGACTCCATCTTTAATTAAAAAAATCCTCTTCCGTCCAACGCAGTCCAAAACGCGATGTCCTCTCTGCTACATCCCCTGTGAATAGATATAGATGTCTATGCACAGGGAATGAGCAGACTGAGAACAATCTCAGCACTGCTACATCAGGCAGCAGGCGGGCTCTAGGACCCTGGAGCTGCACAGAGAAGACAGCTGGACTCGGCTCGCAAAGAAACAGCAGTTACTTTGCGAGTTTTCCTGCTATTACTGGCACAGTAGGCGAGTCTAATGCAAACAATGGCAATCCTAGTTTTGTCAGCGTTTCTGACAAAACTAGGATTGATATTGATTTGCATTGGACTCGTGCGAGTAATCACTGGGAAACTCATAGAGTACCGAGTCCTGCGAGTCCCTTACTACTCGCCGAGTAACGAGCCCTAGCGAGTAGATTCGCCCATCCCTACTAGCCAGGTATCCCTCCAGGGAAGGACCTAGCCCTGGGGTGGACTCCTTGCGGAGACCACCATAACCACCATAATAAGTGGCCCTTTCAGTCACTATCCCACTCAGTTCCGAGCTTAAGGATATGACAAGTCCGTGGAGCCTCGTTTAACAGTTTGTGGATGGATACCTGGCTTTGGAAGTTCCCTTGTAACCACTTAATATGGTGGTTATGTTGGTCTCCACAAGGAGTCCACCCCAGGGCTAAGTCATTCCCTGGAAGGATATCTAGCTAGTCTTGTGTTTGAGACTCTTAATCGAGGCTCCACAGACTCCATTTGAATATTCCCAGAGGGCAATGCACCATGGATTTCACTGTGGTTGAGCGCTTTAGCTAGCTGCGCACAGTGTTACCCTGAGATCAGTGAGAGCTTCATGATGTTGGGCTACCAAGCATTGCTTCCACCTAGCCAGAATCCTACTCCACACTGATGAGGGGCAATACCCGAGGCAGCTGTCTGTGGATGGATACCTGGCTTTGGTAGTTCCCTTGTCATGTCCTTAAGCTCGTAACTGAGCTGGATAGTGACTGAAAGGGCCACTTAATATGGTGATTATGGTGGTCTCGGCAAGGAGTCCACCCCAGGGCTAGGTCCTTCCCTGGATGGATATCTGGCTAGTCCCATGTTTGAGACTCTTAAACGAGGCTCCACGGACTCCATTTGCATATCCATTGTTTTTATTGGCACTTTGGATGTTCCGGGCTGACAGCTAATCTAGGCGCATAAAACACCCCCAAGTTGTAGACACAAGCTTGTGTCATTAACTGGCTTGTGTCATTGGCTGCCTAAGTCACATATCCCTTGGGATATAAGAAGCAGCCAATTGCCATCCTTACCATTTTCAGAGAGTTACTGCTTGGGACAGTGCTGCTGATGCTCTGTCCTGATCCATTCACGCTACACTAAAAGATATCTCAATTGCTTTTTATATAGCATAGAAGGGCAAGATGGCCCATCTGGACATAGGCATTTTTTGTTAAGAGCAAGTGTGATTATCAAATCTGAGTGCGTTGCCAAAGCCCCCTTTTTTGCATACAAGTGATTGTCAAATCTTTGTGTTTTCCCTAAAAATGCTTTTTTTGGCCTCAAATAACTGATTGCCAAATCCTACTGTTTACTCCACTGTATAATCAAACAAGTGATTGCCAAGTCATTTAGCTTTTCCTAAAAAGTTTTTTTTTTTACCCTCCAACAACTGATTGTCAAATATTTGTTTCCCCCCAAAAATGCTTTCTTGGCATCAAACACCTGATTACCAAATCCTTCAATTTCTGATTCCTTGGAGTGTAGTCTATGATATGTTTAGGATGGGACAATGATGCATGTAATAAAGCATTCACTGATTTTTTTATCCAGAAATGTCTGATTGTAAACAGCCATTTTCATCCTTTTTAATGAGAACATCCAAAAACTCAGTCTGTACAAGATCACAATTATACGTCAAGCGTATGTTGAGATTGTTGGCATTTAGATCCATTAATAACTTGGGATAATTTCTCAGATGTCCCCTTCCAAATCAAATATAAGTTGTCAGTGAAACAGGTCCTTAAAATGATTCAGTCCATTAATAGATTGCGATCTGTAAAAAATAGGTCCCTTTCCCACAGCCCCAGGAATAGATTTTCCCATTGTTTCCGGATACGGAGGACATTGTCATGAAATGGGGAAAAAGTGTGTAACAATAGATCTTTTCAGTTCATGGGGCTATTAAATGAGTTAAACCAAAACTTATTGAGTAAAATAGGATGTGAACTTGATGAATTACATAGTACCTTGAAGGGCCTATGTATACAGGAGAATTTAACATCCTTTAATATAATGATGGATAAGGCTGTGGAAGAGTGGGAGAGGAATATAAAAAGGCACACAATCTAAAAAACTCCTAAGTGATAAAACTGATTTTCAGAAAAAGATAATATATGGATGGCAGTGAATCTTTACTCCAGCCCAACCCCAAAGATCCAATTCAGTGTAATCTGTATCATTAATTAGAGAACAATCAGAGGGCTCATAAGGGTCTATCATAACATGATCTAAGAAAAGTGGCAAACTAAGGGGATCAAAACCATCTGGGGATAGAAGACCATCAAATTAGAGAAGAACTAGCAAAATTGTCATTCTGCGCCCCAACATGTCCGATTATCTACCATGTTGGGATCCTTCAGACAGAACCTGAAAACCCATCTCTTCAGGAAAGCATACAGCCTCGAATGACCATTCTGTCGCCTCACCTCCACCAGATATGCTACACCCTGACCTTCTGTCTCCTCCCCATTGTTTTGTAGAATGTAAGTCCACAAGGACAGGGTCCTCACCTCGCTGTATCAGTCATTTGTTGTTAAATTGTTTACTGTAAACTATATCTATAATTTTGTATGTAACTCTTTCTCATGTACAGCACCATGGAATTAATGGTGCTATATACATAAATAATAATAATAATAATAATAATAATAAAAAGGTAGCATTCCTAAAAGTCATAATTGACTCTTTAACAAGCATTTTAATATGACTGCAGATGCTGCGTTTCGGGGTTATTGCCTTTCATCAGTGCAGTGTGTTGGAATTCTAATCTGGCTGTATGAGAGGCTGAGATGAGGTCTGGGGAACTAACTATTTTTGTGGCTAGTATTGGGCTGGCCAGCAGTGAGGAGACCTAACACTGCAATGCTCCTGTGGGAAATTACATATGCAAATTGTCACTTCAGGGAGGAAGTAGATAAACTCTCTAGAGTTTGTATTCTTCCTCACTGAAGTAACAATTTGCATATGCAATTTACCAGAGGAGCATTGCAGCTTTAAATAGGACCTGTCACCCCCCTGTGGCTATGCTAACTTAATGCGGCACTGAATGCAGTATCTCTGCTGCATTCAGCGAAGGGGTCCCCCATGTCTCTAGCCCCCCTGTAAGCTGTTAAAAAGACTTTATAAAGCGTACAGATAAGGAGTCCGGAGGGACTTACTTAGTAATGAGTCATCGCTGTTGCTGGTGTCCTCCCCATCTCCATCCCTCTCTGTGCCACCTCCAGCCCCCTCTTGTTCAGCCTCCTGAGGGCTGGAGTCGGGAGGACACCAGCAACAGTGATGACACTGGGAATCCTGCAACAAATACCTGTGTGAATTGCTGACTGCTTTTTTTTTTTACCTTTTTAATTTTATTGGGCTTTCTTAACTTTCTTTCCTCTCTACAAGTTTATAGTCTCTTATTTTACTACCTGTAAGTTAAAGGGTTAACTACTTTGCACTTAAAACCTGTGGTGTAGCTGTGGTGTAGCTATACTTACAAGGGATTAATTAAGGGTGGGGGTGCATAATTAACCCCTTCATGACCGAGCCTATTTTGACCCTAAAGACACTCCAGGAGGGGCACTCCATTTTTGTTAATTCTGACCAGTGTCCCTTTATGAGGGTATAACTCTGGAACGCTTCAACGGATCCTAGCGATTCTGAGATTGTTTTTTCGTGACATATTTAGCTTCATGTTAGTATTAAATTTAGGCCGATAATTTTTGCTACTATTTGTGAAAAAAATCAAAAACTTGGCAAAAATTTTGAAAATTTTGCAATTTTCAAATTATGAATTTTTATTCTGCTAAACCAGAGAGTTATGTGACACAAAATAGTTAATAAATAACATTTCCCACATTTCTACTTTACATCAGCATAATTTTGTAAAAAAAAATTTTTTTTTGTTAGGTCGTTATAAGGGGTCAAAGGTTCATCAGCAATTTTTAATTTTTCCAGCAAAATTTACAAAACCATTTTTTTAGTGACCACATCACATTTGAAGTCCCTTTGAGGAGTGTACATGACAGAAAACACCCAAAAGTGACACCATTACAAAAACTGCACCCCTCAAGTTACTCAAAACTACATTCAAGAAGATCATTAACCCTTCAGGTGCTTCACAGGAACTAAAGAAAAGTGGAAAAAAAAATGGACATTTTAATTTTTCCAACAAAAATGTTCTATTAGCCTCAATTCTTTCATTTTCACATGGCAACAGGATAAAATTGATCCTACAATTTGTTGGGCAATTTCTCCTGAGTACACCGATACCTCATATGTGGTCATAAACCACTGTTTGGGCGCACAGCAGGGCTCAGAAGGGAAGGAGCGCAATTTGACTTTTGGAGCTAATTTTCCATTCAAAAAGTCAAATGGCGCTCCTTCCCTTCAGAGCCCTGCCGTGCACCCAAACAGTAGTCTATGACCACATATAAGGTATCGGTGTACTCAGGAGAAATTGCCCAACAATTTTTAGGATCTGTTTTATCCTGCTCCCCATGTGAAAATGAAAAAATTTAGGCTAAAAGAAACATTTTATGAAAAAAAAAAGTACTTTTTCATTTTTACGGACGAATTTGTGAAGCATCTGAGGGTTCAAAATGCTCACCACCCATCTAGATACGTTCCTTGGGGGCTCTAGTTTCCAAAATGGGGTCACTTGTTGGGGAGCTCCAATGTTTAGGCACACAGGGGCTCTCCAAACGCAACATGATGTCAGCTAACAATTTGTGCTAATTTTCCATTCAAATGGTTAGTGGACACCATGTCGCGTTTGGAGAGCCCCTGCGTGCCTAAACATTGGAGCTCCCTCACAAGTGACCCCATTTTGGAAGCTAGACCCCACAGGTAACATATCTAGATGGGTGGTGAGCACTTTGAACACCCAGATGTTTCACATATTGCTCCGTAAATATGAAAAAAAACTTTTTTTTCCACAAATGTTTTCTTTTTTCATTTTTACGGATTAATTTGTGAAGCATCTGAGGGTTCAACATGCTCACCACTCATCTAGATATGTTCCCTGGGGGGGTCTAGTTTCCAAAATGGGGTCACTTGTTGGGGAGCTCCAATGTTTAGGCACACAGGAGCACTCCAAACGCAAAATGGTGTCCACTAACAATTTGAGCTAATTTTTCGTTCAAATTGTAAGCGGACACCATGTCGCGTTTGGAGAGCCCCTGCGTGCCTAAACATAGGAGCTCCCCCACACGTGACCCCATTTTGGAAACTAGACCCCCCAGGGAACATATCTAGATGGGTGGTGAGCATGTTGAAGCCCCAGGTGCTTCACAAATTAATCTGTAAAATGAAAAAAGAAAATTTTTGTGGAAAAAAAGTTACCGCTCCAGGGGTTGGCGGAAGGCGACAGGGAAAGCTGATCCCTCAAAGCGGTGATTACCGCTCCGGCGGTGGATGGTGATCACTGCTCCTGTCATGGGGGACAGGGCAGATGAGCAGTGGGGGGGGTTACAGGAGGAGACAGGGGTGGAGGCTGTCAGATGAGCGAGGGAGCAGGAGGAGCAGGACAGGGGGAGACTGTGCAGTACATCCGCGGTAATTTGCGGTTTCGTTTTCAACCGCCAATTACCGCTGCTGTAGCCTGGGGGGCAAAGAGACCCCCCCTGGGGTATGCTGCAAGTCCCCATGTACCTGCAGCTTGAGGGACAGGTCAGTGAGACCCTCACTCAAGCTGCAGGAGTGCGTTCCCCAGATGACACATACGCTGTGTCACCAGTCGGGAACGCATTGGATTTCATGACACATACGCTGTGTCATGTGTCGGGAAGGGATTAAGGGTTTATAAGTAGCACCTTGTTGGGGCTTCAGTCCATTGTAAGTACACTGAGCTGTAGGCTGATTTTCTGCTAAGGGAAAAAAAATTTAAATCTTATTTCCTAGCGAGTGTGACACGAGCTTAGTGTGACTGGGAGCGTAAGTGCGGACGGAAGTGAGTGTGTGACTTGTGATTCAGTGACTTTGGATTCAGGGAGTTTGGAAGGGAGGGATTAATGAATTGCTTGTTGTGTTTTATTAATACTTTGCATTTCTTTTTACTTATCATTTCTGTCTGGTGCAATCCCCATTAGAAAATGAGCTCCATAATTGACAATGCCATCCGGTGTACATCTTGCCACATGTATGCAATCTTTGAACAGCTGATCGAGGGTGCATACTGCTGTGTGAGATGTGAGTATGTTGTGCATTTGGAAGCCCAGATACCGGATCTAAATGAGCAACTGACAACGCTGACATCCATAGACAATATGGAAAGGACTCTGCTGCTCACTGAACAACTGCTCAATGGGATAGATGTGGGAGAGGATGGTAGTATGGAGCTGCAGGACCGTGAGGTAGCTAGCTGGGTGACAGAAGGCGGGGTAGAGGGAAGTGTGCCAGGGAGGCTAGCCCTGATCTGGCACACCCCAATAAATTTGCTAAGTTGGCAGATGAGTTCAGGGATAGCACTGCAGCAGCAGGGCATGACCTCTGAAAGCCAGAGGAGTGTCTGCTCCAGTAAGGGGGAAAACAGGAGAGAAGGGCAAGCCAGACAGTTGCTGCTAGTGGGGGACTCAATTATTAGAGGAATAGATAGGGCAATCTGTCACAAAGACAGGGATCATCGAACAGTGTGCTGCCTACCTGGCGCTCGAGTCCGGCACATCGCTGATCGGGTTGACAGATTACTGGGAGGGGCTGGTGAGGACCCAGCAGTCATGGTGCACATTGGCATAAATGACAAAGTTAGAGGTAGGTGGAATGTCCTTAAAGATGATTTCAGGGAATTAGGCTGCAAGCTTAAGACAAGGACCTCCAAGGTAGTATTCTCTGAAATACTGCCTGTACCACGAGCCACACCAGAGAGGCAACAGGAGATTAGTTAGAGAAATACATGGCTCAGGAATTGGTGTAGAAAGGAGGGGTTTGGGTTCCTGGAGAACTGGGCTGACTTCTCTGTTGAAGGTTCTATGCTAGGGACGGGCTGCACCTCAATGGGGAGGGTGCAGCTGTGCTGGGGGAGAAAATGGCTAGAAGGTTGGAGGAGTGTTTAAACTAGGGATTGGGGGGGAAGGGTATTCATTGTACAGGAGGGGAAGATAGTGTAATTAGTAACCTGGGCACAAGTAATAAAATTGGGGGTGGCATGGGGGGTGGGGTTAGAACAGTCAATATACTAGGAAGGAAAAGAGGTAAAGAGAGATGCAAAAAGTGCATGTACACTAATGCCAGAAGCCTCACCAACAAAATGGAGGAATTAGAATTGTTTTTGTTGGAAAATAATTATTACATGGTGGGGATTTCGGAGACATGGCTGAACGAGAGCCATGACTGGGCTGTTAATTTGCAGGGCTATAGTCTGTTCAGAAATGACCGTACAAATAAGCGAGGAGGAGGTGTATGTTTATACTTAAAATCATCCTTAAAACCCATCCTGCGTGATAATATAGATGAATCTAATGGAAATGTAGAGTCTCTGTGGGTGGAGATAAGGGGAGGGGGAAAAAATAATAAATTACTGATAGGGGTTTGTTATAAGTCCCCAACAATAATGGAAGTGGAGGAGAATAGATGAAGCAGCGAGTCAGGGTGAAGTCATTTTTATGGGGGACTTCAACTACCCTGAAATACATTGGGGAAAAGAAACCTGCAGTTCCAGCAAGGTAATAGGTTTTGGAAAACTATGAGAGACAATTACCTTTCATAACTGGTTCTGGACCCAACAAGAAGGGGGGCACTGTTAGACCTAATATTAATCAACAGGCCAGACCGCATATCAAATATACGGGTTGGAGGTCACTTGGGTAATAGTGATCATAACATAATAAGTTTTCAAGTATCCTTTACTAAGATGTGTAGTAGAGGAGCTACAAGGGCACTAAACTTCAGGAAGGCAAATTTCCAATGGTTGAGAGATGATCTTAGTGCAATAAACTGTAACGATGTCCTGAGACATATAAGTACACAAAGCAAATGGGAGACGTTTATTAGCATCCTGTAAAGGACCTGTGCACAATATATACCCTATGGGAATAAGCATGCTTGAAATAGGAGGAAACCACTATGGCTAAATAAAGCGGTAAGAGGCGCAATAAGTGACAAAAAGAAAGCATTTAGGGAATTAAAGCAAGTAGGTAGTGATGAACCATTAAATAAATACAGAAAATTAAATAACATCTGTAAAAAGCAAATCAAGGAAGCAAAGATTGAGACAGAGAGACTCATTGCCAGAGAAAGTAAAAATAATCCCAAAATATTTTTTAATTACATAAATAGTAAGAAACTAAAAAAATGATGGTGTTGGCCCCTTTAAAAATAGTCTGGGTGAAATGGTAGATGAGGATGAGGAAAAAGCCAATATGCTAAATGACAGTATTTACACAAGAAAATCTCATGACAGACAATATGATCAGTGATAACAAAATCTCTCACTTAAATGTCACCTGCTTAACCCAGCAGGAAGTACAGCATTGTCTAAAAATCACTAAAATTGACAAATCCCCAGGCCCGGATGGGATACAACCTAGAGTCCTGCAGGAATTAAGTACTGTCATAGATAGACCATTATTTTTAATATTTAAAGATTCCATAATAACAGGGTCTGTACCAAAGGACTGGCGTATAGCAAATGTGGTGCCATTATTCAAAAAGGGGACAAAACTGAACTTGGAAATTTTAGGCCGGTAAGCTTAACATCTACTGTGGGTAAAATCCTAGAGGGTTTTCTAAGAGATGCTATACTGGAGTATCTGAAGAAAAATAACCTCATGACCCAATGTCAACATGGTTTTACAAGGGACCGTTCATATCAAACTAATCTGATAAGCTTCTATGATTAAGTAAGTTTTGGACTGGACCAAAGAAATGCAGTGGATGTGGTGTATATGGACTTTTCAAAAGCTTTCGATATGGTGCCACACAAAAGGTTGATACATAAAATGAAAGCAATGGGGATAGGAGAAAATATGTGTAAGTGTGTTAAGAACTGGCTTAGTGATAGGAAACAAAGGGTGGTCATTAGTGATGGGCGAATCCTAAATTACTCGGAATCGCTTGACTCTAGCGAGTCCGAGCACAGGACTCGCTACTCGTTGCGAGTCTAGCGAGTCCAATGTTAATGAATGGGGAAGCGAGTAATAGCGAGTAGTGTGAGATTTACAAATCGCAGATGTGTCTCGGAAGCTTCAGCCTGAAGCAATCCTAGTTTTGTCATTTATTTGCATTGGACTCGTTTACTTTGTAAGTAATCGCTGGGAAACTCGCACAGATAAGAGTCCTGTCTGCTCTGTGTGCTGGCTGCCAGCTCCAGGGTCCTAGAGCCCGCCTGCTGCCTGATGTAGCAGTGCTGAGATTGTTCTCAGTCTGCTCATTCCCTGTGCATAGACATCTATATCTATGCACAGGGGATGTAGCAGAGAGGACATCGCGTTTTGGACTGCGTCGGACGAAAGAGGATTTTTTTAATTAAAGATGGAGTCCCTAATGGCTTTTTTTTTATTTCTAATAAAAAAAATTTTGTGTTGTGTTTTTTTTAAAACAATTTAATAGAAATTCATGGCAGTCATGTCTAATATTGGCGTGACCGCCATAAATTTCGGCCAGCTGATAATACAAAGCTGGCCCTAACCTCTTTATTACCCAGCGTGCCACCGCTACCAGGGCCGCTGGAAGAGCGGGGTTAAGCGCCAGAGGATGGCGCTTCAATGAACGCGCCATCTTCTGGGGCGGCTGCGGGCTGCAATTTGCAGCGGGGGGTGCCCAGAAAGCTTGGGCATCCCTGCGCTGCGGATTCCAGCCCCCAGCTGCTTAGCTGTACCTGGCTAGACATAGAAATTGCGCGGAGCCCCACGCATTTTTTTTTAATTATTTCATGAAATTCTGAGACTCTGACTCTGAAATTCATGAAATAATAAAAAAAAATGCGTGGGGCTCCGCACAATTTCTATGTCTAGCCAGGTACAGCTAAGCAGCTGGGGGCTGGAATCCGCAGCGCAGGGATGCCCAAGCTTTCTGGGCACCCCCCGCTGCAAATTGCAGCCCGCAGCCGCCCCAGAAGATGGCGCGTTCATTGAAGCGCCATCCTCTGGCGCTGAACCCCGCTCTTCCAGCGGCCCTGGTGGCGGTGGCACGCTGGGTAATAAAGGGGTTAATACCAGCTTTGTTATACAAGCTGGTATTAAGCCCGAGATTCTTAATGTCAGGCCACGTTTGACCCAGCCACTAAGGATCTCCAATAAAGGGTTAAAAAAACACAACACAGAGAAAAATTTTTATTTGAAATAAAAAAAAAAGCCATTAGGGACTCCATCTTTAATTAAAAAAATCCTCTTCTGTCCGACGCAGTCCAAAACGCAATGTCCTCTCTGCTACATCCCCTGTGCATAGATATAGATGTCTATGCACAGGGATGAGCAGACTGAGAACAATCTCAGCACTGCTACATCATCTCTGTGAGCAGGCGGGCTCTAGGACCCTGGAGCTGCACAGAGAAGACAGCTGGACTCGGCTCGCAAAGAAACAGCAGTTACTTTGAGAGTTTCCCTGCTATCACTGGCACAGTAGCCGAGTCTAATGCAAACAATGGCAATCCTAGTTTTGTCAGCGTTTCTGACAAAACTAGGATTGATATTGATTTGCATTGGACTCGTGCGAGTAATCACTGGGAAACTCGCAGAGTACCGATTCCTGCGAGTCCCTTACTACTCGCCGAGTAACGAGTCCTAGCGAGTAGATTCGCCCATCCCTAGTGGTCATTAATGGAACACACTTAAATGGGTCACAGTCAACAGTGGTGTACCACAGGGGTCAGTGTTGGGCCTGCTTCTTTTTAATATATTTGTTAATGACCTTGTAAGGGGCATACAGAGTAGAATCTCAATATTAGCAGATGACACTAAACTCTGCAGGGTAATCAATACAGAGGAGGACAATTTTATATTACAGGAGGATTTATGTAAACTAGAGGCTTGGGCTGATAAATGGCAAATGAGCTTTAATGGGGATAAATGTAAAGTCATGCACTTGGGCAGAGGAGACAAAAGGTATAATTATGTGCTTAATTGTAAAACACTGGGCAAAACTATCAATGAAAAAGACCTGGGTGTATGGGTAGATGACAAACTCACATTTAGTGGCCAGTGTCAGCCAGCTGCTGCAAAGGCAAATAAAATAATGGGATGCATTAAAAGAGGCATAGATGCTCATGAGGAGAACATAATTTACCTCTATACAAGTCACTAGTGCGACCACACTTAGAATACTGTGTACAATTCTGGTCTCCGGTGTATAATAAAGACATAGCTGAACTAGAACGGGTCCAGAGAAGAGCTACAAAAGTCATTAGAGGACCAAGGGGTCTGCAATACCAAGACAGGTTATTAAACTTGGGGTTATTTCGCTTGGAAAAACAAAGGTTTAGGGGTGATCTTATAATGATGTATAAATATATGAGGGGACAGTACAGAGACCATTTTAATGATGTTTTTACTCTTAGGCCTGAGACTGGGACAAGGGGGCATCCTCTACGTCTGGAGGAAAGAAGGTTTAATCCTAATCACAGACGCGGCTTCTTTACTGTAAGAGCAGTGAGACTATGGAACTCTCTGCCACATGATGTTGTAATGAGTGACTCACTACTAACATTTAAGAAGGGCCTGGATACCTTTCTTGAATACTATAATATTACCATATATACTAGATTCTTTGATAGGGCGTTGATCCGGGGAACTAGTCTGATTGCCATATCTGGAGTCAGGAAGGAATTTTTTTTCCCCAATGTGGAGCTTAGTGTTGCCATGTGGGTTTTTTTGCCTTTCTCTGGATCAACATGTTAGGCTATGGGTTGAACTAGATGGACTTAAAGTCTTCAACCTTCAAAACTATGTTACTATGTTACTATAACACATACAGGAGGCTAAACAGAGAGGGTTGGAAGCGGGGAGGTCACCAGCAATAGCGATGACTCATTACTGAGTAAGTCCCTTCGGACTCGTTATCTATACACTTTATAAAGTCTTTTTAACATGTTACAGGGAGGCTAGAAACATGGGGGACCCCTTCCCTGAATGCAGCAGACATGCTGCATTCAGTGGTGCATTCAGTTAGCATAGCACTTGGGGAGTTACAGGTCCTTAGGGATGAGCGAGTACCTTATTATTCGTATTTTTAAGGATAGACTCAGTGCTACCCTTTTTGCTTCATGGCTTATTTTTAAAATGAGAACACTACGCAGTCTTAGTACTCTTTTTATTATGAAGGAATATGTTCCATAATTAGAGAACTATATATTTTTCCGAAAACCGGGCAGAATATTAAAAGAACCGTTACAACCCGGTGCAGCAACAGGTGTGAGGGTAAGGACCTTTTGTAAACGCACCAAATACACACAAAGCTTGAGAAGCATATATTGTAAAAAATCAATTTGTATTTGCAGACCATGATGTAACAGCTGAATATCCCAGGAACCTATTCCTTCATAATAAGAAGAGTTTAACAGCAGGAGGTTATAATCACCTTCAACACTCCTCTGACCACCAGAGGGTCAAATACAAGCGGCCACAATAATGCAATATGAACAATTATATGCAATAAAACCAACATACGTTAGATTCCTAAGTTTTTAAAAGTTTTAAAAGTTTTTAATTATTTTTCATATAATACATATGTAGATATATGTTTGTGAATTTAAAAATAAACACCCGAAACACAGGTACTAAGACTGCATAGTGTTCTCATTTTAAAAATAAACCATGAAAGGTAGCGCTGAGTCTATCCTTTCTGAAGTGGCAGCGCGGACCTCGAGGTACTGTGTCCTGGGAGCTAGCTATTCTTAAAAATAGTCATACATATATATATCTGTTTTTAGATCTTATATGATCAGGGTAGGACTACACACGGAGCTCCCCAGACTTATAGCAGCAAACCCAATGCTACACTTATTTGTTTGCTCCGGTGTATAAACAATTCTATGTATACCTTATTATTCATGCTCGCTATACTTGCAATGAGTAGGCAGCGGTACTCGCTACTCGTTGTGAGTATAGCGAGTACGAATACTTTCGCAGTGTATCTATAGATACACTGCGAAAGTAGCCTAAAAGTTAATAAAAGTTGTTAAGAAATATTAAACTTACATACTCACCTTCCGAAACCTGCACCGGAACCGCCAGAGAAGCCATCCGATTGCTGGAAAAGGACCTTTCACTACCAGCCAATCAGATGGCCGGTAGCAATCTGGCAAATCAGATGGCGCCATGTCACAACTACGTCATCGCTAGCGGCCACCTGATTGGCCAGTTTGCAAGGTCCTGATAGTAAATTTAGCCATCTGATTAGCTGGTAGTGACAGGTCCTTTTCCAGCAATCGGATGGCTTCTCTGGCGGTCCCGGTGCAGGCTTCGGAAGGTGAGTAAGTTTATTTTTTATTAACTTTTAGGCTACTTTCGCAGTGGATCTATAGATACACTGCGAAAGTATTAGGACTACTCGCTCCTCTCGAATACTCATAAGTATTCGGAGAGTAGCGAGTAGCCCGAAGGTAATAAATGTGCACAACATACATTTTCTGAAGTATAAATCAAATTATTATCTAGGCATGTGATATTTTCACCAAGCGCAAAGTTTGATGCCTTCATTGCATTTAAATATCTACATTGCTTTGGTAGGTCAGTTCTCTTTAAGACGTTGTACCAAAATGAAGACCTATGGAGAAATTTTCCAATGCCGAGTGAACAAAGTGCCATACAAATTTTGAAAGAACTTGGAATTGAACGTCAAAAAACCTCATTGGGTAAATTCTGGGCTCCATTCTCCCCAATCCAAGACATTTCCACCTCTCTGAGTTCCAATTTGAAGGTATTCATGCAGTTGGCATTAGATGATTTTGTAAAGATATCATCAAAAATTTATAGGGACAATTGATGAAAAGACATTTTGTAATAATTATAATGGAACACTCAGGAATCTCTTAGCTTGAGACAGTGACTAAACTGAACAAGGTTATGTTGAAGAAGTTTGTATTTTACACACGTAAGTGAAGACAAATGTGCAGTGTAGCAAGAGAGCAAAGTTCATCAAATACACAATAAACAGAGAAGTTACTAGAAATAGTTTATCCACAGTAATGGCGGCAAGGAAAAGGTCTTGTAAGAGAGCTTCTTGTAAGAAGCTCTCACTTGGAGATGCAATTTAGCACAAACTACAGTCCACACCTAGGGGTCCAGGATTACTTAAGTCTCTAAAAATGAGTCCCGAAACCAGAAGTCATGCCCTCGGCCATGGGGCTGGTCCCTGCTAACTAAGGAGATCGGCACTCACCAGGCAGCTACACTGGTTCTTCTCACTCTTGTCATGGTTCCATGTGACCGTCTGTCTTCTTCTCTGTTAGGAACCTGGGTCCTTTTGGCTTGTCTCCTGGGAATGTTCTTAGAATGTGCACCCAAGCATTCTGCACACACTTATAGGGGCAATACACCTGTTCCCCATTAGGTCTCTGCTTGGGTGCTGAGCTGCTTTGAGCATAAAAGGCAACCTCCTCTTTGTTACCTGGTTCGGTGAGGTCCCAAAAGAAAGATATTTTGAGATTCTGTCTTTCGGCTGCCAGGGCAGTGATTCCCAGGCACTGGAAGAACTCGGTCCCCCCTTCCATCATGGAATGGTTCTCGGAGATGGAGCTGTACTATAGAATGGAGGAGATGGCGGCTGGACTTTCCCAGACGCTGTCATCTTTCTCTGTCACTTGGTCTGAATGGATTCTTTTTAAAGATTCTGATAACTATGACTTGTTGATTTCGTGAATGATGCTCGGCCCTGTCCTCCAAGCTCTCTTTGGTAATACATACACTGGACTTTCCCACATCTCTCTGTGGTATATAGACATTTAGTCACTAGTAAGTTCTTACTTTCTTTGTTCCCCTTCTTCAACTCACTCTTTTCCTCCCCTCCCTTCTCCCCCTTCCCTCCCCTGGGCGGCTTCTGGTTTTTGGTCAGTGGTCCGACTGAGACCTTTATTTGACCCCTTTTGTTGAAAAAGGAAAAATTTAGTTTTCTTTATTTAAAAGAATGTATTCTTGATTATATACTTACTGAGTATATTTAGAAATGCAGTATATTGATTTATTCATAAGACTTTCTTTATTTTTTAACGAGTCTAGGAATATTGACAAAACATAATATGTGCATTAACCCACAGTTTGAGTATGGTACTTTATGACTCTAATGTGTTCTTGTTTTTTGATGACTCTTTGACTGATTGTTATATGGACAACTTTTATTTATGTTTAATAAAAATCTATTATATAATTGCCGTAGCTGACTTCCGGCGGAGCGGCGCGACTTCCGGTTGCTTTGTTAGCGAGTCCTGGGTGCTTCTCCTGGACTCTGTCCGGAGCCGCGAAGCAATGGCCGTATAGCGCCCATTGCGAGCAGTAAACCACCACCACCACGCTGGTAGGCTCCCATCACTTACCCACTGAGGACGGATCACTTCCAGCACCTCTTCACATGGCAGTGCTCTGAACTTCTGAATCGACCTCTCCTCACTCAAACACCTGGCAGGTTCCTATCCAGCCTCCTCACTCCCAGCTGCAACCCAGTGAGTCAATCAGCACATCTTCACTCACACACAGACCTGAGATGTGATTAACCCCCTGTGCACCATTCAGGTTTAGCCCAGCAAAGCACTCATTCCCACAGCTTCAGCCGCTCATTAGGCTCATGAATGTATCGGATCTTCAGCACTCACACTCAGCTTTTTTACTCAGCTCATGAAAACCCTTCAGATGATAACCCCCTGTACATCGGACAGCTTTCACACACCACACACAATCAGGAAAACCAGGCACATGTGAACACAGACCTGCATTGATAACCCGTGTGAGGCACCCCGCCAGGGGCCACATCACCACACCTCACTTTCTCCGCACAGCAAAGCACTCATCCCCACGGGTTCAGCCGCTCATAAGGCTCATGAATGTATCGGATCTTCAGCACTCACACTCAGCTTTTTTACTCAGCTCATGAAAACCCTTCAGATGATAACCCCCTGTACATCGGACAGCTTTCACACACCACACACAATCAGGAAAACCAGGCCCATGTGAACACAGACCTGCATTGATAACCCGTGTGAGGCACCCCACCAGGGGCCACATCACCACACCTCACTTTCTCCGCACAGCAAAGCACTCATTCCCACAGCTTCAGCCGCTCATTAGGCTCATGAATGTATCGGATCTTCAGCACTCACACTCAGCTTTTTTACTCAGCTCATGAAAACCCTTCAGATGATAACCCCCTGTACATCGGACAGCTTTCACACACCACACACACAATCAGGAAAACCAGGCCCATGTGAACACAGACCTGCATTGATAACCCGTGTGAGGCACCCCGCCAGGGGCCACATCACCACACCTCACTTTCTCCGCACAGCAAAGCACTCATCCCCACGGGTTCAGCCGCTCATTAGGCTCATGAATGTATCGGATCTTCAGCACTCACACTCAGCTTTTTTACTCAGCTCATGAAAACCCTTCAGATGATAACCCCCTGTACATCGGACAGCTTTCACACACCACACACAATCAGGAAAACCAGGCCCATGTGAACACAGACCTGCATTGATAACCCGTGTGAGGCACCCTGCCAGGGGCCACATCACCACACCTCACTTTCTCCGCACAGCAAAGCACTCATCCCCACAGGTTCAGCCGCTCATTAGGCTCATGAAT
Source organism: Allobates femoralis (assembly GCA_033576535.1). NCBI lineage: Eukaryota > Metazoa > Chordata > Amphibia > Anura > Aromobatidae > Allobates > Allobates femoralis. Next base: position 401,184,698 of record JARQOC010000001.1, read on the forward strand.
GTATCGGATCTTCAGCACTCACACTCAGCTTTTTTACTCAGCTCATGAAAACCCTTCAGATGATAACCCCCTGTACATCGGACAGCTTTCACACACCACACACAATCAGGAAAACCAGGCCCATGTGAACACAGACCTGCATTGATAACCCGTGTGAGGCACCCCGCCAGGGGCCACATCACCACACCTCACTTTCTCCGCACAGCAAAGCACTCATCCCCACTGGTTCAGCCGCTCATTAGGCTCATGAATGTATCGGATCTTCAGCACTCACACTCAGCTTTTTTACTCAGCTCATGAAAACCCTTCAGATGATAACCCCCTGTACATCGGACAGCTTTCACACACCACACACAATCAGGAAAACCAGGCCCATGTGAACACAGACCTGCATTGATAACCCGTGTGAGGCACCCTGCCAGGGGCCACATCACCACACCTCACTTTCTCCGCACAGCAAAGCACTCATCCCCACAGCTTCAGCCGCTCATTAGGCTCATGAATGTATCGGATCTTCAGCACTCACACTTAGCTGTTTTACTCAGCTCATGAAAACCCTTCAGCTGTTAACCCCCTGTACATCGGACAGCTTTCACACACCACACACAATCAGGAAAATCGGCCCATGTGAACACAGACCTGCATTGATAACCCGTGTGATGCACCCGCCCAGGGGCCACATCACCACACCTCACTTTCTCCGCACACATACACACACACACACACATACTCCGCTATACTTACCACCGGCCCTGCATCACCGACATGTCGCCGCCCCCGAACTACTCGATCAAATATCGCGTCCAATAAGTCTCGCCAAACTTGCTGGACCCCATATTGTATCCAGTCGTCCGCGGGCGCCGACATGTCAACTCAGGATCCAGCCGGCAGGGAAGACGTAGGGTCCGTGCTAACTATAGCGAAGTGTCTGTGTGTGTGTGTGTATGTATGTATGTGTGTGCTGACCACTCTGCCCACAGCGCTGCACTCAGCACTCTGCCCACGCCACTGTGCTCACCAATCTCACCACACTCACTGCTAACCACTGAGCCACCGCACTCACTGCTAACCACTGAGCCACCGCACTCGCTGCTAACCACTGAGCCACCGCACTCACTGCTAACCACTGAGCCACCCCACTCACTGCTAACCACTGAGCCACCTGTATACACACAATTCATTTCACCCCACTCCCCTAACTATTAGTAAATATACTATATATGGATTCTAGACTACCCGATTCTTTCGAATCGGCCCGCCATCTATATATATATATATGTGACTATATAGGAATTATCAGTATTATGTATGTGCTTATGTATACATTATGAGTCGCGCCTATTCTGCAAGGACTCGCAACGCCCGCTTGGCGGCCATTGCGAGTGAGGCTTTGCGAATCAGTGGCGCTGGCAATGCTTCACAGGTCGCGTGGGCGCTGCGCCCAAGCCCACAACGATGGAAACAGTGCCGAAACTTACGGAAGTGCGTTAGGGAAATTATATATTACATACTGATAATCTATTATATAATTGCTGTAGCGACTTCCCTCGCACACGCCACTACCTCCGTGGCTTTGTTCGTGGACGCGCATCGCCCACGCGACTCACTCGCAATGCCCGCAAAGGGGGCGTTGGGAGTCGTTGCAGCAGCCCGAGCAATGCCCTATACACAGATTCTAGAATCCCGATGCAATCGCATCGGGCTCACAGCTAGTATATTTATAAAAGGCAACCTCCCCCTATGTGAGGTGCATGGGCAACTTGTTCATTCTTTGGAAACCATTGCCTCTGGTCAGGCCAAATCTGCTGAGCTCTGCACTAAGAATACTGTTGCATTGTTTCCACTTGATTCTAACACCTCTGTCTCCACAAAATCCTTGGGCTCTCCAGGCCCCTTCTGTTGTGCATAGGACCGTATCATTTCCTGCACCGGCGGGGTCGTCTATCCTGGATCGATTAGAGCTCCCAGGATTCATTTAATCAACAGAACCAATATTCTACGGTTCCTCCATATCTACTGTCCGGTCTTTATGGGTCGCCCCTCTGGTCCGAGATTCAAAGCATTCAGGCCTCCTGGTGCTGTGATGGAGGAATCCATGTATAGTGGTTAACCATTGACGATGCTCCACTATGTGTTACAGTGTTACGATTCAGTGGGTCCTCCCCTCAGGCACCTTTTCCATTTGTGAAACTTTCCTTAATAAATCTCCTAGGTTTTATGAAAGTCACTCTGCTGTCTTTTGAGTATCAGCTAATCGGCTACCATTGCACCACCAGTAGTCTAGTGAGTCCAGTCTAGTGAGTTACTGTGGCAATGTGTTTTTTTTCTTGCAGATTTTGGTGCAGTAAAAAGAAATCTGAACCACATGTGCAAGTATACAAAAAAGCTATGTGGTCACAGCACTTCTGACCTGTCCTAAACTTTGCTGACCACAGGATAGATACAGTTAGGGCCAGAAATATTTGGACAGTGACACAATTTTCGCGAGTTGGGCTCTGCATGCCACCACATTGGATTTGAAATGAAACCTCTACAACAGAATTCAAGTGCAGATTGTAACGTTTAATTTGAAGGGTTGAACAAAAATATCTGATAGAAAATGTAGGAATTGTACACATTTCTTTACAAACACTCCACATTTTAGGAGGTCAAAAGTAATTGGACAAATAAACATAACCCAAACAAAATATTTTTATTTTCAATATTTTGTGGCGAATCCTTTGGAGGCAATCACTGCCTTAAGTCTGGAACCCATGGACATCACCAAACGCTGGGTTTCCTCCTTCTTAATGCTTTGCCAGGCCTTTACAGCCGCAGCCTTCAGGTCTTGCTTGTTTGTGGGTCTTTCCGTCTTAAGTCTGGATTTGAGCAAGTGAAATGCATGCTCAATTGGGTTAAGATCTCGTGATTGACTTGGCCATTGCAGAATGTTCCACTTTTTTGCACTCATGAACTCCTGGGTAGCTTTGGCTGTATGCTTGGGGTCAATGTCCATCTGTACTATGAAGCGCCGTCCAATCAACTTTGCAGCATTTGGCTGAATCTGGGCTGAAAGTATATCCCGGTACACTTCAGAATTCATCCGGCTACTCTTGTCTGCTGTTATGTCATCAATAAACACAAGTGACCCAGTACCATTGAAAGCCATGCATGCCCATGCCATCACGTTGCCTCCACCATGTTTTACAGAGGATGTGGTGTGCTTTGGATCATGTGCCGTTCCCTTTCTTCTCCAAACTTTTTTCTTCCCATCATTCTGGTACAGGTTGATCTTCGTCTCATCTGTCCATAGAATACTTTTCCAGAACTGAGCTGGCTTCTTGAGGTGTTTTTCAGCAAATTTAACTCTGGCCTGTCTATTTTTGGAATTGATGAATGGTTTGCATCTAGATCTGAACCCTTTGTATTTACTGTCATGGAGTCTTCTCTTTACTGTTGACTTAGAGACAGATACACCTACTTCACTGAGAGTGTTCTGGACTTCAGTTGATGTTGTGAACGGGTTTTTCTTCACCAAATAAAGTATGCAGCGATCATCCACCACTGTTGTCATCCGTGGACGCCCAGGCCTTTTAGAGTTCCCAAGCTCACCAGTCAATTCCTTTTTTCTCAGAATGTACCCAACTGTTGATTTTGCTACTCCAAGCATGTCTGCTATCTCTCTGATGGATTTTTTCTTTTTTTTCAGCCTCAGGATGTTCTGCTTCACCTCAATTGAGAGTTCTTTTGACCGCATGTTGTCTGGCCACAGCAACAGCTTCCAAATGCAAAACCACACACCTGGAATCCACCCCTGACCTTTTAACTACTTCATTGATTACAGGTTAATGAGGGAGACGCCTTCAGAGTTAATTGCAGTCCTTATAGGCCATTGTCCAATTACTTTTGGTCCCTTGAAAAAGAGGAGGCTATGCATTACAGAGCTATGATTCCTAAACCCTTTCTCCGATTTGGATGTGGAAACTCTCATATTGCAGCTGGGAGTGTGCACTTTCAGCCCATATTATATATATAATTGTATTTCTGAACATGTTTTTGTAAACAGCTAAAATAACAAAACTTGTGCCACTGTCCAAATATTTCTGGCCCGAACTGTATACAGATTTTGATGGAGATTGTCAATGTAGCTAAAAAAAAACATCAAACAACGCAGCGTGGGCACAGGGCCTAAGAGGATCCAGGGAGAGCCGCAGTTGTGGTGAAAGGGCTCAAGGATTCCTCTTGCCCCCTGGATGTTTCCACAGACACCTGAAGGGCAGGGGTGGCCAACTACAGTCCTCAAAGTCTGAAAAACAGTGCAAACCACAGCTGGAGAGGATGATGGAGGAACGTGGAGACAACCATCCCTTCTAGGACAGACAGGATCAGGACCATCTTTGGGAACATGTCCATGCCCTTTAGCTTTGGGTGCATCTGGCTGGCCAACCAAAAGAGACTTTGGTCTCACCGGATAGCAACTTCTCTCTAAGTCAGCCTCCTCCTGCTACTTCTGGATTTGGGCTGCGGTGCCAACCCAGAATACGCCAAACCGCAAGCAACCACTTCATGCCCCGCACCTTCATAAATGTGACCTTATTCCCAACATAGATGGTGTTTGGCTTTGGAGAAGATCGTCACTCTGCAGGGCAGCACAGTTGACATAGCACTAATGTTTGGTGCCATGATCCACTAAGAACCTATACCCACTATTCTGTTTAAATGACACCACCTTGCCTTTCGTGCATTGGTCGAGGAAGTCATTTGCATTAGGCCCATGCAGTCAGTCCCGGGCGATGATATCTGTATGCTGAATCTCAGCGAATAATATAGGAGAACAGGGTGGTTGATGCCTTGCTGGATAGGTGATTGGCGGGGGTAGGGGTCCGCACATGGCACTGCCCCATTTAACTGCCTCCAGAGGTGGTGAGGGTGATCCAGATAGCTGGGAGACATTACCTTCTAAGTGCTCCTCTTACTCTGGCTCCCCATAAAGTTCCTGATCCCAGACCTTTTTTTACTTACCCCATGGGGCCCTGCCTCTTGCATTGAGTGCTATGTTCAGACCCAAGCAGTCAGTACCAGAGTTGAATGTTTGCACACTATTGTTGACTAATGCCTAGCTGCTAATTAACTCCGGTATGTCAGGCCACAATGAGATATATATATATATGTATACATATATATACATATATATATAATTAGTGATGAGTGAGTGTATTCATTACTATTTGCTACTCGCACGGATAGTACAGTATTTGGGTCACTTGTTATATTGCAAGTATTTCTGTACTCGCTGCGCTATATTTGGATGTCCCACCCTGCAGTTTTGGTGCCTTCTTTTCAGCCATTAAACATGCTGCGCTTCTTAAGCAATCAAAGTAATACCACAGCCATCTTGGTTGTGGCATTACTGTGATTGACTGGCGCGCAGCTTCATAGGGTCTAATTAAGCTGTGCTGCAGCCATCTTGCGCACATTGCATCCGGAACCTGTTTTGGAGAAGCATAGGGAGAGATTGCTCAGATTCTAGGGAGAGTGTTAAGGCCTCTTGATAACACAAAAGCCCTTTTGAGGGCTACCTGGCTACCTGCAGTGTATACTAGGATAGTGTATAGTAGGGAGGGAGATATTCTCAAGCAGGAACAGTTTAAAGGAGACAGTCACTAGCTCCATAATACCACAAAACAATAGCTCTTTTAAGAGCTGAAGCCACATAACTGACTCGCCCTGGGTGGGGACCGTGGATTACTCCGAACCGGGCACCCTCTTCGTCTTCGTCTGGGGCTGGGGCTGGGGACTGTCACGGTGGCGTGGCCTGGTCTGTGGTCCCCTCAAAGGGGGAATGGAAAAATGAAAAAAATAAAAGCTAAAGTAAAAGAAAGTTTTGTCATGACCCCACCCGTGGGATGCGGCCAGTATAGCCACCGCTGCAGTCGGGACCTCTGGGGATGATGGGAGTAGCAGCAAGGATGGTTGAACTCTCCACGGGAAGAGCGGGTCCACAGGACAACCAAATGGTCTATTGTACCGCCGGGGTCATCTGGGGTGCGGTCAGGCAGTCTCCGGCTGCTCGTTCAACAAATCAGTCTACCTCTCTTCAGGCGCAATAATCACAGTCTCAAACAGCATCTAGCCTTAACCTGGTGTAGTCGCTTGCTCGGCAGATGGTTAGTTTACAGGCAGTACAGTAGCGGCTCCAGTGGTGTCTAAGCAGCCGGGATGGTTAATCACATTCACCCCCTTTCGTGTTCCTTTCATAGGCTTCTCTGTTTATTCCGCACACTACCTATGATCCAGCGGTCACGGGCTTCCAGTGGGTGACCTGCCGGGTCCCCTAGCCCTAGTACAGCACGTTTTTTTCAGTGCATCGGAGGTTGGGTCGTGGAACATAAAGAGCTCGCACCACGCCGAAGTTTGTGGTTGGAGCATAGAGCGTCCTGGCCACTTCAGCAGAGCTGCACTCTGGTTCCTGCCCCAGCCCGTCAGTGTCCCCACTAATCCGAGCACACTTAGGGCTCCTTCTGTCTCTCACCACAGTCTACAGCCTGCGACCGGGGCTAGCCTCATGGTGGCACAGGCTGCTTGGTCCATGTCCTCTCAGTCTTGTATGCTGGTGTTCTTGCCTCTCCTTCTGACTGAACTTGACTCATCAATTTCACTTGGATGACTGGCTTACTGAACTTGGTGTTGTCTCTTTTTGTTGGTTCCCCTAACAGGGTTGTTTCCTTACTTTCCCACCCTCCCCTTGTCTCCTCCCACCATCCAGTTGCTGGGCATATAGTCCCTAGTCTTGGGATCGGAGTGTGTGTTGGGTGTGTGTTTGGAGTGACGAATTACCAATCCTGGCTACTGCGTCATCTAGTGGCGACCGGTCCGCTAGGGCACCACATAACAAACTCAGAATACAAGGAGGGAAAGATTCCAGTACACAGAGTAGTAGTATTTTGTGCTGCCTTTTGTTTAAAAACACCGGTCTATTTTCCCCCACTATTTTAGGGGTCACAGCCTGCCTTTTGCTGTCCACATTAGTCTAGTTAATACGGTGTTTGTGCCCTAGTCAAAGCAGTACTATAAACACTTACTACTGCCTACTATATAGCATGCACCAGTACATTTTCCCAACTGTTTTTGGGGTCACAGCCTGTCTTCTGCTGCCCAAATTAGTCCAGTTAATACAGTGTTAGTGCCCTAGCCAAAGCAGTACTATAAACTCTTACTACTGCCTACTATAAATCACGCACCAGGCCATTTACCCCACTATTTTGCTATTTTGCAGGTCACAGTCTGCCTTTTGCTGTCTACATTAGTACAGTTAGGGTAAGTGCACACTGGCCGGGTTTTCGGCGGTTTACCTGTGTAAACCGCCGTTTTGTTTACATTAGTTTTATGTTAATTTATGTTAATCCAAACCGGCGTTTGGATTAACATTAAAACTAATGTAAACAGCCCAAGGCAGTGCACACACCGGCGGTTACCCAGCGTCATCCGTTGCTAACCCGCAGGTTTCCCAGCGGGTTAGCAAAGAATGACCATGTTCTAAAAACCGGCGGTTCTGCAGCGGCTGCAAGCAGAATCATGTGCTGCTTCCAGCCGCTGCAGAATCGCCGCCGAGAATCCGCTGGGCAGCCGCCGGATACCGCCCGGCTCCCGCCGCACATACCCGCCAGGAAGCCGGTGGACGGCGCCGGAGCTTCCTGGCGGGTACCGCCAGCTGCCGCCGAGAAACACGCCGGGTAAGTGTGAACTTACCCTTAATAGGGTGTCACTGCTCTAGGCAAAGCAGGGCTACAAATACTACTGCCTGCTACAGAGCATGCACCAGTCCATTTTCCCCACTATTTTTAGGGTCACAGCCTGCCTTCTGCTGTCTAAATGTCGGGAACCAGTTCTCGGTGCTGTGTTTAAAAACTGTGAAAGTTCTTGTAGTCTGGGTTTTAAAGTTCGCAAAGGCTAGAGATGAGCAACCACCCCGATGTTCGAATTCGATTCGATTTGTCAAGTTTGATGTTTGTTCGTCGAATGTTCATCGAATGTTCGTCGAACAACGTCGAACCCCATTGAAAACAATGGCAGGCAAACACAAACACATAGAAAACACCTTCTAAGGTGTCCAAAAGGTGGCAAACTACTCAAAACACACAACAAACACATGGAAAAGTGACAATTGCATATAAAAATGTGAAAAGAAAAGAAATGGACGAGTAAAAGGAGGAGACACAGATACAGGCATGTCATGCCCCTCTAAAATCCGTTAACTTGGTGAGTTTTACTTCACTATCTGTAAAGGCCACTTCACACACACAGATATCTGAGTCCAATATCTGAACAGATCTCTGGTTGCAGTGAAATCATGGATACATTGCTCCATTTTGTGGCTGTGTACAACATGGAGCAATGTATCCATGATTTCACTGCAACCAGAGATCTGTTCAGATATTGGACACAGAAATTGGTGTGTGTAAACCCACCATCAGGCTACGTTCAGACGTGGAGAACTTGGTGAGTTTTACTTCAGTATCTGTAAGGCCATGTTAAGACAAGGAGAACTTGGTGAGTTTTTTTTCAGTATCTGTAAGGCCATGCTCAGACGAGGAGAACTTGGTGAGTTTTACTTCAGTATCTGTAAGGCCATGCTCAGACAAGGAGAACTTGGTGAGTTTTACTTCACTATCTGTAAGGCCACGTTTAGACGAGGAGAACTTGGTGAGTTTTACTTCAGTATCTGCATGGCCATGCTCAGACGAGGAGAACTTGGTGAGTTTTACTTCAGTATCTGTAAGGCTACGTTCAGACGAGGAGAACTTGGTGAGTTTTTCTTCAGTATCTGTAAAGGTACCTTTACACGCCGATACAGGATGGTGGAAACATCCGGGTGCTTCACGTGCACGAACACGCACAAAAGGTTGAAAACGGAACCCGCACCACCTTTACACGCCGCAACAAGGTGCGCTACAGTAGGTTACATCTATCTCTGGATACACCGCCGGGTGCCACAAGTTACCTTCTGTAGTTCACCTTACCTCATTTACACGCCGCTATAACAAGGTAATATGGGCGGAACAAAGGCAGCAGGGACAACACATAGGCGTGCCACAATTGTGGATTACGAGAATTCCGTACGCTGATAGGACAAAGCAATAACATCATGATTGGGCAGCCAGCGCAGGAGGCTGAGTAATACATGACACTTGAGCAATTGTGTAGTGTGACTGGTCAGCTCCTTAAATATCCCGCCGTATGCAGCGACTACCAATCGTAACGCAGGAGTTTCCACCAATGATCGCTGATGGGGCACGATATCCCGGAGCCTGTGTCACGCCCCAGGTAGATAGCAAGGTGTCGAAACAACCCTCCTGTTCTTTATTTACACGCCGATACAGGCCGTAACCATCGCCTTGAAATCAACCTGTTTTTGAGCTCTGCTCTGAAACAGGTGCCTCAAGTGACGGGTGGCAACAACCGCCTTTACACGCCGCGACCGCGGGTTGATTTGGTGGTGCAAGATACATTTCTCTCATCTACCCGGTTGTTTCCACCATCCTGTAGCGGCGTGTAAAGGTACCTTAAGGCCATATTCAGACGAGGAGTATTTGGTGATGTTTTTCCTCACTATATGTAAGGCCTCATGCAGACTGAGTATTGTGTCACATTTAGGGGACTACAAGAAGAGTCTCCATTTTTTCAAAAAATGTGGGCACAGACACCACTTAAGTGACATCAATTGCCCCACAGTTACAAAATTTAAATGGTTACTTTTAGGCCAAAAACCACAAGGCTTCATTCTCCCCAGGATGACACAGGAGTAGAAAAGTCCTTGCGGATCCATGCCTTGTTCATCTTTATGAACGTTAATCTGTCCACATTATGGGCGGACAGACGTGTGCACTTTTCTGTAAGCACACCACCAGCAGCGCTGAAGACACGTTCCGAGAGAACGCTGGCTGCGGGGCATGACAAGATCTCCAAGGCATGAGTGGTGAGCTCAGGCCATTTTTCAATTTTGGAAGCCCAAAATGAGCAAGGCTCCAGTTCCCCAGTCATGGCATCGATGTTAAGTTGGAGATACTCGTGTACCATCCGCTCCAGGCGTTGACTATGTGTCAGACTTCTCGTTTCTTCAAGCCTTGCAAAAGATTGTCTCAAAAAATTGTGAAACGAGGCAAAGAAATTGGTGTTAACACCACCACCTATGGTGTTACTGGTATGGTGTGAGTGATGATGACTCGACAGTCCCATGGTTGACAAGTGAGAAATGTGAGATTCACTCTGTCTACCACTGGTGGTTTGTAAAAAGCCAATCTCAGATTATGTATCAGCTTCTGCTGATACTCCTGCATGTGTGCGTCCCTTTGCATGGCTGGAATTATGTCAGCAAATTTGGTCTTGTACCGGGAATCAAGGAGTGTGGCAACCCAGTAGTTGGCATTGCTTCTAATTCGGACAATCCGAGGGTCATGTTGCAGGTAGTGTAGCAAGAAGGCACTCATGTGTCTTGCGCTTCCAGGAGGACCAAGTCCTTGTTGTGTTGGTGGTGTGGAGGTCAGAATCATGCAACCTTCCTCTGCCCTCTACCCCCAACCTCGCAAAACAGAAATGTCATCAAGGTCTCTCTCATCTGCTTGTAAAACGTGAGATAAATGCGCATAGGGTCTCATCCTTTTTACAAAGGGTTATAGCGATATATATCAGGAACTGCTCACCTAGTTCGGTTGTGTCAACCACAACCGGTATAATCCCCTGTAAGATGGCCCAGTTAACTCTTTGTTTCCCTGGTGATTCTTGGTGGCAGCGCGGGCATTCCGGCATTTTGTCCCATTACAGCATCCCTCATCTGCTGACTCTTCCATGCCCATCGCCAGTTCCTCCTCCTTCTTCCTGGGCTCCTGCACCTTCCTCAGCAGTTTGAATGCTACCATGCGCCCTCATTAATCCCTCTCCACCACCCTCCCATGCCTGCCGTCTTGTTGCTGCCGACCGTGAGGACCTTGGAGATGTTGTCATCCCTTCCGCATAGGACTCCTCCTGTACTTCCTCCACCTCCTCTTGTCCCACCACCTGACTCCGAATATTGTTTAGTGTCTGCTCCAGCATGTAGATCACCGGAATAGTCATGCTGATCTCGGCATTGTCAGCACTAAACATCTTCGTCACCATCTCAAAACTGTGCAGAAGGGTGCATAGGTTCTTGATCTGAGACCACTCCTGAAGCGTGATTTGCCCCACCTCTGGATCTCGTTGGCCCAGGCTATACGTCATAACGTGTTGCACCAGGGCTCGGCGGTGTTGCCACAGTCACTGCAACATGTGCAGAGTATAATTCCAGCGTGTCGGCACATCGCATTTCAGCCGGAGAACGGGCCAGCCGAAAGACTTCTGGAGCGAAGCAAGTCGATGCGAACGCCTGAAGTGCGCACACAGTGATCGTGCCCTCTGCAGAAGCCCATCTAGGCCGGGATAGTGTGTCAAAAATTGCTGGACAAACAGATTCAACACGTGAGCCATACAAGGCACGTGTGTGATATTGCCCCGGCAAAGGGCCGCACCCAGGTTTGCAGCATTGTCATACATGGACTTCCCTGGCTGCAGGTTGAGTGGAGATAACCATTGCTGAAACTCGGTCGCCAGAGCTGAGCACAACTCCTCAGCTGTGTGATTTATGTTTCCAAGGCATTTGAGTGTAAAGACCGCCTGATGGCATTGAGCCTTGCTGCCAGCATAGTTGGGAGGTGTGCAGGATTCCTTCTCTGCAGTTAAAACGTAGGTGGCATTACCAGACAGGCTTTGGGCGGAGGTGGAGGACTGAGACGAGGTTGAGGAGGCAGAAGCAGTGGAGGAACTCCTACCAACAGAGGATTGACGCACAATTCGTGGGGATGGCAAAAATTAGACAGCAGACCCTTCTCCAGCTCTCACCATAGTTACCCAGTGCCCAGTCAGCGACATGTAATGCCCCTGTCCATGCTTAATGGTCCAAGTGTCTGTGGTGAAATGCACCCTGTCACACACAGAGTTTCTCAAGGAAGCGGTGATGTTGTCTGCGACATGCTGGTGTAGCGCAGGCACACCTTTCTTGGAGAAGTAGTGGCGACTGGGCATCTGGTACTGGGGTACTGCAACGGACATAAGGTCTCGAAAATCCTCTGTGTCCCCCAGGTGGAAAGGCAGCATTTCTGAAGCCAAGAGCTTGCAGATGGTGACATTCAAGCGCTTAGCTTTCTCATGACTTGGAGGAAATAGCATTTAACTTGTCCACATCTGAGGGACAGAGGGCTGGCTGCTGTGTTGAGATGGGATTGAGTAGGGTGTCACTGGCAAACTGCACATCTGGGAGGAAGGTGCAGGTGAACATGTACTGTTGCCTTCATCCAAAGGTGGTGCTCTCGATGTCTGAGAGAGCTCAACACCAGCAGCATTGTCCACTTGAAAACCAAGTGACGACCTGCCAATCACACTGCCTGTTGCGGGTAAAGAGGTCTACATCCAAAAGCATATGTGACAGCTGTCCCCACAGTCACAGACAATGAAGAGCACCCGGATGCACTTGATGGGGCAGATGGTGGTAGGCCCTCCCCAGTAGCCCGCATTCTAGCACGGTGAGCTTCCCACTTGTGCTTCATGTCCATGTGGCGGTTCATACATGAAGTACTCAAGCTACTGAGCTTTTGGCCTCTACTCAGAGATTGGTGACAAATCTTGCAGATGACATGATTTGGGAGATCCTTGGTGATGTCAAAGAAGGCCCAGGCTAGGCAAGGCTTAGAGCCCATGCGAGCTACAGAGGCATCACGACTTGTGGTCAGAGGCAGAGTTGTGGCTGCGGATGCAGTTGTTAACGTGCTTCCAGTACTCCGTCTATGTCCAGAAAGGCGCAACCTAACCTCATCGTCAGTAGCATCCTCTTCCACCTCCTGTGCTGACCTCATCGACTGGCTTACTGTGGGTTGACAGTAAGTGGGATCTCCAACCTCATCATCATCCTCTGTGTTCTCACACCCCTCATCCTCCTCAGAGACAACCTCTTCCTGCCTTGACCGAAAACTTAGTTTGTCAATCCAATCCGGTATCTGAGTCTCATCAGCATCATCCTCCTTGTGTACAGCAAGAGTACTTACTGTTAGGGAATGAGGGTCTACATGAATGTCAGAACCTTCTTCATCTGGGCCTGGATCAGACTCACAAAGCTTCTGGGCATCAGGGCAGATTATTAACTCGTCTGGACTCACTGCATGTCACGCTGGGAGCGGGAGAGACACTCAGCGTAGGACAACGACGGGGAGGGGGAATAAGGAGTCCCTAAAGCTATGGGCACAAGAGGGAGAGGGTGACCCCTAGCCTTCCTGGGGCTGACCCTGTCTGCCCTGACGTCCCTATACAGTTTCCTCAACTGTCGCCGACCACGAACCTCGTCCCTCTCTGATCCTAGCACTACCTTATCTAAGGATCAGATGGAGAGGTTCACTAGACCCCTCCACTAGCAACTAAAGACAAACACAAGGAAAAACAGACAATGGGGAAAGAAAACACTTATCTTGCAGCAGAGCACAGCAACCTCCACAACCTCAGCTTCTGCTGGAGCAAGGATAATGAGTGTCCAAGGAAACATCACCTGCACCGATGAAACTCCTTATAAAGGTGGGAAGAACCTGCTGGGTCCTAGTGACCCAGAATACTGGTGTAGAAACCAGACCGAGCACAAGACCTTCCCAGCCGTCTCCCCATGATAGGGAGATCTTATCATACCTTCTCTCTATCTACACAGAAGGTAAATGCCCCTGAAAGACGGACCGTCCTCAAACATTATGGCTGATTGGCCAAACGCTGGGACCGTCTGCGCGTGGCCTCTACCCTGTCATCCGTGCCACCCGTGACAGTACCCCCCCGTCCACGAGTGGCCCCCGGACACTCAGGACCAGGCTTATCCGGATGGGAACGGTGAAAAGCGCGGACCAGCCTAGCGGCGGAGACTTCCGACGCCGGCACCCACATCCGCTCCTCAGGACCGTAACCCCTCCAGTGCACCAAATACTGAAGAGAACGGCGCAACCTGCGAGAATCAACCACCTTTGAGATCTCAAATTCCAAATTCCCCGCCACGCAGATGGGCTCCGGGGGCAAAGGAGACGGGTTAGACGACGGCACATACGGTTTGAGGAGCGACCTATGAAATACATTGTGGATCTTAAGAGCGGAAGGTAACGCAAGACGAAACGCCACGGGATTGATAACGGCGGTTATCTGATAAGGGCCAATAAACCTGGGCCCCAACTTCCAAGAGGGCACCTTCAACTTCACATTCTTGGTAGACAACCACACGTAGTCATTCACACACAGGTCCGGACCTGGCGCACGCTTCCTGTCAGCCATACGTTTGTACCTGTCGCCTAAGAGCTTCAAGCTACTCTGTACCCCCCGCCAAACCGAGGAGAGGGATGAGGTAAATCGGTCCTCCTCAGGAACTCCGGAAGGACTAGTACCACTAAAAGTACCAAACTGAGGATGAAACCCATATGCACCGAAGAACGGTGACTTGCCAGTGGACTCCTGAAGACGATTATTAAGAGCAAATTCGGCCAAGGGCAGATAACTCGCCCAAGTCTCCTGATTGTCAGAGACAAAACACCTCAGATATGTCTCCAAATTCTGGTTCATACGTTCGGTCTGCCCATTTGACTGAGGATGAAAAGCAGAAGAGAAGGACAAAGCAATTCCTAAACGTGCACAAAAAGCCTTCCAAAACTTGGAGACAAACTGAGTACCACGATCAGAAACCACCTCGGAGGGAACTCCATGAAGCTTCACAATCTCACTTACAAACACCTGTGCCAGTGTCCGAGCATTAGGAAGTGCGGGCAGTGCCACAAAGCGAACCATCTTACTGAATCTATCAACCACTACCAGCACTACCGTCTTGCCTGCAGACGCCGGAAGATCGGTGATAAAATCCATTGACACATGTGTCCATGGCCTCTCAGGAATAGACAATGGCAAGAGAGAACCAGCCGGACGGGTATGCGGGATCTTAGCCCGTGCACACACACTACAGGCAGATACGAATTCCGCTACGTCCTTCCGCAACCCCGGCCACCAAAAGCGGCGAGATAAAAGATCGAAGGTGGCCCTACTGCCGGGATGCCCTGCCAATACGGAGTCGTGATGCTCCGACAGCACCCTGAGACGCAAAGATGATGGCACAAAAAGTCTCCCAGAAGGACAGGAGGCAGGGGCGCCCCCCTGGACCTTCAACACCTCCCCCTCCAGATCAGGGCAAAGAGCAGAAACAACCACCCCCTCCTGTAAGATGGGAACGGGACTTTCATGAGCACTACCACCCGGGAAACTACGCGACAACGCATCAGCCTTCACGTTCTCAACCCCCGGACGGTAAGTGACGGTAAAATTAAATCTCGTGAAAAACAAGGACCACCGAGCCTGCCGGGGATTGAGACGCTTGGCGGACTCAAGGTAAGACAGGTTCTTGTGGTCGGTAATAACCGTGATGGGATGGACAGCCCCCTCCAGCCAGTGACGCCATTCCTCAAAAGCCAACTTAATAGCCAACAGCTCCCTATTACCAACATCATAATTCCTCTCGGCCGACGACAACTTCTTGGAGAAGAACGCGCAGGGCACCCATCTCCCAGGCGAAGGGCCTTGCGACAATACAGCCCCCACCCCCACCTCAGACGCATCCACCTCCACAACGAAGGGCTGAGAAAGATCGGGCTGACGGAGAATAGGTGCGGAAACAAAACAACGCTTTAGGGAGGAGAAAGCCTGGCGAGCAGACTCCGACCACTCGGAAAAATCTGTCACCTTCCTAGTCATGTCCGTAAGAGGCGTCACCAGCACCGAATAGTTCTTAATAAATTTACGGTAAAAGTTGGTAAACCCCAAAAAACGTTGCAATGCCCGTAGATTGTCCGGTTGTTCCCAGTCCAGCACCGCCCGGACTTTTTCCGGATCCATCCGAAAACCCAACGGCGACAGGAGGTACCCCAAAAAACGTACCTCCTGAACGGCGAAGACACATTTCTCGAGTTTAGCATACAGCTTATTGTCCCGTAAGACCTGTAACACCTGCTTGACATGGGACTGATGCGTCTCCATATCGGGGGAATAGATCAAGATATCATCCAAGTAAACAACCACAAATCTACCCACCAAATGATGGAATATGTCATTGACAAAGTGTTGGAAAACCGCAGGGCATTAGTGAGCCCGAACGGCATTACGAGACTTTCAAAATGGCCGTCCGGGGTATTAAACGCCGTCTTCCATTCATCCCCCTCTCTGACCCTAATCAGGTTGTAGGCCCCCCTCAAATCCAACTTGGAGAACCATTTAGCACCCACTACCTGACTGAATAAATCAGGAATCAGAGGGAGGGGTACGGATCACGGACAGTAATCCGATTCAACTCCCGGAAATCCAAGCAAGGACGGAGGCCCCCATCTTTTTTCTTAACAAAAAAGAAACCAGCCGCAACCGGCGAAGTTGAGGGCCTGATGTGACCCGTCTGCAGACTCTCGGAAATGAAATCCTTCATCGCCTGTCTTTCCGGACCCGATATAGTAAACATCCTAGCTTTGGGCAGTTTAGCTCCGGGAACGAGGTTGATCGGGCAATCATACGCCCGATGAGGAGGCAGGTCTTGGCACCCCTTCTCTGAGAACACATCCTCATACTCCGATAGGAACGGGGCAGAGATACCGCAGACACCACCGAAAATGAGGTAACCAAACAATTCTCAGAACAAAAATCACTCCATTCCACAATGTCCCGGGACTGCCAATCCACTACGGGATTATGTTTTAATCAACCATGGCAAGCCCAGGACAATGGGAGCGGGGAGACCGTCTAGAACATAGCAAGATATCGTCTCTTGATGTTGGGATCCAACCGTCAACTTAATGTCATGTACGATATGTGTGAGACTACCTTGAGCAAGAGGTGCTGAGTCGATGGCATAGATACGGATGGGGCGAGACAATAAACAGCAGCTAAGCCCATGAGCGTCTACAAAATGAGCATCCACCATGCTGACCCCCGCACCACTATCCACAAACACAGAAATACCCTCCGTTTTGCCCTCCAGCGCCACCTCCGCACTTAGGAGGAAACGGGAAGTACAAATGGAGGATACACACACCTCCCGCTCGACCACCTCCACACCCCCCATAGTCACATAAGGTCCAGGCACCCCAGTCCGTTTAGGAGTGTAGGGACAGGCCCCAATAAAATGGTCCCCTTTCCCACAAAAAAAACAGACCCCCTTCCCCTTGCCCCAGGAGGTACCGGAGGAGAACCTCGAGGCCGCCGCTCCTCCTAGCTGCATAGGTTCCTCCGCACTCGGGAGGAACGACACACCCTCCGCGTGACCTCCCGGTAACCAGGAATCACCACGAGAATGGCTCCCAGTAACAGGAGGTCTACCCCTCCGCTCCTGGAGGCGTCTATTCATACGAATAGCTAACGACATTGCCGCCACCAGGGACGGAGGGGTCTCATAAACCGCCAGAGCATCCTTCAGCCTCTCCGAAAGACCCTGACAAAAGTGACTCCTGAGCGCCGGATCGTTCCACTTCGTGTCCGTAGCCCACCTGCGGAACTCAGAACAATACGATTCCGCCGACCGAGTCCCCTGGCGGAGATGGCGTAACCTGGATTCAGCCAAAGAGACACGGTCAGGGTCATCATATATGAGGCCCAGTGCGTCAAAAAATTCATCCACAGAGCAGAGACAAGTAGAGTCCTGTGGCAGAGAGAAAGCCCAGGACTGGGGATCTCCCTGCAGTAGCGAAATAATAATTCCTACACGCTGCTGCTCATCACCAGTGGAATAAGGCCTAAGCCTAAAATATAATTTACAGGCTTCTTTGAACACAGTAAACTTATCTCTACCTCCTGAAAACCTGTCAGGGAGGGCAACCTTAGGTTCAGGTCTGGCCTGACCCAATGCTTGATTCCCCAAGACACCATTTTGCGGCTGCGGGCCCTGTAAAGCCGACCGAAGGTCCGCAACCTCCAAAGACAGGGACTGCAGCTGCTGGGCCAAAGCAGACACAGGATCCATAAGGAAAGGAAGAAAAATCGGTTCCTCCCCTGTCCTTCAGTTACAGTATTGGCAGGTGATAATGTCACGCTGGGAGCGGGAGAGACACTCAGCGTAGGACAACGACGGGGAGGGGGAATAAGGAGTCCCTAAAGCTATGGGCACAAGAGGGAGAGGGTGACCCCTAGCCTTCCTGGGGCTGACCCTGTCTGCCCTGACGTCCCTATACAGTTTCCTCAACTGTCGCCGACCACGAACCTCATACCTCTCTGATCCTAGCACTACCTTATCTAAGGATCAGATGGAGAGGTTCACTAGACTCCTCCACTAACAACTAAAGACAAACACAAGGAAAAACAGACAATGGGGAAAGAAAACACTTATCTTGCAGCAGAGCACAGCAACCTCCACAACCTCAGCTTCTGCTGGAGCAAGGATAATGAGTGTCCAAGGAAATATCACCTGCACCGAGGGAGGGCAATGAAACTCCTTATAAAGGTGGGAAGAACCTGCTGGGTCCTAGTGACCCAGAATACTGGTGTAGAAACCAGACCGAGCACAAGACCTTCCCAGCCGTCTCCCCATGATAGGGAGATCTTATCATACCTTCTCTCTATCTACACAGAAGGTAAATGCCCCTGAAAGACGGACCGTCCTCAAACATTATGGCTGATTGGCCAAACGCTGGGACCGTCTGCTCGTGGCCTCTAACCTGTCATCCGTGCCACCCGTGACACTGCAGCTTTGGAGCTGACTTCTGATTCCCAGGCTATTGTGTGACTGAACAGCTCTACAGACTCAACAATGTGTGTTACCCTAGACTCAGTAGGGCGGCTGGAGACTTGGGAGCTTGGAGGAATGAAGTGCGATTGGGCTGTCACCTCAGATGACTGGAGGGTTTGTGATGTAGTAGTTGAGGTGGAGGAGAGACCACTTGATGGAGCAGTTGTGATCCATTCAAGCACCTGCTGTTTTTGTTCCTCATTTACAAGTGGTACCGATGCTCGTGTCTGAAAGAAAGGGATCATATCCGATTGGCCACGTAAAGAAGTTCACATCTTACTTTGCCTGGAAGATTGTCTTTCTTCAGTAGATGTTAATGTAGATTTAGCATCTACCCCACGGACACAAACTTTTTTTCCCTTTCCACCACGCCTACTCCCATTCCCACCAGCAGCAGGCCTTTTGCCACTCATTTAGTATGGGACAAAATTTGCAACTGTACAGTTGTTGGACAACAAAAAGCTGGATGTAAATCAAGCAGAGGTGACTGAACCAACACTGCTACTTGACCCAAAGTGAGACCTGGGCAAGATGCAGTTAAAAATTAGAAGTAACAAACTAGACAGGCGGTGTAGTTGTTTGTATTAGAAGTGGCCTACACTGACAACATACACATACTACTGCCTACTACCGAGCACGCACCAGTCCATTTTCCCTGCTGTTTTTAGGGTCACAGCCAGCCTTCTGCTGTCCACATTAGTCCCGTTAATACAATGAAAGTGCCCTAGCCAAAGCAGTATTTCAAACATTTACTATTGCCTGTTAGGCTGTGGTCACAGTTGCCATGCGTTTTTTTAAGTGATTTAACAAAACTCATGCTTTTTTTCATGTCAGCATGAGTTTTGTAAGGTGTGTGATGGCTCCCTGCGTTTTTGGGTGCGTTTTTGAATCTGCACCTAAAAATAGTGCTTGTAGTATTTTTTTGAGCGTTTTGAAAAACGCATGCGTTTTTGTAGAAAACGCATGTGTTTTTATAACATGGGTTCCTATGGAAAACGCATGCAAAAACGCATGTACAGTTAGTACCTTTTAGTGCCATTCAAAAACGCATGCGTTTCCCATAGGAGCCCATGTTAAAAAAAACGCATGCGTTTCCGGAAAAACGCATGCGTTTTTTTAACATGGGCTCCTATGGGAAACGCATGCGTTTTTGAATGGCACTAAAAGGTACTAACTGTACATGCGTTTTTGCATGCGTTTTCCATAGGAACCCATGTTATAAAAACGCATGCGTTTTCTACAAAAACGCATGCGTTTTTGGATATGCTCCAAAAACGCATGGGACAGTCACACATGCTTTTTGGCTATTTGGGCATGCGTTTTTTAACATGGGGGCCTATGGGTGCGTTTTTTACATGCGTTTTTGAAAACGCAGGTCTCCAAAAATGCATGTGAAACATGGTACTGTGACCCCAGCCTTAGGGTAGGGTCACATTGGAAATCTAAATTGCATTCACCGCATCCGGATCCGGATGCGGTGAATGCAATGCCGGTCACACACATTTTTTCTCAAAAATGTGTGCATAATACCGCACTGCGGTCACCGGATGGCTCAGGATGTGTAATCCTGAGCCATCCGGTAACTGCATAGGTTGCGGTTCCCGATCGGCAAAGTTAATAAAGATTTAATTTGAGTACAGAACTGACTGTTAGAGGTCTGTAGGGGGGCTTAGACCCCCCTACAGACCGGGCGGCCACTTCTATAGTGTTCTTCTCCAATTTTCCCTATGGCACGGGCTGATCTGAGCTCCGTGCATGTTATCAAAATATCCCCCCTCCCCCTATCACTATACAGGGGTGCATACACCCCTCTAGTACAGTACTGCTTTATTTATGTTATGAACACCAAGACTTGTCCCAATCGCAACATAAGTATATATTTACATGTTCCGTAGGCAGAGTCCACTGATGTCCATGGGTGGGGCTGTGTGCAGAAGCCTCCGCCCGCTCCTTCTTGATGCCCGCCCCTCTGGCCGTAATCCAGTGTTGTGGGGGTGGCCGAGTCGTTAAAGGGGCGTGGCTAACCGCGGCACATGGTTAGCCACGCCCCTTTAACGACTCGGCCACCCCCACAACACTGGATTACGGCCAGAGGGGGCGGGCATCAAGAAGGAGCGGGCGGAGGCTTCTGCACACAGCCCCGCCCATGGACATCAGTGGACTCTGCCTACGGAACATGTAAATATATACTTACTAGTAAAAAGGCCCGATGCAATTGCATCGGGAGCGCGGTGAAATGAATTGTGTGTATAGAGGCGGTAGTGTGGGTAGCAGAGTGTAGAGGCGGCTGTGTGGGTAGCAGAGTGTAGAGGCGGCTGTGTGGGTAGCAGAGTGTAGAGGCGGCTGTGTGGGTAGCAGAGTGTAGAGGCGGCTGTGTGGGTAGCAGAGTGTAGAGGCGGCTGTGTGGGTAGCAGAGTGTAGAGGCGGCTGTGTGGGTAGCAGAGTATAGAGGTGGCTGTGTGGGTAGAAGGGCAGTGTGGGGTGAGTGGAGGGTAAGCAGGGGCAGTGTGGGGTGAGTGGAGGGTAAGCAGGGGCAGTGTGGGGTGAGTGGAGGGTAAGCAGGGGCAGTGTGGGGAGTGAGGGCATAGGGGGTAAGAGGAGTGAGCAGGGGCAGTGTGGGGAGTGAGGGCATAGGGGGTAAGAGGAGGTGAGCAGGGGCAGTGTGGGGAGTGAGGGCATAGGGGGGTAAGAGGAGTGAGTAGGGTCAGTGTGGTAGTAGATCTGAGGGCCGGCGGCCCTTTAAGGTTAGTGGGGGGGGGGGGTTAGGGTGGAAATACATGTTAGCTTGGGGGAAGCTGGGGTCTCATGAAGGCGGGCGGTGTAGTTAGCGGCGGTCCGTAGTGTAAAGCCGCTCCCCCTGTCTGCTGCCTGAGGGCAGGCACCGTGGAGTGGAGTGTGCGGCCTTGGCGGCGGGGGAGCGAGGCAGCGTGTGTAATGAAGGCGGGCGGTGGTGGTTGCGGGGGGGGCCGTTGTGTAAATCCGCTCCCCCTGATTGCTGGCTGAGGGCTCGCACTATGGAATTGACTGTGCGGCCCTAGCAGCGGAGGAGCGGGGTGTGGCGGCTGGTGCGTGTAGCAGCCGTTTGCGGGCAGAAT
Organism: Allobates femoralis; assembly: GCA_033576535.1. Lineage (NCBI taxonomy): Eukaryota > Metazoa > Chordata > Amphibia > Anura > Aromobatidae > Allobates > Allobates femoralis. The sequence goes on from JARQOC010000001.1 coordinate 401,206,607, forward strand.
TAGCGGCTCGCGATGGCGCATGCGCGCCATCGCTCGCTCGCATCAGCAGGGCAGTGTGAGGAGTGAGGGCATGTGGGCATGTGGGGGGGGGTAAGAGGGGTAAACAGCGGCAGTGTGGGGTGAGTGGGGGCATGAGCAGGGACAGTGTGGGTGAGTGGGGGGGTTGAGTAGGGCCAGTGTGGATGATTGGGGGCAGTTGGGGGGGGGGGGAGAGGGGTAAGAAGGGTGTGTGTGGGTGAGTGGGGGGGGGGTAAGCAGGAGCAGTGTGGGTGAGTGGGGGCATGTGGGGGAGGTGAGAGAGGTAAGCAGGTACAGAGTAGGGGCATGAGCAGGGGCAGTGTGGGGAGTGAGGGCATGTGGAAGGGTGAGAGGGGTGAGCAGGGGCAGTGTGGGTGAGTGGGGAGGGAGTAAGCAGGGGCAGTGTGGGTGAGTAGGGGGTAAGCAGGGGCAGTGAGGGGAGTGAGGGCATAGGGGGGTAAGAGGAGTGAGCAGGGACAGTGTGTGTGAGTGGGGGGCTATGCAGGGACAGTGTGGGTGAGTAGGGGGTAAGCAGGGGCAGTGTGGTTAAGTGGGGGCAGTGTGGGTGAGTAGGGGGTAAGCAGGGGCAGTGTGGGGAGTGAGGAAATGGGGGGTAAGAAGAGTGAAGAGGGGCATTGTGGGTGAGTGGGGGTTAAGGAGGGGCAGTGTGGGGGGTAAGAAGGGGAAGTGTGGGTAATTGGGGGGTAAGCAGGGGCAGTGTGGGGATTGAGTGAGGAAATGGGGGGGTAAGAGGAGTGAAGAGGGGCATTGTGGGTGAGTGGTGGTTAAGGAGGGGCAGTGTGGGTGAGTAGGGGGTAAGCAGGGGCAGTGTGGGTAAGCAGAAGGAGTGTGGGTGATTGGGGGGTAGCAGGGGCAGTGTGGGTGAGTGGGGGTTAAATGGTGGCAGTGTGGGTGATAGGGGTGGTAGGCATGGGCAGTGTGGGGAGTGAGGAGATGGGGGGGGGGGGTAAGAGGAGTGAGGAGGGGGAGTGTGTGTGAGTGAGGAGATGGGGGGGTAAGAGTAGTGAGGAGGGGCATTGTGGTTGAGTGGGAGTTAAGCAGGGGCAGTGGGGGTGGAGATGTGGGGGGCGGCGGCCCTGTAACCATGACTTGAGGACCGGGGGGAGCGGGTGATTGAGTGTGCAGAGCCGGCGGGGCTGGAGGCAAGAATGGTAGTGCTTGAGGACCGGGGGGGAGTGGGTGATTGAGTGTGCAGGGGCGGCGGGGCTGGAGGCGACAATGGTGTTGCGGCGTGGGCGCCATGTTACAGTGGTCCGCTGCGGCGGCGGCGCGGTCGGCATCTTACCGTGGTCCGCTGCTGCGGGTCGCGTCATAGAGGCAGGCGTTGGGCGGGGGTGGCTTTTGTCCTGGCGCTCCCCCTGGCTGCTGGTGATGGGGCCTGAGGGCTCGCACTGTCTCAATGGACGGTGCGGCCCTGGCGGCGGAGGAGCGGGAGCATGGGTTGAGGGAGCGGAAGAGCGGCGGGCGGGGTGTGTAGCATTGGTGGATGTGTGTGTAGTGCGGCGGCAGGATGATTGGGTTTGCGGGCAGAATCTGCGGCTCGCAATGGCGCATGCGCGCCATTGCTCGCTCGCAGTACCGCAAAGCATTCTGGGATTGGGCGACAACGCCCGAAATCTCAAACTGCGGATTATATAAATAGATATACACTGTGCAGGGTGTATGAGGAGGAGAGCCTGTATACTGGTCACTATATACTATATATACACTGTACAGTTGGAGGAGGAGGAGAAGAGCCTGTATACTGGTCACTATATATATATACACTGTGCAGGGTGTATGAGGAGGAGGAGGAGAGCCTGTATACTGGTCACTATATCTATATACACTGTGCAGGGTGTATGAGGAGGAGGAGGAGAGGCTGTATACTGATCACTATATACTATATATACACTGTACAGGTGTATGAGGAGGAGGAGAGCCTGTATACTGATCACTATATACTATATATACACTGTACAGGTGTATGAGGAGGAGAGCCTGTATACTGATCACTATATACTATATATATACACTGTACAGGTGTATGAGGAGTAGGAGAGCCTGTATACTGGTCACTATATATATATATATACACTGTACAGTTGGAGGAGGAGGAGAAGAGCCTGTATACTGGTCACTATATATATATACACTGTGCAGGGTGTATGAGGAGGAGGAGGAGAGCCTGTATACTGGTCACTATATCTATATACACTGTGCAGGGTGTATGAGGAGGAGGAGGAGAGCCTGTATACTGGTCACTATATATATATATACACTGTGCAGGGTGTATGAGGAGGAGAGCCTGTATACTGGTCACTATATATCTATATACACTGTGCAGGGTGTATGAGGAGGAGGAGGAGAGCCTGTATACTGGTCACTATATATCTATATACACTGTGCAGGGTGTATGAGGAGGAGGAGGAGAGCCTGTATAGTGGTGACTATATATATATATATATATATATATATATACAGTGTACAGGTGTATGAGGAGGAGAGCCTGTATACTGATCAGTATATGTTATATATACACTGTACAGGTGTAGGAGGAGGAGAGCCTGTATACTGGTCACGTGGAAGGCAGGGGTTAAAAAAAATAAAAAAAGATTATGCTCACCTCACCCCGAGCCCCCGCCGTCTTCTGCCGTGTTCCGCCGTCTTCTGGCGTGTTCCGCTAGGCTCCCGGTGGCTGTGCAGGCTCCCGGTGCGTGGAGTGATCTTCTATCTACTGAGACTGAAGGACCTGTGGTGATGTCAGAGTCACGTGACCCGCGATTTGCCTGGAGTAAGCTGGTGTCACGTGACTCTGACATCACCACAGGTCCTTCAGTCTCAGTAGATAGAAGATCACTGGAGGCACCGGGAGCCTGCACAGCCACCGGGAGCCTAGCGGAACACGGCAGAAGACGGCGGGAGAGGGCGGGAGACAGCGCGGGCTCGGGTAGAGGTGAGGATTTTTTTTTTTTTTAGAGTAGTGCGGGTCTGCGGCTCGTGATGACGCTGCGCGTCATCACTCGCAGTCCCGCGCAAAGCATGTTGGGATTGGGCTACAGTGCCCAACTCCCGATTATATAAGTAGATGTTGCGATTGGGACAAGTCTTGGTGTTCATAACATAAATAAAGCAGTACTGTACTAGAGGGGTGTATGCACCCCTGTATAGTGATAGGGGGAGGGGGGATATTTTGATAACATGCACGGAGCTCAGATCAGCCCGTGCCATAGGGAAAATTGGAGAAGAACACTATAGAAGTGGCCGCCCGGTCTGTAGGGGGGTCTAAGCCCCCCTACAGACCTCTAACAGTCAGTTCTGTACTCAAATTAAATCTTTATTAACTTTGCCGATCGGGAACCGCAACCTATGCAGTTACCGGATGGCTCAGGATTACACATCCTGAGCCATCCGGTGACCGCAGTGCGGTCCCAGAAACGCTGCGAAAACTGCTGCCTGCATGATTTTAAACGCAGGCAGCAGTGCCGGATCCGGCCACCGGATGGCTTGTGAAGCCATCCGGTGTTTTGCATTGGATCCTATGGGGAGCGTTTCCTGGTCCGGTTTTGAGCTTTTTGGAAGCTCAAAACCGGATCAGGATTTTGTTCCAAAAACGGAAATGTGACCCTGGCCTTACAAAGCATGCACCAGGCCATTTTCGCTGCAGTTTTTGGAGTCACAGCCTGCCTTCTGCTGTCCACATTAGTCCCTTTAATACAGTGATAGTAGTGCCCTTGCCAAAAAAGTACTACAAACATTTACTACTGCCTTCTACAGAGCACCCACCAGGCCATTTTCCCCACTATTTTTGGGGTCACTGCCTGCCTTCTGCTGTCCATATTAGTCTAGGTAATACGGTGTTAGGCTGGGGTCACACATAGAAGTCTGTTTTTGGAAGTGATTTTCATCACCAATCCGTTTTTTATAGGGTGCTTTTTGAGCCTCCTGCACCCCTGAACGTTTTTGGACTTAGTCATTTTTTCATTAAAAACGCATATGCGTTAACGAATGCGTTAACGCAGGTGCCTATATGTGCCATGCGTTAACGCATGCGTTTCCCATAGGGCCCCATGTTAAAAAAACGCATGCGTTTTTTAACTGATGCCAAAAACATTGCTAGCAACGTTTTTGCCTCAAAAAAGGACAGAGCAATGTTTTGAGGTCCAGAAAAAAACGGACAGGGTGTTTATTACATCCAATCCGTTTTTCTATCAGTTTTTGGACTTAGAAAAGAAAAATTACAAAAATGAAGCCAAAAACGGACCAAGGGCTTATGTGTGACCCCAGCCTTAGTGCCCTAGCCAAAGCAGTACTACAATAATTTACTGCTGCCAGCTAAAAAGTATTTTTGCTGCCAGCTAAAAAGTATTTTTAAAAGCACACACCAGGTTTAATTTTCCCCAATGTTTTTGGAGTCACAGCCTGCCTTCTACTTTCCTTATTAGTTCAGTTAATACAGTGTTAAAACCTTAGCCAAAGCAGTACTACAAACATTTACGACTACCTACTACAAAGCACGCACCAGTCTATTTTCCTTGCTGTTTTGCGGTTCACAGTCTGGCTTCTGCTGTCCACATTAGTACAGTTAATGGGGTGTTAGTGCCATATCCAAAGTAAGGCTGGGGTCACAGTAGCATTTTTCACATGCGTTTTTGGAGACCTGCGTTTTCAAAAACGCATGTAAAAAACGCACCCATAGGCCCCCATGTTAAAAAACGCATGCCCTAATAGCCAAAAAGCATGTGTGACAGTCCCATGCGTTTTTGGAGCATATCCAAAAACGCATGCGTTTTTTAATAAGGGGCCTTATGGAAAACGCATGCAAAAACGCATGTACAATTAGTGCCATTCAAAAACGCATGCGTTTCGCATAGGAGCCCATGTTAAAAAAAACGCATGTGTTTCCGGAAACGCATGCGTTTTTTTTAACATGGGCTCCTATGGGAAACGCATGCGTTTTTGAATGGAACTAAAAGGTACTAATTGTACATGCGTTTTTGCATGCGTTTCCCATAGGAACCCATGTTATAAAAACGCATTCGTTTTCTACAAAAACGCATGCGTTTTTCAAAACGCTCAAAAAAATACTACAAGCACTATTTTTAGGTGCAGATTCAAAAACGCACCCAAAAACGCAGGGAGTAATCAGAGACCTTACAAAAGTCATGCTGACATGAAAAAAAGCATGAGTTTTGTTAAATCAATAAAAAAAACGCATGGCAACTGTGAACACAGCCTTAACGGGACTAATGTAGACAGAAGAAGGCAGGTTGTGACCCCACAAACAGCAAGGAAAATGGACTGGTGCATGTTTTGTAGCAGGCAGTAGTAAATGTTTGTAGCACTGCTTTGGTTAGGGTTCTAACACCATATTAAGGCTGGGGTCACAGTACCATTTTTCACATGCTTTTTTGGAGACCTGCGTTTTCAAAAACGCATGTAAGGCTGGGGTTCCACATAAGCCCTCAGTCCGTTTTTGGCTTCAGTTTTCTCATTTTTTTTTTCTAAGTCCAAAAACTGACAGAAAAACGGATTGGGTGTAATAAACACCCTGTCCGTTTTTCTATGGAGCTCCAAACATTGCCCTGTCCGTTTTTGAGTCAAAAACGTTGCATGCAACGTTTTTGGCATCAGTTAAAAAACGCATGCGTTTTCATGCGTTTTTTTTTAACATGGGGCCCTATGGGAAACGCATGCGCGAACGCATGCAAACGCGCACTTGCGTTTGCGCATGCGTTCGCGCATGCGTTTTTTTAATGAAAATTCCAAAAACGTTCAGGAGTGCAGGAGGCTCAAAAAGCACCCAGAAAAAAACGGATTGGTGATGAAAATCACTTCCAAAAACGGATTTCTATGTGTGACCACAGCCTAAGAAACGCACTCATAGGCCCCCATGTTAAAAAACGCATGACATAATAGCCAAAAAGCATTTGTGACTGTCCCATGCGTTTTTGGAGCATATCCAAAAACGCATGCGTTTCCCATAGGAGCCCATGTTATAAAAACGCATGCGTTTTCTACAAAAACGCATGCGTTTTTGGATATGCTCCAAAAACGCATGGGACAGTCACACATGCTTTTTGGCTATTAGGGCATGCGTTTTTTAACATGGGGGCCTATGGGTGCGTTTTTTACATGCGTTTTTGAAAACGCAGGTCTCCAAAAATGCATGTGAAAAATGGTACTGTGACCACAGCCTTAGCCAAAGCAATACTACAAACATTTACTACTGCCTGCTACAAATCACATATCAGGTAATTTTCCCCGCTGTATTTGTGGTCACAGCCTGCTGTATGCTGTGCACATTGGTCCAGTTAATACAATGTTAGTACTCTAGGCAAGGCGGTACTACAAACATTTACTACTGTCTGCTACAAAGCAGGCACCAGTCCATTTTCCTTGCTGTTTTTGAGGTCACAGCCTGCGTGGGCAATTTCCGCTGACATTCTTCTTTGCTGCACAGCATCTTACCTATAATTCTATACCAGTGATGGCGAACTCCAGGCCTCGAGTGCCACCAACAGTGCAGGTTTTCAGGATTTCCTCAGCATTGCAGAGAGGTTGGAATCATCATCAGTGCAGGTGATTATATTATCACCTGTGCAATATAAGGAAATCCTGAAAACCTGCACTGTTGGTGGCACTCGAGGCCTGGAGTTCGCCATCACTGTTCTATACCATTCTTCTGCCTGCAGAACATCTCACCTATAGGGTACAGGCACACTAAAGGCCCCGTTACACATAGCGATGTTTCAACAATCCCACCAGTAATCCCACCTGACCGGGATCGCTGGAACATCGCTATGTGATCGCTGGTCTGCAGTCACACTGGGTGATCCACATACCGATGCTGCGTCCCCTGACGCTCACTCGGATCGCTCAACGTCTCGGGCGCAGAATGGGGATCACTGGTTGTTGTCCCTGTCTCACATGCCGATGGATGCTGGACAGCGAGAGACCAATGATGGGAAAATGGTCCCGGCCAATCCGCAGCGACTAGCAATCAGCGAGCTCATCGTTGATTGCTGCGGCATGTCACTCGCAGCGACTTCGCTAGTGAGGTCGCTGCAACGTCACAAAACCTGTGGCATTGCAGAGATATCGTTAGCAATATCGCTGTGTGTAACGCGGCCTTAAGGTTTGCATTATCAGAGGGATTTTGATGATTGACAGTCGCGTGAGTGCTTTCTGTATGGTCATGCGACTGTGGTACGAGTATGATGCAATTATGCATTTTTTTTTATCAGCTACCATCAGTGTGACATCCATGTGACCTATACCTCTATACTATCCCCCTGCCCTGCAGAGCTTCTCACCTACACCTCTATATTATCCCCCTGCCCTGCAGAGCATCTCACCTTTACCTCTATACTATCCTACTGCCCTGCAGAGCATCTCACCTTACACCTCTATACTATTCCCTTGTATTGCATGTCATATCACCTATACCTCTATACTATCCCCCTGCCCTGCAGAGCATCTCACCTACACCTCTATATTATCCCCCTTCCCTGCAGAGCATCTCACCTTTACCTCTATACTATCCTACTGCCCTGCAGAGCATCTCACCTTACACCTCTATACTATTCCCTTGTATTGCATGTCATCTCACCTATACCTCTATACTATCCCCCTGCCCTGCAGAGCACCTCACCTACACCTCTATACTATTCCCTTGTATTGCATGTCATCTCACCTATACCTCTTTGCTATCCCACTGCCCTGCAGAGCATCTCACCTACACCTATACTGTTCCCTGTTCTGCAGAGCATCTCTCCTACACCTCTATACTATCCCCCTGCCCTGCACCTACACCTATACTGTTCCCTTTTCTGCAGAGCATCTCACCTACTTCTCTATACTATCCCCCAGTTCTGAAGAGCATCTCACCTACACCTCTATACCATTCCCCATCTTGCAGAGCATCTCACTTACACCTCTATACTATCCCCCTGCCCTGTCACCTACACCTATACTGTTCCCTTTTGTGCAGAGCATCTCACCTACTTCTCTATACTATCCCCCAGTTCTGAAGAGCATCTCACCTACACCTCTATACCATTCCCCATCTTGCAGAGCATCTCACTTACACCTCTATACAATCCCCCAGTTCTGCAGAGCATCTCACCTACACCTCTATACCATCCCCCATCTTGCAGAGCATCTCATCTACACCTCTATACTATCCCACAGTTCTGCAGAGCATCTCACCTACACCTCTATACCATCCCCATCTTGCAGAGCATCTCACCAACACATCTATACCATCCCCATCTTGCAGAGCATCTCACATACACCTCTATACCATCCGCAGTCCTGCAAAGCATCTCACTTACACCTCTATACCATTCTTTGTCTTGCAGAGCATATAACCTAAAATTCTATATTATTCTCCAGTCCTGTTTTCCTGTTGGCATTCATGTCTGTGGGCATTTTTCACATATCAGGTGAACATCCTCACTTTGCACCTCAAATATCAGAGATCTGAAACTTTGTGATTCTGCAATTTGCAATTTTCCATGTGGGCAATTTTCCGTCCATGTGGGCAATTTTCCGTGTGGGCAATTTTCCATGTGGGCAAATTTCTGTGTGGGCAAATTTCCATGTGGGCAATTTTCCATGTGGGCAATTTTCCATGTGGGCAATTTTCCGTGTGGGCAATTTTCCATGTGGGCATTTTTCCATGTGGGCAATTTTCCATGTGGGCAATTTTCCATGTGGGCATTTTTCCATGTGGGCATTTTTCCTGTGGGCAATTTTCCTGTGGGCATTTTTCATGTGGGCAATTTTCCTGTGGGCATTTTTCCTGTGGGCATTTTTCTGGTCACCATATTATATATATCTTCACATTTATATATGTGTGTATTAATAAGCCGACCCCCCCTACTTTTGCCCCCAAAACCTGGGAAAACCTATTGACTCGTGTATAAGCCAAGGGTGGACCCCAGCACAGGTATACAGCCCTCAGCAGTGTGGTATACAGCAGCCCCAGAGGTATATACAGCAGCCCCAGAGGTATATACAGCAGCAGCCCCAGTGGTATTTATAGCAGCAGCCCCAGTGGTATTTACAGCAGCAGCCCCAGTGGTATTTACAGCAGCAGCCCCAGTGGTATTTACAGCAGCAGCCCCAGTGGTATATACAGCAGCAGCCCCAGTGGTTAGTATACAGCAGCCCCAGTGGTAGTATACAGCAGCCCCAGTGGTAGTATACAGCAGCCCCAGAGGTAGTATACAGCAGCCCCAGAGGTAGTATACAGCAGCCCCAGAGGTAGTAAACAGCAGCCCCAGTGGTAGTATACAGCAGCCCCAGTGGTAGTATACAGCAGCCCCAGTGGTAGTATACAGCAGCCCCAGTGGTAGTATACAGCAGCCCCAGAGGTGTATACAGCAGCCCCAGTGGTAGTATACAGCAGCCCCAGAGGTATATACAGCTCCAGAGGTAGTATACAGCAGCCCCAGAGATATATACAGCCCCAGTGGTAGTATACAGCAGCCCCAGTGGTAGTATACAGCAGCCCCAGAGGTGTATACAGCAGCCCCAGTGGTAGTATACAGCAGCCCCAGAGGTAGTATACAGCAGCCCCAGAGGTAGTATACAGCAGCCCCAGAGGTAGTATACAGCAGCTCCAGAGGTAGTATACAGCAGCCCCAGAGGTATTTACAGCCCCAGTGGTGGTATACAGCAGCCCCAGAGGTATATACAGCCCCAGTGGTAGTATACAGCAGCCCCAGAGGTAGTATACAGCAGCCCCAGAGGTGTATACAGCCCCCCCCCCATCAGTATACAGGGCCCCCCTTGGTGAACATTGCCTGCGCCGACCGGAGGAAGACGGAAGAAGACGGATGAAGACGGAGGAGCGCGATGACGGCGCCAGGACAGCGGCAGCGGGATAGTGATAAGTATACTAATCTCTTCCTTTACAGGTTTGTGCAGCAAGGGGGGGCCTGTATACTGATGGGGGTGGGCCTGTATACTGTATACACTGTATACAGTGTATACAGTATACAGTGACTCGCGTATAAGCCGAGGGAGGGACTTTTCAGCCCAATTTTTGGGCTGAAAAACTCGGCTTATACGCGAGTATATACGGTATATATATATATATATATATATATATATATATATATATATATATACTAGAAAAATTCTTATTATTTTTTTTAAATCTGAAGTTCTTAGTACACAGTGTACTAAGAACTTCAGATTTAAAAAAAATAATAAGAATTTGAAAAAAACGTAAGTTTTTAAATTTTTTCTCATATATATATAGCTTGTCAGCATATGTACATCATTGGTAGTGGCTGAGTGCTGCAAGGTTTTTTTCTAGTATATTGACCCAGCATCCCTGCTGGCACCAGTTCACATTGTCTGTGAGTGCTGTGCAGTTTTTTTCTTTTTCTCTCTCTCTCTCTCTCTATATATATATATATAATATATAAAGCTGTATTTGTGTATGTGTGTATATCCGGGATTGGCATCTACACCGTCGCAACTACAGCTGCAAAATTTTGCACAGTCTCGACCCCGGGAGCATCATATGTTATGTTGTGAGGCGAAATTTTAACCCTGCGCGTTCCAGTTCACCAAACAATTTTGGCCCTATCTACATAATGGGGAAAAAGTGAATGGAAAAATATTGGAGGAAAATCGACAGCTGTCAGCTATAGAGACAAAATTTTGCACAGTCACACGTCTGGACCCTGAGAGCGTCATAGGTTATGTTGTGAGGCGAAATTTTAACCCCGCGTGTTCCAGTTCACCAAACAATTTTGGCCCTATCTACATAATGGGGAAAAAGGGAAGGGAAACGTGTGGCAGGAAAATCGACAGCTGCCAGCTACAGCTACAAAAGTTTGAACAGTCTCACGTCTTGACCCCGGGAGCGTCATAGTCTATGTTGTGAGGCGAAATTTTAACCCTGCGCGTTCCAGTTCACCAAACAATTTTGGCCCTATCTACATAATGGGGGAAAAAGTGAATGGAAAAATATTGGAGGAAAATCGACAGCTGTCAGCTATAGAGACAAAATTTTGCACAATCACACGTCTGGACCCTGAGAGCGTCATAGGTTATGTTGTGAGGCGAAATTTTAACCCCGCGCGTTCCAGTTCACCAAACAATTTTGGCCCTATTTACATAATGGGGAAAAAGGGAAGGGAAACGTGTGGCAGGAAAATCGACAGCTGCCAGCTACAGCTACAAAAGTTTGAACAGTCACACGTCTTGACCCCGGGAGCGTCATAGTCTATGTTGTGAGGCGAAATTTTAACCCTGCGCGTTCCAGTTCACCAAAAAATTTTGCCCCTATCTACATAATGGGGAAAAAGTGACAGTTACCAGTTGACAGTTGTGAATGATAGGGGCTTAATGATAGCGCCAAAGACTAACAGCACATACCAGCATATAGTCACTAAGGTGGGGCCACAACATGAGATATTCACTACGCACGGGGACATGTATACACACCACACGCACACAAAGAGTAACAGCAAGTGTATAGTCGCTAAGGTGCAGCCCCAACATTGGATACTCACCACGCACCTGAACAAACACACACACACCACAAAGAGACACATACAACACAGACACACAAACCCCCGAGGGGACACACACACACTCTATAGCGACACATGCACTCACCCCACAGGGACACACACACCACAATGAGACACACATGACACAGACACACACACCACACAGACCCCCCCCCCACAGGGACACACATGCATAGCCACCCTATAGGGACACATGCACTCACCCCACAGGGACACACACACACCACAAAGAGACACACACACCACACAGACCCCCCACTGGGACACACACACATACACACCCTATAGGGACACATGCACTCACCCCTCAGGGACACACACACACCACAAAGAGACACACACAACACAGAGACACACACACACCCCACACAGACACCCCCCCCCTCACAGGGACACACACACATACACACCCTATAGGGACACATGCACTCACCCCACAGGGACACACACCACAAAGAGACACACACAACAGAGACACACACCACACAGACCCCCCCCCCACAGGGACACACACATACACACCCCAGGGACACACACACCACACAGACAGACACAGATGTGCACAAATCACCTCACACAACTCGCCTCATACGTGTGCTATCTTTATTTTCCAAACATAAACATCTGATTAAAAACAGCCAATGTGCAACACATGTGCCATATAGGGAATTAAGGCAGATGTCAGTCACATGAGCTGTCTATTATGTGTATGTGTGAGGTAACATATACTGCCTGGCCAGGGGGAGGGTTTACTGTTGGCAGGAGATTTATTAGGCTGCCTATAGCCGGGTACTACAGCTAGTATATATATATATATATATATATACTAGATGGGTGCCCGATGCACAATGCATCGGGATTCTAGCAGAGCGAGTCTGTGACTCGCAATGGCCGCTTCGCGGCCAATGCTTCGCGCTGCTAAGGCGACTCGCATAGCGAGTCGCCTTAGAGCTGCTCGCAATGGCCGCTGCGCGGCCAATGCTTCGTTCGTATCCACATGACGACATTGACTCGCAGCGAGTGCGGTCTCAAAAGGGGCAAAAATCCCATTCGTGATTATATAATAGATATATATTATATATATATATTGGAGATAGGAGATATTGAAATGTGTGTATTTATAAATAGATGTTAATATTTACAAATATATGTGTGTGTGTACATATATATATATAAATTTATAGCTAAATATATACATAGATATGAATATATGTGTGCATAAATATGTATGTGTGATCACACACATATCCATATATTATATAGGCTGCCCTTTTGATATATATAAATGTGCTTTTAAACGTTGTTTTCCCGGAAAATGCTGCAGATCTAGTCAGAAAAATGTATCTGGTGTTTTTTTCAACTAAGGGCCCTTTCACATCAGCGGTAATCTGCGATTGCGGCTGTTGCGGTGAAAAAAACGCAACTGCCGCGTTTAGCGCATAACGGCCGCACTTGCGGTTCACCTGCATATATACTTCAATATGTTGGGGTGTATTTTTATACATCGGTGGTGTGTATTCACATATATATAGGCATATATATACATCAATACATAACAAGAAAAAAACTGCACAGCACTCACTGACTAGTGTGACCTGGTGCAAGCAAAGACGCAGGGTCAAATAATTTGAAAAAAATTCTTGCAGCACACAGCTACTACCAATGATGTACAAATGCTATAAGCTATATGTATATGAGGAAAAAGTTTAAAAACTTACGTTTTTTTCAAAAAACTCAAATTCTAATTTTTTATTTCTGAAGTTCTTAGTACAAACATTGGCCAATGTCTGCTTGCTCATCAACTGCGACAAAGTGACTTCAGGTCTGATGAGTCCTACTCTGATATCCCTATCCTCCTTGTCCACCCCCCACTTCTCAGTGAAAAAAACGTAAGTTTTTAAACTTTTTCCTCATATACATATAGCTTATAGCATTTGTACATCATTGGTAGTAGCTGTGTGCTGCAAGAATTTTTTTCAAATTACATCAATACATAGATAGATAGATAGATACCGTAGATAGATACCGTAGATAGATACCGTAGTAGATACGTAGATAGACAGATACCGTAGATAGATAGATACCGTAGTTGGATAGATACCGTAGATAGATAGATGGATAGATACCGTAGATGCATAGATAGATAGATACCGTAGATAGATACGTAGATAGATAGATAGATGGATAGATACCGTAGATAGATAGATGGATAGATACCGTAGATAGATAGATGGATAGATACCGTAGATACCGTAGATAGATAGATACCGTAGATAGATAGATACAGTAGACAGATAGATACCGTAGATAGATAGATGGATAGATACCGTAGATAGATAGATGGATAGATACCGTAGATAGATAGATGGATAGATACCGTAGATAGATACCGTAGATAGACAGATACCGTAGATAGATAGATACCGTAGTTGGATAGATACGTGATAGATAGATGGATAGATACCGTAGATGCCATAGATAGATAGATACCGTAGATAGATACCGTAGATAGATAGATGATGGATAGATACCGTAGATAGATAGATGGATAGATACCGTAGATAGATAGATGGATAGATACGTAGATACGTAGATAGATAGATACCGTAGATAGATAGTACAGTAGACAGATAGATACCGTAGATAGATAGATGGATAGATACCGTAGATAGATAGATGGATAGATACGTAGATAGATAGATGGATAGATCCCGTAGATAGATACCGTAGATAGATAGATACCGTAGATAGATAGATACCGTAGATAGATAAATGGATAGATACTGTAGATAGATGGATAGATACTGTAGATAGATAGATGGATAGATACCGTAGATACCGTAGATAGATAGATAGATAGATAGATACCGTAGATAGATAGATACCATATGAAAAGGAAAAGGGGGAAGGGGAACAAGAGGCGCAATAGTGCCTTATCACTTAGACACTGACAATCCGGTGGTATAAAGGAACCACTCACCTATTTCAGTTGTGCGACCCACAACTGGTATGCAGACATGTAGTGTATAATCCGGATGGCTGCTGCTGGACTCCCACCGACCACTTGCACGTGGAATCACACAGTAAAAAATGGGAAAGGAAACGGTGTTCACCAGTCCGCGCTGCCAGGATCCACTTATTCCAGGGAAGAAACTCACGATCAGATGTGATGTATCCCTGAGGAAGACGCCAGGAAAGGCGTTGAAACGCGTTGGATGCAATAAAAAGCTTTGATCACATCACATCTGATCGTGAGTTTCTTCCCTGGAATAAGTGGATCCTGGCAGCGCGGACTGGTGAACACCGTTTCCTTTCCCATTTTTTACAGATAGATACCATAGATAGACACCGTAGATGGATAGATACCGTAGATAGATAGATAGATGGATAGATACCGTAGATAGATAGATGGATAGATACCGTAGATACCGTAGATAGATAGATACCGTAGATAGATAGATGGATAGATACCGTAGATAGATACCGTAGATAGATAGATACCGTAGATAGATAGATACCGTAGATAGATACCGTAGATAGATAGATGGATAGATACCGTAGATAGATAGATGGATAGATACCGTAGATAGATAGATGGATAGATACCGTAGATAGATAGATGGATAGATACCGTAGATAGATACCGTAGATAGATAGATACCGTAGATAGATAGATACCATAGATGGATAGATACCATAGATAGATGGATAGATACCGTAGATAGATACCGTAGATAGATACCGTAGATAGATAGATGGATAGATACCGTAGATAGATAGATAGATACCGTAGATAGATAGATACCATAGATAGATACCGTAGATAGATAGATACCGTAGATAGATACCGTACATAGATACCGTACATAGATACCGTAGATAGATAGATACCGTAGATAGATAGATACCGTAGATAGATAGATACCATAGATAGATAGATACCGTAGATAGATAGATACCGTAGCTAGATAGATATTTTCTTAGATATATATCTCCATAGATAATTTTAGGTGTAACCAATATTTTTATATTTGGAGATATCGATGTATTGATATATATGTATATGAATATATATATATATATCGATGTATGTCAGTACACACAAATGTAAAAAATGCACCCCATAATATTTATATGTGTGTGTAATCTTTTCTGTATGAAAACACACTTGTATATATCGGTTAACACAAACTCGGTGGCTGGTGTTCCTGCCTTGGTCGCTGGGAGGAGCCGGATTCCTTTGGCGGATGGCGCCGTTGATAGGAGGGCCTTGTCCTCATATGGACCTGCTCCTGCGACGTCTGCCTCTGTCGCTGAGCGCCACCGTGTTTCTCCTTTGGGTGGTGTTGGTCACAGAGGAGCGGGCCCTGCAGAGATGTCTGTCAGGCGCAGCCTTCGTTCTGCTGTCAGAAGTGGGGTGGGTGGAGCCAGTCGTGCATTACCATCTGGCCTCGTTCTAGGGGCGGTCCGGATGAGATCATCAGGCTGTGAGCTCCAGCCTATGGGAGGTAACCGCGCCCTTCAAATACATTGGAGCCTGTCTTGCAGGCCGCCAGATATAGTTCTGGTTTCCCAGTGATATAGTGTGTGTGTAGTTTTGTCTCTGACCTTGGTTTCGTTTCTGACTCTGCTTCTTCCTGTCGATTTTGTACCTCAGCTGCCCTCTTGGTTTTGCCCTTGACCCTTGCCTGGATTTTCGACTCTGCTACTGCCTGATGATTTTGTACCTTCGCTGCCCTCTCGGTTTTGACTCGGATTTCTGACTTCGTTTTTCGGGTCTTGATTTTTTCCCCTGGCGACCTTCCTACTCTGTTGCTCATATAGGCAGCTACCCCCTGGGCTCCGCTGTAATTCCAGATCCCTGTATAGGGGTTAAGGGTCTCGGGGTTTGTCGGGGTGCTGCCTTACCAGCAGCTCAGCCTCACAGCGATGGTCGTCACAGTACATGTACACATTATATATATATATATATATATATATATATATATATATAATAATATAATACATACATATATATATATATATGCAAATGTAATAAACACATATACATATATGTATTATATTTGTATATATGTGTGTGGAGATATATACATGTGTTGGTGCACACTTCACTCTCCCTCATCTAATATATAAAAGCCGAAGGCCACTTCCGGAAAACCCGAAGGGTACTTCCGTGATGGCCTCCGGACCCATGCTGCTGACGTCACCACTGCGGGGTCCCCCGGCTACAGGGAGCGGCGGAGGAACGTTCCGCTCTCGGAAGTTCCGTCTGCCCTCCAGCCAGTACCGTAGCTAGCGGAGGGGCAGGGGGGCCGAGCGCCCCGTGCCACCCGGCATGAGGGGCCCATTTCCCCCACCCACTTGGGGGCCCCGTGCTGACACCAGCCGCCCACCGCGCGCCGGGAGAGGAGGGAGGACGGAACTTCCTGTCCGGCAGCTCTGCCCGCCCCTCCTCTCCTCCTACAGCACACGCACGCCGGCCGCGGTGAGTCTGCACCCCCCCCGGCCCTCACATCTCTCAGGCAGCACCCCCCCCTCCTCGCATGGGGGTCCTGGGTGCTGATCTTGCCCCAGGGCCCGGAGCACGCCAGCTACGCCTCTGCCCTCCAGCCTCTGCCCTCCAACCTCCGCTCTGCCCTCCAGCCTCTGCCCTCCAGCCTCTGCCCTCCAGCCTCCACTCTCCCCTCCAGCCTCCGCTCTCCCCTCCGGCTTCCGCTCTCCCCTCCGGCCTCCGCTCTGCCCTCCGGCCTCCACTCTGCCCTCCGGCCTCCGCTCTGCCCTCCGGCCTCTGCTCTGCCCTCCGGCCTCTGCTCTCCAGCCTCTGCCCTCCAGCCTCCGCTCTTCCCTCTCCCCTCCAGCCTTTCCCTCCAGCCTCTGCTATCCCCTCCAGCCTCCGCTCTCCCCTCCAGCCTCTCCCCTCCAGCCTCTCCCCTCCAGCCTCTCCCCTCCAGCCTCCGCTCTCCCCTCCAGCCTCCCTCCAGCCTCTGCCCTCCAGCCTCTGCCTTCCCCTCCAGCCTCTGCCTTCCCCTCCAGCCTCCGCTCTCCCCTCCAGCCTCTCCCCTCTCCCCTCCAGCCTCTCCCCTCTCCCCTCCAGCCTCTCCCCTCCACCCTCTCCCCTCCAGCCTCTCCCCTCCAGCCTCCGCTCTCCCCTCCAGCCTCCGCTCTCCCCTCCAGCCTCCGCTCTCCCCTCCAGCCTCCGCTCTCCCCTCCAGCCTCCCCTCCAGCCTCTGCTCTGCCCTCCAGCCTCTGCCCTCCAGCCTCTGCCTTCCCCTCCAGCCTCTGCCTTCCCCTCCAGCCTCTGCCTTCCCCTCCAGCCTCTGCCTTCCCCTCAAGCCTCCGCTCTCCCCTCCAGCCTCCGCTCTCCCCTCCAGTCTCTCCCTTCCAGCCTCTCCCCTCCAGCCTCTCCCCTCCAGCCTTTCCCTCCAGCCTCTCCCCTCCAGCCTTTCCCCTCCAGCCTCTCCACTCCAGCTTCCAGCCAATCCCCTCCAGCCTCCACTCTCCCCTCCAGCCTCCGCTCTCCCCTCCAGCCTCCGCTCTCCCCTACAGCCTCCGCTCTCCCCTACAGCCTCCGCTCTCCCCTACAGCCTCTGCCCTCCAGCCTTTGCTCTCCCCTCCAGCCTCTGCCCTCCAGCCTTTGCTCTGCCCTCCAGCCTCCGCTCTCCCCTCCAGCCTCTGCTCTCCCCTCCAGCCTCTGCCCTCCAGCCTCTGCTCTCCCCTCCAGCCTCTGCTCTCCCCTCCAGCCTCTGCTCTCCCCTCCAGCCTCTGCTCTCCCTTCCAGCCTCTGCTCTACCCTCCAGCCTCTGCTCTCCCTTCCAGGCTCTGCTCTCCCCTCCAGTCTCTGCTCTCCCTACAGCCTCCGCCCTCCAGCCTCCGCTCTCCCCTCCAGCCTCCGCTCTCCCCTCCAGCCTTCGCTCTCCCCTCCAGCCTCCCCTCTCCCCTGTAGCCTCTGCTCTCCCTCCAGCCTCCGCTCTCGTCTAAAGCCTCCGCTCTCCCCTCCAGCCTCTGCCCTCCCCTTCAGCCTCTGCCCTCCAGCCTCCGCTCTCCCCTCCAGCCTCCGCTCTCCCCTCCAGCCTCTGCCCTCCAGCCTCCCTCTCCCCTCCAGCCTCTGCCCTCCCCTCCAGCCTCTACCCTCCAGCCTCTGCTCTTTCCTCCAGCCTCCGCTCTCCTCACCCCTCGATATGCAATGTACAGTATGTGTATATATGTGTGTATGTAGTCACTTCCATCACTTTGTCCGCACTTCCCTCACTTTGTCCGCACTTCCCTCACTTTGTCCGCACACATACACACACACACACTCCTCTATACTTACCACCGGCCCTGCATCAGCCGCCTGGATCCTCAGTCGACATGTCGCCACCCCCCGAACTACTGGATCCAATATAGCGTCCAAGAAGTCTCGCCAAACTTCCCGGACGCCATATTGGATCCAGTCATCCGCGGGCGGCGACATGTCGACTCAGGATCCAAGCGGCGTTGAAGACGCAGGGTCGTTACTAACTATAGCGGAGTATGAGTATGTGTGTGTGTGTGTGTGTGTGTGTATGTATATGTATGTGTGTGCTAACCACTCTGCCCACGCCACTGTGCTGACCAATCTCACCGCACTTAGGGCCCCTTTACACATGGCTACATTTGTAGCTTGTCACCAGTTAACTTACTGGTTGCAGTGAAATCATGAATACATGATTCCATTTGTACACAGCAACAAGATAGAACCATGTATCCATGATTTCACTGCACCCAGTAAGTTACCTGGTGACAAGCTACAAATGTAGCCGTGTGTAAAGGGGCCCTCACTGCTAACCACTGAGCCACCGCACTCACTGCTAACCACTGAGCCACCGCACTCACTGCTAACCACTGAGCCACCGCACTCACTGCTAACCACTGAGCAACCGCACTCACTGCTAACCACTGAGCCATCGCACTCACTGCTAACCACTGAGCCACCGCACTCACTGCTAACCACTGAGCCACCGCACTCACTGCTAACCACTGAGCCACCGTATACTCTGCTAACCACTGAGCCACCTGTATACACACAATTCATTTCGCCGCACTCCCCTAACTATTACTAAATAAACTATATATGGATTCTAGACTACCCGATTCTTTAGAATCGGGCTGCCATCTAGTCTAATATATGAAGCTGAATGTGTGTGTGTATGTGTGTGTGCACTGTATATCCGGGATTGGCATCTACACCGTCGCAACTACAGCTGCAAAATTTTGCACAGTCACACGTCTGGACCCCGAGAGCGTCATAGGCTATGTTGTGAGGCGAAATTTTAACCCTCCGCGTTCCAGTTCACCAAACAATTTTGCCCC
The DNA here is from genome assembly GCA_033576535.1 of Allobates femoralis. NCBI lineage: Eukaryota > Metazoa > Chordata > Amphibia > Anura > Aromobatidae > Allobates > Allobates femoralis. Next base: position 401,226,514 of record JARQOC010000001.1, read on the forward strand.
TATCTACATAATGGGGGAAAAAGGGAAATAGAAAAGTGTTGGAGGAAAATCGACAGCTGTCAGCTATAGCCACAAAATTTTGCACAGTCACACGTCTGGACCCCTGGAGCGTCATAGGCTATGTTGTAAGGCAAAATATTAACCTCGCGCATTCCAATTCAACAATTTTGCCCCTATGTACATAATGGGGAAAAAGTTACAGTTACCAGTTGACAGTTGTGAATGAGAGGGGCTTAATGATAGCGCCAAAGACTAACACCACATACCAGCATATAGTCAGTAAGGTGGGGCCCCAACATGGGATATTCACCACACACGGGGACATGTATACACACCACATGAACACAAAGAGTAACAGCAAGTGTATAGTCGCTAAGGTGCAGCCCCAACATTGGATACTCACCACGCACCCGAACAAACACACACACACCACAAAGAGACAAACACAACACAGAGACACACACCCCCACGGACACACACACACACCCTATAGCGACACATGCACTCACTCCACAGGGACACACACACACCACAAAGAGACACACACAACAGACACACACACCACACAGACCGCCCCCCACAGGGACACACACACACATAACCACCCTATAGGGACATATGCACACCACACACACCCCCCCACAGGGACACACACACATAGCCACCCTATAGGGACACACACACCACAAAGAGACACACACAACACAGAGATTCACACACCCCACACAAACCCCCCCCCACAGGGACACACACACATACACACCCTATAGGGACACATGCACTCACCCCACAGTGACACACACATACACACACCCCAGGGACACACACACCACACAGACAGACACAGATGTGCACAAATCACTTCACACAACTCGCATCATACGTATGCTATCTTTAATTACCAAACATAAACCTCTGATTAAAAATAGCCAATGTGCAACACATGTGCCATATAGGGAATTAAGGCATATGTCAGTCACATGAGCTGTCTATTATGTGCATGTGTGAGGTAACATATACTGCCCGGCCAGGGGGAGGGTTTACTGTTGGCTGGAGATTTATTAGGCTGCCTATAGCAATCAATCACAGCTCAGCTTCTATTTTCTTACAGGTCATTAATATGACATATTCAAATTCTATTTTGTTATAGCTAACAACAGTTATTTATTAACCCGGGCGTAGCCAGGTACTACAGCTAGTCTATTATATAATTGCCTAGAATTCTACTTCCGGACAAAAGCCAACTTCCGTGGCTTTGACCGGAGATAAATGTCCGGAGATAAATGTCCGGAGATAAGTAATGTCACCAGCGTCTACTACACCCGCTCAGGGTGGACCAAGATGGCGGCCCTAAGCAGAGCGGACCTCAGGAAGGTCCGCTGCGCTTAGGGCCGACCATCGGCGGACATTTATCTCCGGAGCGGCCGCGAGGTAGCCGGGATTTACCCGGTACCGCCGCCGCAATTCTGATTGGTCGCTCGCTTGCCGCGGAAAAGCGCCATCTTTAAAAATCTAAGAAGTGTAAAAAAAAAATTTCAAAGATGGCGCCGTGTTTCCCGAAGCGACCAATGAGAAGAGTGGGGCGGGGCACATATTTGAAATCCAAAGTTCCCGCAGGATTTCAAATATGGCGCCGTGCCCCACTCTTCTCATTGGTCGCTCGCGCCTGACGGCGACCAATGAGGCGGCGACCAATCAGAATAGCGCCGAGCTTTATGGCGCCATACTTCAAATACACTGTACTCAGTGTATTTTAAATATGGCGGCATAGCGCTGAAGGCGCCGACCAATCAGAATAACGGCGGGCGCTATGCCGCCATATTTGAAAAACACTGAGTACAGTGTATTTGAAGTATGGCGTCATACAGCGCGCCTATTCTGATTGGTCGCCGCGTTGAGCGTGCCGACCAATCAGAATAGCGCCGCCAGCTATGGCGCCATCTTTGAAATACACTGTACTCAGTGTATTTGAAGTATGGCGCCATAAAGCGCGGCGCTTTTCTGATTGGTCGCGCAATTCCGCTATATTTTAAATACACTGAGTACAGTGTATTTGAAGGATGGCGCCATACAGCGCGCAGCTATTTTGATTGGTCGGCGAGCTGAATGCGGCGACCAATCAGAATAGCGGCGAGCTGTATGGCGCCATCCTTCAAATAGACTGTACTCAGTGTATTTCAAATATGGCGGCATAGGGCGCCCGCTATTCTGATTGGTCGGCGTCTTCAGCGGTGCGACCAATCAGAATAGTGGTGCGCTGTATGGCGCCATACTTCAAATACACTGTAGTCAGTATATTTAAAATATGGCGGCATAGCAGCCGCCGCTATTCTGATTTGTCGGCGCCGTTCAGCGCGGCGACCAATCAGAATAGCGGCGCGCTGTATGGCGCCATACTTCAAATACACTGACTACAGTGTATTTCAAATATGGCGGCGTAGCGCCCGCCGCTTTTCTGATTGTTCGCCACGCTAAATGCGGTGACCAATCAGAATAGCGCCGCCAGCTATGGTGCCATCTTTGAAATACACTGCACTCAGTGTATTTTAAAGATGGCGGCATAGCGCCCGCCGCTTTTCTGATTGGTCGGCGCGCTGAAGGCGCCGACCAATCAGAATAGCGGCGCGCGCTATGCCGCCATATTTGAAATGCACTGTAGTCAGTGTATTTGAAGTATGGCGCCATAGCTGGCGGCGCTATTCTGATTGGTCGGCGCGCTGAATGCGGTGACCAATCAGAATAGCGGCGGGCGCTATGACGCCATATTTGAAATACACTAAGTGCCTCTGCCCGCGGCCGCTCCTTCCTCTGCCCGCGGCCGCTCCAGCCTCTGCCCGCGGCCGCTCCTTCCTCTGCCCGCGGCCGCTCCTTCCTCTGCCCGCGGCCGCTCCTTCCTCTGCCCGCGGCCGCTCCTTCCTCTGCCCGCGGCCGCTCCTTCCTCTGCCCGCGGCCGCTTCAGCCTCTGCCGCGGCCGCTCCAGCCTCTGCTCCCGGCCGCTCCAGCCTCTGCCCGTGGCCGCTCCAGCCTCTGCCCGTCCTCTGCCCTCCTCACCCGTCCTCTTCCCTCCTCACCCGTCCTCTTCCCTCCTCACCCGTCCTCTGCCCTCCTCACCCGTCCTCTGCCCTCCTCACCCGTCCTCATCCGTCCTCACCCCTCCAGCCTCCCCTTTCCTCACCCCTCCAGCCTCCGCATTCCTCACCCCTCCAGCCTCCGCTTTCCTCACCCCTCCAACCTCCGCTTTCCTCACCCCTCCAACCTCCGCTTTCCTCACCCCTCCAGCCTGCGCTTTCTTCACCCCTCCAGCCACCGCACTCAGTGCTAACCACTGAGCCACTGCACTCAGTGCTAACCACTGAGCCACTGCACTCAGTGCTAAGCACTGAGCCACCGCACTCAGTGCTAACCACTGAGCCACCGCACTCAGTGCTAACCACTGAGCCACCGCACTCAGTGCTAACCACTGAGCCACCGCACTCAGTGCCAACCACTGAGACACCGCACTCAGTGCCAACCACTGAGCCACCGCACTCAGTGCCAACCACTGAGCCACCGCACTCAGTGCCAACCACTGAGCCACCGCGCTCAGTGCCAACCACTGAGCCACCGCGCAGTGCTTACCACCACTGAGCCACCGCGCAGTGCTAACCACTGAGCCCCCACGCAGTGCTAACCACTGAGCCACCGCGCAGTGCTAACCACTGAGCCACCGTATACTCTGCTACCCACTGAGCCACCGTATACTCTGCTACCCACTGAGCCACCTGTATACACACAATTAATTTCACTGCACTCCCCTAACTATTAGTAAATAAACTATATATGGATTCTAGACTACCCAATTCTGTAGAATCGGGCCGCCATCTAGTGATCACAAATATATATATGTGATCACAAATATGCCCCACTCGGCTCCCGGCTACCTCGCGCCTGCTCCGTGCGCCGCTATTCTAATTGGTCGCTCGGGGCTGCCGGCGACCAATCAGAATAGCGCCGCGCTTTATGGCGCCATACTTCAAATACACTGTACTCAGTGTATTTTAAATATGGCGGCATAGCGCTGAAGGCGCCGACCAATCAGAATAACGGCGGGCGCTATGCCGCCATATTTGAAAAACACTGAGTACAGTGTATTTGAAGTATGGCGTCATACAGCGCGCCTATTCTGATTGGTCGCCGCGTTGAGCGTGCCGACCAATCAGAATAGCGCCGCCAGCTATGGCGCCATCTTTGAAATACACTGTACTCAGTGTATTTGAAGTATGGCGCCATAAAGCGCGGCGCTTTTCTGATTGGTCGCGCAATTCCGCTATATTTGAAATACACTGAGTACAGTGTATTTGAAGGATGGCGCCATACAGCGCGCAGCTATTTTGATTGGTCGGCGAGCTGAATGCGGCGACCAATCAGAATAGCGGCGAGCTGTATGGCGCCATCCTTCAAATAGACTGTACTCAGTGTATTTCAAATATGGCGGCATAGGGCGCCCGCTATTCTGATTGGTCGGCGTCTTCAGCGGTGCGACCAATCAGAATAGCGGCGCGCTGTATGGCGCCATACTTCAAATACACTGTAGTCAGTATATTTAAAATATGGCGGCATAGCAGCCGCCGCTATTCTGATTTGTCGGCGCCGTTCAGCGCGGCGACCAATCAGAATAGCGGCGCGCTGTATGGCGCCATACTTCAAATACACTGACTACAGTGTATTTCAAATATGGCGGCATAGGGCGCCCGCTATTCTGATTGGTCGGCGTCTTCAGCGGTGCGACCAATCAGAATAGCGGCGCGCTGTATGGCGCCATACTTCAAATACACTGTAGTCAGTATATTTAAAATATGGCGGCATAGCAGCCGCCGCTATTCTGATTTGTCGGCGCCGTTCAGCGCGCCGACCAATCAGAATAGCGGCGCGCGCTATGCCGCCATATTTGAAATGCACTGTAGTCAGTGTGTTTGAAGTATGGCGCCATAGCTGGCGGCGCTATTCTGATTGGTCGGCGCGCTGAATGCGGTGACCAATCAGAATAGCGGCGGGCGCTATGACGCCATATTTGAAATACACTAAGTGCCTCTGCCCGCGGCCGCTCCTTCCTCTGCCCGCGGCCGCTCCAGCCTCTGCCCGCGGCCGCTCCTTCCTCTGCCCGCGGCCGCTCCTTCCTCTGCCTGCGGCCGCTTCAGCCTCTGCCCGCGGCCGCTCCAGCCTCTGCTCGTGGCCGCTCCAGCCTCTGCCCGTGGCCGCTCCAGCCTCTGCCCGTCCTCTGCCCTCCTCACCCGTCCTCTGCCCTCCTCACCCGTCCTCTTCCCTCCTCACCCGTCCTCTTCCCTCCTCACCCGTCCTCTGCCCTCCTCACCCGTCGTCTGCCCTCCTCACCCGTCCTCATCCGTCCTCACCCCTCCAGCCTCCCCTTTCCTCACCCCTCCAGCCTCCGCTTTCCTCACCCCTCCAGCCTCCGCTTTCCTCACCCCTCCAACCTCCGCTTTCCTCACCCCTCCAACCTCCGCTTTCCTCACCCCTCCAGCCTGCGCTTTCTTCACCCCTCCAGCCACCGCACTCAGTGCTAACCACTGAGCCACTGCACTCAGTGCTAACCACTGAGCCACTGCACTCAGTGCTAACCACTGAGCCACCGCACTCAGTGCTAACCACTGAGCCACCGCACTCAGTGCTAACCACTGAGCCACCGCACTCAGTGCCAACCACTGAGCCACCGCACTCAGTGCCAACCACTGAGCCACCGCACTCAGTGCCAACCACTGAGCCACCGCACTCAGTGCCAACCACTGAGCCACCGCGCTCAGTGCCAACCACTGAGCCACCGCGCAGTGCTTACCACCACTGAGCCACCGCGCAGTGCTTACCACCACTGAGCCACCGCGCAGTGCTAACCACTGAGCCCCCACGCAGTGCTAACCACTGAGCCACCGCGCAGTGCTAACCACTGAGCCACCGTATACTCTGCTACCCACTGAGCCACCGTATACTCTGCTACCCACTGAGCCACCTGTATACACACAATTAATTTCACCGCACTCCCCTAACTATTAGTAAATAAACTATATATGGATATATATATATATATAATGTATGTGTGTGATCATAATTACATATTTACACACACATATATAGATGTATTATATTAGTATATATGTGTGTGCATGCGTATATGTATGTATGTGTATATATATATATATAAGTATGTATATATGTATATGTATATGTATGTATATATGTATATGTATATGTATGTATATATGTATATGTGTATGTATATGTATGTATGTATATGTATGTATGTATGTATATACAGTGCCTACAATTAGTATTCAACCCCCTGCAGATTTAGCTGGTTGACACATGCGGAATTAACTTGGCATTGTGACATTTGGACTGTAGATCAGCCTGGAAATGCACTGCAGCCAAAAAGATTTTTTACATTTTTTTTTTTTTTTTTTTTTTAAAGCGTTAAAAGTTAATTCAGAGGGTCATTTATTATTCAACCCCTCAAACCACCAGCATTCTGTTTGGTCCCCCTAAAGTATTAAGAAGTAGTTCAGGCACAAAGAACAATGAGCCTCACATGTGTGGTTTAATTATCTCTTTTGCCAGCCTTTTCTGACTATTTAAGACCCTCCCCAAACTTGTGAACAGCACTCATACATGGTCAACATGGGAAAGAAAAAGGAGCATTCCAAGGCCATCAGAGACAAGATCGTGGAGGGTCACAAGACTGGCAAGGGGTACAAAACTCTTTCCAAGGAGTTGGGCCTACCTGTCTCCACTGTTGGGAGCATCATCCGGAAGTGGAAGGCTTATGGAACTACTGTTAGCCTTCCACGGCCTGGACAGCCTTTGAAAGTTTCCTCCCGTGCCGAGGCCAGGCTTGTCTGAAGAGTCAAGGCTAACCCAAGGACAACAAGGAAGTAGCTCCGGGAAGGTCTCATGGCAGTGGGGTTTCAGTCAATACCATAAGTAATGTACTCCATCGCAATGGTCTCCGTTCCAGACGAGCCCGTAAGGTACCTTTACTTTCAAAGCATCATGTCAAGGCTCGTCTACAGTTTGCTCATGATCACTTGGAGGACTCTGAGACAGACTGGTTCAAGGTTCTATGGTCTGATGAGACCAAGATCGAGATCTTTGGTGCCAACCACACACGTGACGTTTGGAGACTGGATGGCACTGCATACGACCCCAAGAATACCATCCCTACAGTCAATCATGGTGGTGGCAGCATCATGTGGGGCTGTTTCTCAGCCAAGGGGCCTGGCCATCTGGTCCGCATCCATGGGAAGATGGATAGCACGGCCTACCTGGAGATTTTGGCCAAGAACCTCCGCTCCTCCATCAAGGATCTTAAGATGGGTCGTAATTTCATCTTCCAACAAGACAACGACCCAAAGCACACAGCCAAGAAAACCAAGGCCTGGTTCAAGAGGGAAAAAATCAAGGTGATGGAGTGGCCTAGTCAGTCTCCTGACCTTAACCCAATTGAAAACTTGTGGAAGGAGCTCAAGATTAAAGTCCACATGAGACACCCAAAGAACCTAGATAACTTGGAGAACATCTGCATGGAGGAGTGGGCCAAGATAACGCCAGAGACCTGTGCCGGCCTGATCAGGTCTTATAAAAGACGATTATTAGCTGTAATTGCAAACAAGGGTTATTCCACAAAATATTAAACCTAGGGGTTGAATAATAATTGACCCACACTTTTATGTTTAAAATTTATTAAAATTCAACTGAGCAACATAACTTTTTGGTTTGTAAGATTTATACTTCTGTTAATAAAGCCTACTCTCGTTTGCAGTTTGAAGGCTCTAACTTATTTGCTTCTTATCAAACCACCTAAATCTGCAGGGGGTTGAATACTACTTGTAGGCACTGTATATCTATTATATAATTGCCGTAACTGACTTCCGTCGGAGCGGCGCAACTTCCGGTGGCTTGGTTAGCGAGTCCAGGGTGCTTCTCCTGGACTCTGTCCGTGGCCGCATAGCGGCCACGGCGACTCACGAAGCAATACCCGCAAAGCGGGCATTGCGAGTCGCTGCTAACCAAGCCACAGAAGCCCATACTACTGTAGTGTACACCGCTATAGTATACTACAGTCCCATGCCCATAAGCGCCATGGGACTGTAGTATACCATCGCGCTGTACACTACAGCCCCCTGCCGCTCTAAGCCACTACGCGCTGTACACTACAGCCCCCTGCCCCCGCGCCCCCTGCCCCCGCACCCCTACACCATAAGCCCCGACCCGCCGCACCTATGCCCCTACCCCGTAAACCCCGTCGCAGCCCCGACCCGCCGCACCTATGCCCCTACCCCGTAAGCCGCACCTATGCCCCTACCCCGTAAGCCCTGTCGCACCTAACCCTCTACACCGCTATAGTATACTACAGTCCCCTGCCCATAAGCGCCATGGGACTGTACTATACCATCGCGCTGTACACTACAGCCCCCTGCCGCCCTAAGCCCATACGACTGTAGTGTACACCGCTATAGTATACTACAGTCCCATGCCCATAAGCGCCATGGGACTGTAGTATACCATCGCGCTGTACACTACAGCCCCCTGCCGCCGCACCCCAACACACTAAGCCCCGACCCGCCGCACCTATGCCCCTACCCCCTAAGCCCCGCAGCCTCCTAAGCTCCCGCCGCCAAGCCCCCACCCGCCGCACCTAAACCCCTACCCCCTAAGTCCGCCGCACCCCTACAACCTAAGCCGCCCTAACCCCTAACCCACTACTCCGCCGCCGAAGCCCCTACCCCCTGCCGCCCTAACCCACTACCCCGCCGCAGCCACTACCCTCTGCCGCAAGCCCCTACCCCCTGCCGCCCTAACCCACTACCCCGCCGCACCCACTACACTCTGCCGCACCTAACCCCTAAGCCACTACCCCGCCGCCGAAGCCCCTACCCCCTGCCGCCCTAACCCACTACCCCGCCGCAAGCCGCTACCCCCTGCCGCCCTAACCCCTAAGCCACTACCCCGCCGCCCAAGCCCCTACCCCCTGCCGCCCTAACCCACTACCCCGCCGCAGCCACTACCCTCTGCCGCAAGCACCTACCCTCTAAGCCGCACCTAACCCCCTACCCCCGATTCCGCACCTAAACCCCTACCCCCCCTGTCCCCTAAGCTCCGCCGCACCTAAGTCCCTATCCCCTAAGCCCCGCAGCCTCCTAAGCTCACACCGCTAACACCTAAAGCCCTACACCCGAAGCCCCCGCCGTCCCCTAACCTAACGCCCCCGTCGATCACTTACATGCCTTCTTAGTCATCTGATCGTCCGTCCGATCCACAATCCATTCGTCCGGCCAGCCATCCTCTTCCTCCGGCCCCGCCGCTCTTCTCTCTTCTTTCCGCCATCTCCGGCTCTTCGTCCGGCCCCCGGGCTCTTCTGTCTTCTTTCCGCCAACTTCCATCTCCGACGTCCTCTTCACTTCTCATTAAGATACAATGGACGCAAAATCTGCCATTGTATCTCAATGAGATGTGAGCTGCTCTTCTGATTGGTCGCTCTCTAATGCCCTCAGCCAATCAGAAGAGCAGCTCAGATCCCATTGAAATACATTAGCGGTGGGTCGCCGATTTTATGGCCGCCCACCTGGTTCTATTTGTCGGCCCTAAAATCGCGGACACACCGCTAATGCATGTCTATGGCCAGTCCGCCCCATTTCGGATTGAACGCAGACCAATCACAATTCGAGCTCACTGCCCATAGACATGCATTAGCGGTGTGTCCGCGATTTTAGGGCCGACAAATAGAACCAGGTCGCCGGCCATAAAATCGCCGACACACCGCTAATGTATTTCAATGGAAAAAAATTAATTTAATAATAAAAAAAAAAAAAAAAAAAATAATAAATAAATAAATAAAAAATAAACGGACCTGAAAGAGAACTGGGTCTCAGCCTAAATAATAAATTTAATAATAAAACAAATAATTTAAAAATAATTTAAAAATAATTAAATTTCAGCGGACCTGAATGAGAACTGTGTCTCAGCCTAAATAATAAATTAAATAATAAAAAAAATAATTAAAAAATAATTTAAAAATAATTAAATTTCAGCGGGCCTGAATGAGAACTGTGTCTCAGCCTAAATAATAAATTAAATAATAAAAAAAATAATTAAAAAATAATTTAAAAATAATTAAATTTCAGCGGACCTGAATGAGAACTCTGTCTCAGCCTAAATAATAAATTAAATAATAAAAAAAATAATTAAAAAATAATTTAAAAATAATTAAATTTCAGCGGACCTGAATGAGAACTGTGTCTCAGCCTAAATAATAAATTAAATAATAAAAAAAATAATTAAAAAATAATTTAAAAATAATTAAATTTCAGCGGACCTGAATGAGAACTGTGTCTCAGCCTAAATAATAAATTAAATAATAAAAAAAATAATTTAAAAATAATTTAAAAATATTAAAATTTCTGCGCACCTGAATGAGAACTGTGTCTCAGCCTAAATAATAAATTTAATAATAAAAAAAAAAAATAAAAAATAATTAAAAAATAATAAAATTTCACCGGACCTCTAAGAGAACTGTGTCTCAGCCTAAATAATAAATTTAATAATAAAAAAATAAAATAAAAAATAATTGAAAAATTATAAAGAATTCAATAAAAATTAATAAATAAAAAAAAAAAAAAAAAATTATTTTTTTTCTTTTTGGATTCTTTTTATGATCTATCTAGCTACCTCTATCTATTTACAATTATACATTTAAAAATACATAAAAATAAACATACATACATACAAAATAAAAAACTTTTTTACCGAAAATATCCGACCCACGTGTCCGAAAATACAACCACAAGGCCGGCCATATATTTTCCGACATACCGCTAATGTATGTCTATAGGAAGTGAGCTCGAATTCAGATTGCTCGGCGTTAGCACATACCGACCAATGAAAAGAGCACCTCACTTCCTATTCACATACATAGCGGTGTCTCGGCCATTTTATGGCCGGGCCCCTGCGTCTATTTTCGGTCACGGGAGTCGGCTCTTATTCGTCGTTCCACAGGCCCGCAAACTCGCATTCAGCGGTTCGCGGACATTGGTCGCGTCTTACCAACGACTCGCAATGATTATGAGTCGTTGCTAATACGCTACCTATCGCCGCGAATCGCTGATTCCCAGTTTCCGGCCCCGTCGAATGATGCCTCTGAGCCGAGTCGCCTGGCCGGAAATAGAACCAGGGGCTCGGCCTGAAAATCGCCTCCTTTGTCTATCTATTCTATCTATCTCGATAGAAAGCCGCCGTCCAATCACAATCGCCGCGCCTTTTTTGAAAATACATAGCGACCAATCACATTCATGGCGCCAGCTTTCTGAAGTTGCCGCCCTCCAATCAGATAAGCCCGCTTATTTATAGCGGCAATTTTGAATCTTCTACCTCTTTGAATCCTCTTTGTGGGAGAACTAGAACCTATCGCTGGACTATCTGTTGGATTATATTTCTGCCAAGAAATCCATCCTTCGTGACGGTCTTTCAAGGACAACGAGAAGCTACCGCTGGACCATCTGATCGACTACATTTCAGCCGAGATATCCATCCTTCGTGCGGGACGTCGGGAAGCAAGCGCCGGATCGGGATCTGCGATTGATCAGCTAAGATATCCTTTTGACAATCTACCTTTTCACATCAGAGCCTATAGTCCTGATGTGGAGTTTTATTTTCACCTTTTTTACTATCTTTATTTTCACCACTTTTAGTATTTTGCGCCATGCAGCGCCAATCGGCGCTGCATGGAGCGTGCGCCGCAGTTCGGACACTTCGCCGCTGCAAGCGCCGACTTCTGCGCTACAAGCGCAAACTTCGGCGCTTCTAGCGGCCTCCGTGGTCTATGAGACCGCTGTGTCCGAACACACATTCAGGCGCCGACCGTACAACTCGCCGCTCTAAGATGGCGGACGCGAAATCTTCATTCATAAAATGCCGGTAGACTTCAGCCGCCGTGTGATTGGCCAGCGGAATCTTCATACACATGGCGCCGTCAATCCGGTTGGTCGGCGCTATTGTGTGAAGATGCCGCTGTCCTATCATAACTCAGCGGGGCGGAGCTATAGACTTCCAGTCTCCCGAACACCGTGTCCGAAAATCGCACCAGCGCCTCGGCAAGGAAAGTTCCGTGCATTTTCATAATTCGCGCCCCGATTGTCATTGGATGCCGACTTCCCATAGACATCCATTGAGAAATGAGGCGCGATTGTGATTGGTTGTTGTTTATGGCGCTTTGATTCCGATTGGTCAGCGCACAGCGGGGACTTCGGAACTTTTCTTGCCGAGCGCCTGGTGCGATTTTCGGATATGCCGTTCGCCCGCCTGGAAGTTTGTAGCTCCGCCCCGCTGAGTTGTGATTGGGCAGCGGCATCTTCACACAATAGCACCAACCAACCGGATTCACGGCGCCATGTTTATGAAGTTTTCCCTGCCCAATCACACCGCAGCTGGCGTCTGCCGGCTTTTTATTAATGAACTTTTCGCGTCCGCCATCTTAGAGCGGGAAATTTGAATTTGTGAACTATGTAAAAGTTAAAAAGCTGTTTTCACAGTACTATCTCACATCAGACTATATATTCCTAATGCCTAGGCTTATATTAACCCCTTCTTTATACTAATTTAATATTAGTTACATTTCACCATAGTGCCCTCCTTTTTTTCATACTATATTAACCCCTTCTATTCTAATACTGCTCCACTTGCTATCTCACTATGTGCTGTACTAAGGCCATTTTCACATTAACCCCTTACATTCTATTTGTACTCCAATTGCTATCTCACTATCTGCTGTACTACGGCCATTTTTATATTAACCCCTTCCATTCTATTAGTGCTACACTGCCTATCTCACTATGTGCTGTACTACGCCCTTTTTTATATTAACCCTTTCTATTCTATTAGTGCTACACTGCCTATCTCACTATCTGCTGTACTACGGCCATTTTAATATTAACCCTTTCTATTCTATTACTCCTACACTGCGTATCTCACTATCTGCTGTACTACGGCCATCTTAATATTAACCCCTTCCATTCTATTAGTGCTACACTGTCTATCTCACTATGTGCTGTACTACGGCCTTTTTTATATTAACCCTTTCTATTCTATTAGTGCTACACTGCCTATCTCACTATCTGCTGTACTAAGGCCATTTTTATATTAACCCTTTCTATTCTATTAGTGCTACACTGCCTATCTCACTATGTGCTGTACTACGGCCTTTTTTATATTAACCCCTTTTATTCTATTAGTGCTACACTGCCTATCTCACTATCTGCTGTACTACGGCCTTTTTTATATTAACCCTTTCTATTCTATTACTGCTACACTGCCTATCTCACGATCTGCTGTACTACGGCCATTTTTATATTAACCCCTTCTATTCTATTAGTGCTACACTGCCTATCTCACTATGTGCTGTACTACGGCCTTTTTTATATTAACCCATTCTATTTGTGCTACACTCTTTATCTCACTATGTGCTGTAGTACGCCCTTTTTTATATTAACCCATTCTATTCTATTAGTGCTCCACTTGCTATCTCACTATCTGCTGTACTAAGGACATTTTAACATTAACCTCTTCTATGCCTTTTCTATTTTAGTTGCACCATGACTATTTTATAGGGTTTAAACTCATACATTAACCCCTTCTATTCTGTTTGCTATTCAATAACTGTGTCACTATGTGCTGGACATCTGCGATTTTACAACTTCACCCCACAAGTGATTAAAAAAACCCATCTGCTGCGATTGCCGATTAAACCTTGCACTTGCGGCGCTGTTGCGGGAATCCCCATATAAACTATAGGGACACTTGCGGCAGGTGCGGCAAGTTCGTTTATTTTTCTGGCAACACTTGCCGCAAGTGCAAAACTGCACCTGCCGCAAGTCCCCTTATGGTTTCTATAGGGATTACCGCTACCCCGCCCCCGCAAGTGCAATGTTAATGTCGCTATCGCAGCAGATGCATTTTTTTCACTGCATCTATCGCAATTTTATCGAAAGAGCTGATGTGAAAGGGCTCTAAGCCAATTTGTACATTAACCCGTTCTATTTCTGCCCCACTTGCTATCTCACTATGTGGTCCACTAAGGCCATTTATATATTATCCTCTTCTATGCCATTTGCCATTTTGTTTTCCGACACTATGTTTTATAGGGTTTGAAATGCTACATTAACCCCCTACTTTCGGTTTGCTATTCACTAACTGTGTTACTAGGTGCTGTACTCAGGACATTTGCTAATTAAACTCTTCTATACTATTTGTTATTTATTTTCTCATCCACACTGTTTTCTAGGATGTAAGTGGTACATTAACGTCTTCTATTGTTTTGCCTATTCACTGTCTATGTCACTATGTGGTCTACTATTGGCATTTCATTACTAAATACTTTAATACTATTTTTATTTTTATTAATCGTCCAGTATTTTTTATGCGTGCCAATGCTATATTAACTCCTTACAGGCTCTTTGATTTTTTTTTTGGAGTTAGGAGTCAGTCATCACACTGTTAGGAGTACGTTTACCCATTATATGTCAATTTTTAATATTTTTCATACTAATGACTCTGTAGCACTACTACCTGTCTTATATTTAACAGTTTGGTGGTAATGCTACCTGCCCAGTTCACATCAGCGGTTATTTGAAATCGCGCCAGATGTCCTGACAGAATCGCATCAGCTCGGTTTGCTGCATTGCCACCGCATAACTGCTGCACTTGCGGTGTCGTTCCGCTAATCCCCATAGTAAGTATAGGGGAACTTGCCACAGGTCCCGCCACCATAAAAAGCGTGGTCACCCATCGGTTTTTTTTCCATACAGCACCTGCTACAAGTGCAAAACCCAAATTGCTGCACCTGCTGCAAATAAATAGATACTGACTATTATGGCGATTATAATGACTATGGGGATTCACTTAACTGCCTGCAAGTCCTGCAGTTATGCTGTGGGTATGCGCCACATCTGGCAGATGCTGTTTTTTCAACTGTTATGATGCTATTTGAAATTAACGCTCATGTCAAAGTCTGTCATCCCAGTAGGACATTCACTACTTTTACATACCTAATATTTTACACTCTATTTCTGACTGGGTCCCCTTTCACACGTCCATTGTATATGCACATTTACATACTTCCATAACATGGGCTAAGATTTAAATTTTAAACGTGACTTCTCCATACCTGTCACCAGGCCTGCAGTTGCGTCACGTTACACTACATCACCGCATTTACGTTACTTTTTACATTGACCTGCCTCTTTCAATATCTCATACGCAAGTTGCCTTATTTCTTTTTTCACCCTGCTTTGTCACATTCTGCCATTTTATACTTCACGTTAAGGCCGATGTTTCCCCTACTCCACCAACAAAAATAAAAATCACTACTTCTGCTATAATACCAAAATCTTCAGTTCTTGGTATAAATTAACCCTAACTCTGCCATTTTTCAACACCTTATGAAACAACAACCTTGCTGGTGCTTATGCAGAAATTGATGTCATCCTGGTTCTATTAACGCTTTTATTACAATGTTGAAAATTTGCTTTGATACCGCGTATCGGAAACGGCCCTTACATCCATCTGTTTTGCCTTCACGGCAGTTTTTAAGGCATTTTAAACACACTCATTGCCATTCAATATTCCATACAGTAAACATCATTACATCTTTGTTTGTTACTTTAAAGAAGTCTATCATTTCATTCTAACAGGTTTTGGAAATACATACTTTAGTTTTATTGTTTTTGTCTGTTTACACAGTTATTATTCATTGTTTCCTTAACTAACACACTCTAGCTCATTTTGGATTTGATTCACTGACTATTCTTACTAAGATGAGCTCTCCAACACAAAATATCGCTCTTGCCAAGGAGGCTGCATCTACACCAAAGAAGAAGCGTGCAGACGAGACTTTGGAAGAGAGACGCGTCGGTTAGATCAAGATAAGGCTGCTAAAGCTAAACGCATTGCAGAGGAGAGTTTGGAAGAGAAACGTGTTCGGTTAGATCTGCGTAAGGCTTCTAAGGCGAAACGTACTGCAAAGGAGACTTCAGAAGAGAGGCGTCTTCGCTTAGATAGTGATAAGGCTGCTAAGGCAAAACGCCTTGCTGAAGAGACCTTAGAAAGGAGACGTATTCGCTTAGATCGTGTTAAGGCTGCTCACGCCAAACGTATTGCAAATGAGACTTCTGCAGAGAGACGTATTCGGTTAGATAGGGTTAAGGCTGCTAAACTCAAACGGTTTGGTAAACTCTCTTCTCCACTGAGACGTTTTCGGTTGGATGCTGCGAAGACTGCTTTACATACACGTATTTCGGAAGTGTCTTCTGAAAAAACAAGCCAACGAATGGAAACAAGAGCCATGACTGCGCGTTCCACATGCAAACAAACAAAAATTCCTGTCACTGAAGAACCGTCTGACACACATGCTACTCCAGCCTCTTCGTGTACTGACATTCTACCAAGTGAACTGCCTTTAACACCTCCCATTACCTCAATGGAAATCAAAAAAGGAAAGGTTCGCAAGGTGTCTGTGCGTATGCGCAAGAAGGGTGTGGAGGAGAGTTCTGAAGAAAGACGACTTCCCTTGGACAAGGAAAAGGCTGCTTTGAAAACACCGGTTTCAATAAAGTCTTTAGAAGGAAGGACAGAAATATTAGGCACAAAATCAATGCCTGTCCCTCAACGACGCAAACAGAAAAAGTTAATGCCTGTAGGAGATCCGTCTGATCCTCAGACTGCTGCCATCTCTTCGTCTGATCCTCAGACTGCTGCCACCTATGAAGAAGTAAGTTCTGGACTGGACCAAGGAAATGCAGTGGATGTGGCGTATATGGACTTTTCAAAAGCTTTTGATACGGTGCCACACAAAAGGTTGATACATAAAATGAGGGCAATGGGGATAGGGGAAAATATGTGTAAGTGGGTTAAGAACTGGCTTAGTGATAGGAAACAAAGGGTGGTTATTAATGGAACACACTCAGAATGGGTCACAGTTAACAGTGGGGTAGCACAGGCGTCAGTGTTGGGCCCGCTTCTATTTAATATATTTATTAATGACCTTGTAGGGGCATACAGAGTAGAATCTCAATATTTGCAGATGACACTAAACTCTGCAGGGTAATCAATACAGAGGAGGACAATTTTATATTACAGGAGGATTTATGTAAACTAGAAGCTTGGGCTGCTAAATGGCAAATGCGCTTTAATGGGGATAAATGTAAAGTCATGCACTTGGGCAGAGGAAACAAAGGGTATAATTATGTGCTTCATTATAAAACACTGGGCAAAACTATCACTGAAAAAGACCTGGGTGTATGGGTAGATGACAAACTCACATTTAGTGGCCAGTGTCAGGCAGCTGCTGCAAAGGCAAATAAAATAATGGGATGTATTAAAAGAGGCATAGATGCTCATGAGGAGAACATAATTTTACCTCTATACAAGTCACTAGTGCGACCACACTT
This sequence comes from Allobates femoralis, assembly GCA_033576535.1. Lineage (NCBI taxonomy): Eukaryota > Metazoa > Chordata > Amphibia > Anura > Aromobatidae > Allobates > Allobates femoralis. The sequence goes on from JARQOC010000001.1 coordinate 401,243,997, forward strand.
AGAATACTGTGTACAATTCTGGTCTCCGGTGTATAAGAAAGACATAGCTGAACTAGAGCGGGTCCAGAGAAGAGCGACAAAAGTTATTAGAGGACTAAGGGGTCTGCAATACCAAGACAGGTTATTAAACTTGGGGTTATTTAGCTTGGAAAAACGAAGGCTTAGGGGTGATCTTATAATAATGTACAAATATATGAGGGGGCAGTACAGAGACCTTTCTAATGATCTCTTTACTCTTAGGCCTGAGACTGGGACAAGGGGGCATCCTCTACGTCTGGAGGGAAGAAGGTTTAATCATAATCACAGACGCGGATTCTTTACTGTAAGAGCAGTGAGACTATGGAACTCTCTGCCACATGATGTTGTAATGAGTGAGTCACTACTAACATTTAAGAGGGGCCTGGATGCCTTTCTTGAAAACTATAATATTACCAGTTATACATACTAGATTCTTTGATAGGGCGTTGATCCAGGGAATTAGTCTGATTGCCGTATCTGGAGTCAGGAAGGAATTTTTTCCCCCAATGTGGAGATTAGTGTTGCCACATGGGTTTTTTTTGCCTTCCTCTGGATCAACATGTTAGGCTATGGGTTGAACTAGATGGACTTAAAGTCTTCCTTCAACCTTAAAACTATGTTACTATGTTACTATGTTACCTCTTCGTCTGATCCTCAGACTGCTGCCACCTCTTCGTCTGATCCTCAGACTGCTGCCACCTCTTCATCTGATCCTCAGACTGCTGCCACCTCTTTGTCTGATGCTCAGACTGCTGCCACTCATCCTCTGTGTTTCTGATGCTCAGACTGCTGCCACCTCTTTGTCTGATGCTCAGACTGCTGGCACCTCTTTGTCTGCTCAGACTGCTGCCACCTCTTCTTCTACTATCTTGACTACAACTGAACAGCCTTTACCGCATCGCAAGGCCACATCAAAACGAAAACACTGTGCTGAGGAGACGCCATACAGCAAACAGTGTAAAATTTTGAGGCTTAAAAGGAAAAGACAGATGCGTCAAGATACAGATTCTCCTACGTCTAGACAAGTCCGCTTGGCCAATTTGGCTACATTACGTCGTGAAGAACGCCAAACTTCTTCTTCCACTTCTATATTGCAAGAGGCAGAACGGAATATATATTCCACTTCTTCATTTATTGAATGTTTGGAATCTACATCCCTTCCACGTCTCATTTATGTAGGATTACATAATAAACTTCTACGTTTATTCTATTCACCTCTCATACATCAAATGGGATTTATTGATCAGGATCATGTTATTGTAGAACATTTCTGTGGTTTCATGAATGTAATATGTGAACATTGTGAGGCTCGACATTTTACTGCTGAACGACCATCAGATCAACAGTTTACTCTTTGTTGCCACAAGGGAAAAGTAAATGTACCATTACCTCAATACCTGCACGTGTTCCAACGCCTTCTGAAAGGAGAGAGTGAGTACAGTCAAAATTTGATGGAGAATATAAGGAGCATTAATAGTTCTTTTGCTTTTGCCTCCATGGGTGCCCATGTTTCTCTACCTCTTGGACATGGCCCATACTGCTTCCGTATTCATGGGCAAATTTATCATCGCACTGGAACACTCCATCCTGCTCAAGATCAACCTCCAGCATATGCACAATTGTACATTTTAGATACTGCAAGCGCTGTAGAACAACGTATACAGTCTCCAGAAAATGTGAAATATAATCCTACTTTAATGAGCATCATTGCTCTTCAATTGGATAATATTAATCCCTTTGTTTCGGCCTACAAAATGCTACGTCACGTTGAATTAGAAGAAGAACACAAGGCAAGAGAACATGGCACCGTCATGCCAAATATTATCATGGCCATTAAACAAGACAGAGGCCAAGACCCGAGACGCTATAACAATCCTACTGACAATGAAGTTGCTGTGGTCTTTGAAAATGCTGATGGAGAGCCACCATTCAATAGAGACATTTTAATTCATTTGAAACCTGATCCAAATAACCCCTTGGCCCCCAAAACACAGCAAGTCAGTATTCTACACAGCAATTTAGATGCATTACTCTATCCTTTATTTTTCCCTCATGGAGAACAAGGCTGGCATGAGGGACTCAAGCATCAAGGCAAAAGTCAACGCCGGGTTACACAGCTCCAGTATTACTGCTATTTGCTGTCTGTACGGAATCAGTTCAATCCTGTCCTGAATGGTGGCAAACTAACACAGCAGTACTTAGTGGATGCGTATGTGAAAATCGAGGCTAATCGCTTAAATTTTATCCGTCATCATCAAAAGGATTTAAAAGTGGAGGATTATTGCGTACTCCAGGAACATCTCCTGAAACAATCTGTTGAGAAAGGTATTCCCATTGGCAAGACAGTGATTTTACCATCTTCCTTTGAAGGCAGTCCCAGAAACATGCAGCAACGCTATCAGGATGCCATGGCTATTGTCACTAAATTTGGACGACCAGATCTTTTTGTAACCATGACCTGTAATCCTAAATGGAGGGAGATTACAAACAATTTAGAGCCATGGCAGCGTGTGGAACATAGACCTGATTTAGTCGCCCGTGTCTTCAGAATTAAACTGGAAGCCCTATTAAAAGAAATTAACACTGGATTATTTGGCAAAGTTTGTGCAATGGTTCATGTGATTGAATTCCAAAAGCGTGGCCTACCACACGCTCACATTTTGATCATTCTGGATAGCAAATCCAAACTAAGAACTGAGGTTGAAGTGGATAATATAGTTTGGGCTGAGATCCCTGATCCAGAAGAATACCCTCTGCTCCATGACATTGTGATGCAACACATGATTCATGGACCCTGTGGACAACACAACCCCAATTCTCCATGTATGGATCTTGGCAAGTGTAAGAAAGGTTTTCCTAAAGATTTCCAACCAAGAACACTCATAGCTAAGGATGCATACCTTACTTATCAAAGAAAGGAAGGATCATCCTTTCAAATCCGTTCAAAGATGATTGATAATTCTTGGGTTGTTCCCTATAACCCTTACCTACTATTAACATACAAGTGTCATATTAATGTTGAGGTATGTGCTTCCATTCAAAGTGTAAAATACCTATTCAAATATGTCTATAAAGGACATGATAAAGCCAATCTTGAAATTTGTCAAACCAATATCCACCATGATGAAACACATCAATTCATGGATTCAAGATACGTGAGTGCACCGGAGGCAGCTTGGCGAATATTTGCTTACCCGATGCATAGACAATCTCACTCCATTATTCGCCTGGCCGTACATCTCCCACATTCTCAACCACTTTATTTTCATGAGGATGACTCTGTTGATGACATCAGTTACACAATGCACAGAAAATCTACTCTTATGGGCTACTTTGAGCTGAATGAGACTGACCCGCATGCTCATGATTACTTCTACCGCCAAATTCCAGAGCACTATGTTTGGAAAGAAGGTGCATGGGAAATTAGAAAGCGAGGAGGTTCTTCAGTGATTGGAAGAATGTATACTGTCAGTATGAAAGATCAAGAACGGTACTATTTAAGGTTGTTGTTACTGCATGTCAAAGGAGCAACAAGTTTTGACAACATTAAGACTGTTAATGAAGTGACATACCCAACTTTCAAAGAGGCAGCATTAGCTCTTGGATTGCTCTTCGATGACACTGTTTGGAGAAATACTTTATTGGATGCCTGTGTTCTCAACATGCCTGCACAGCTTCGTGATATGTTCGCATATATATGTATTTTTGGTCCTCCAGCTCATCCAATGGAGTTGTGGAAAGAATTTAAACAAGACTTTATCCAAGACTACTGCCATGCATATCACTCCAACACTGAGGAGTGTGAGAATTGTGAAGGATATGCTATGACTGATGTCCAAACTATTCTAAAATTTCATGGCAAAACTTTTACTGATTTTAATCTACCACGACCAAAAAGAAAGCCATACATCCCTCCACTATACAACAAGGATGATGAGTTAAGAAGAGCTCAGCAAATGAAAGCTACTTTAAATGACCAACAACTTTTGGCCTATGATGCGATCAATCAAGCTTTACACGATAGAAGTGGACAACCTAAGTGCTTTTTCATTGACGGTCCAGGTGGCAGTGGCAAAACATATCTGTATGATTTATTAATTCATGAACTAAGAGGAGAAGGCGAAATTGTCTCACCTGCAGCCAGTACAGGGATTGCAGCTAACTTACTGCAAGGAGGTAGAACCATCCATTCGCTTTACGGAATACCAATTCCAATCAATGAAACTTCCGTTTCAAGGATTAAAAATGATACAGATGCTGCACAATATTTGAAAAGAACCAAACTTTTCATTATTGACGAGTCCACTCTGTTATCTAAATATGCATTGCATGTGATAGATCAACTTTTACGGGATGTCATGACAACAGATATTTCCAAGAAAAATACAACACCTTTTGGAGGAAAAGTCATTGTTCTAGGAGGAGACTTTCGACAGTGTCTGCCTATCATCCCACATGGTACAAGAACTGACATTATAGAGAGTTGTATTAAATACTCACGACAATGGCAGCTTTTCACTCAATTGCCACTCTTCAACAATATGCGCTCCATTGATCCTGATTATAGCCATTGGTTACTTCAACTGGGAAATGGTGAATTGTCCAATGATTTCAACCTTGGAGATGATACCATTGAAATCCCACAAGACATGATCTGCACTGGCTCAATTATACTTGCTATATTTGGTGAAAACATTGTCATTGATGTAGATAACAATGAAAGCATTCAGATTGCTGCATCACATGCCATTCTTTGCCCTAAAAATGACCATGTGGATATGGTGAACTCTAAGGTCATGGATTGCATTGCTGGTGAATACACTGAATACATTAGTGATGATTCCATTGATCCTGATGAGACTGAAGATCCAGACCAATATCCTGTGGAATTTTTAAATTCACTCACACCAACGGGAATGCCTTCTCATCGCCTCAAATTAAAAATCGGTACCATTGTCATGCTTTTGCGCAACTTTAACAGCAGAAAAGGTCTTTGCAATGGGACTCGCTTGATTGTCATTGCTTTGTTTGACAATCTGATTCAAGCAAAAGTCATTACTGGCTCTGCAGAAGGAAATGTGGTGTTTATTCCAAGGATTGATTTATCTCCATCAGAGACTGGATTACCTTTCAAGTTAAGATGTCGACAATTTCCCTTGAAGCCTGCTTTTGCCATGACCATCAACAAATCCCAAGGTCAAACACTGGAGAAAGTAGGGATTTTTTTGCCAGAACCTGTTTTTGGACATGGACAGTTATATGTGGCTTTTTCACGAGTGAAAAGGCGATGTAATGTTATGGTGAAAGTGCTGGATACACCCATTCAAGGAAAGTTGCTGCCTCATTCAGAAAAAGTCTTTACTAAAAATATTGTCTATAAGAATATTTTATCTTAAATTCTTTAGATATATATTACACTTACATACGATGCATATAACAATGAAAGCATTCACATTGCTGCATCACATGCCATTCTTTGCCCTAAAAATGTCCATGTGGAAATGGTGAACTCTCAGGTTATGGATTGCATTGCTGGTGAATACACGCAGTACATTAGTGATGATTCCATTCAGACTGAAGATTCAGACCAATATCCAGTGGAATTTTTAAATTCACTCACACCAATGGGAATGCCTTATCATCGCCTCAAATTCTAAATTGGTACCACTGTCATGATTTTGCGCACCTTTAACAGCATAAAAGGTCTTTGCAATGGGAATCGCTTCATTGTGATCACTTTGTTTGACAATCTCATTCAAGCAAAAGTCAGTTCTGGGTCTGCAGAAGGAAATGTGGTGTTTATTCAAGGATTGATTTATCTCCATCATAGACTGCCTTACCTTTTAAGTTAAGACATCGACAATTTACCGTAAAGTCTACTTTTGCCATGACCATCAACAAATCCCAAGGCCATACACTGGAGAAAGTAGGGATTTTTTGCCCAACAACTCATTTTTGGACATGGACAGTTATATGTGGCTTTTTCACGAGTGAAAAGAAGATGTATTGTTAAGGTGAAAGTACTGCATACACCCATTCAAGGAAAGTTGCTGCCTCATTCAGAAAAAGTCTTTACAAAAAATATTGTCTATAAGAATATTTTATTTTAAATTCTTTAGATATATATTACATTTACATACATGATGGATATAACAATGAAAGCATTCACATTGCTGCATCACATGACAATCTTTGTCCTAAAAATGTCCATGTGGAAATGGTGAACTCTCAGGTTATGGATTGCATTGCTGGTGAATACACTGAGTACATTAGTGATGATTCCATTCAGACTGAAGATTCAGACCAATATCCAGTGGAATTTTTAAATTCACTCACACCAATGGGAATGCCTTATCATCGCCTCAAATTACACATTGGTACGATTGTCATGCTTTTGCACACCTTTAACAGCATAAAAGGTCTTTGCAATGGGAATCGCTTCATTGTCATCACTTTGTTTGACTGTCTCATTCAAGCAAAAGTCATTACTGGGTCTGCAGAAGGAAATGTGGTGTTTATTCCAAAGATTTATTTATCTCCATCAGAGACTGCCTTACCTTTCAAGTTAAGACGTCAACAATTTCCCGTGAAGTCTACTTTTTCCATGACCATCAACAAATCCCAAGGCCATACACTGAAGAAAGTAGGGATTTTTTTGTCACAAACAGTTTTTGGACATGGACAGTTATATGTGGATTTTTCACGAGTGAAAACACGATGCAATGTTAAGGTGAAAGTGTTGGATACACCCATTCAAGTCAAATTGCTGCCCAGCAGTGAAATACTCTTTACTACAAATATTCTCTCTAATAATATTTTATTTTAAATTCTTTAGATACATATTACATTTACATACATACTTAATTTCTAATTAAATACAAATATTACAATAAATTAGTTTAGCCATAGATGTATAGCAATAGAAAAAAAAAAAATATATATTATTTGTTATACAAAAAGATATTAAAATTAGTTATTATATATACAATAGTTATTTAAGAAATATAGTCATTAGTGTTCATTTTCAATAACAATATAGTATATAGAAATATTTTAGTTTAAATTCTTTATATGCATATTACATTTAGATACATAATTATTTTCTAATTAAACAAAAATATTCCCATAAAATAGTTTAGCCATAGATGTATAGTACTAAAAAAAAAAAAAAAAATTACTTTACCCATAGATGTATAGGAATTGACCAAAAAAATGATAAAAAAATAGTTTACAAATAGATGTATAGCAATAGAAATAATCCAAAATACCAAACAAATTACTTTAGTTTTAGATAGACATTATAATTAGTTATTAAAAATAAATAGGTCTTTAATAAATATAGTCTTTAGTTTCACTTTTCACTAAAAATATAGTGTATAAAAATATTTTACTTTCAATTATTTACATACATATTCTATTTAGATACATACTTTCTAATTAAACACAAATATTACAATAATTTAATTTAGCTATAGATGTAGAAAAATAGAAATAGACAAAAATACCACAAATATTACTTTCGTTATAAAGATATTATAAATAGGTTTTAGATATAAAATAGTTATTTAAAATATATAGTACTTACTTTTTTAGCTTTTAAACTTTCTTTTTAAATTTCATTGTATATGTATATAAACACACATTTTGTAGTAGATTGTAGATGTGTATCATCTAAATGCTTGCATTTAGTGATAAGAACCTGAAGCTTCAGCAGGATAGCTGCTGCGAGATTTCATTTTCTTTTTACACAGGGTGAGGTTTTTGTGAACAGCTAAGGCTGCCTTCAGATTTGCAGATGCATCTGCAGCGTTTTGAAAATGCATCTGCAAGCATCTGCATGCAGACGGTAGACCCTATCTTTATAATGGGACGCACGGTGTCTGCAGATGCTTGCAGGCAGCCGTGCACACACATTTACTCCTATATGTGATCTGTGCGCAGGCGGATGCCTGCATACAAATCACACACTCCTAGCCTCACCAGGGATGCAACATGTCGTGTCCCTGGTGCGGAGGAGAGTCTGTGATCTGTACCCAAGCATCTGCCTGCGCAGAGATCACATATAGGAGTGAATGGGTGTGCTCGGCTGTCTGGAAGCATCTGCAGACACTGTGCGTCCCATTATAAAGATAGGGTTTACTGTCTGCATGCAGATGCATCTGTAAAATGCTGCAGATGCATCTGCAAGTCTGAAGGCAACATTAGAGACGGGTGGGACAGCTGTTCACACACATCTCTATCTTGAAGTGTGTTCTGTATATATAAATACATACATACATATAGGTACATATTTAGACACATAGGGAAAGAATAGACATTTTCATTTTAAATCTGACTTATTCTGCTATTTGTGGAATTTATAGTGTGAACACATCAATTTTGACACTTGCTGTCTAATGGTGACCTACAGTATTCTTACTGTAAGTTGCATGAAATGTTAATGGAATTTGTGCTTTACTTGCAGTAGTTGCGGCACATGTGCTTTCAACAGTTTCAACTGCCAAAATCACAGTTAGCTCTGATTTTTAGTGGTTGCATTTAGTCAACCTTTTAAAGCTGTGCTTGCCGTATTTACTGCAAGCTAATTGCAAGTTCCATATACATTACATGTTACTTGCTGAAAGTGAGCTGTAGGTAGGTCCTTTGGTGCGAAGTGCAGAAATTGTATTTGGTTATTCTACACCTTCTGCAAATAGCCAAAAAATATCTGCTTTAAAAGGAGTCTAACTATTAATTATTAGGGGTAGAGTAGAGTAGGTCCCACCAGTTGTAAGGCTACCTTCCCGTGGTTTGGTGGGAAACATGTACTGGCTTAATCATAGATTATTAATATTCATATATAAATTGAATATACGTAATCTGTACAAAACATCAGTGCCAGTATCTGTACGAAAAGCCTTGCCTTAGAATCATGACATGTACTACACTGAAATGTACCATACAAACATTGGTAGTTGATAGATACATATCATGTGTTATGTGCATTATTGTCAAATTTGAATGAATAATGTATATATGCATGCTACACTCCCAATTCTTTACAATTGGGCCCCCATCTATTATGGAATAATTGGATTATTAGTTAAAAATCTAATTTAATAAACTATACACCAGTTCTAGAATCCCGATGCAATCACATCGGGCTCACAGCTAGTATATATATATATATATATAGTGTGTATATACATATTTAGATGTGTGTTTTAGTAATTTGAGTGAAGCAGTGGGGACACAGGGAGGGAGGGGGTCACAGACAGATAGCGAGTGACAGAGGGAGAGGAGGGGGCACAGTGAGGGAAGGGGGACACAGTGAGGGAGCGGGAGCGAGAGACAGGGAGGGAGGGGGACACAGGGGAGGGAGGGGGAGTTGGTTTGAGTCTGCGCACCTGCCTCTCTCTGTGGATGCGCACTGGCCAACTTCAGCGCATGCGCAGATCGCATGCTGAAGTCGGCCGGTGCGCGTCATACAACAGCGCCCCGGCCTCCCGGAAATGACGTGTCCCGGCATCACATGACCGTGACGTCGCGGGCGCGAGATTCTAAATCATGCCCGCGCTAGGAACTTTGAAATGACGCCCATTAGGGCGTAATACAGCAGCACAGGGGACCCGCCTAGCAGACAAAGAGGCTTGGGAACGCCCCGCTGCCAAGGATTTAGTAAGTTTGCAAATGTCTTTATTGCACTTTCATATTTGGCAAAAACCTCACAAAGGGATGTGTAGGAATGTATTGTAATGCTGCAGGGACACGTATTAAGAGCTTAGAAGGGTGATTTGGGGTGACAGGTTCCCTTTAACTATCCTCCAATTTCCTTTAAACCAATTTGACGGATTCAGGAAAGAGAACGTATTGGCTCACCAGCTATCTTTGTGGTCATTATTATCTTTCTGATATTTATCCCTTAAGCGCTGTATATTCTCGAGTTAAACGAGCTAGGGTGCAACCACCCTTAACCCCTACAGGAAGCCATTTATAAGCATTTTGCCCACATACCCAATACATCCCTCTGGAGAGATCTCATATAGCTGAGTGTTGTAAAACTAGTCGGTGTACTAAATCAACAAAGATACTCACCATCCTGGTTTTCGCCCAACAGGACTACAATATCCTGCTTCAGGGTTACTACACTTTGGTTCATTAGCTTAATATTCAGAAGATTCATTACACATTAAATTACCTGATATATTGCTACAAGTAAAAAAATCCAAATAGATGGTTGCGCCACACTGCAAATTTAGGGGTATAAATTCCCGTTACACTGTACGTTTCACTCACCTAAGTTGGTTGTGCCCTCTGCACAACTAGATTAGCCGCAAATAGGTGAGATTTTTTATGCAGGATCCCTGTCTTCATCTATTGCCTGTCTCCCATTTGCACCCAGGTCTGTGCTCTGTCTCTCACACGTGCACCGTCCCGTGCACGTGCAGGGGCCAGGTTTCTGTTTTCTTCAGCAAGGTCCTCTCCCAGAGCTGCTCGCACCACTCTCCCCGAAGGGAGAAAGGAACGTAATGCAATAATAAATGTGGTATATAGAAATGAGCGCTAGGGATAACGGAACAAGCCGAACGCTTTTGTAGACATTACCTATAAGTTTATTACGATAAACACATTACAGGTCCTGTACTGTGTTTATCGTAATAAACTTATAGGTAATGTCTACAAAAGCGTTCGGCTTGTTCCGTTATCCCTAGCGCTCATTTTCTATTAAATTGTTTTAAAAAAAACACAACACAGAGAAAAAATTTTATTAGAAATAAAAAAAAAAGCCATTAGGGACTCCATCTTTAATTAAAAAAATCCTCTTTCGTCCGACGCAGTCCAAAACGCGATGTCCTCTCTGCTACATCCCCTGTGCATAGATATAGGTGTCTATGCACAGGGAATGAGCAGACTGAGAACAATCTCAGCTCTGCTACATCTTGCAGCAGGCGGGCTCTAGGACCCTGGAGCTGCGGCAGCCAGCACAGAGGAGACAGCCGGACAGCCCCCCCCCCTAACGCCGGCCCTGCTTGCAGCCTCCATAAATATTAGTTAGTTTACTGCCAGTTAATGTATTGCTAAATTTTACCTGGATCGGGGCAGAGCCCGTACTTGCGTAGCACTCACTGACTTACAAATCAGGCATGAATAATAATATTCTTTATAGCAACTTTAAATTTATTTGTTTACAATGTAGCACATGAATTGTCCTCAATTGAATACAGGCAAAGTAACAAAGTAAACCAATTATACCTAGACTAAATTATAGCGAATAAGCATCAATACTTTTACCGTATATTGTAGCTGCATCACCTTCGTCATCGGGGAGGTCACGATCAGCGAGAAGGGACCACGACTTGCTTCACAGAGACGTCCATTCATGTTGGCCTCTGGAAAGGTTTCCCTCCCCCACTGACTGCAACTTCCTTCAATTTATACTATCCCTGATCACGTGCTGATGGCATGATCCAGTTTTTAGGACGCGACCATCAACGACATGATATTCACTATTTTCTCTGTTACCGGCTGTGCAATACCCCCATCTGTTTCCCTGGCCGAGGATGTGGTTTCCTGTCCGAGGATGTGGTTTTCTGTCACAAGAATTTCAGCTCAGCTCATGATTTCATCATAATCACCATAATGTCAAGAAGAATTGACCCTGTTTGTATTTCAACTGAGTACTGATGATTTATTGAATGAATGATAAGGCCTGTGGTCACTATATTCTCTAATTATGATTACCTGTTCTATACCTATTCTATCTACATCCACACGCCATTCTTATCACATTGGTATCACACCGCATTACATAAGCACGTGTCACAAAACATTACATGTGCCCTTAACAATGTAGTTTCCGGAAAAGTCCACCTAACCACGGACACATGGACAAGTGCTTGTGGGCAGGGGCGGTACATCTCGCTGTCGACACACTGGGTTAATATTCTGGAAGCCGGGACCAAGTCTGAGTTTGGGACGGAACACATCCTTCCGACACCAAGGATTGCAGGCCCTTACTCAGTCAGGGTTTCACCCACAATGTACAGCTCCGGAACGTCATGATCCTCAGCCTCCGACTCCTCCACTTCACCCTCTACATCAATCCCAAGCTGGAAGCACTGCAGCGCTGCCTCGGTTAAGCGGCAACAGGCTGTGCTGAAGCTAAAATGTGTAGGTGGCAAACCCCACAATGCTGAAGAGTTGTGGAAAGCTCTGAAACAGCAGGCACATCACTGTCTCACACCGCTGAATCTACAGCTAGGCAAGGTTCATGTGTGACAATGGCCGGAACCTGGTGGAGGCTCTGAGGTGAGGCAAGCTAACACATGTTCCATGCATGGCCCATGTGCTCAACCTCGTGGTTTAGTGGTTTCTTAAATCCTACCTGGAGCTGCTGTCGGATCTGCTGGTAAAAGTACGCCGCCTGTGTGCCCATTTTAGAAAGTCACCTACTGCTTTAGCCGCCCTTGCCAGCTTTCAGCAGCGTTTGCAGATTCCGTATCACAGACTGGTGTGTGATGTCCCTACGCATTGGAATTCCACACTGCACATGTTGGTCAGGATTTGTGAGCAGAAGAGGGCAGTTGTTGACTACCTGCATCAACTAGGCAGTCAGTATACGGTTCAAACTCCACACATAAGACCTCAGCATCAGAGGAATGGACATGGATGTCCGACATTTGTACCATCCTCAAACTTTGAGGACTCCACCAAGATGGTGAGTGGTGATGACGCCATCATTAGTGTCACCATCCAACTTCTCTGTCTTCTAAAATGCTGTCTGCTCAAAATCAAAGATGATGCATTGCAGGCAGAGCACAATGAGTTGGAGCAATAAACCGTACGGGGTGATTACACACAGCCCAGCCTCATCTCATCCCAACATGCATTGGAGGACTATGATGAGGAGAAGGATAAAGAAATGGAGCTACTTTCATGCGGAATTGACGGTAATACATGCACAACCGTCATACCGTCAGTTCAACGTGGATGGCCAGAGGACAGGGGAGAGGAGGAGGATGATGAAGACAGCATGGTCAGTCATGCTGTTGGTGAGGACCTGAAGTCTTGCCTGTTAACAGTCTGGCGCACATGGCTGACTTTATGTGATGCTGCCTGTCTTGTGACCCTCGCGTTATCAACATGTTGGCGGACACTCATTACTGGTTGGTGACAATTTTAGACTCGCGCTACAAGGAGAACTTTATTTCTCTTATTCTCAAGGCGGAGAGGTCTACAAAAATGCTGCAGTACCAGAAGGTCCTAGTTGCAGAATTAGTCAAAAAATTCTGTTCTGAAAACGCTTGCGGCAGAGGTCACGGTTCGGTGGACAACCAAGGCGTCCGACCGAGAGAGGCACAAATCCAATCCAGCAGAGGTAGGGGAACACTCTGGGAGAGTTTTCTCAGCCCCTCCCATAGCACAGGCCCTCAGGAGCGGGGTACTGTCACAAGGATTGCAAAGTTTGTAAAGATGCTGAAGAAGTACCTTGCCGATCGTACAAAAGTGCTCCTAGATTCCTCTGTGCCTTATAATTATTGGGTATCCAAGCTGGACACGTGACAGGAATTGTCCCTCTACGACTTGGAAGTCCTGGCCTGCCCTGCCGCTAGCGTTTTGTCAAAGCGTGTTTTTATTGCCGCAGGTGGAATCATTACTGATGAACGCACCCGCATGTCAACTTAAAATGGTGACCAGTTGTTTTTGAGCTGGATACTGAGATTGGAGATTAAATTACAGCAGCTATACCGGTCAGACACAAACGCTGACAAGAGTATACTGAGTGTTTTGGCGTATACAAATTGGAGCTACAACCCCCTCCTGCTGCACAAAAAAGGTAAATGAATGCAGACAAGAGTTGGTTTTTAGCTGACACTTAGGTTACAGATTAGAGCTGTTTAATCAGACACAAACGCTGACGCGTATACCGTGTTTTGCCGTATACTACTTAGAGCTACAAGCCACTCCTGCCGCACTAAGATGGTAAATAAATGCAGACAAGAGTTGGTTTTTAGCTGCACACTGATATTACAGATTAGAGCGGTTTATTCCTGGCAGCTGAAACGGTCAGACATAAATGCTGACGCGTAAACCATGTTTTGGCGTATACTACTTGGAACTACAAGCCACTCCTGCTGCACTAAAATGTTAAATTAATGCAGACAAGAGTTGGTTTGTAGCTGCACACTGAGATTACATATTAGAGATTAAATTAATGCAGGTATACCGGTCAGTCACAAACGCTGAGATGGGTATACTGAGTGTTTTGGCATATCCTAATTTCCGCTACAACCCACCCCTGGCACACAAGTGCTAAATGAATGCAGACAAGAGTTGGTTTTTAGCTGGACACTGAGATTACATATTAGAGATTAAATCCCAGCAGGTGTACCGGTCAGACACAAACACTGACGAGAAAACAGGGTGTTTTGGCGTATCCTAATTTCCGCTACCACCCACTCCTGGCACACAAAAATGCTAAATGAATGCAGACAACAGTTGGTTTTTAGCTGGACACTGAGATTAGAAGTTAAATCCTAGGAGGTGGACTTGTCAGACACAAACACTGACGAGAAAACAAGGTGTTTTGGCGTATCCTAATTTCCGCTACAACCCACACCTGCCTATTGAGAGCTAAATTAATCCCTAAAAGAACTGTTTTGGAATGGATGAGATTTCCAACCTGTTCACCAGCCCCAGATGTGATGCAGACTGGTATACTGGCACAACGAAGTTTGCTATATACCCTGTCTCCCTGCCTGCCTGTATACAGCTCTATTAGTCCTCAGAAGGACTGTTGTGGTAATTACATTGGCAGCCCTGCACATACACTAGCTAAAAGGCCACAAATCTGTCCCTCAATCAGCTGCATCTCTCCCTACACTGACTGTCTGTGGAGCAGAGTGACAAATACAGCGCAGTCAGGTCTTATAAAGACTTGATCACTCTGTGCGGCCAGCCGATCACTGTAAAGCCACAACCAAGAGGGCTGTGGCTTTACAGTGGCTGTTAGCCAATGCCCGCATGTGGGCTGGCTCTGTAAAGAGCGCCAACATGCAGGGAGGTGGAGCCCGAGCATAGCAAGAGTATCGTGAGATTACTCGGTACTCGCCGAGTACCGAGATATTTGTGCGAGTACCGAGTAGTGACAAGCATACTCGCTCATCCCTACTGACCAGCTCAATCCCCGAATGGTAATCTGATGACAATTTTGAGGGAAAGGCAACAAATGCAAATAGATTGTGGGATGTAGTCAAAACATCCTGAGCTGGAATATTAGTTGACAGGAGCCAGAAGTTGGTTGACTCTGTACAACATAGACGTGAAGCAGTTCTAATAAACTGTGGTTGTACAAGTAAATATTAAGTCAGTGATTCACAGGAATGCTACATCCTAAAAGAAAGTACATACTTTGAGTTTGTATAGACAAATGTAGACACAGCCCAATTGTATTTTTTTTTTTTTCTGTAAAGTAGTTAAAATTAAATACATTTCTCCTCATCTTTTAATTTAGGAAACAGTGTGCAATGTTCCCAATGCATAGAAATAGACACTATTATAGTATTTATAATTGTAGGCTTAACTGCTATTATTTTGAACACAACTGTGTAAAAGGTCTGTTTGGCCGCTTGTGCAGCAGGATTTCTGGTATAGTTTCTCAAATTGTGTAAATGCACTACACAAGGCTCTCGGGCTAATCTATATAGAAAAAAAAGCTCTTTTAGTGCACTGCACAAAGCTCTGATTCGCTAATCTTTAACCTTCGTCACGCTGCATAATTTTACAACGTTAACAGGCTGCAGAGGTACAATTGTACCTTCATATATACCTCCACTGTGGGAAGACTTTCTCCTTTACTTGGTTTCAGAAACTAAAGTTCATTCAGCTACAAATGTTATGCTGATATCTATTGGCCAGTATTGTTACTGCTCACTTATGTTGCTGTCAATTAAAGGGAACCTGACCTCACAAACTGAACCCCACGCATCTTTAGACCTGTCCCTGCACCCCATATTATCATTTCTAGCCATCCCTTTTGCAGAAAAAAATCGATTTTGTACAGTAGAGAAAAGTTTATATTCACCTCGTCCTGTGTAAGTTCTCTGTTTCTGAATTAGTCTCAAAGACGTGCCTGTCTGCTGCTCCCTTGTAATTATGCACGCCCCTCTATACTTACTAAGAGCCTGGCTGCGTCATGAAAGGGGTGGGGCTAACGGCATGAGGCGATTTAGCCCCACCCCTTTCATGACGCGGCCAGGCTCTTAGTAAGCATAGAGGGGCGTTCATAATTACAAGGCTGCAGCAGACAGGCCAGCCTTTGAGACTAATTCAGAAACGGAGAACTCACACAGGACGGAGGTAAATATAAACTTTTCTCTACTTTACAAAATCAATTTTTGTCTGCAAAAGGGATGGCTATAAATGATAAGAAGGGGTGCAGGGACAGGTCTAAAGATGCGGGGGGGTCGGTTTGTGAGGTCAGGTTCCCTTTAAGTTGATTCAAACTGGGAGTGGCTTCTACTTCTCTTCCTGCCTCCCTCCTCTCAGTAGCCATTTTGCTGTTCATCTCTTTGCTGTGAGCACACACATTTCTAGGCTTGTGAAGTCTTCAATTTCTTGGATACGAAGGTAAGAAAGTCTCACAGCATCTAACAGCCAGTTATACCTTCATTAGCCTTATGTGGGGACAGAACAATCAGAAATTGTCTTTGAGCCTGGACTTGGCTTACATATATTTTGTATGAAACTTATCACTATAGGTATGATTTTTATACGAAAAATGGATAATAATTAGTATCTACATATTGTTTTATGATGTTTTACTTATATTCAGCACAAAATAAAGATGGTGGAACTGTTACAATTTTCCTATTGGTCGAAAAAACAGTCGAAGATGGAATGAAAATTCTGAAACCGTATACGGTTTACATAATATATAAATTACATTTATAAATAATTATCAATAGAAACAATTTACTTTTTTATCTGCACTTTAGAATCGAGTTTCATTCTACTTGCCACGTGTTACTGAACTAAATTACAAAGCCAAAATTCATCTACCAAGTCATCATGAGTGATAGTTTCACTCCATAATCCAAGAAAAATTGTTTGCAGGTTAGTATCATTTTGTGAAAAGCCAATAATGTAGTATTGTGTAGTATTTTGGAAAATTATTTATTTTTCATTTTTTCATATTTACAGATTTACATCTGACGAAATAATGGGAATGCTAGAAGAATCTAATTCTGAGCATGAGGAAGAACCATATGTTGCATCTGATGATGAAAACTATGTACCACAAGTGGATGTTACTGAAGAAGATTCAGACATTGAACAAGAAATGGTCATAGAGCAGGGAAAAGAATACGACTCAGACGAAAGTGTTGAGGATTATTATTATTATTATTGTTTATTTATATAGCGCCATTGGTTCCATGGCGCTTTACATAAGCAGTGGGGGTAACAAAAACAGGTACAGTACATATGAGCAGTCAATGCTTGCTGATACAGGAGAGGAGAGGGTCCTGTCCACGAGGGCTCACAGTCTACAGGGGTGGGGGAGGACACGGTAAGGGGGGAAGCGCCAACCGTTTGGTGGAGCGGCGCTGGGTCTCATCATAGGTTGTAGGCTTGTTGGAATAGATGAGTTTTCAGGTTCTTTTTGAAGCTCTTGAGGGTGGGCGAGTGTCTGACGTGCTGGGGGAGGGAGTTCCAGAATCTAGGGGAGGCGCGGGAGAAGTCTTGTATGCGGTTGTGGGAGGATAAGATGAGGGGGGAGGAGTTCTTGTGAGGAGCGTAGGTTGCGTGCAGGTTGGTATTGGGAGACCATGTCGGAGATGTAAGGGGGGGACAAGTTGTGGATGGCTTTGTAAGTCAGGGTGAGGATTTTAAATTTAGATCTTTGGGGGGTGGGGAGCCAGTGAAGTGCCATGCGGAGAGGGGAGATAGGGGAGTAGCGAGGAGACAGGTGGATTAGACGGGCAGCTGAGGTCAGGATAGAGTGGAGAGGTGCAAGGGAGGAGGCAAGGAGAAGATGACTCTGTGCCTCAAAGTGCAGGCGACATTTGGACTGCTAAGGATAAAACTCAATGGTGTAGTGATCCACTGCCAAATGCACAAACAAAATCTCGTAATGTCCTACGACAACGAGGTGGCCCTGCAGCAATCAGCAACCTGTATACAGCAAAAGAGCTATTCAAGTCAATCATGACTCCCGAGATGTGTGACATCATATTGTCACATCGCCATTGGACTCGGTGGCTGGTGTTCTTGCCTCGGCCGCTGGGAGAAGCCGGATTCCTTCGGCTGGTGGCGCCGGTGTTAGGAGGGCCTTGTCCTCATATGGAACTGCTCCCGCGACGTCTGCCTCTGTGGCTGAGCGCCGCTGTGTTTCCCCTCTGGGTGGTGTTGGTCGCAGAGGAGCGGGCCCTGCAGAGGTGTCCGTTAGGCGCAGCCTGCGTTCTTCTGTCAGAGGTGGCGTGGGTGGAGTCAGTCGTGCATCTCCATCTGGCCTGGATCTAAGGGCGGTCCGGATGAGGTCATCAGGCTGTGAGCTCCAGCCTATGGGAGGTAACCGCGCCCTTCAAATACATTGGAGCCTGTCTTGCAGGCCGCCAGATATAGTTTTGGTTCCCCAGTGATAGTGTGTGTGTTTAGTTTCGTGTCTGACCTTGCCTGGATTTCTGACTCTGCCTCTGCCTATTGATTTTGTACCTCAGCTGCCCTCTTGGTTTTTGCCCTTGACCTTTGCCTGGATTTTTGACTCTGCTACTGCCTGACGATTTTGTACCTTTGCTGCCCTCTCGGTTTTGACTCGGACTTCTGACTTCGTTTTTCGGGTCTTGATTTTCCCCTGGCGACCTCCCCGGCTCTGTTGCTCTTATAGGCAGCTACCCCCTGGGCTCCGCTGTAATTCCAGATCCCTGTATAGGGGTTAAGGGTCTCGGGGTTTCTTGGGGTGCTGCCTACCAGCAGCTCGGCCTCACAGGGGATGGTCGTCACATTATATCTGGCCATACCATTCTTTATATATATAGATAGACTATATATAAAGCATTCCTTTTACCTTTTTTTTTTTCTCCTCTCCTTTTCCCAATGTTTTTTTTTTTCTTTTCTCTGAGCTGTGTCTGCTGATTGCTCCCTCAAAGCACCTGTGTCTAGCTTCTCAGTCCTGTGGAGGAACACTCCCATCATCTCATTCAAACATGCTGTACAAGACACAAGCTGGAGTCCTCTGCATGAAAACTGGGGATCAGAAGGCCTGATACCCTGGATGTCAGCACCTGGGGGGCTCTGGCTCTGCCTGCCCGGGTGCACAGGTATTGCCAGCGGATGCTGCCAAAGTTTTATTACCTATTTCTTTATCTTACCTTAAGGAATCTGTGTGTTTAGAGGCTTATGTTGACAGTGGTTCAGAGGGGAATTTCATAGATCTCCAGGTAGCGAGAACTCTTGGTGTACCACTACTAAGGCTTAATGCCCCCATTAGAACCACTGCAGTTAATGGCACTCCCCTCATCCAGGGTGGAGTGGAATTTGTCACTAAGGAAGTGTCAATGCTGGTGGGGTCGTTACATGCTGAAAATGTGTCATTTTTTGCTATCAATAATTTATCATCTGCAGTAATCCTTGGCATGCCATGGTTACGTAAACATAACCCAGTCATAGACTTGGGTGACATCGTGCGCTGGAGCCCAAAGTGTCAGGAACACTGTATCTCGCTATCTGTAAACCAAGTGAAGGTCAAGTCTCCTCCCTTTGTACCATATGCCTTTAGAGATTTTGAGGATGTGTTTTCTATTCAGGAATCAGAGAAATTACCCCCTCACAGAAAGTATGATTGCGCCATAGATTTGATACCTGCTTCTCGTCTCCCAAAGGGGAGAATATTTAACCTCTCTGGTCCAGAACGTCAGGCCATGAATGATTACATAGCAGACAGTCTGAGAAAAGGGTATATTAGACCGTCCACCTCACCAGTAGGAGCTGGTTTCTTTTTTGTGGGAAAGAAAGATGGCGGCCTCAGACCTTGCATTGATTACCGCGAATTAAACGCGATCACTGTAAAAAACCAGTATCCTCTTCCACTCATCCCTGATCTTTATAATCAGCTGTTAGGAGCCAAGTATTTCACCAAACTGGACCTCAGGGGAGTATATAACCTGGTCCGTATAAAAGAAGGCGATGAGTGGAAGACCGCGTTCAATACGCCTCTCGGCCATTTTGAGTATCTTGTAATGCCGTTCGGATTAAGTAACGCACCTGCAGTGTTTCAGAATTTTGTCAATGATATTTTCAGAGATATCAGTGGTGTATATGTGGTCGTGTATTTGGACGACATTCTGGTTTTTTCTCCTGGTCTTTGGTCACACGTCCGACATGTCCGTACTGTACTCCAGAGACTCAGAGAGCATTCTCTATTCGCCAAATTAGAGAAATGTGTCTTCATGGAGGAAGAGATAAATTTTTTGGGATATATTATATCGGCTAAAGGTTTTCGCATGGATCCTGCCAAAATAAAACCCATTAAGGAATGGGTACAACCCAAGTCTCTGAAGGCACTGCAGCGATTCTTGGGTTTCGCGAACTATTATCGTAAATTTATTAAAGGGTTTTCAGAGATAGCCAAACCTCTCACTGATTTGACACGTAAAGGGGCGGATGTGGTTAATTGGAAGCCTGAAGCCATTCATGCGTTTTCTAAGTTAAAAGAGTGTTTCTCCGCGGATCCAATATTGGTGCAGCCTGATTTGGACCGCCCCTTCATTGTAGAGGTAGATGCCTCTGAAGTGGGAGTGGGAGCAGTGCTATCACAAGGCACCGCATCTCTCACTCAACTTCGTCCGTGTGCCTTCTTTTCCCGAAAATTTTCCTCTACAGAGATGAATTATGATGTAGGTAATCGGGAATTGTTGGCAATCAAATGGGCCTTTGAGGAATGGCGCCACTTCCTCGAAGGCGCCAAACATAGGATTACCGTAATTACTGATCACAAAAATCTAACCTATTTGGAGTCAGCGAAAAGACTGAATCCTAGACAGGCTAGATGAGCCTTATTCTTCTCCAGATTCGATTTTGTGATCACTTTCAGACCGGGTACTAAAAATGTGAGGGCTGATGCCCTGTCTCGAAGTTTTTGCCCCTTACAAGTCGAGGACGTGGAACCGACTCCCATTTTAGCCAAGGGGATTGTTGTCTCGGCTGTGTCTTTGGATCTTCTGGAAGAGATTCGTAGATCTCCAGAACAGGCCCCTGACACTACTCCTGCCCAGAAACTATTTGTCCCTACCAAATTCCGCCTCCAAGTTCTTAAGGAATCTCATGATTCCATCCTCGCAGGGCATTCTGGTATCAATAACACCATCAGACTTGTAACCAGGAGTTTGTGGTGGCCAACCATAGTAAAGGACTGTAAGGAATATGTGCTGGCTTGTGAAACCTGTGCTCGCGCTAAGTCTCCCCGCAACCGCCGTGCCGGGTTGCTCCAGTCCTTGCCTACCCCTGAGGGTCCTTGGACTCATATCTCCATGGATTTTATTACTGACCTGCCACTCTCAGAAGGGAAGACTTGTATCTGGGTAGTGGTAGACAGTTTCAGCAAGCAGTGTCATTTTGTTCCGCTGTCCGGGTTACCTAATTCCGAGACCCTGAGCAAAGTATTCATTAATCATGTTGTGTGATTGCATGGTGTTCCTGTGAATATTGTTTCTGACAGGGGCACCCAGTTCATTTCTAAATTTTGGAGGGCATTCTGTAAACGGATTGGAATTGACTATTCTTTTTCTTCTGCCTATCACCCTGAAACCAATGGTCAAACCGAGCGCGCAAATCAAGCTCTCGAACAGTATCTACGTTGTTATGTCTCTGAGCATCAATCTGATTGGGTGGAACATCTGCCACTAGCAGAATTTGCCATGAATAACCAGTACCAGGAGTCCATCAAGACCACCCCTTTCTACTGTAATCATGGGCTGCACCCGCGCTTTTGTTAATTTTCTTCTAGGCTTTCTGACGTCCCTGGGGTAGAAAGGTCCGTAGATCAGTTAAAGACTATCTGGTCTGAAGTGAACGAAAATTTAAAGGGGGCTCAGTCTAGGCAGGCGTCTTCTGCTAATAAACGGCGCTCCAAGGGTCCAGACCTGGGAGTTGGGGACAAAGTTTGGTTGTCTACAAAAAATATCAAGCTCAAAGTGCCGTCTGCCAAACTAGGTCCCAGGTTTATTGGCCCGTATGAAATAATTGACGTGATTAACCCTGTAGCCTTTCGTCTGAAGCTCCCTCAATCATTCAAACTGCCCAATGTATTCCATAAATCCCTTCTCAAATTGTACCGATCTCCGATTCGTCCTGTCTGGTCCCCTCCTCCTCCGGTCTTGGTCGTGGGGGCCGTGGAATACGAAGTTCAACGGATCCTTGATTCCCGTTTAGTGAGAGGATCCATGCAGTATCTGGTACATTGGAAGGGCTATGGTCCAGAGGAGAGGTCCTGGGTGCCTGCCAGTAATATCCATGCCAAGGGTTTGATCAGGAAGTTTCATCTTCTTCATCCCACTAAACCGGGTTTTGTGGGTCCGGAGGCCCCTCGTAGAGGGGGGGTACTGTCACATCGCCATTGGACTCGGTGGCTGGTGTTCTTGCCTCGGCCGCTGGGAGAAGCCGGATTCCTTCGGCTGGTGGCGCCAGTGATAGGAGGGCCTTGTCCTCATATGGAACTGCTCCCGCGACGTCTGCCTCTGTCGCTGAGCGCCGCTGTGTTTCCCCTCTGGGTGGTGTTGGTCGCAGAGGAGCGGGCCCTGCAGAGGTGTCCGTTAGGCGCAGCCTGCGTTCTTCTGTCAGAGGTGGCGTGGGTGGAGTCAGTCGTGCATCTCCATCTGGCCTGGATCTAGGGGCGGTCCGGATGAGGTCATCAGGCTGTGAGCTCCAGCCTATGGGAGGTAACCGCGCCCTTCAAATACATTGGAGCCTGTCTTGCAGGCCGCCAGATATAGTTTTGGTTCCCCAGTGATAGTGTGTGTGTTTAGTTTCGTGTCTGACCTTGCCTGGATTTCTGACTCTGCCTCTGCCTATTGATTTTGTACCTCAGCTGCCCTCTTGTTTTTGCCCTTGACCTTTGCCTGGATTTTTGACTCTGCTACTGCCTGACGATTTTGTACCTTTGCTGCCCTCTCGGTTTTGACTCGGACTTCTGACTTCGTTTTTCGGGTCTTGATTTTCCCCTGGCGACCTCCCCGGCTCTGTTG
Source organism: Allobates femoralis (assembly GCA_033576535.1). Classification (NCBI taxonomy): domain Eukaryota; kingdom Metazoa; phylum Chordata; class Amphibia; order Anura; family Aromobatidae; genus Allobates; species Allobates femoralis. Next base: position 401,267,234 of record JARQOC010000001.1, read on the forward strand.
CTCTTATAGGCAGCTACCCCCTGGGCTCCGCTGTAATTCCAGATCCCTGTATAGGGGTTAAGGGTCTCGGGGTTTCTCGGGGTGCTGCCTACCAGCAGATCGGCCTCACAGGGGATGGTCGTCACACATATTACGAGAAACGAATCGAAAGGCCAAGAGAGTTTGTGATGCTTACAACAACGAACTGGTACAACGTTTTCCTGATTTCTTCCGAACAGCCACCACAATAAACAATCAAGCAATTTACTGAAACTGAACTCCATGCATTTTTGGGCATACTGATTGCTGCCGGTGCGCACAGAGACAACAAAGAGAATCTGGAGGAAATGTGGAATGTTGCTGCTCTGCCTCTTATACCTGCAGCCATGTCTCGTGACCGCTTCAAGATGACATTCAGATTTATCAGATTTGACAACGAAAATACACGTGCAGAATGAGTGCAAACAAATAAAGCTGCACCAATACGTGACATCTGGACAATGCTGAACAGAAATCTGGAGAGAGCCTACAAGCCATATAATTGTATCACCGTCGATGAGAAATTATTTGCATTTAGAGGCCATACTAAATTTACCCAGTGTATACCTTCAAAACCAGCTAAATATGGCATAAAGATTTTCTGGGCTTGTGACTCGTCAAACGCCTACCCATTACAAGGTCAGCTCTACACTGGGAAACCAACTGATGGTCCTTGACAAGTAAACATTGGTGAACGAACAGTATTCGACCTAGTGAGCTTGTATAAAGGCTCTGGAAGAAATGTCACCACCGATAACTTCTTTACAACCAAGGAATTAGCTAAGGTATTGAACTCCTGGAACATGACACTAGTTGGTACAGTGAGAAAAAACAAAAGGTTCCTACCTAGCAACATGCAGCCTGCCAAAGAAAGGCCTGAAAACTTGACAAATTTTGCCTACAATGATGATGCAACAGTCTGTTCATATGTACCAAAGAAGAACAAATCAGTCGTGCTTCCATCATCTATGCACATGACGGGAGAAGTTGAAGAGACACTAGCAGCCAAGCCAGAGATCTTAAAATACTACAACAAAACAAAAGGCGGAGTTGATGTTATGGATAAAATGTTGGGAGAGTACACTGTGAAGCAACAAACATTACTTTGGCCTCTGGCATTTTTCTACAATATGATTGACGTCACTGGGTTAGCATCCTACATCATCTACCGAGAACACAATCCAAGCTTCAGGACAAAGGATCAACGAAGAAAGTTCCTGAAAAATCTTGCAAATCAGCTGTGTATGCCTGCAATTGAAGATCGTAGTACAAACCGAATGATAATGAGAAACCATTTTCTTCGAGGTGCAGTAGAAATGGTGCTTGGACGATGCATTTTAGTAGCATCGCAAGCAGTAGCTGGCCCTCAAATACCTCATGGTAGTCGTGGCCCTCCCCTGTTGTTGGTAGTTGCTATGTCTGCCAAGACCTGAGGCGAAAACAACGTAAGACTAGAAAGTCTTGTGAGGTGTGTGTGAAACCCATTTGCGATGAACACTCGGTAGCAAAGACAACGTGCATTACTTGCGAAGAAAATGAATAAAAAAAGTTTCTTACATTTTTCTTTTATGATTTAAATGAACAGTTTTTTTACTTGGTTATAATAATAAAATAGCATTATCATTAAAAAAAATATTCTTTTTTCCTTGCATTATCTTCATTCAAAACATATGAGGGTACATTTGTACCTATGCAGCTTGTTATGGATGCAAAAATATCTCGAACCCTTATCTTGGAAGGGGGTAGAGATATTTTATTGAAATTTGGCCAATATATTCTGGACCAAAACTGCAGAGATGTCACGAAATTTCAGCCCTCTACGGCTTTTCGAAAAAAAGTTATTGCAATTTTAAAACGGAATAGTTACAATTGTACCTACTCAGCTGGGTTTAATATCTAAAAAGACTTTGTAAGACCACTGCACTAGACTCTCTCAGGATTGTCTTGCTCAGACACTGTTCCTTCACTGCCAGTATCACGTCTGTTCGTTCATCTGAGTCAATGCTAGAGACCACTGTAAGTACAATAGGAAAATCAATTGCAAAGCCAAATTAATACAATAGCTAATGTTTCTGTGACTCCTTTTTCTTCTTTGGGGATAAACTCCTGACCATCTAACGTGTAGGTATTTTTTATAGACCAGCTCTTCCTCTCTTACAAAGAGCAGCCATAATTATGATTAATAACTCACGGAAACTGGGGAGCAGTCTTCAACCTGGCCACTAGAGGGCCTCCAACAGACAGTCTTATTTACTTTACATAATTCTGCAGATACTACAACTCCCATGGGGAAAGAGTGCTCTTCCTAGTAAGGGTGACACTAAGGGTACCGTCACACTTGGTGACGCACCAACGATCCCGACAGCAATACGACCTGGTAGGGACCGCTGGGGTGTCACTGTCGGGATTGCTGGTGAGATGTCAAACAGATCTCACCAGCGACGCAACAATGATCCGGAATGATACGGAGGTCGTTGGGACCCTGTTTCTCAGACCTGTAGTATTGAGGTCGTTGGTCGTTGTCCCAGTCAAACACAGCGATGCACGCTGCCCAGCGGGGGCCCAATGATCAAAAAATGGTCCAGAACGGGATCGCTGTTTAGTGTCACACAAAGCGAGATCGCTAGCGAGGTCACTGTTGTGTCACCAAATTTGTGACTTAGCAGCGATCTCACTAACGATCTCGCTTAGTGTTATGGGGGCTTAACACACCCCACACCACCTTACAAATCCTCTGTACAAGGCTCTGTTAGGATAATTTATAAAAAGATGTGTTAGTCCATTGTACTAGGCTCCATTGTGCTAATCTCTAAAAAAGCTCTGATAGTCCTCTACATCAGGCTCTGTTGGGCTAATCTATAAAAAAAAGTCTCTGTTTGGCTATTATGCAGTAGGATCTGCAGCTGTAGCTCTAAAAAGCTCTATTAGTCCATTGCACCAGGCTCTACTTGACTAATCTATAAAAAAAATCTTTGTTAGTCCATTACACCAGACCCGGTTTGACTAATCTATAAAAAATAGCTCTGTTTGCACCAGGTTCTGTTGGCCCAATATGTCAAAAGGATCTGTTTGGACATTGTACAGCAAGATCTTTGGGCTTATTCTCTAATATTGTGTTAGTGCATTGCACCAGGCTCTGTTGGGCTAATCTATATAAAAAAAGATCTGTTAGTCCACTCCACCAAGCTCTTATAGGCAAATCTTTAAAAAAGCTTTGTTTGGCCACTGTGCAGCAGAATCTGTGGACTTAATCTGTAAAACAGCTATGTTAGACCACTGCACCATCCTCAGTTGGCAACTTTATAAAAAGGCTCTCTTAGGGTACCTTTACACGCTGCTACTTTTGGCGGCGATAGGAGGCAATCTAACATGCGCGTGCACATTTTTTATGGTTGCTTCAGAACGCCGAAGGCGCTTTTAGACGCCGCAATTTCGCCCTCAACCTAAGGCGAGGTGTCTCCCCAGAAGTTGCCACACCAACAGCGGGGAACATCCGGTAGACGGCCATCGCTGCTTCACACGCCGCAATCCCCAAAGAAATGTGGGCATACCTGTTCAGCGCGGCAAAAACATAGGCATGCCAAATTGTACTACACCGTGCCCCAAACACGCTCATTGGACAACGCAATTGCGTCCTGATTGGCCAGCCTGCGCTGGAAGGCTGGCTAATACGTGACGCCATTGTCGCACAGTTTTGAAGGAAGACACGCTCGTGTCATGACAACTGGCTGCTGCTAGACACTATCCCAAAGTAACGACACACACAGGTAGTTGTTTGAATCCAATTATTTTCACTTTATATTTTTGTGCAAACAAAAAATAAGGACAACAACACACACAAAATAACAGAAATCAGAAGTGTTAACATCTGTTAAAACATGAATATCTTCATTAATATTTACTTCAAATACTGGGTATAGTTATCAAAGAAATAGTATATTAATTTATTCGTATATACATATCTGCTGATATATTTAACTTACACAAGCTGACAAGTAGAAGGATATGGTCATACATAGCTGCAACACATACAGGCTATACATATAGCTAAAGATTGCATCATCCCAGAATTGTCTAGAAGTATCCATGTATAGTAAAAATGTATGTCGCTGTCACTCTATAAGAATGAGCCATACCATGGGTGGGGGCTCTCCCTGCTGGGGACAGGCTCACTCCACTCCATGCTGACCATCGGAGACAACGTAACAGACTCATCATGCCGGACAGGAACCGATCAGCAGACTTGGTGAGATGGATGACCCAATACCCGTGGATCGCCGCCAAGAAGAATACATAGAATATCTTTTTGTAACTATCTGAACATTATACTTTAATAAGTTTAATTATTGACTATTTTAATACCAATTAAACTGAGAAGATAATTTTTATACATATTTTTCCGTCTTTTCTCACTAATTAAGTACATGACGATAAGCACGATAATTATTTACGCATAGCGGTATTTAACATTGGCGAGCCTCCAGTCACATCTGATGTGATTTTTTGACGGACATTCTTATTTCTTTGTTTCATTTTTTTTTTCTCTTCTTTTGTGCTATTTTTGGTCCATAGTTCTTCATTGTGCAAAGGGGGAAGAAGAGTGTTGGCTTGTTTATACAAGTGTTTGCACAATTCAGGACTTTGACAAGTGGCAAGATCGTCATAAATCTTCAGAGTAAAGAACCATTAGAAGTGAAGAAGTGTGAATTCTGTTGGAACCGCACAGCGAAGTCAGATGAGTTTTTTTAATCTTTTAAAGTAAGGTCTATATGTGTGAACGTGCGGTATTTCAAGCAAGACTGAGAAAGGACGGACTACAAGTGCCAGAAGTAAGAAGTGCCTGCAAGAAGCGACGAGCCGGATCCTTTTTAAGGTAAGACAATGGATCTAATAATTTCATATGCAAAGCATAGTGACTTAGTTTTTAGTTCTTTAGATAGTCTTGATTTAGGAAACTTATGGCTAAATATGTATGCAGAATATCAGTCTGCAAATGTAATATTAGATTCACGAGTAATGTCTTTGAAGAAAGATAAGGGAAAGATACGCAACATTTTAAAATTGGTTAATGTGTTTCATGATTTTGTAACATTGAAATCACAGGATAGTGAAATTGTCGCTACAGAGGTTATTCCACAAGATGGTGGACGCCATTTGACTAATGACCATGTTCTCAGTGTAGATGACCTTCAAGATGAGACAGGAATAGACATGGTAGAAGGGGGAGGAAACAAGGGAGAAAATGAGGTAGTCAGACAAGTGGGAGGAGTCAGCTTAACTGATGTAGAAAATGATGTGGGAGTAGCCAAAGGAGGAAGAGTAGAAAATGAGATAAATGTATGGGAGCGTGTTAGTATTTGGAATAGATTGATTGTTATCTAGCCTGGGTAAAGGTAAAAAGGGGGGGGGTTGTTGTTTTGTGGGGAGGGGGACAGTTTTTGGGAGGTTTATACAAGGGGGAAAAATTGACATTGTGAAGGACTATTATGCTTTGTTATTCCTTGCTGATTCTAATAAAATTTATCTGATTTAAAAAAAAAAAAAAAAAAAGAAAATGAGATAGGAGGAGCCACAGAAGGAGATGTAGCTCAGGGGAGTGGTGAAGGGCAGTCACCAAAAATAGAGAAGATTCTTCAGATTAAGATCAGAAAGAATCTGTTGAAATTAAGTAAAATGATTCCCGTGTATGACCCTGGCCTTTATGTAGCAAGAAATTCAGAGGTATTCGAGAATTTTGCTGAAAAATATAGTCTTTCCAATGATAAGAAAAAACAATTGTTTTCAATGTGGTTACCTGATTTACACAGGAAAAGGTTAGAGCTCAGGAATTCCTTTCATGCTTCAAAATCAAATGAATGCTCAGATGTTTCCTGATTACAAGATTTGATTTTTTGTAAAACAAATGGAAGTCCAGATTTGCATGATTTAACCTGTTAACAACAGCCTTACGTCTCCAGACGTCGGCTGTCATTACCCCCGTGTTTGCAGTGAGCTCCGGCGTGGAGCTCACTTCAAACCTCCGACATCTCAGCTGATTTCACTAGCTGAGATGTCGGTCTAACAGCACCGATCGGTCCCGCCATCAGATCGGTGCTGTTAACCCCTTAGATCCCGCCATCAATCTCTGAAAGCGGGATCTAAGGGAGCTTGAGCCGGCAGCACGTGCTTACCGGGCTCCAGGGGAGATCTCGCGATAGTATCGCGGGATCTCCCGTGCTGATGTGACAGGCCAGGGTCCTGGCTTGACCCTGGAACCTGTCATGGAGCATTTCCTGCTTGTGGTTGGCAGGGGCTGCCAACCACAAAAGGTCCGCGATTCTGTCACATACAGAGGAGCTGCAGCTCCTCTGTATGTGTCAGAAGTGATCGGACTGTGCATCTGCATGCCTCTCTATGGGGCAGTGTAAAATTAAGAATCAATAAACAAGTAAATTATTTACAAAGTTGAAAAAAAAAATAAAAAACTAAAAGTTCAAATCACCCCCCTTTTCTCCCATCCACAATAAAAGTATTAAAAAATTAAATAAAATACACATATTTGGTATTGCCGCGTTCAGAATCGCCCGATCTATCAATATAAATAATCAAATAATGAGATCCGTAAACTGTGTAGCGCAAAAAATGGTTCAAACGCCAAAATTACAATTTTTTGGTCGCTGCAACAATGCTAAAAAATGCAATAACGGGCGATCAAAACAGTGCATGCACCCAAGTATGGTATCATTAAAAACATCAGCTCGAGACGCAAAAAATAGGCCATCGCCCAGCCCTAGATCCCGAACAATAAGGACGCTACGGGTCGCAGAACATGGCGCAAAAAGTGCAATGTTTTTTTTTTTCATGCTTTTGAATTTTTTTCCACCACCTAGATACCAATAAAGGTATACATGTTTGGTATCTACAAACTCGTACTGACCCGAGACATCGCACCATCATGTCGGTTTTACCATATAGTGAACACGACGACTAAAAAATCTAAAAAACAAACGTGTAATTGCACTTTTTTTTCAATGTCACTGCACTTGGAATTTTTTTGCAATTTCCCTGTACATTATATGGTAAAACAAATGATTGCATCTGAAAGTACAACTCGTCCCGCAAAAATCAAGCTGTCATATGTCTATATTGACGGAAAAATAAAAAAGTTATGGCTCTTGGAAGCCGAGGAGCGAAAAAACGAAAATGAAAAATGACAAATTTCTTCGTCACTAAGGGGTTAAGAACACTTCAAATAAAACGGAAGGAGTGTACTTACAAATTCTCATCCATATATAAACGACTCTATAATGCAGTCATGGGAAATGAAAAGAGTTTAATTGGAAATCTGATCAATAAATTTAAATTTTTGCCTTCAAAAATATGTGCTCTAGCTTCAGAGATCAAATTTATATGAATGTGCAAAATTATTGGACACTGCAAGGACATCTCAAGGCAGAAAATTATTATGTAAAATATAGTAAATCACAGATCCACGTCAAAATGTTTTTTTCTTCTTTTTCAAATCTGTCTAAACCAAATGGATTTCATGACAAATTGTATGAAATACGTAGGAAAATTCATATTTCTTACAATTATTATAATTTGATCCGTATGTCATCAGATCCTTCACAGAAGTTGATTAATAATAATTTTGACATTCAGAACACTGCTGGTGTTAACCCATTACTTGCCAAATCTAAAATTAGAACGCTCACAGATGGTTCATGTTATTCTTTGACATCTCACCTGTGGCCCGCATAAATTATTATTTGATTGATAAAATTTATACATGGATAATGTCATACATTAAGTATAGTACTAATCCTGATTATATTGTGAAGGGTATGTGTACATGTATAGATATACAATATATATATATACATACATGCTTGCATGTATTACTTGATATTATGAGTAAAGTTATCAAATTATTAAATTATATACATGATCATAATTTGAAGTTTATTATAATCAATATATATATGATTATATAAAAATGGTGTTATTAATATTATTTTTATATTTTTCAAGAAGTTCAAGTCAAGATGGTGGAACATGTATCCCCTCCTTATAAAAAATTAATAATATTTTTCTTTTTACACGGGAAAGGATAAGTATATTTCAACTATTAACATTTAGTTCTTGTGAAATGCCTTTAACTAACACTGTGTGAAGTGTGGTATGAAATTAACCTCTTATGTACCAGGCATAGAAGCAGAGACACAGCTGTCATTTCTTCTCATAGAACCTTCAGAAGGTGTCATGTATCCAGGATCACCTTCCCCTCAACTACATTCTTTAGAAGTAAAAGTTACGTGTCATAACTTACATGTGTGTATGTCTATATACCGGTATATGGTTTTGTTAAAGTTACATGTTTTAAAGGAAAATTCAGAAGCAACAAATTTGTTTGAGATGCATATAAAATTAGTTAATTGCTCTCAGTGGAAAAAACCTAAAGAAAAAATTAGTAGTGATAACTTGTGTCAAACTGCTTGATATATACATATCTACTTATATAATCGGGAGTTTGGGATTCGGCCACTGCAGCCGAATCCCAAAATCCTTTGCGGCACTGCGAGCGATGACATGATAGCGTCATTGCGAGCCACAGCCGCACTAGCTCACACCGCCGCCACTCTCACCGCTGGGGCCTCAGTGTCGCCATGCTGGTGGAGTAGCGGTGTAGGGGCAGAGCCCCTCTCCCCGGAATACACACTTGCCGCAGCGGCGGCTCTCCTCACAGCCCCCCACGGCACCCCCGCTCCTCCTCCTGCCCCACCTGCGCTTTCCCCCACTCCTTCTGCCCCACTCGCGCTCCCCCCTGCTCCTTCTGCCCCGCCCGCGCTCCTCCCGCTTGCACTCCCCGCGTTCCCCCACTCCTGTGTCATCTCTTCTTATATTTACCCTCCGCCGAGCGCTTGGTGCTGGGAGTAATAGCAGCCATTGTGCTGATAGTACCTTGCATGATGTCAGAATGACATCTGCGTTTTGCGCTGTGATTGGCCCTCTTGCGGTCATGTGATATGTGATGTACTTATCGCATGAACGCGAGCGCCCCAATCACAGCGCCGAACGCAGATGTCATTCTGACATCAGGCAAGGTCCTATCAGCACAATGGCTGCTACTACTCCCAGCACCAAGCCCTCGGCGGATTGTAAGTATAAGAATTTCACTGCCTCCTCCATCCTCTCAGCCTCCTCCATCCTCACAGCCTCCTCCATCCTCACAGCCTCCCCATCCTCACAGCCTCTCCATCATCACAGCCTCCTCCATCCTCACTGCCTCCCCATCCTCACTGCCTCCCCATCCTCACAGCCTCCTCCATCCTCACAGCCTCCTCCATCCTCACTGACTCCCCATCCTCACAGCCTCCTTCATCTTCACAGCCTCCTCCATCCTCACAGCCTCCCCATCCTCACAGCGTCCTCCATTCTCACAGCCTCCTCCATCCCATCAGCCTCCTCCATCCTCACAGCCTCCTCCATCCTCACAGCCTCCTCCATCTTCACAGCCTCCTCCATCCTCACAGCCTCCCCATCCCCTCAGCCTCCTCCATCCCCTCAGCCTCCTCCATCCTCACAGACTTCTCTATCCCCTCAGCCTCCTTCATCCTCACAGCCTCCTTCATCCTCACAGCCTCCTTCATCCTCACAGCCTCCCTCATCCTCACAGCCTCCTTCATCCTCACAGCCTCCTTCATCCTCACAGCCTCCTTTATCCTCACAGCCTCCTTTATCCTCACAGCCTCCTCCATCCTCACAGCCTCCCTATCCTTACAGCATCCCCATCCCTCAGCCTCCTCCATCCCCTCAGCCTCCTCCATCTTCACAGCCTCCTCCATCCTCACAGCCTCCTCCATCCCCTCAGCCTCCTCCATCCTCACAGCCTCCTCAATCTTCACAGTATCCCTATCCTCACAGCCTCCTCCATCCCCTCAGCCTCCTCCATCTTCACAGCCTCCTACGTCCTTACAGCCTCCTCCATCCTCACAGCTTCCCTATCTTCACAGCCTCCTCCATGCTCACAGCCTCCTCCATGCTCACAGCCTCCTCCATCCTCACAGCCTCCTCCATCCTCTCAGCCTCCTCCATCCTCAGCCGCACTACCTGACACCACCGCCATCCTGCCAACCGTCGGCCCCGCGTCATCGCGACCGGCCTCGCACCCTCCGCGAGGTCCACGCTGCCCGGATGCCGGCAATGGCTTCTGCCCCTCGCCGCTCTCTCACCGCTGCGGCCTCAGTGTCGCCATGCTGGTGGAGTAGCGGTGTAGGGGCTGTGAGCTGGTGTCGGGAGCCAGTGACGTCGTCCTGTGGGCGGCAGCGGCCAATGGGAGTGAGCGGACCCTGTCAGGCTGCAAAGCGGATTGTTGTACACACAGGACGCCCATCCCATTGGCCAGGACTCGGCGTCCTGGACCAATGGGATGGCCGTCCTGTGTTTACCACACACCGCCCAATCCGCTCCTTCCCCTCAGGTCACACGTGTGATCTGAGGGGCGGGACTGATCCCTCCTTGCAGCACCCAACCCGCCGCAGAGGACAATGCCGTGTGACTGGGGCTGCGATCAGCCCCAGCACGCAGCCACGTCCTGCCACCGACCAGTGATGTCGCCGCTCCAGCCGCATCTCTCCTCACCCCTCCAGCGGGACCTCTCCTCACCCTCCAGCCGGAGCTCTCCTCACCCCTCCAGCCGCACCTCTCCTCACCCATCCAGCCGCACCTCTCTTCACCCCTCCAGCCTCACCTCTCTTCACCCCTCCAGCCGGACCTCTCCTCAACCCTCCAGCCGGACCTCTCCTCAACCTTCCAGCCAGACCTCTCCTCACCCCTCCAGCCGGACCTCTCCTCACCCCTCCAGCCGGACCTCTCCTCACCCCTCCAGCCGGGCCTCTCTTCACCCCTCCAGCCTCTGCTCTCCTCACCCCTCCAGCTGGACCTCTCTTCACCCCTCCAGCTTCTGCTCTCCTCACCCCTCCAGCCGGACCTCTCCTCACCCCTCCAGCCGGACCTCTCCTCACCCATCCAGCCGGACCTCTCCTCACCCCTCCAGCCGGGCCTCTCTTCACCCCTCCAGCCTCTGCTCTCCTCACCCCTCCAGCTGGACCTCTCTTCACCCCTCCAGCTTCTGCTCTCCTCACCCCTCCAGCTGGACCTCTCCTCACCCCTCCAGCCAGACCTCTCCTCACCCCTCCAGCCTCACCTCTCTTCACCCCTCCAACCGCACCTCTCTTCACCCCTCGACCCTCACCTCTCCTCACCCCTCCACCATCACCTCTTCTAACCCCTCCACCATCACCTCTCCTCACCCCTCCAGCCGGACCTCTCCTCACCCCTCCAGCCGGACCTCTCCTCACCCCTCCAGCCGGACCTCTCCTCACCCCTCCAGCCCCTGCTCGCCTCACCCCTCCAGCCCCTGCTCTCCTCACCCCTCCAGCCTCCCGCCGCATCATACTCTGCTATCCACAGAGCCCCTCTATACTCTGATACCAACAGAGATGCCTGTATACTCTGCTACCCACAGAGATGCCTGTATACTCTGCTACCCACAGAGATGCCTGTATACTCTGCTACCCACAGAGATGCCTGTATACTCTGCTACCCACACAGCCATCTCTATACTCTGCTACCCACAGAGCTGCCTCTATACTCTGCTACCCACAGAGTCGCCTGTATACTCTGCTACCCACAGAGCCGCCTCTATACTCTGCTACCCACAGAGCCGCCTGTATACTCTGCTACCCACAGAGCCGCCTCTATACTCTGCTACCCACAGAGCCGCCTCTATACTCTGCTACCCACAGAGCCGCCTCTATACTCTGCTACCCACAGAGCCGCCTCTATACTCTGCTACCCACAGAGCCGCCTGTATACTCTACTACCCACAGAGCCGCCTGTATACTCTGCGACCCACAGAGCCGTCTGTACAATCTGCTACCCACAGAGCCTTCTCTATACTCTGCTACCCACAGAGTTGCCTGCATAATCTGCTACCCACAAAGCCGCCTGTATACTCTGCTACCCACAGAGCCGCCTGTATAATCTGCTACCCACAGAGCCGCCTGTATAATCTGCTACCCACAGAGCCACCTGTATACTTTGCTACCCACAGAGCCGCCTGTATACTTTGCTACCCACAGAGCCGCCTGTATACTTTGCTACCCACAGAGCCGCCTGTATACTCTGCTACCCACAGAGCTGCCTGTATACTTTGCTACCCACAGAGCCGCCTGTATAATCTGCTACCCTCAGAGCCACCTGTATACTCTGCTACCCACAGAGCCGCCTGTACAATCTGCTACCCACAGAGCCTTCTCTATACTCTGCTATCCACAGAGCCTTCTCTATACTCTGCTACCAACAGAGCCGCCTGTATACTCTGCTACCCACAGAGCCGCCTGTATACTCTGCTACCCACAGAGCCGCCTGTACAATCTGCTACCCACAGAGCCTTCTCTATACTCTGCTATCCACAGAGCCTTCTCTATACTCTGCTACCCACAGAGCCTCCTGTATACTCTGCTACCCACAGAGCCGCCTGTATACTCTGCTACCACAGAGCCGCCTGTATACTCTGCTACCCATAGAGCCGCCTGTATACTCTGCTACCCACAGAGCCGCCTGTATACTTTGCTACCCACAGAGCCGCCTGTATAATCTGCTAACCTCAGAGCCGTCTGTATACTCTGCTACCCACAGACCCGCCTGTATACTTTGCTACCCACAGAGCCCCCTGTATACTCTGCTACCCACTCACCCGCCTGTATACATACAATTCATTTCACTGCGCTCCCGATGCAATTGCATCGGGCCATTTTACTAGTCTATATACATAATCATCCGTTTTGCGCTTCCGGCCACTGTGCCGCTATCACGTGCTGCGAGCGATGGTGCGCATGCGCCATCGCGAGCCGCTGACACTGGCCTGAAGGGCAAACAAATTGCCACCGGACACCACAAACCCTCACACCCCAACCACTGCCCGCTCCATGCACTGCCCACTGCTCACCCGCAACATCCTCCCACTCCCCGGCCACTCACCCGCTCCCTGCCACATCCTCCCGCTCCCCCGACGCTCACCTGCTCCCCCGCCACTCACCCGCTCCCTGCTACATCCTCCCGCTCCCCCGCCGCTCACCCGCTCCCCCACCACTCACCCGCTACCCTGCCACTCACCCGCTCCCTGCCACATCCTCCCGCTCCTCCGCTCACCCCGACATTCCATACAGCGGGGGGCAAGATAACAATGGCTGTCATAATGGGTCTGACCGAGGACACTCCCACCACATAGGGCCAGTGGCTCTCAGTCATGCCCATTATCACGCCCCTATGTAAACTCCGCCTCCCTCGCCCATTCATTTTTCCTCCTACATGCTGCTAGGAGAAACATGCTGCCCTGAGCTGGACCATGCCCCCTACTCCTAATCACCCCCTCCTGACATCATGCCGTTCATTACCCCCCCACTCAACCACACTGCCCCTACTTACCCCCACACTGCCCCTGCTCACCCCTCTTACCCCCTATCCCCTCACTCACCACACTGTCCCTGCTTACCCCCCTACTCACCCACTCACCTACACTGCCCCTGCTTAGCCCCACACTGCCCTTCCTCACCCCTCTTACCCCCCATATGCCCTTACTCCCCACATTGACCCTGCTTACCCACCTACTCACCCACACTGACCCCACTCACCCCCACTACCCCTGCTTAGCCCCCCCACTCACACCACACTGCCCCTTCTTACCCCCCAATCACCCGCACTGCCCCTGCTTACCCCCCTTAATCACCCACACTGCCCCTGCTCACCCCTCTTACCCCCCATATTCCCTCACTCACTCCCCACGCTGCCCCTTTTTACCCCCTACTCACCCACACTGCCCTCACTCACCAACACTGCCCCTGCTTACCTCCCACTCACCCACATTGCCCCTGCTCACCCCTTTTACCTCCCGTATGCCCTCACTCACTCCCCACACTGCCCCTGCTCACCCCCTACTCACCCACTCTGCCCCCACTCACCTACACTGCCCCTGCTTAGCCCCACACTGCCCCTCCTCATCCCTCTTACCCCCGTATGCCCTTACTCCCCACATTGCCCTGCTTACCCACCTACTCACCCACACTGCCCCACTCACCCCAATGCCCCTTAGCCCCACACTGCCCCTCCTCATCCCTCTTACCCCCGTATGCCCTTACTCCCCACATTGCCCTGCTTATCCACCTACTCACCCACACTGCCCCCACTCCCACCCCCACCCCCAACTACTGCCCCTGCTTACCCCCAATCACCCACACTGCCCTGCTTACCCCCAATCACCCACACTAGCACCCTCTTACCCCCCAATCCTCACTCCACTCCCACGCTGCCCCTGCTTACCCCCCATCACCTCATCACTGCCCCTGCTACCCCTCTTACCCCTATCCCTCACTCACTCCCCAACTGCCCTGCTTACCCCCTACCTCTCCCCCACCCACACTGCCCCCCACTCACCCACACTGCCCCTGCATGTGTTGAGTGTGAGGCCTCTCGTGTGATTGATGAGCGCAGAGGAAGCAGGGAACTGAGTGCATATGGAAAACTGGATCTAGAAGGAAAAACTGACAAAGGATTTACACAAAATGAATTTAAATATTTGGAAAAATGAAGTAATACATTAAGATAGTTCATTCACATTATTATAGAATTATTTGATATTTCCTAAATTTATAACACTTTATGGTTTTAGAATAGATCCATTTATGGATAGATATTGGTTCCTTTAACATAAATAGAAATATTTCTTTTGGAATTGTATTATCACACAAATACATGAGATAAGGCTGATATTGGAAATGTATCCAGGTTTAACAAATAATTATCTTTAATTTGGTTTTATATAAGAATGTTTTCATGAAGTCATATCTCATGATATAAAAAGAAAATAGATTTTTATAAATGATGACATTATTACATCTGGGTAATACATTTTCAATATATTTTCCACAGATTTAACAAATGAGAAACAGCAACAAGATACAATGATCAGTTATTAGAGATAATAAAATGAAATTATATTATTAATTATAATAATTTATAGAGATCTATATTTAAATAAAAGGTATTTGGGAAATTATTAAATTATTTTGATAATTCAATAATGGGGCAGATGAGTGATCAGAAATGTATGAACACATTAAGGGTATACATTATCAATACTATAAATCTGTCAATCATACAATCAAAGGCCCTATCTTATTTTAATTCTATTTTATTTACTTTTGATTTTTATCATTCTTTTTATCAATTTTTATTGATCACAATTTTAGGTTTTCATTTTATTATCATTTTGATTGTTGTTTTTTATTTTTCATTTTTACTAGTTTTTGAATATTTCTATTTTTAATATGAATATTTTTATAATTTTACATTTTGACTTATTTTCATCTTTATTTTGAAAATTTCCATTTATGTCATTATGAATATTTTTGTCATGAATTTTAAATTAGTTTAGTACGGCGGTCGTCTCCCGGCTGCCGACCCGCTGCCCAGAGCTCAGCCACGCCCATCCCCGACACGGAGATCCGCGGCGAGCCCGCCGGAGTCGAGCTCGCCTCCCGGCAACCTCGTGGCGGCGGAGCGAGCTGGGGATCTCCGTGCCGGGCATATCTGCGGCTCAGCTCCAGGGAGCCGCGAGCCAGCCGGGATTTGCCCGGCACCGCTGCCGCCATTCTGATTGGTCACTCGCAAGCGAGCGACCAATCAGATTCAAGCCACAGCACAGCGCCATCTTTTAAAATGTAAGAAGTAAAAAAAAAAAATTTGAACAATGGTGCCGTGTTTGGCGGCGCTCTTTTCATTGGTTGCGACCAATGAGAACAGTGGGGCGGGGCATGGCGCCATATACCTCGGCTCCCGGCTACCTCGCGCTCGCTCCGTCCCCCACTATTCTGATTGGTCGCCACGTTCAGCGCGCCGACCAATCAGAATAGCGGCGCGCGCTATCCCGCCATATTTGAAATACACTAAGTACAGTGTATTTGAAGTATGGCGCCATACAGCGCGCCGCTATTCTGATTGGTCGGCGCACTGAACGCGGCGACCAATCAGAATAGCGGCGCACTGTATGGCGCCATACTTCAAATACACTGGCTACAGTGTACTTCAAATATGGTGGCATTGAGCGCGCCGCTATTCTGATTGGTCGACGCGTTCAGCGCGCCGACCAATCCGAATAGCGGCGCGCTGTATGGTGCCATACTTCAAATACACTGTACTCAGTGTATTTTAAATATGGCGGCATAGCGCGCGCCTCTATTGGCGAGGTAGCCGGGAGCCGACCTCGGTTCCCAGCTACCTCGCGCCCGCTCCCCCGACCGGAGGTCGCCTCGCGGATCCACGCGCCGGCCGAGCCGCCGACAGGTAGCTGGGAGCCGAAGTAGGCTCCCGTCTACCTTGCGCCGCCAGAGCCAGCCAAGGATCTCCGTGCCGGCTATATCCCCGGCTCAGCTCCGGGGAGCCCCGAGCCAGCCGGGATTTGCCCGGTACCGCCGCCGCCATTCTGATTGGTCGCTAGCAAGCGAGCGACCAATCAGATTGAAGCCGCGGCACCGCGCCATCTTTTAAAATCTAACAAGTTAAAAAAAAAAAAAAAGATGGCGCCGTGTTGCGCGGCGCTCTTTTCATTGGTCGGCGCCAGGCGCGAGCGACCATTGAGAAGAGTGGTGCGGGGCACGGCGCCATATTTGAAATCCAAAGTTCCCATTGAATTTCAAATATGGCGCCGTGCCCCGCCCCACTCTTCTCATTGGTCGCTCGCGCCTGGCGCCGACCAATGAAAAGAACGCCGCGAAGCACGGCGCCATCTTTCAAATTCTTTTTTTTTTAAACTTCTTACACTTGAAAATATGGCGCCGTGCCGCGGCTTGAATCTGATTGGTCGCTCGCAAGCGAGCGCCCAATCAGAATGCCGGCGGCTGTACTGGGCAAATCCCGCCAGGCTCGCGGCTCCCCGGAGCTGAGCCGCGGATATGCCTGGCACGGAGATCCCCGGCTCGCTCCGCCGGCGCGAGGTAGCCAGGAGCCGAGGTCGGCTTCCAGCTACCTTGCGGCCGCTCCGCCATCGCGAGGTCGCCTGGAGCCGACCTCGGCTCCCGGCTACCTCGCGCCCGCTCCGCCCCCCGCTACTCTGATTGGTCGCCACGTTCAGCAGTTCAGAATAGCGGCGCCCTGTATGGCGCCATAAGTATAATACACTGACTACAGTGTATTTCAAATATGGCGGCATTGAGCGCGCCGCTATTCTGATTTGCCGGCGTGCTGAACGTCGCGACCAATCAGAATAGCGGTGCGCGCTATGCCGCCATATTTGAAATACACTGAGTACAGTGTATTTGAAATATGGCGCCATACAGCGCGCCGCTCTTCTGATTGGTCGGCGCCGCCTCGAGCGACCAATCAGAAGAGCGGCGCGCTGTATGGCGCCATATTTCAAATACACTGTACTCAGTGTATTTCAAATATGGCAGCATAGCGCGCACCGCTATTCTGATTGGTCGCGACGTTCAGCGCGCCGACCAATCAGAATAGCGGTACGCTCAATGCCGCCATATTTGAAATACACTGTAGTCAGTGTATTATAAGTATGGCGCCATACAGGGCGCCGCTATTCTGAACTGCTGAACGTGGCGACCAATCAGAATAGCGGGGGGCGGAGCGGCCGCGAGGTAGCCGGAAGCCGACCTCGGCTCCTGGCTACCTCGCACCGGCGGAGCGAGCTGGGGATCTCCATGCTGGGCATATCCGCGGCTCAGCTCCGGGGAGCCGCGAGCCTGGCGGGATTTGCCCAGTACAGCCGCCGGCATTCTGATTGGTCGCTCGCTTGCGAGCGACCAATCAGATTCAAGCCACGGCACAGCGCCATATTTTCAAATGTAAGAAGTTTAAAAAAAAAAGAATTTGAAAGATGGCGCCGTGCTTCGCGGCGTTCTTTTCATTGGTCGGCGCCGACTCGAGCGACCAATCAGAGGGGCGCCTCGCGGAAATCCGCGAATTTTCAAACTCCAAGGACCCCTACTGTCCTGGAGCTCCGGACAGCCGATTGTATGCCGATGGCTTCGCTGCAGACCTCCGTGGCAGAGCTAGCCACCCTACTCTCACCCCCCCTATTACACGCGCCTTTACATGACGGGTCCAAAATCTCGCGAGATTTCGCGGCCGCCATTTTAGAGCGCGAAATTTGAAATTTCACCTCACAGCTTCATTCTAATGCGCACTGCCTCTCTGACGCACGTCGCGTTTCAACCTCCTGCTGAACTTCTTCAAAAAAGAGCTAAGACCTCTATTAATTATTTAATTTCGTATTCAGCAACTGTGCAATTACAACTTTGAACTGCTATATTTCACTACTATATATTAACCCTTTCTGGGATATTGACTATTTCACCTTCTTTAAGGTGCTATATACAGACACTCCATTAACTGTGCTAATTTGATTCTAAAACTTAGTGCCTGCTATTCACCTATTCTGTACCATTACCACCAACTAAGATTAACCCCTTCATTGCCAATATTACTTCCTGGCTACTATTAGCCACTGCATTGACATTAAAAGACTAATCCTATGTATTAATACTATATATTGCCTATTACTTGCTCTATTTTTCTAAAAAATAACTTCGCCTTATTACTCTCTTGGTTACTCCTAATACCTGCTGACTCCTATTACCCTCCTGTCTGTAACCTGTACACCTACGGTAATTTGGCCACGTCAACATGAGCTCCAATAATACCAATCAGAATTACAAGGACAAAAAAGCCGCCGCTGCAGCACGTAAACGACAACAGCGTGCTAACGAAACTGAACAACATACATGCCATCGCCTGGACACCGTTAAGGCTGCTTTTAATATACGTATCGCCAATGAGGCTCCTGAGCACAAAGCCATACGTTTGCAACAACAAGCTGCTGCAGCATGTGAACTCCGCAAAAAAACTAACCCCCCTTCCACAGTAATGCTTTTGGACCACAATAACAGTTCAATGTGCACAGTTACTCAAGGTGCTCACACTCCAGATACTGGACCTGCTTCACACACTAAACGTAAGCGCAAATACCGTGATGCTGAGACTTCAGAAGCTAAATGCTGTCGCCTGAACCAAGTTAACCAAGTTAACGCTACCTTTCACACACATGTCACTAATGAGTCTCCTAAGTCGCACACAAATCGCTTACAAAAAGCTGCTGCTCAAAATAAACCTTCTACTACCTCAAATGAAGATTCATCACACCTTCAGGAGCCTATACCTGTCCGACGGTTAATATACGTGGCTCTACACAAATGTTCTAATGCCCCTTTAACAATGCCTCACCCTCTACTGCCTAAAGCTGTCACTCAAGATGACAGTACTATTGAAGAACACACCTGTGGTCCTATGAACTATTTGTGTCAACATTGTAACGCCCTACATTTTAGGGATGAAATACCGTCAGATAAAAGTTTTACCCTTTGTTGTCATAAGGCCAAAGTCCGTATACCAATACCACAATATCCAGACGTCTTGACACTTTTAATGAAAGGAGAAAGTCCATTCAGTAAAATTTTCATGGATAACATACACAGCATTAACAGTTCATTTGCTTTCGCCTCAATGGGTGCAAATATTTCACCACCACCTGGACATGGCCCATATTGTTTCCGCATACATGGACAAATATACCACCGCACTGGAACACTACATCCCTCTGAAGATCAAGTGCCTGCGTATGCCCAACTTTATATTTTGGACACTGCTACTGCTACAGAACAACGCTTGCAATGTAAAGAAAATCAGAAATGTCATCCCACTCTGATGAGTCTTATTGCAACTCTTTTAGACACTGTCAATCCATTTGTAGCTGCGTGCAAGATGTTAAGAGATGTGGAACATGAAGAACAGATTAAAGCTTTACAAAATAACACTGTCAGGCCAAATATAACCATGGCCCTGAAACAAGATCGCACGCAAGATCCAAGACGCTATAATAATCCTACTGTGAATGAAGTCGCCGTTGTCTTTGAAAATGATGATGGAGAGCCACCATTTAATCGCGACATATTAATTAATCTCAAACCTGACCCGAACAACCCTTTAGCTCCCAAAACGCAACAAGTAAGCATCCTCCACAGCAATTTAGATGCCTTATTATATCCTTTATTTTTCCCTCATGGAGACCAAGGATGGCATGATGGACTTAAGCACCAAGGACAAAATCCACGTCGGATTACACAACTGCAATATTACTGCTATGTGCTGTCTGTCAGAAAGGACTTCAATCCACTCCTAAATGGTGGAAAACTCACTCAGCAATATTTTGTCAATGCTTATGTGAAAATTGAAGCCAATCGACTCCATTACATCCGCAAACACCAAAAGGATCTCAAAGTGGAGGATTATTGCGTTCTACAAGAACATCTACTTAAAAAATCTATTGAGAAGGGAATCTCCATTGGAAAAACTGTGATTTTACCATCCTTATTTGAAGGTAGTCCCAGAAACATGCAGCAGCGGTACCAAGATGCCATGTCAATTGTCACAAAATATGGTCGCCCTGATCTCTTTATAACTATGACCTGTAATCCAAAATGGAGTGAAATAACTGCTAATTTACAACCATGGCAGCGTGTGGAACACAGACCAGATTTAGTTGCACGTGTTTTCAAAATTAAGCTCGATGCTCTTTTAAGAGATATTAACAAGGGATTGTTTGGAAAAGTGTGCGCGATGGTTCATGTCATTGAATTTCAGACACGTGGCCTACCACATGCTCACATTTTACTCATTCTGGATAGCAACTCCAAATTAAGGACGGAGGACGAAGTAGACAATACAGTGTGGGCAGAAATTCCTAATCCTACCCACTACCCTCTGCTCCATACAATTGTTCTCCAACATATGATTCGTGGTCCGTGTGGAGAACACAATCCAAATTCTCCCTGCATGGATCTGGGGAAGTGTACCAAAGGTTTCCCTAAAGATTTGCAAACAACAACCATTATAGCTAAGGATGCCTATCCTACTTATCGCCGACAATTTGGCCCATCTTTTCAACACCATTCTCACATGATTGACAATTCGTGGGTGGTTCCATATAATCCATTCCTGCTATTAAAATACAAGTGCCATATTAACGTCGAAGTTTGTGGTTCCATTCAGGCTGTGAAATATTTATTTAAATACGTCTACAAAGGACATGATAAAGCCAATCTTGAAATCACCCAGACTAACATCCAACATGATGAAACACACCAATTCATGGACTCAAGATATGTCCGTGCACCGGAAACAGCTTGGAGAATATTTGCATATCCCATGCATAAACAATCTCATAGTATTATGCGCCTTGCTGTACATCTACCGCATTTTCAGCCACTCTATTTTCATGAGGATGACTCTATTGGAAACATCAAACAAAAGCTCCATCGCAATTCTACTCTCATGGCCTACTTTGAGCTTAATCAAAACGACCAGCATGCTCATCAGTATTTATACCGTGAAATTCCAGAGAACTATGTTTGGAAAGAAGGTTCTTGGGATGTAAGAAAGCGAGCAGGTGGTTCTGTGATTGGACGAATGTATACTGTCAGTTTAAAAGACCAAGAACGCTACTATTTAAGATTGTTATTGTTACATGTCAAAGGTGCAACCAGTTTTGACAGCATAAAAACTGTACACGGAGTCACACATCAAAGCTTCAAAGACGCGGCATTAGCCCTTGGCTTACTATTTGATGATAGTCTGTGGAGAAATACATTACTTGATGCCAGTGTTCTCAACATGCCAGCACAGTTACGTGACATGTTTGCCTACATTTGTATATTTGGTCCTCCAGCTCAACCTCGGGACTTATGGGATGAATTTAAGCAACACTTTGTAGAAGACTACTGCCATGCATACCACTCTGACACTCTCGAGTGTGGGTCAATTGTGAAGGCTATGCTATGACAGATATCCAACATGTTCTTAAAGCTCATGGCAAAACTTATACTGATTTTAATTTGCCACGTCCAGTCAAAAAACAACACCTCCTCCCACAGTATGATAAAGATTATGAGTTATCAACAGCTGCTGAAATGAAAGCTACTCTAAATGAGGAACAACTTTTTGCTTTGGATGCTATCACTCAAGCTTTAGAAGACACTAATTCTACACCAAAGTGTTTTTTCCTTGATGGTCCTGGTGGCAGCGGAAAAACGTACCTATATCACCTACTCCTACATCAGCTAAGAGGACAAGGAGACATTGTGTCACCTGCTGCCACTACTGGAATTGCCGCCAACTTGCTACAAGGTGGACGAACCATTCATTCTCTTTATGGGATTCCAATTCCTGTGAATGAAACATCTGTTTCCAGGATTAAGAATTATACCGATGCAGCAAAAGATTTGCACTGCACTAAACTTTTTATTATTGATGAGTGCACAATGCTATCCAAATATGCACTGCATGTCATTGATAGAGTTTTACGTGATGTCATGACAACAAATTTAGCTCACAAAGAAAAAACACCCTTTAGAGGTAAAGTCATTGTTTTTGGAGGCGACTTTAGACAATGCCTTCCTGTCATCCCTCATGGCACAAGAACTGAGGTTGTAGAGAGCTGTTTAAAATACTCACAACACTGGCAACATTTTACTCGCCTGCCACTTATTAACAACATGCGCTCCATTGATCCTGACTACAGCAGTTGGTTGCTTCGACTGGGAAAAGGTGAACTATCTAATGAAGATAACCTTGGAGCTGATGTTATTGAAATTCCTCCAGACATGATATGCACTGGCTCTTTAATAATTGACATTTTTGGACAACATCTTTGTATTGATGTAAATGACACCGAAAGCATAAATACAGCTGCTTCTCATGCAATTTTATGTCCAAAAAATGAAGACGTGGAGAAAGTCAATTCTCAAGTCATGGATTTATTGATAGGTGACTATACCGAATATATCAGTGATGATTCCATCGATCATGATGAAGCTGATGACCTGGATCAATACCCACTTGAGTTTTTGAATTCCCTAACACCAACTGGAATGCCTTCACATCGGCTCAAACTTAAAATTGGCACCATTGTCATGTTACTACGTAATCTCAACACGAAAAAAGGTCTCTGCAATGGTACGCGCCTCATTGTCACTGCCTTACATGCCAATTTCATACAGGCAAAAGTCATTAGTGGCTCAGCAGCAGGAAATGTGGTATTCATTCCACGCATTGATTTATGTCCATCAGAGACAGGATTACCTTTTAAGTTAAGACGGAGACAATTTCCCATCAAGCCCACATTTGCAATGACCATAAATAAATCTCAAGGCCAGACCCTCCATCGAGTTGGTATTTATCTACCGAAACCTGTTTTTGCCCATGGTCAATTGTATGTTGCTGTTTCCAGGGTGAAGCAACGCTGCAATGTGAGAGTTAAAGTGGTTAATACACCACTTCAAGGACAATTATTGCCTGATAGTACCAAAGTCTTCACACGAAACGTAGTCTATACAAATATTTTACGTTAAAGTTACTTCTCTATTTTTTGGATTATTAGGTTTTTTTAAGAACGTATAGACCTATAGGAAACTTATATGTATATAGATAAGGAAAAAAAACAAAACAAAAAAAAAAATACTGTAGCCATAGAAATATAGTCAAAAAATATTTAAAATACCAAAACAATTAGTGTACTCATATAGATATATACGTATTTCCTACATAAGTACTTAAAATCTATAACATATGTAGTCATTAGCATATTAATTTTTTTTTTTTTTTTTTTTATAGTGCTATGAATTTAATAGCACTTTACATACATCAGTAATGTTACCTCTATTTACGGTTAGTAACTCGATAACATATCTACATGAATTTAGAAATATGATATCTCAATACCAATTTTTATATGTAAGTGGAACACACATTAACTACAAGATGTTAAATGTGTATCATCTAAATGCCTTCATTTGGTGATAAGAACCTGTATCTTAAGTTCCAGCACTATAGCTGCTGAGAGATTTAATTTTGTTTTTAAGCAGGGTGAGGTTTTTGTGAACAGCTAAGAGACGGGTGGGACGGCTGTTCACACACATCTCCATCTTCAGGTGTGTTCTGTAAACTTAGATAGATAGGGAAATAGATAGATACAAAAAGAGAGATTTTGCTTTTACAGCAGTATTTTTCCGTTATTTATGGAAGTTTAAGTGGAAAAATAATCATTTCTGCACTTGCTCCCTAAGGGCTGACCTACAGCACACTTGCCGTAAGTTGCATGCAATGTATATGGAATTTGTGGTTCACTTGCGGCAGGTTCAGCACATATAGTTACGGCAGTTTCGGCCCCAAAAATCCCAGTTACCAGCATTTTTTTAGCTACTGCATTTGGTGCAGCTGCCGAAACTACGTTTCCCGCATTTACAGCAAGTTAACCGCAAGTTCCATATACATTGCATGGGACTTGCTGCAAGTGTGCCGCAGGTAGGTCCTTAGCTGGCAAGTGCAGACATTCTACTTTTTTTATCCCCATCTTCTGCAAATAGCAGAAAAAAGCTGATGTAAAAAGTGTCAAAGTGTTAAGAAATCGAAATAAGGTAGAGTAGGGGCCCATCAGATGTAAGGCCACCTTGCCGTGGTTGGTGGGCAAACACAAACAGGCGGATATGTAAACTGTGAATATTCATATCTTAAATAAAGCTACTGAATTGATACACAATTATTAGCCAGTAGGTGTACTAAGAGCCTTACCACAGAACAATTATATTTTCACAAATTACATTCACCATACAAACATAGGTAGTTGATGGATAGATATCATGTCTTAATTGCATTATTGTTAATTCTTACTAAATAAACTG
Organism: Allobates femoralis; assembly: GCA_033576535.1. NCBI lineage: Eukaryota > Metazoa > Chordata > Amphibia > Anura > Aromobatidae > Allobates > Allobates femoralis. The sequence goes on from JARQOC010000001.1 coordinate 401,292,094, forward strand.
TATATGCATTCTAGACCACCTGATTCTTTAGAATCGGGCCGCCAGCTAGTTATTTTTATAACAATTGACTTTCACAAGTTGCAAGAAGAAAACAAAGACCCAGGAGGTTTAAAGTTTTCATTAATAACAGACTGTTCTCACAAGGTCATAAAAAGACTGAATCATCACATTCATTCATTTGTTCATAAACTCATTCATTCTCACAGTACTGACCAGGATTGCAGAGGATGGTGACCCCACAATGCCAAAGGGGTTGTGCCGATTCCAAGGTTTGTTGTGATCCAGTGTAAAGCTTCACTACACTGTGACCTATTGTGTGACCTATTCTGTGCATTAAGGACTGTTCTGTGTCTGGTTACCGGCTATCAACATTAACTCTTGCTATGCTGACCAAAGACGTCACCTGATCCAGAAGTGATAAGAGGCAGCACGGAGGATTCCGGAAGTGACCAGAGTAAGTCCAGCCGATATTGCACAGATGTCACATCACAGACATTGCTTTCCTACCAAATAAACGCTAATAAAAATAAAGACTTTACAATAAAGGAATAAACAATAAAGGACAACGTTATTATCAAAGAGACTTTGTTTATATCGGAGAGAATCATCAGATGAAGATGAGAAGACGCCGAGTGACCACAGATCCGATTGCTTCAAATATGAACAGGAAAGTATAATTACAATAATGGTTTTACAGTTCATGGCTTACCATAACATGACTCCACATTATATTACTGATTATATTACTGAAGTAAGATAATTATTGATATGTCAATAATCATTATTATTGTTATATTATCATTACTATTAATTTTACTATATTATCATGAATTTATATAGATATTATGAACCCTAAATATTAATGAATCAAATTTGAGGGAGCCAATCAATCAATTGTTTGTCACCCTCATAGGGGGAATTGTTAAAACATGACTATCTTCATTAATATTTACTTCAAATACTGGGTATAGTTATCAAAGAAATAGTATATTAATTTATTCGTATATATATATACTAGCTGTGAGCCCGATGCGATTGCATCGGGATTCTAGAATCGGTGTATGGTTTATTAAATTAGAGTTTTAACTAATAATCCAATTATTCCATGATAGATGGCGACCCAATGTTAAAGAATTGTGAGTGTAGCATGCATATATACATTATTCATTCAAATTTGACAATAATGCACATAAGACATGATATCTATCTATCAACTACCAATGTTTGTATGGTATATGTCAGTGTAGTACATGTCATGATTATAAGGCAAGGCTTTTTGTACAGATACTGGCACCGATGTTTTGTACAGATTACGTATATTCAATTTATATATGAATATTAATAATCTATGATTGAGCCAGTACATGTTTCCCCACCAACCACGGGAAGGTAGCCTTACAGCTGGTGGGACCTATTCTACTCTATCCCTAATAATTAATAGTTAGACTCCTTTTAAAGCATATATTTTTTGGCTATTTGCAGAAGGTATGGAATAACCAAATACAATTTCTGAACTTGGCACCAAAGGGACTACCTACAGCTCACTTTCAGCAAGTAACATGTAATAAATATGGAACTTGCAGTTAGCTTGCAGTAAATACGGCAAGCAGAACTTTAACAGGTTGACTAAATGCAACCACTAAAAATGAGAGCTAACTGATTTTGGCGGTTGAAACTGTCGAAAGCACATGTGCCGCAACTACCACAAGTAAACCACAAATTCCATAAACATTTCATGCAACTTACAGTAAGAGTACTGTAGGTCACCATTAGGCAGCAAGTGGCAAAATTGATTTTTTCCCACAAAAAATTTCACAAATAGAATAATTCAGATGTAAAATCAAAATGTCTATTCTTTCCCTATGTGTCTAAATATGTACCTATGTGTCTAAATATGTACCTATGTGTATATATGTATTTATATGTACAGAACACACTTCAAGATAGAGATGTGTGTGAACAGCCGTCCCACCCATCTCTTAGGCTGCCTTCAGAGTTGCAGATGCATCTGCAGCGTTTTGCAGATGCATCTGCAAGCATCTGCATGCAGACGGCAGTCCCTATCTTTATAATGGGACACACGGTGTCTGCAGATGCTTGAGACAGCCGTGCGCACCCATTCACTCCTATATGTGATCTGTGCGCAGGCGGATGCCCGCGTACAGATCACAGACTCTCCTCCACACCAGGGACGCGACATGTTGCATCCCTGGTGCGGGCGGGAGTGTGTGATTTGTATGCAGGCATGCGCCTGTGCAGAGATCACATATAGGAGTAAATGGGTGTGCACGGCTGTCTGCAAGCATCTGCAGACACCGTACGTCCCATTATAAAGATAGGGGCTGCCGTTTGAATGCAGATGCTTGCAGATGCATCTTCAAAACGTTGCAGATGCATCTGCAAGTCTGAAGGTAGCCTTAGCTGTTCACAAAAACCTCACCCTGTGTAAAAAGAAAATGAAATCTCGCAGCAGCTATACTGCTGGAGCTTCAGGTTCTTATCACTAAATGCAAGCATTTAGATGATACACATCTACAATCTACAAAAAAAATGTGTGTTTACATACATATACAATGAAATGTAAAAAGAAATTTTCTAAGCTAAAAAAGTAATTACCGTATATACTCGTGTATAAGCCGACCCGTGTATAAGCCGACCCCCCTACTTTTGCCCCCAAAACCTGGGAAAATCTATTGACTCGCGTATAAGCCGAGGGTGGACTCCAGCACAGGTATACAACCCCCAGCAGTGAGGTATACAGCAGCCTCCCCAGTGGTAGTATACAGCAGCCTCCCAGTGGTAGTATACAGCAGCAGCCCCAGTGGTAGTATACAGCAGCCCCAGAGGTATATGCAGCCCCAGAGGTATATGCAGCCCCAGAGGTGTATACAGCAGCCCCAATATACAGCAGCCCCAGTGGTATTGCAGCCCCAGTGGTATTGCAGCCCCTATATACAGCAGCCCCAGTGGTATTGCAGCCCCTATATACAGCAGCCCCAGTGGTATTGCAGCCCCAGTGGTGTATACAGCAGCCCCTATATACAGCAGCCCCAGTGGTATTGCAGCCCCTATATACAGCAGCCCCAGTGGTATTGCAGCCCCAGTGGTATTGCAGCCCCTATATACAGCAGCCCCAGTGGTATTGCAGCCCCAGTAATGCAGGGCCCCTATATACAGCAACCCCAGTGGTATTGCAGCCCCTATATCAGCAGCCCCAGTGGTATGCACGCCCCAGTGGTATTGCAGCCCTATATACAGCAGCCCCAGTGGTATTGCAGCCCTCAGGTATATACAGCAGCCCCAGTGGTATTGCAGCCCCAGTGGTATGGCCTATATCGCAGCCCCAGTGTATTGCAAGCCCTATTACAGCAGCCCCAGTGGTATTGCAGCCCCAGTGGTATTGCAGCCCTATATACAGCAGCCCCAGTGGTATTGCAGCCCCAGTAATGCAGGGCCGATATATATACAGCAGTCCCAGTGGTAGTATACAGGCAGCCTCAGTAATGCAGGGCCCCCCCCTTATGCTCCGGTCTCCTGTAAAGCAAGTTATACTTATCAGTGCCCGCTGCCGTCCGCGCCCGCCGCTGCCGACATCCCGATCCTCCGTCTTCATGCGACTTCTTCCTGTTTCCTGTGCGCGTCGCCGGTAATGACGTCACTGCCTGCGACGCGCACAGAGCAGGAAGAAGATGAATGAAGATGGAGGATCGCATGTCGGCAGCGGCGGGCGCGGACGGCAGCGGGCACTGATAAGTATAACTTGCTTTACAGGTGACCGGAGCATGAGGGGGGGGCCCTGCATTACTGGGGATGCGGGGGCTGCTGTATACCGCTGTATACAGCAGCCCCCGCACTGACTCGCGTATAAGCCGAGGGGGGTACTTTTCAGCCCAATTTTTGGGCTGAAAAACTCGGCTTATACGCGAGTATATACGGTACTATATATTTTAATTAACTATTTTATATCTAAAAACTAATAATAATATCTTTATAACTAAACTAATATTTTTGGTATTTTTGTATATTTCTATTCCTATACATCTATAGCTAAATTAATTTATTGTAATATTTGTGTTTAATTAGAAAGTAACTATGTATCTAAATGTAATATGTATCTAAAGAATTGAAAGTAAAATATTTTTATACACTATATTTTTAGTGAAAAGTGAAAATAACGACTATATATCTTAAATGACTTTTATATCTAATAACTAATTATAATGTCTTTATCTATAACTAAACTAAGTTTTTTGGTATTTTGATTTATTTATATTGCTATACATCTATTGCTAAACTAATTTTTTTGTCTTTTTTTTTTATTTGTATACATCTATGGCAAAACTAATTTATATACCGTATATACTCGTGTATAAGCCGAGTTTTTCAGCCCAAAAATTGGGCTGAAAAGTCCCCCCCTCGGCTTATACACGAGTCACTATACGGGGTGAGTGGGGTGGGGGCTCTGTCCGGGTGCTGGGGAGGCAGGAGGAGGCGGGGGGAGGCTGCTGTATGAGCGGCCCCGTCACGTGGGGCCGCTCATTACATATGCACTGCATCCCCCTGTCAATCAGCGCCAGGGGGAGCAGTGCATATAGGTAGATAATGCCCCACAAATGCTGGCACACGTCCCCCCTGTTGTAAGGCCCCCCCTGCTGAATACTTACCTTCCCTGGTCTTCAGCAGCACCCCGGCGCCGGTCCTCTGTGCTCCGGTCCTCCGCGATCCCGTCCTCTGTGCTCCGCTCCACGGCTGCATCCGGGTTCCCCGCGCGTCGCCGACGCGATGACGTCATTGTTTCTGCGATGCGCGGGGAACCCGGATGCAGCCGTGGAGCGGAGCACAGAGGACGGGATCGCGGAGGACCGGAGCACAGAGGACCGGCGCCGGGGTGCTGCTGAAGACCAGGGATGGTAAGTAATCAGCAGGGGGGGGGCCTTACAACAGGAGGGGACGTGTGCCAGCATTTGTGTGGGGCTGCAATACCACTGGGGCTGCAATACCACTGGGGCTGCTGTATACTGGGGCTGCAATACCACTGGGGCTGCTGTATATAGGGGCTGTATACACCACTGGGGCTGCAATACCACTGGGGCTGCTGTATATAGGGGCTGTATACACCACTGGGGCTGCAATACCACTGGGGCTGCTGTATATAGGGGCTGTATACACCACTGGGGCTGCAATACCACTGGGGCTGCTGTATATAGGGGCTGTATACACCACTGGGGCTGCAATACCACTGGGGCTGCTGTATATAGGGGCTGTATACACCACTGGGGCTGCAATACCACTGGGGCTGCTGTATATAGGGGCTGTATACACCACTGGGGCTGCAATACCACTGGGGCTGCTGTATATAGGGGCTGCTGTATACACCACTGGGGCTGCAATACCACTGGGGCTGCTGTATATAGGGGCTGTATACACCACTGGGGCTGCAATACCACTGGGGCTGCTGTATATAGGGGCTGTATACACCACTGGGGCTGCAATACCACTGGGGCTGCTGTATATAGGGGCTGCTGTATACACCACTGGGGCTGCAATACCACTGGGGCTGCTGTATATAGGGGCTGTATACACCACTGGGGCTGCAATACCACTGGGGCTGCTGTATATAGGGGCTGCTGTATACACCACTGGGGCTGCAATACCACTGGGGCTGCTGTATATAGGGGCTGCTGTATACACCACTGGGGCTGCAATACCACTGGGGCTGCTGTATATAGGGGCTGCTGTATACACCACTGGGGCTGCAATACCACTGGGGCTGCTGTATATAGGGGCTGCAATACCACTGGGGCTGCAATACCACTGGGGCTGCTGTATATAGGGGCTGCTGTATACACCACTGGGGCTGCAATACCACTGGGGCTGCTGTATATAGGGAGTGCAATACCACTAGGGCTGCTGTATATACCACTGGGGGCTGCTGTATATACCACTGGGGGCTGCTGTATATCATACTGCTGGGGCCTGTATACCACTGCTGGGGGCTGTATACCTGTGCTGGGGTCCACCCTCGGCTTATACGCGAGTCAATAGATTTTCCCAGGTTTTGGGGGCAAAAGTAGGGGGGTCGGCTTATACACGGGTCGGCTTATACACGAGTATATACGGTAGTAATATTTGTGTCTAATTTGAAAATAACTATGTATCTAAATGTAACAGGTATCTAAAGAATTTTAAGTAAAATATTTTTATACACTATATTTTTAGTGAAAATGAACACTAACAACTATATTTCTTAAATGACTATTTTATATCTAATAACTAATTATAATATCTTTTTCTATAACTAAAATAATTTTTTTGGTATTTTTTTTTCTATTCTTATACATCTATGGCTAAACTAATTTATTGTAATATTTGTGTTTAATTAGAAAGTAACTATGTATCTAAATCTAATATGTATCTAAAGAATTTAAAATAAAATATTATTAGAGAGATTATTTTGAGTAAAGAGTATTTCACTACTGAGCAGCAATTTGACTTGAATGGGTGTATCCAGCACTTTCACCTTAACATTGCATCGTGTTTTCACTCGTGAAAAAGCCACATATAACTGTCCATGTCCAAAAACGGGTTGTGACAAAAAAATCCCTACTTTCTCCAGTGTTTGGCCTTGGGATTTGTTGATGGTCATGGCAAAAGTAGACTTCATGGTAAATTGTCGACGTCTTAACTTGAAAGGTAAGGCAGTCTCTGATGGAGATAAATAAATCCTTGGAATAAACACCACATTTCCTTCTGCAGACCCAGTAATGACTTTTGCTTGAATCAGATTGTCAAACAAAGTGATGACAATGAAGCGATTCCCATTGCAAAGACCTTTTATGCTGTTAAAGGTGCGCAAAAGCATGACAATGGTACCGATTTGTAATTTGAGGCGATGATAAGGCATTCCCATTGGTGTGAGTGAATTTAAAAATTCCACTAGATATTGGTCTGAATCTTCAGTCTCAATGGAATCATCACTAATGTACTCACTGTATTCACCAGCAACGCAATCCATAACCTTAGAGTTCACCATATCCACATGGACATTTTTAGGGCAAAGAATGGCATGTGATGCAGCAATTTGAATGCTTTCATTGTTATATCCATCATGTATGGAAATGTAATATATATCTAAAGAATTTAAAATAAAATATTCTTATAGACAATATTTTTAGTAAAGACTTTTTCAGAATTAGGCAGCAATTTGCCTTGAATGGGTGTATCCAGCACTTTCACCTTAACATTGCATCGTCTTTTCACTCGTGAAAAAGCCACATATAACTGTCCATGTCCAAAAACTGGTTCTGGCAAAAAAATCCCTACTTTCTCCAGTGTTTGACCTTGGGATTTGTTGATGGTCATGGCAAAAGCAGACTTCACGGGAAATTGTCGACGTCTTAACTTGAAAGGTAAGCCAGTCTCTGATGGAGATAAATCAATCCTTGGAATAAACACCACATTTCCTTCTGCAGACCCAGTAATGACTTTAGCTTGAAACAGATTGTCAAACAAAGCGATGACAATCAAGTGAGTCCCATTGCAAAGACCTTTTCTGCTGTTAAAGTTGCGCAAAAGCATGATAATGGTACCGATTTTTAATTTGAGGCGATGAGAAGGCATTCCGGTTGGTGTGAGTGAATTTAAAAATTCCACTGGATATTGATCTGGATCTTCAGTCTCATCAGGATCAATGGAATCATCACTAATGTATTCAGTGTATTCACCAGCAATGCAATCCATGACCTTAGAGTTCACCATATCCACATGGTCATTTTTAGGGCAAAGAATGGCATGTGATGCAGCAATTTGAATGCTTTCATTGTTATGTACATCAATGAGAATGTTTTCACCAAATATAGCAAGCATGAGTGAGCCAGTGCAGATCATGTCTTGTGGGATTTCAATGATATCATCTCCAAGGTTGAAATCATTGGACAATTCACCATTTCCCAGTTGAAGTAACCAACTGCTATAATCAGGATCAATGGAAAGCATGTTGTTGAAGAGTGGCAATTGAGTGAAAAGCTGCCATTGTCGTGAGTATTTAATACAACTCTCTATAATGTCAGTTCTTGTACCATGAGGGATGATAGGCAGACATTGTCGAAAGTCTCCTCTCAGAACAATGACTTTTCCTCCAAAAGGTGTTGTATTTTTATTGGAAATATCTGTTGTCATGACATCCCGTAAAAGTTGATCTATCACATGCAATGCATATTTAGATAACAGAGTGGACTCGTCAATAATGAAAAGTTTGGTACTTTTCAAATGTTGTGCAGCATCTGTATCATTTTTAATTCTGGAAACGGATGTTTCATTAATTGGAATTGGTATGCCATAAAGCGAATGGATGGTTCTTCCTCCTTGCAGTAAGTTAGCTGCAATCCCTGTACTGGCTGCAGGTGAGACAATTTCGCCTTCTCCTCTTAGTTCATGAATTAATAAATCATACAGATATGTTTTCCCACTGCCACCTGGACCGTCAATGAAAAAGCACTTAGATTGTAGACTTCTATCGTGTAAAGCTTGATTGATCGCATCATAGGCCAAAAGTTGTTGGTCATTTAAAGTAGCTTTCATTTGCTGAGCTCTTCTTAACTCATCATCCTTGTTGTATAGTGGAGCGATGTGTGGCTTTCTTTTTGGTCGTGGTAGATTAAAATCAGTAAAAGTTTTGCCATGAAATTTTAGAACATTTTGGACATCTGTCATTGCATATCCTTCACAATTCTCACACTCCTCAGTGTTGGAGTGATATGCATGGCAGTAGTCTTGGATAAAGTCTTGTTTAAATTCTTGCCACAACTCCAATGGATGAGCTGGAGGACCAAAAATACATATATATGCAAACATATCACGAAGCTGTGCAGGCATGTTGAGAACACAGGCATCCAATAAAGTATTTCTCCAAACAGTGTCATCGAAGAGCAATCCAAGAGCTAATGCTGCCTCTTTAAAAGTTGGGTATGTGACTTCATTAACAGTCTTTATGTTGTCAAAACTTGTTGCTCCTTTGACATGCAGTAACAACAATCTTAAATAGTACCATTCTTGATCTTTCATACTGACAGTATACATTCTTCCAATCACTGAAGAACCTCCTCGCTTTCTAATTTCCCATGCACCTTGTTTCCAAACATAGTGCTCTGGAATTTGGCGGTATAAGTAATCATGAGCATGCGGGTCATTCTCATTGAGCTCAAAGTAGGCCATAAGAGTAGATTTTCTGTGCATTGTGTAACTGATGTTGTCAACAGAGTCATCCTCATGAAAATAAAGTGGTTGAGAATGTGGGAGATGTACGGCAAGGCGAATAATGGAGTACGATTGTCTATGCATCGGGTAAGCAAATATTCGCCAAGCTGCCTCCGGTGCACTCACGTATCTTGAATCCATGAATTGATGTGTTTCATCATGGTGGATATTAGTTTGGCAAATTTCAAGATTGGCTTTATCATGTCCTTTGTAGACATATTTGAATAGGTATTTAACACTTTGAATGGAAGCACATACCTCAACATTAATATGACACTTGTATTTTAATAGTAGGAAAGGTTTATAGGGAACAACCCAAGAATTATCAATTATCTTTGAATGGTGTTCAAAGGATGATCCTTCCTTTCTTTGATAAGTAGGGTATGCATCCTCAGCTAAGAGTGTTTTTGTTTGGAAATCTTTAGGAAAACCTTTCTTACACTTTCCAAGATCCATACATGGAGAATTGGGGTTGTGTTGTCCATAGGGTCCATGAATGATGTGCTGCATCACAATTTCATGGAGCACAGGGTAATCTTCTGGATCAGGGATTTCAGCCCAAACTATATTATCCACTTCAACCTCAGTTCTTAGTTTGGATTTGCTATCCAGAATGATCAAAATGTGAGCGTGTGGTAGGCCACGCTTTTGGAATTCAATAACATGAACCATTGCACAAACTTTGCCAAATAATCCAGTGTTAATGTCTTTTAATAGCGCTTCCAGTTTAATTCTGAAGACACGGGCGACTAAATCAGGTCTATGTTCCACACACTGCCATGGCTCTAAATTGATTGTAATCTCCCTCCATTTAGGATTACAGGTCATGGTTACAAAAAGATCCGGTCGTCCAAATTTAGTCACAATAGCCATGGCATCCTGATAGCGTTGCTGCATGTTTCTTGGACTGCCTTCAAAGGAAGATGGTAAAATGATCGTCTTGCCAATGGGACTACCTTTCTCAACAGATTTTTTCAGGAGATGTTCCTGGAGTACGCAATAATCCTCCACTTTTAAATCCTTTTGGTGTTGACGGATAAAGTTTAAGCGATTAGCCTCGATTTTCACATACGCATCCACTAAGTACTGCTGCGTTAGTTTGCCACCATTCAGGACAGGATTGAACTGATTCCGTACAGACAACAAATAGCAGTAATACTGGAGCTGTGTAACCCTGCGTTGAATTTGGCCTTGATGCTTGAGTCCCTCATGCCAGCCTTGTTCTCCATGAGGGAAAAATAAGGGATACAGTAATGCATCTAAATTGTTGTGTAGAATCAGTCAGTACTTGCTGTGTTTTTGGGGCCAAGGGGTTATTTGGATCAGGTTTCAAATGAATTAAAATGTCTCTATTGAATGGTGGCTCTCCATCAGCATTTTCAAAGACCACAGCAACTTCATGGACAGTAGGATTGTTATAGCGTCTAGAGTCTTGCTGTCTGTCTTGTTTAATGGCCATGATAATATTTGGCATGACGGTGCCATGTTCTACTGCCTTCTGTTGTTCTTCTAATTCAACGTCATGTAGCATTTTGTAGGCCGAAACAAAGGGATTAATATTATCCAATTGAAGAGCAATGATACTCATTAAAGTAGGATGACATTTCACATTTTCTGGAGACTGTATCCGTTGTTCTACAGCGCTTGCAGTATCTAAAATGTACAGTTGTGCATATGCTGGAGGTTAATCTTCAGCAGGATGGAGTGTTCCCGTGCGATGATAAATTTGCCCATGAATTCGGAAACAGTAAGGGCCGTGTCCAGGTGGTGGAGAAACATGGGCACCCATGGAGGCAAAAACAAAAGAACTATTATTGCTCCTGATATTCTGCATCAAATTTTTACTGTACTCACTCTCTCCTTTCAGCAGGCGTTGGAAGACCTCCGGGTATTGAGGTAATGGTACCTTTACTTTTCCCTTGTGGCAACAAAGAGTAAACTGTTGATCTGATGGGCGTTCATCAGTAAAATGTCGAGCCTCACAATGTTTACATATTACATTCATGAAACCACAGGTATGTTCTGGAATAGCATAATCCTGATCAATAAATCCCATTGGATGAGGGAAAGGTGAAGATAAGAAAGGTAGAATTTTATTGTGTAATCCTACATAGATGAGACGTGGAAGGGACGTAGATTCAAAACATTCCATAAATGAAGAAGTTGAATATATATTCCGTTCTGCCTCTTGCAATGTTGAAGTTGAAGAGGAACTTTGGGGTTGGTCACGACGTGATGTAGCCAAATGGGTCAAGCGGACTGTTCTAGACGTAGGAGACTCTGTATCTTGACGCATCTGTCTTTTCCTTTTAAGCCTCAAAATGTTACACTGTTTGCTGTATGGCGTCTCCTCAGCAGAGTGTTTTTATTTAGATGTGGCCTTGCGATGTGGTAAAGGCTGTTCAGTTGTAGTTAACACAGTAGAAGAGGAGGTGGCAGCGGTATGAGGATCAGACGAAGAAGTGGCAGCAGTATGAGGATCAGACGAAAAGGTGGCAGCAGTATGAGGATCAGACGAAGAAGTAGCAGCAGTATGACAGTCAGACGAAGAGGTGGCAGCAGTATGACGGTCAGACGAAGAGGTGGCAGCAGTATGAGGGTCACAGGAAGAGGTGGCAGCAGTATGAGGGTCAGACGGCTCTCCTGTAGGCATGAACTCTTGGTGTTTGCGTCTTTGACGCGCAGGCATGGTTTTTTGCCTAATCGTTCCGTCCTTCCTTCCAAAGACTCTTTTGAAACCCGTTTTTTCAAAGCAGCCTTTTCCTTATCCAAGCAAAGTCGTCTTTCTTCAGAACTCTCCTCGGCACGATTCTTGCGCATACGCACAGACTCCTTTTGAACTTTTGCTTCTTTTTTTTCCATGGAGGTCATGGGAGGTGTTAAAGGCTGTTCACTTGGTAGAATGTCAGTACACGAAGAGGCAGGAGTAGTATCTTTGTCAGACGGTTCTTCAGTGACAGTAATTTGTTTATTTTTCCGTCTGGCACGCGCATCCATGGCTCTTTTTGACTTTCGTTGACTTCTTTCTTCAGAAGACAGTTCAGCAATACGTTTCTTCGAAGCAGCCTTCGCAGCATCCAACCGAAAACGTCTCATTGGAGAAGACAGTTTGGCAATGCATTTCACTTTAGCAGCCTTAACACGTTGTAAACGAAGACGTCTCTCTTCCGAAGTCTCCTCTGCAATGCGTTTGGCCTGAGCAGCCTTAACACGATCTAAGCGAAGACGTCTATTTTCAGAAGTCTCCTCAGAAGTGCGTTTCACCTTAGCAGCCTTCTCACTATCTAAGCGAAGACGCCTCTCTTCTGAAGTCTCCTCTGCAGTGCGTTTCGCCTTAGCAGCGTTACGAAGATCTAACCGAAGACGTCTCTCTTCCGAAGTCTCCTCTGCAATGCGTTTCGCTTTAGCAGCCTTATCACGATCTAACCGAAGACGTGTCTGTTCCGAAGTCTCCTCTGCACGCTTCTTCTTAGGCGTAGATGCAGCTTCCTTGGCAAGAGGGATATTTTTTGTTGGAGAGCTCATCTTAATAAGAATAGTCAGTGAATCAAATCCAAAATGAGCTACAGTGTGTTAGTTAAGGAAACAATCAATAATAACTATGTCTAAATAGGCAAAAACAATAAAAGGAAAGTGTGTATTTCAATAACCTGTGAAAATGAAATGATGGACTTCTTTAAAGTACGAAACAAATATTTTCATGATGTTTACTGTATGGAGTAGTGAATTGAAATCAGAGTGTTTAAAGTCCTTAAAAAGAGACTTAAAGGCAAGACAAATGGATGTAAGGGCCCTTTGAGAGGCGCGTTGTAAAAGCAGATTTCCAACATTGTAAGAAAAGCGGTTAAAGTACCGATATGACAGGAAGTTCCGCATAACCGCCAGCAGGGGTGGAGTTGCAGAAGGTGGTGCAAAATGGGGGAGGTAGCGTTATTTTTTACCTTGAACGTAGGGTTTTGGGATTATAGGGGAAGTAGTGTTTTTTGCTTTTCTTGCTGGAGTTGGTGGAAACAGCGGCATTAGCAGCGAGCGTGAAATGGCACAATGTGACCAAGCATGGTGAAAATAGAAATAAGGCAACTTCTGGAGTACATGGTGAAACAGGCAGGTCAATGTAAAAATCAACGTTAATCTGGCGATGTAGCGTGACCTTACGCAACCGCACCCCTGGTGACGGGTATGGGGAACTTGCGTTAATAATGGAAATATTTCCACATGTTATGGAACAATGTAAATCGGCATGTACAACGCACGTGTGAAAGGGGCCCCAGTCGGTCATAGAGTGTAAAATGGCATGTAACCAATATATTTGGTATGTAAAAGTAGTTAATGTCCTACTGTGACGAAAGGCCCTTTCACATTAGCGGTAATTTGAAATAGCATCAGATGCGGTGAAAAAACTGCATCTGCGGCGTTTGGTGCATAGCCGCAGCATAACCGCTGCACTTGCGGGCGGTTGCGTTAATCGCCATAGTCAGTATATAGTGACTTGCGGCAGGTGCGGCAATTGGGGTTTAGCACTTGCGGCAGGTGCTGGGGCGCTAAAAAACGGTGGGCGACCGTGATTTATTTTGCGGCAGCACCTGGCGCAAGAGCCAAAGCGCACTTGCGGCATCTGCTGCAAGTCCCTATATACTGACTATGGCGATTACCGGAACCGGACCGCAAGTGCAGCGGTTATGCAGCAGCTATGCAGCAAACAGAGCAGATGCGATTTTTTCACCGCATCTGGCACGATTTAAAATTACCGCTGATGTGAAAGGGACAGGTATCATTACATCCAAACTGTTAAATATAAGACAGGTAGTAGTGCTACAGACTCATTAGTATTAAATAGAATCAAAATGGCATATAATGTGTTAATGTACTCCTAACAGTGTGACGACACACTCCTAAGTAGAAATAAAATATAGAACAGTCTGTAAGGGGTTAATGTACCACTGGCACGCGTACAAAATACTGCACGATCAATAAAAGTAAAAATAGTATTAAAGAAGTTAGTATTCAAATGCCAGTAGTAGACCACATAGTGACATAGGCAGTGAATAGCCAAGACAATAGAAGGGGTTAATGTGCTACTTGCACTCCTATAAAACAGTGTGGAAGAGAAAATAACTAAGAAATGGTATAGAAGAGGTTAATTTTCAAATGTAATGAGTACAGCACATAGCGACACAGTTAGTGAATAGCAAACAGAATGCAAGGGTTAATGTAGCAGTTTGAACTATATAAAACAGTGTGGGGGAAAACTAAAATGCAAAAGGCATAGAAGAGGTTAATGTAGAAATGGCCTTAGTACAGCACATAGTGAGATAGCAAGTGGAGCAGAAATAGAATAGAAGGGGTTTTTAAAGTTTGAAAAAAACAGGTCAATATGGTGAAATGTAGCTGATATGAAATTAGTATAAAGAAGGGTTAATATAAGCATAGGCATTAGGAATATATACTCTGATGTGAGATTGTACTGTGAAAACAGCTTTTTAACTTTTACATAGTTCACAAATTCAAATTTCGCGCTCTAAGATGGCGTACGCGAAATGTTCATTCATAAAAAGCCGGCAGACGCCAGCCGCTATTTGATTGGAGAGCGGAAACTTCATAAACATGGCGCCATGTATACGATTGGTCGGCTCTACTGTGTGAAGATGCCGCTGTCCAATCACAACACAGCGGGGCGGAGCTACAGACTTCCACCCTCCCGAACGGCGTGGCCAAAAATCGAACCAGGCGCTCGGCAAGGAAAGTGCCGCTTTCTCCGCTGAGCGCCGACCAATTGGAAGCAAACCGCCATGTCCAACAACCAATCACAATCGCGCCTCATTTCTCAATGCATCTCTATGGGAATGTGCCCTCCAATCACAATCGCAGCGCCATTTTTAAAAATCCACAGCGGCCAATCAGAATCGCACCTCACTTCCCATAGACATACATAGCGGTGTGTCGCCGATTTTATGGCCGGGCCCCTAGTTCTATTTTCGGGCAGGGGACTCGGCTCTGATCCGTCGTTCCACGGGGCCGGAAACTCGCAATCAGCGCTTCGCGGACATTGCTCGCGCCTTACCAACGACTCGCAATCATTGCGAGTCGTTGCTGATACGCTAGCTATCGCCGCGAAGCGCTCATTGCAAGTTTCCGGCCCCGTCGAACTACCGACCAGAGCCGAGTCCCCTGGCCGAAAATAAAACCAGGGGCCCGGCCATAAAATCGGCGACAAACCGCAATGTATGTCTATGGGAAGTGAGGCGCTCTTCTGATTGGTCGCTGTGTGCTGACGCCGACCAATCAGAATAGCGCCTCACTTCCCATAGACATACATTAGCGGTGTCTCGCGAAATATATGGCCGCCCTTCTGGTTCTATTTTCGGCCACGGGGCTCGGCTATTTCCGGTCCGAAAAAAAACATTTTCTCTATTTTTCTAACTTTCTTTTATATTATTTTGCTATCTATATTCTTATCTATCTATCTTTCTATCTATCTATCTATCTAAGAATATAGACAGAAACATAGATACAAATAAAGATACATAAATACAGAACATCTTTTTTTTTTACCGGAAATAGCCGAGCCCCGTCCCTGAAAATAGAACCAGAAGGGCGGCCATATTTTTCGCGATGACACCGCTAATGTATGTCTACGGGAAGTGAGGCGCTATTCTGATTGGTCGCCGTAAGCACACAGCGACCAATCAGAAGAGCGCCTCACTTCCCATAGACATACATTAGCGGTGTCTCGCTAAATATATAGCCGGGCTTCTGGTTCTATTTTCCGGCCATAAAATCGGCGACACACCGCTATGTCTATAGGAAGTGAGGCACTCTTCTGATTGGTCGCTGTGTGCTTACGGCGACCAATCAGAATAGCGCCTCATTTCTCAATGCATCTCTATGGGAATGCGTCCTCCAATCACAATCGCGGCGCCATTTTTGAAAAAATACACCCACCAATCACATTCATGGCGCCACAGCGGCCAATCACAATCGCGCCTCAATTCTCAATGCATCTCTATGGGAAGAGGCGCAGAGAATGCGATTGGTCGGCGGTCACCGGGAAGAGCGGCAAGTGGTATGGGCGGCGCCTGAATGAGTATTCGGGCACAGCGGTCTCATAGACCGTGGAGGCCGCTAGAAGCCCCGAAGTTTGCGCTTGTAGCGCAGAAGTCGGCGCTTTTAGCGGCGAAGTGTCCGAACTGTGGCGCAGGCTCCATGCATGGCGCAAGAGAGTAAAAGTGGTGAAAATAAAAGATAGCAAAAGAGGTGAAAATAAAACGTAGCATCAGGCATATAGACTCTGATGTGAAAAGGTAGATTTAAAAAAGGATATCTTAGCTGATCAATCGCAGAAGTCGATCCGGCGCTTGCTTCCCGACGGGCCTCACGAAGGATGGATATCTTGGCTGAAATATAGTCCAACAGATGGTCCAGCGGTAGCTTCTCGTTCTCCCTCAAAGACCCTCATGAAGGATGGATTTCTTGGGCGAAAGATAGTCCAACAGATGGTCCAGCGGTAGTTTTTCTTTGTCTCGCAAACAGGATTCAAAGAGGTTGAAGATTCAAATTTCCCGCTATAAATAGCGGCCTTATCTGATTGGTGGGCGGCAACCTCAGAAAGATGGCGCCATGAATGTGATTGGTGGCTGTATTTTTTCAAAAATGGCGCCGCGATTGTGATTGGAGTGCGCATTCCCATAGAGATGCATTGAGAAATGAGGCGCTATTCTGATTGGTCGGCGTCAGTACACAGCGACCAATCAGAAGAGCGCCTCACTTCCTATAGACATACATAGCGGTGTGTCGCCGATTTTATGGCCGGAAAATAGAACCAGAAGGCCGGGCATATATTTAGCGAGACACCGCTAATGTATGTCTATGGGAAGTGAGGCGCTCTTCTGATTGGTCGCTGTGTGCTTACGGCGACCAATCAGAATAGCGCCTCACTTCCCGTAGACATACATTAGCGGTGTATCGCAAAAAATATGGCCGCCCTTCTGGTTCTATTTTCGGGGAAGGGGCTCGGCTATTTCCGTAAAAAAAAAGATGTTCTGTATTTATGTATCTTTATTTGTATCTATTTTTCTGTCTATATTCTTAGATAGATAGATAGATAAGAATATAGATAGCAAAATAGATAAAAAGAAAGTTAGAAAAATAGAGAAAATGTTTTTTTCGGACCGGAAATAGCCGAGCCCCGTGGCCGAAAATAGAACCAGAAGGGCGGCCATATATTTTGCGAGACACCGCTAATGTATGTCTATGGGAAGTGAGGCGGTATTCTGATTGGTCGGCGTCAGCACACAGCGACCAATCAGAAGAGCACCTCACTTCCCATAGACATACATTAGCGGTGTGTGGCGAAATATATGGCCGGCCTTCTGGTTCTATTTTCCGGCCATAAAATCGGCGACACACCGCTATGTATGTGTATGGGAAATGAGGTGCGATTCTGATTGGCCGCTGTGGATTTTCAAAAATGGCGCCGCGATTGTGATTGGAGGGCGCATTCCCATAGAGATGCATTGAGAAAGGAGGCGCTATTCTGATTGGTCGGCATCAGCACACAGCGACCAATCAGAAGAGCGCCTCACTTCCCATAGACATACATTACCGGTGTCTGGCGAAATATATGACCGGCCTTCTGGTTCTATTTTCCGGGCATAAAATTGGCGACACACCGCTATGTATGTGTATGGGAAGGGAGGCGCGATTCTGATTGGCCGCTGTGGATTTTCAAAAATGGCGCCGCGATTGTGATTGGAGGGCGCATTCCCATAGAGATGCATTGAGAAATGAGGCGCTATTCTGATTGGTCGGCGTCAGCACACAGCAACCAATCAGAAGAGCGCCTCACTTCCTATAGACATACATAGCGGTGTGTCGCCGATTATATGGCCGGAAAATAGAACCAGAAGGCCGGGCATATATTTAGCGAGACACCGCTAATGTATGTCTATGGGAAGTGAGGCGCTCTTCTGATTGGTCGCTGTGTGCTTACGGCGACCAATCAGAATAGCGCCTCACTTCCCATAGACATAGAATGGAAAAATTTTCATCCATTCTATGTCTATGGGAAGTGAAGAGGACGTCGGAGCCGGAGATGGCGGAAAAAAGAGAGTAGACCCCCGGGACCGGACGAAGAGGACGCCTGGCCGGACGGAGGACTTGTGGATCGGACGGACAGGACATCGGAGCCGGAGATGGCGGAAAGAAGAGAGAAGACCCCCGGGACCGGACGAAGAGGACGCCTGGCCAGACGGAGGACTTGTGGATCGGACGGACGATGAGATGAAGAAGACATGTAAGTGATCGGCGGCGGTGGGTTAGGGGACGGCGGGGGCTTAGGGTGTAGCGCCTTAGGGGGTAGCGACAGCGGCGGAGGACAGCGGCGAGAGCTTAGGAGGCGGCGGGGCTTAGGGGGTAGGGGCTTAGGGGCGGCGGGGGCTTAGGAGGTGGCGGGGCTTAGGGGGTAGGGGCTTAGGAGGTGGCGGGGCTTAGGGGGTAGGGGCTTAGGGGCGGCGGGGGCTTAGGAGGCGGCGGGGCTTAGGGGGTATCGGCGGGGGCTTAGGATGCGGCGGGGCTTAGGAGGTAGGGGCTTAGGGGCGGCGATGTTTAGGGGATAGCGCCAGCGGTGGGGGACAGCGATGGGGGCTTAGGAGGTGGCGGGGCTTAGGGGGTAGGGGCTTAGGGGCGGCGGGGTCTTAGGAGGCGGCGGGGCTTAGGGGGTAGGGGCGGCGGGGGCTTAGGAGGCGGCGGGGTTTAGGGGGTAGGGGCTTAGGGGCGGCGGGGGCTTAGGAGGCGGCGGGGCTTAGGGGGTATCGGCGGGGGCTTAGGATGCGGCGGGGCTTAGGAGGTAGGGGCTTAGGGGCGGCGGGGTTTAGGGGATAGCGCCAGCGGCGGGGGACAGCGACGGGGGCTTAGGAGGCGGCGGGGCTTAGGGGGTAGGGGCGGCGGGGCTTAGAGGATAGGGCTTATGGGGTATCGGCGGGGGCTTAGGATGCGGCGGGGCTTAGGGGGTAGGGGCTTAGGGGCGGCGGGGCTTAGAGGATAGCGCCAGCGGCGGGGGGATAGCGCCAGCGGCGGGGGACAGCGAGGGGGGCTTAGGAGGCGGCGGGGCTTAGGGGGTAGGGGCTTAGGGGCCTTAGGGGGTAGGGGCTTAGGGGCAGCGGGGGCTTAGGGGGTAGGGGCTTAGGGGCGGCGGGGGCTTAGAGGATAGCGCCAGCGGCGGGGGGATAGCGGGAGCTGTGGCTTTGTTCGCATGGGGCTGTAGTATACCATAGCGGTGTACACTACAGCCCCATGCTGTGGCTTTGTTCGCGGGGCAACGACTCGCAATGCCCGGGCATTGCTTCGCGATTCGCGTGGCCGCCAAGCGGCCACGGACAGAGTCCTGGAGAAAGTTCCGAGCTACGCGAACAAAGCCACAGGAAGTAGCGCGGTCGCGACGGAAGTCGCTACGGCAATTATATAATAGATCTGCTGATATATTTAACTTACACAAGCTGACAAGTAGAAGGATATGGTCATACATAGCTGCAACACATACAGGCTATACATACAGCTAAAGATTGCATCATCCCAGAATTGTCTAGAAGTATCCATGTATAGTAAAATTGTATGTCGCTGTCACTTTATAAGAATGAGACATACCATGGGTGGGGGCTCTCCCTGCTGGGGACAGGCTCACTCCACTCCATGCTGACCATCGGAGACAACGTAACAGATTCATCATGCCGGACTGGAACCGATCAGCAGTCTTGGTGAGATGGATGAACCAATACCCGTGGATCGCCACCAAGAAGAATACATAGAATATCTTTTTGTAACTATCTGAACATTATACTTTAATAAGTTTAATTATTGGCTATTTTAATACCAATTAAATTGAGAAGATAATTTTTATACATATTTTTCCATCTTTTCTCACTAAATAAGTACATGACGATAAGCACGATAATTATTTACGCATAGCGGTATTTAACAACATCGTACAAAGATATGTAACATGATGAGATGCATAGGCAAACAATAAACATGAAAAAGTTTGAAATGTGCAAAAACAACTAACTAAAGAATGTGCACACACAAAAAGCCAACCAAAATCCTCATAGTGCAGCTCCACCCTTCTCATCATGTTTAAGCCTCACAGACCAGCCACCCTACACCTGCTGATGTGTTGCCCCAGGGTATGGGGTACTCGGGAATCAGGCGGCAGAAGGATTAACTGTGTCGCGGGAAATGGTGGCCGCACCTGATCCTGTGTCCTGGGGACTGCTCTCTTGAAAAGGGATTATATACAGGGGAGTATTTACAATTTATAGATGTCGTGACGCCACCTGCAGTACCTGGTGATATTCACCAGCGCCGCCACAGTCCTTCGGTGGTCAATGGTATTGCGGCAATGATGGTGCAGTCCTCCGCAGGCAGGACTGGGATCTCCGGGGCAGTGTAGTGTGATGGGACAGGTTGTAGTGGAGCTGAGATTGTTTAGGGAGAGCTGAGGTAGTCTATAGAGGATACTGGGAGCAGAAGGGAAGAATGCACACACACTGATGAGTTTCTTTTAACTTTTACTGAGGTCTTAAGCAGATAAAACGTCCAGGGCACCGACGGGTAACAGGGTTGCACAGTGGGTTCCCACAGCAAGTGGTTATAAGGCCTCCTCTGCTTGTGTATTTGTTGAAACACAGCCTGCTGTAGCCTGACTTGCCTCCACTCTTTTCCTTGTCTGTTTCTCTCTCCTCCTGTGCGGTCTCCGTGATAACCCTCTCTGGACACTGCAGGCTGGTCTGCTGTTCCTGGCTCCCTCTTTTGACCCTCCTGGGAGACCAGGTAGCTGTAGCTTCCAGGGTGCGACAGGGTTTTCTGTGAGCCTATAGTTCCTCACAGGTGCAGATCCCCAATATCCGGCGTCTCTCCAGGGACGGACTCCCTCCAGCTCTTATAAGGGCGAACTCCCTCCGGCTCTTTGCTCCCTTCTCTGCTCTGGGCTCGGACGCCGAAGGGCCTCTCCGGATCACTGGCTTGGGCCTAAACGCAGCACCGATCACCAGGACTTCCTTGCAGCTCTTTTAGCATCTGCACACACTCTGACTAGTTCCTCCCCAGCAGCAGTATATATAGGGGATCTTGCCTAAGGCAGCAAGTGGTGCTCCCCCTACTGTGTCGGGGTGGAATGTGTTGTTCGTAGTAGGTACCTGCTGTGGAAATCCAGCTGCGTATTAGAGAGATCTGTGGTTACCTGCGTGAGGGCGCCACCCCCTCCCAGGTAACATCAGTACTCCTGGACTGAGCATTTTGAGTAACAAGAATAACAATAATAACATAACATATGTACAAAGTCTGAAAATTAGAAAAATTGCAGAAAGACACTGAAAGTATTTGAAAAATAGAAAACGGGTAAGTCCATATGGTGCTAGTACATCCACCGCAGGCTTTTTAAAGTCTGTGGCTACGTTAGTCCATTAACCGTAGTCAATTTGAAGTTTTTAAAAGTTCAAAAGGGAAAAGAGTTCAAAGGAGAAAGTTCAAAAGTCCTTACAGCAAAGTCTCTGTACGCTCCGCGTAAGAAAAGAGGAAAAGTCTTTTACAGTCCACAATTTAACAATAAACAGGGGTCCCTATTAGTGTCTCGGCTTAGGAGACCTGGTACCTCCCTACCCCAGGCACTTTCTTTTCCTAAGTTAATGTGCTGGGCCCAGTTCCACCACCCTTCTGTACACTTCTATTTACACTCTTTTGTACAGTTTACTATTTACATGTGCTTTCAATATGCTCTACCTTACTTTATACCCACTCTCCAAACCTACACGGGGGTTGACCTCGTGTGCTCCTAAGTGATTTCTGCACTGCAGGTGTCACTGTCTCAGGTGGGGTGTCTAGTGTTGATCTTGGTGCAGGTGTTTCAGGCAAGCTTCTGCGTGGCCTTAGTCTCACTACTGGGCTAGCAGGTGTACCGATTGCAGCATCCTCAGATTCTCTAGCAACGGGTATATCTTCCTGATTCCTGGGTATCTCTTCACGGGGTTGGTAGAAGTTTAATACTGGCACAATGATGGCTCCATTTTGCTGAGGCCAATCTTCTGGGAAATCTCCTAAGATGGTAGAGATTAATTTCTTCCAACGGGAGAATTTTCAGCATGTCGATGACAATGTTGTTCATTTTTTCACAGAGTCTATTAGTTTGGGGATGATACAGGGTTGTTCTGAACTTTTTGCACCCATACATCTGGCAAAACTCTTGAAAGATCTCTGCTTAGAATGCTGGTCCTTGATCGGTTAGGATACGTTCTGGATATCCCAATGGTCTGCAGAAGACTTTTTGAAAGGTTCTGGCAGCAGTTGCAGCTGTCAAGTCTTTTACAGAGGCAACCATCAAAAATCTTGAATAATGGTCTACCATGGTTAATGCATAGGTATAGCTGGATCTACTTGGGGTCAGTTTTACATGGTCCAAGGCGACTAGTTCCAGAGGCTGTTTGGTTACAATGGGATGAAGTGTGGCTTTCTGGCTCTGTACATCCTTCCTTCTCAGGTCACAGGCCTGACAATTTTTGCACCATCTTTCTATGGATGACCGTATGCCGAGCCAAAAGAATCTGTCTTTCAGTAACACTTCGAGCTTCTTCCATCCGAAGTGACCAGTTTGGTTGTGATAGACAGTTAAGACCACGGGGACCTCTGATCTTGGCACGATGATCTGCCACGCCATCTCATGGGTTCTTTGATTTATATACCGCCAGCACAATTTATCTTGATATTGGAACAATTTACCTCGCTCATTCTACAGATGTTTGGCATCAGAAGAGGAGTTTACAGGCAGCTTCGCTGACTCTTGGGCTATCAATTGCTTAATTAGACCGACAGCCGGGTCTTGGTCCTGCGCCTTTTTCCAGTCAAAGTGGGATAACGGGTTCACTGCTCCTGTAGAGAGGTTTTGATGGGCCTGCTGGCATTGGGTTACTCTTGCATGATGGAAAGCAGGTAACTCCACTTCTTCCTGCTAGTCTTCATCCACACTCTTTTCAGATAAGTGATGAATCCTGGATAGAGCATCCGCGTTTCCGTTCTGGTGCCCAACCCAGCACTTGATGGTGTATTGGTAGTTGGAGAGTCTGGCCATCCATCTCTGCTCCAGGGATCCCAACTTCGCAGTTTCCAAGTTGGTGAGCGGATTGTTATCCGTGTAGGTGGTGAATTTGCTAGAGGCTAAATAATGTTTAAACCTCTCTGTGACGGCCCAGACTAAGGCTAGGAATTCCAGCTTGAAAGATCTGTAGTTCTCCAGGTTCCTCTCCGTGGGCCACAGCGTCCGTCTGGCATAGGTGATTACCCTCTCCTTGCCTTCTTGCTTTTGGGAAAGGACGGCTCCGAGTCCCACATTCCTGGCATCTGTATACAACAGGAATGGCAGGTCATAGTCCGGGTAAGCTAGGATTTCTTGTCCTGTCAGGGCTTATTTCATTGTCTGGAACGCTTCCTGTTGTTCCTTACCCCATCTCCATGGAGAATCCTTCGGCTTGCCCTTCGTCGGTTGGCCTACTAGGAGGTCTTGCAGAGGAGCAGCCTTCTCTGTGTACTCATTGATGAACCTTCGGTAGTAGCCCACCAAACCCAGGAATTGACGTACCTCTTTGATAGTTTTGGGTACTGGCCATTCTCTGATTACTGTCACCTTGTCTGGATCAGGGGCCATGCCTTCATCACTGACTATGTGTCCCAGGTACTGCACTCTTTGCTTTATCAGGTGGCATTTTGATGGTTTTAGTTTCATCTCATATTTGGCCAGAGCTTCTAACACCTCTCCCAGATGTGCGACATGTTCCTCATAGGTCCTGGAGTACCCGATCGCATCATCCAGGTAGAGCAGTACCGTCTCAAAGTTCTTATGCCCCAGGCAACTCTCCATTAACTGCTGGAAGGTTCCAGGTGCATTACATAGTCCGAAGGGCATGCTGTTGAACTCACATAAGCCCATAGGTGTTGCGAATGCCATCTTCTCTCGATCTTCTTCGGCTACGGACACCTGCCAATACCCACTAGTGAGATCTAAGGTGGAGAAGTAATTGGCAGACTTCAACGCAGCTAAAGATTCCTCTATACGTGGTAACGGGTAAGCATATTTGTGTGTTATGCGGTTTATTTGCCTATAGTCTACACACATCCTCATGCTGCCATCCTTTTTCCTGACTAGGACTAATGGGGCTGCCCAGGGACTACAGCTATCTCGTATAACCCCTGCGTCCTTCATGTCCTGTAACATTTCTTTGGCTTTTTGATAATGTGCAGGTGGAATAGGCCTGTACCTTTCCTTGATTGGTGGATGTGTACCTGTGGGGAAGTGATGTTGTGCCCCTTTTATCCTACTAAAATCAAGTGGATGCTTACTAAAAACTTGTTCGAATTCCTGAACTACCCGGTACACACCTTGCTTTTCATACACAGGAGTGGTGTCAGTTCTGACATGGAGCTGCTGGCACCAGTTCTCCAGTGGCCCAGTTGTTTGATCAGGTTTTCCCCTTTTTCGTGGGGTTCGGGTTGCACTGTTTGGATCTCGTTGTTGCTGACTGTATAATTTGGCAACAGTGGTATACCTGGGTAATTTAACCTCTTCACTGCCATAATTTAAGATGCGAACTGGTACTCTCCCATTATGTACATCGACCACCCCCCTGGCTGTCAACAGTGTAGGTCTGTGCTCTGTGCTGACGGGCTCCACTAATGCTTGATAGTCCTGCCCTCTCAGACCTTTAGCTGCTCGACACCTAATCATCATTTCACTCATTGGGGGTATCACAATAGGCAACGGGTCTGTCAACCGTGCTGTACCAATTTCACCACCTGTAATTGTTACCTGTTGTTTGTGCAGGATAGCTCTGATCTCACGCTGGAGAGCCTTCCTCTGACCAGGTCTGGCAGTTTCTTCTATGTGTTGAAGCAAAGACAAAACCTCCATGCAATTGCTAACAACATTTGTACCCAGTATAACGTAAGGATCATTTGCATTACTGGCTTCTGCTACTACAAGGACCCCTTTGTTCTGTAATTCCACCCTCCCCACCTTTATAAGGCACTTCTCTAACCCCCATCACAGTAATTGGTTCACCATTAGCTGCATGAAGGAAGAGGTCTATTTCAGGCTGTTTCAGTTCTGCATCAGCCCAATACTTTTTATAAAGGATATAGGGGATGGTGGTCACCTGTGACCCTGTGTCCAGTAGAGCAGGTGTTGGGATGCCATCCAGAACAATGGACAGAAACGGCCTCTGTCCTATGAAGGTCTTGTAGCAGGTGGCTGGGCCCTGTTGATATAATCTTGAGGTTTGGCCTCGGCCCCCAGGGACTGCCCATTTAAAGGACAGCACCTGGCGAGGTGACTGGTGCAGTTACAGCGGCGGCAGATGGGCTCCCCAGTGAGGCTGTACCGGTTGGTGGGTCCTCCTCTGTATGCTGCAGCTTTCTTCCCTCACATCCAGGGGACGTCTTCCGGGCTGTCGGCAAGTTGAATCAGTGGCTGAGGCTTGGCTTGGGGTCTTGGTGCTGGCTGTTGGCCCTGCGGTAACTGCATATCGTCCATCAGTTTGGAGATGTTTTTGTTTATCTTTCGTATCTCGGCACGCATCTCAGCCCACAGAGAATCATATTTGTCAGGCTGCGCAGATTGTACATCATGCGTGGCTGCAGACACGGGTACTGGTTTTGGAATAGTCTGCACCTCACTGTTGCACCACTGTTTAATTGCAGCTTTATGGGTCTCTACCAGCTTTAACCCTTTGATGGCCATCTCTTTCAGGGTGATAAAGTCAGCATCTGGGTTGCTCAATGACCACCAGCATACATTTTTACTGTCCTCAGGGGATAGCATTCTCCTCGTGAACTGTTCAATGAGGAGCTTGTTCTCATCCTGTGCACTGGCAGGGCTGACATGGATAAGGGCAAGCAATGCTTCTTCCAGGCACCAATGATAGGCTCTTATGTCATCTCCTGGCCTCTGGAAGAAGTGATGGAAGTGCATGCGTATATCAGCCTCATTACACTCCTCAAAGGTAGCTCTCAGTTTATTGAATATAGCAGGGGCTGATCTGCGTTCAGCAGCAGACCAGGACTGCTGCACCAGTTAACTGTCCGAGTACCACAGCAGTGCGATGTTGGCCGGTCATGGCATATATATCTAGAACGCCATTGATCTTTCGCTTGAACTTGTCCAGTGTATCAGGGTGACCATCATACTGGGGCAACGACTTGGCCCCCGGGATGTATGGAAATGACATGGGCATTATTGGGGCGACGGCGCCCAGAGTGTCGGAGGTACTGGCAGTGCTACTGGAGATAGCCATCGAGTGTCTGGTGTAATTCTGAGGATCAGCGTACACAGCGTCGTCGTCACTGGAGGAGGCCGACATATTGGAGGCCACCCCTTGTGAATTACAGCCAGTCGTTGAAGGGTTAAACAGTTCATGAGTTTCCGGGCCGCAGCGCTCGGGAATGCTCGGCTGAGCGAGGGGCGGGTTTCAGTTTCGCGCTCTGCTAGCTGGCACGCCCCCTTTCTTCCCGCTCTTTGGCGCAGTAATGGCGGCGTAGTTTAAACAGTCTCTCAATACAGTTAATACAACGGCACATAGTACCTGGTAATACCAGGCACGGGATCCTGTTCGTGACGCCAGAAAGAGAAGGTGTGTCGCCCCAGGGTATGGGGTACTCGGGAATCAGGCGGCAGAAGGGTTAACTGTGCCATGGGGAATGGTGGCCACGCCTGATCCCGTGTCCTGGGGAATGCTCTCTTTAAAAAGGATTATATACAGAGGAGTATTTACAATTTATAGATGTCGTGACGCCACCTGCTGTACCTGGTGATGTTCACCAGCGCCGACACCGTCCTCTGGTGGTCAGTGATATTGCGGCAATGAGGGTGTAGTCCTCCGCAGGCAGGACTGGGACCTCCGGGGCAGTGTAGTGTGAAGGGACAGGTTGTAGTGGAGCTGAGATTGTTTAGGGAGACCTGAGCTAGTCTATAAAGGATACTGGGAGGAGAAGGGAAAAATGCACACATGCTGAGAAGTTTCTTTAATATTTTACTGAGGTCTTAAGCAGGTAAAACGTCCAGGGCACCGACGGGTAACAGGGTTGCGCAGTGGGTTCCCACAACAAGTGGGTATAAGGCCTCCTCTGCTTGTGTATTTGTTGAAGCACAGCCTGCTGTAGCCTGACTTGCCTCCACACTCTTCCTTGTCTGTTTCTCTCTCTTCCTGTGCGGTCTCCGTGATAACCCTCTCTGGACACTGCAGGCTTGTCTGCTGTTCCTGGCTCCCTCTTTTGACCCTCCTGGGAGACCGGTAGCTGTAGCTTCCACGGTGTGACGGGGTTTTCTGTGTGCCTATAGTGCCTCGCAGGTGCGGATCCTCAATATCCGGCGTCTCTCCAGGGACGAACTCCCTCCAGCTCTTATAAGGGCGAACTCCCTCCGGCTTTTTGCTCCCTTCTCTGCTCTGGGCTCCATGCCTTTAGTCACACTTTGGCTTGTGGGACGCCGAAGCTCCACTCTGGGTCACTGGCTCGGGCCTAAATGCAGCACTGATCACCAGGACTCCCTTGCAGCTCTTTTAGCATCTGCACACACTCTGTCTAGCTCCTCCCCAGCAGCAGTATATATAGGGGATCTTGCCTAAGGCAGCAAGTGGTGCTGCCAGGCCACTGCCCCAGGGCCATTAAAATAGGAGCAGTATGTGATTCTACTGTTCCTGGCCTCCTGCTGAGTCCAACCGTGGCTCAGTGGCTGGAGTGGCGCCACACCAAGGTCGGTAGCACGCCAATTTCCTGGACGGACCTTCCCTGTTGTGGGGTCCACTCAATCCACATAACTTGCCGGCGTGTATGATGACTGATCCCTACGACGCAGGAAGTTATGCAGCACACAGCAGGCCAGCAGTACCACATCAATAGATTCCAGTTTCATATGCAGACGTGTATGAAAAACCCGGAATGTATTGGCCATGATCCCGAACGCATTTTCAACCACACTGCGGGCCTGGGATAGCCGGTAATTGAAAAGGCGCTGCTCAGAAGTAAGGGTCCTCTGGAGATATGACCCTAGTAGGTGAGCCTGAGTGGGAAGGCTTCATCCCCCACAGATGCAAAGTTTGAATGATGGGTTGTCTCTTCATTTGAGAGCAAGTTCAGCCCACCTGTCCTTAGGTCTTGTGCCAAGGAGCAGTGTGCGAACACCCCCCCCCATCTGAGATTCGCCCATTCATTCTAACGTCCACGTAGAGGAACTCATAGTTCACATCCATCAGGGCCTTGAGGACAACACTAAAATATCCTTTGTAATTGTAATACAAAGACCCCGATTTGGGGGGTTTAGTGATCCTCACGTGTTTACCATCTAATGCCCCTCTGCAGTTTGGGAATTGCCAGTGGTCCTCGAACCCTCTGGTTACATCCATCCATTGAGCGGGTGTTTCTAGGAACTGCATATAGGATGGCTGCAGACTACTCCAGATGGCCTCACACGTCTCGGGGATAAGGCGGCTCAGCAGGGACAGTGATACACATGAAGTGTATTGCCGGTCGGTCCTCGAACGACCTGTAGCCAGGAAACGCAAAGTTACGCTCCTCATGTGGCACAGCTCGATGCATCACAGTGTCCTGATGGGCTATCAATGGCCGTATGCATTCCAACAGGAATGTGAAAGAGTCCTCGGACATACGGATGTAGTTCCTGAAATCATGCGGACTACGATCCTCCAGCTCACGCAACAGCTGCATGTGGCTCCGGGTGTCCCGGCGGCGAAGCCAATCCTGAGCCCACACACGCCGTGGTCTGCGAGCCCGCAACCTCTCATATCTAGCCTCCAGCCACAATTGTTCTTCCACCAAGGCAGCAGCCACAATAGCATCTCCATCAGGGTCGAACATCATTTCACGTACCAACCCCTGCAAAAGTGAGAAAAAGAAACATCAGTACTAGAACAATTCATCACACATCATCTACACACACCTCCTGCCCTATACATCTCCTGCCCATTATACCACAGCATACCCAACTGTGAACAGCAGCCCACACACATACATATATATCCCCATTCCAGGGCCAAAACAAGCATTGCACTGGCTCATACCCAAACCTGGTCACTGTACACCTCTGGCCCTCCTGTACAATACATCTCCCTTGTCAAATGCAACACATCATGAGCCTAAGCCCAGATACGTGGCCATAATGTTCATGTGTGACCACAAGGCATGGCCCTACACATAGGTGTCATACATTTTTTTTTTTTTTTTAGTAACGCATCTATACAATTTCATTATACACGTACCCCAGTCTTTGTGTCTCATGGTCAAAATATCACACCACAAAGCAGAGTATTGCATACTCATCATGTCCAAGAGACTTCCCTGATGTGTTGTGAATGCAGGAAGTCCAGAGCCAGACATTCGCAGATGCCACACGCCCCACTCCACATCGGTTTTTGACCTTAAACGTCCCGTTGTGTGTGGTCTACCACAGTACTATGTGTCCTAAATTCAGATCCTCGCCGCAAATAGACACACGCATCATGCAAACATGATCCTGTGTGGCAAAGGCAAAATGGCTTTATAAAGAGGATATGGTTTGGGTTGGGAAAACACTCATGCATCCATTTGCCAGGACACAATGGAAAATATTGAGGCAGACTTAACTACAAACATACCCAACCACTTGGGCGTTACCTACAGAACACAATAGCGACGACTAATGCTAAGGTGCATTAAACGCAACACAGCCATATCACAGTTGTTGATCGCACATCAGTACTTACTTAATGACTCAGGGCAGCAAGCGTGACCGAATCGGTGTTGTGCGCTTTTTATATGGAAACCAATCAATCAGAACGCAGTGGCGTCCTGTAATCGACATAGACGCCTGGGCGTATGCAGGTGCCACCAATGATTAAGCGCCATTGTGCTTGTTTCATTGTTCCGGTTTGGTTTAAATAAGGACCTGCTGGGCCGCCACCCCTGCTCCGACTGGAATGTGCATTGTACTAGTAGTGTCTCTTCACAAGTTCTCTGTTGGACAGACGGTAATTGGGGGCACATGCTATTGGGGACTCCTGGGCATTTTTTCTGTGTGCTGCAGACCCATATATTGGCTGATGTTTGTGTGCCTTATGTGTAGCTTCATGTATCATCCTGTAGCAGTGTATATAACGACGTGTATGCATCCTAACTACACTCCATGTCCTGTAGCACACATAATGTTCAGGGACATCCTTGCCAGGAAAATGTTTACTACTGCACTATGTGGATGGCAAAATATGTGTGGAACAGATGAGGGTGTTTTAATGTAGTTACTAAGGCCATGAATGA
The DNA here is from genome assembly GCA_033576535.1 of Allobates femoralis. NCBI lineage: Eukaryota > Metazoa > Chordata > Amphibia > Anura > Aromobatidae > Allobates > Allobates femoralis. Next base: position 401,322,688 of record JARQOC010000001.1, read on the forward strand.
CATTTATACTGAGAGAGCTTCACATATTTTCCTGCAGTGTCCCTAAATACATATATGACATGCGTGGGCATGTCCTGCCTGCCCCATGCATGGACACATAATAAGCCCAATAAGGATTTGCAGTAGCCAAGCATCATCCCAGAATATATTTTATTTGCATTGCTGAACATGACCATTGACACACAGAGTAGGGTTTCAGCTGTGATGGCGATGTTTTTATTGAAATAACACTTTTTTTTTTGTATTACACAGATGGCTGAGTATCACAAATTTATGACACAGCTCATCACCATGTACCAGGCACATGAATGCCTGTGGTGGGTGTCGCTGCCTGCGTATCATGACCAGGCAACGAGGGCTGCGGCCTACGTGCCACTGGTGGAACTGGCCAACTGGCTCCAACCAAGCAAGATCTGGACAGTGGCGCTGTTTGTGGATAAGATCAAAAGCCTGTGCACCGTGTTCCAGAAAACCCACAAAATGGATGGAGGCCCGGTCCGGGGCTGTTGCTGAGGAAGTCCCTAGGCCAACTCTCTAGTACTATGACCTCCTCAGCTTCACCCTGGGCCAGGAGGGGCCTCGTGAAACACGGTGCAGCAGGCGCAGCACACAACCAGCTGTGGTCGCAGCCCAACACCATGCCCCGTCGCAGGAGGTAGGTAATTGTGTTTGTGTGCTTGATCTACCCAGCATGTTGTTGGCACTGATGTTTGGTTTGCTGCACATGTGGTAGTCACCATTGTGTTTTTCAACCACGAATCCTGTTCACTGCCCATTTCTATCTGTTTTGTGGTTTCTGTTAATCCAGATTGAGTTGTGTTATTTGTGGGCACTTTACATATAAATGTGGACCCTCAGGTGAGTATACTGCACTTGTCTACTTGTTAGGCTTTTTCTTCTCTCAACTCTGCTCCTGTGGCTTTTGGTGTTAGCCTTGGTGAGCTTGCCTCTATGTTGGCTGGGGTGTTTGGTTGTGGTTTTATCTTCAATTGCCTTGCAACATGTGGCTGATGGTTTTTTGTTGTTTGTTTGTTTTTCAGTCCCCTCTGGTGCCTGGCTCCAGTGATGAGGAGCCAGCAGCTGGCGAGGCTCTCCCATCAACATCTGCGGGAGTCCCAGTGCCCGAGCCAATAGTGGGGGGCTGGGCCCAGGTCCCATCTCTGAGATCAGACGAAGAAGACCACCGGCTCCACCCAACACGGAGCTGGGTACCTGGACGAAACGGGTCCTCCTTGATCGGCATAGGACCCCCGGCTCTGGGTTTGGGTACATCGCCAGCGAGATGCTGGCCCGAATGGAGCCAGAGCAGCAGAACATCGCGGAGCGGGTCATGTTTCGTGTCCTGGAGGCGGGCGTGGATGGGTCCCTGTGATGGGGGCGTCGTGGACGCTTCCCCGGAAGACAACTCCATGGCCCACTGCACCCGCCAGACATATGGTGAGGAGGACACAAATTCGTGAAACTCCACCTCCCCCAAGGAGACAGCCCAGCAGAGCAGCAAGATCTCAAGGCCATTGGGTGTATGAGAAGGAGCAGGCCCCTTTGTCTAATCCAGCAGAGGAGGAGGAGGAACAAGAGAACTACTAGCCAATGCACAACATTGGCCAAAGCAGCCTTTTTTGTAAAATTATGCCCAGGGGTGGCACATTTGTTTAAAAACAAATTTACTTTCTTTACAAAAAAACAAAACAAAAACAAATAAAATAATAATTTGACCAACGCTATGTCCATATCTGTGTCCCGTACACCAGCATGTGTGTGTGTGTTGGGTAATGTGGGTGTCATATAGGAGACATTTATGTCATATTGGGTGACATGTTTACAAGGTCACACCATATAGCTGTATCTAAACCGTGGCCCAGTGTGATTGTTGAAAATCATCCTCACAAACTTTAACCTGGCTGTGTTGCTACAAGGGATGACACACTATGTAGGTGGCAAGATTTTTATTACTTAACAACATGTTGTGAAAACATTGCCATCACAAACCAAAAGCCTTGGTGAGCTTAGGAGTAGCCAAGACAGACTACCCACTTTCCCAATGTGGGACACTATAAGAAAAGTGGCAAACGTGGCCAAAAAAAAAAACAGGTGCCAACATGGCAAAAAAACAAGGGTCCAACAGGGACAACAGTCTTTATGGGAGTATGTTCCCCTTATTGGGGGGGGGGGTGAGGGATTATGGGCCCTGCCAGACTGGGCTGTCTGAAGGGCGTTGATCAGGGCACCCAAGCGTGCAAGGTGTTGCTGCCCTTCTTAGTATACCCTCTCCAAATACTGCTGGGCCTGCTGGTGAACCACCTGCAGCTCCTCAATGGTTGATACACCTGTATGGGAAAGAAGGACATTAGTGAGTTACCTGTGTATGTGTGGGCGGTGTTTGAGCTACTTGTTAGTGATTATACGTACGCAGCAAGGCACCATCCCTGCTCACATCTGTAGGAGATGGGGATGGGCTCCTTCTCCTTCATCCAAAAAAACCCCCAAAAAAACAGGACTCACATATGTGTGTGTGGAGAACACAACAATAACTACATTAGCTAGCTGGTAGGCCTTAGCAGACACTTACCACCATACTCTGCAGCCGCAGGCTGAAGGGGATGGTGTATGGCCACCAAGACATGAGGGCTTGTTCGGGATCTGGAGATGCTGGGGTGGGGTGGTGGTCCCAGGGCTCCAGGGCTGGGTGCAGCCAGATATTCAGTCCCTGCTGGGGAGGGAGTGGCTGGACCCTCCAGGGCTGGGTCCTCCGGGGCTGGGGCTGGTGGAGTTCCTGCTGGGGAGGGAGTGGCTGGGCCCTCCGGGGCTGGTGGAGTCCCTGCTGGGGAGGGAGTGGCTGGGCCCTCCGGGGCAGATGGAGTCCCAGGTGGGGGGGGAGTTGCTGGACCCTCTGGGGCAGGTGGAGTCCCAGGTGGGGAGGGACTGGCTGGACCCTTCGGGGCAGGTGGTGTGGGTGTCCCAGGTGCGGGTGGGGACTGTGGAGCGTACCCAGACACAGAGTCCTCGTCATCTGTAATCACAAACATGATAACAGACAAATGTAAGAAAAGGCACACAGCAGAGGGATAAAACCTTGTGTGTGTGTGTATGAATTTCATGAGGGTGTGAAGGATACGGTCAAAGGTTATGGTGGGCGAATACCCTCTGGTGAGGGCCCACTCTGGTTTGGTACATGAATCCAACACCAGTGTCCACATATTTTGAATGTTACTTAACCCTTGGCTTAGCATGGTAGTTATTTGAATCTTGAACACAAGAACAGCCAGTAAGCATCATGTGTTTGCAGCATGAGAAACACAAGGACAGCAAGTAAGCATGATGTGTTTGCAGCATGGGGGTCAACACATAGCCGTGAGATTGGATTCTGTGTTCTGTATTGTGATGATTGTGTAGAACAGTTGAATGTGTCACAGGTCTCACATATGTGCTGCAAGGTGTCATGTGTGTGTTGAACATCACATTATTGTGTTTTTGTCACCTTTGCAGTCAGGACACCACTATTTATGACACAACACACATCAAGGAGCACTGTAGCCATCACCATTTGTATGACAAATAAGTGTTTCATACACCTTCATGTTGCACTGTAACCAACATGCAGATGCACATTGGTGACAGCTCCACATGGTGGCTTAGGCCACATTATGTGTCATGCCACAATAACACATGATGTTTGTGTAGTGTTTGCAGTATTTAGCTTGCCATATATGTGCATTGCCACATACTCACCATGCAGCCTGGCAATCTTGGCACGCAGATCCACAATGCGGCCTAGGTCCGCAATTTTCTTCTGAATCTATTTGCAGGTCCTCTGAACCCTCAGTTTGGAGATCAGGGCCCACTGGATCCTCCGTACTATGCTACGTTTGCGCAGCCTTGGCTGCCGGTGATGCTGGGCACACCAATAATCATGGCGGTCAGCTATGTCAATGAGGAGTATTAGCTCCGCCAGACCCCATGTGGCAGCGCGCTGTGCGGCGGCCATGACTCCTCTCCTATGGGCAGGGGAGGGGCAGGCACCTGGCAGGCAGGGAGTAACCAAAACAAACGTCATGACATCATCACGTACACTAGCGCCGCCAAACAACAATGAGGTAGCCGTCCGCGGAACGGGAGCGGGATGTAGCGTCACCAAATTAACAAACGATTGCAGTGCATTGATGTCAAATAACCTTGTAAACCCCAGTAGTTGAATATGTTATGTGGTAAGCAGACATACATATATTAGAAGAATTACATATAATGAACATATCTGTACAAATATCCTTACAGTTAAATCTGAAAAAACATCCTAACAGTTTTGTGAAACCATGTGTAGAGATGAGTGATGTTTGATTCGAAATGTTCGCCAATCTCAAATTCAAGCAGTTTTGCGTGGTGTTAGTCATTCGACGAATGCGAACAATTAGCTTCAAATTCGGCAGTTCGAGGTTATGTTCATTCACCAAAAGGACCCTATAAAATGGTCTGGGGGCAGAAGAAAAGGCTGAAATGGGAGCATGATTGTTTTACTGCTGGCTTTTAAACAATCATTCAGCCCGATCCTTTGCCCCCCGCAGCCTCCCATCCCGATCCTCTGCGCAGCACCAAGGAGCGGGGAGCGCAGGACCCGGGCGGGGAAGCCAGCGACGGTGAGAAGACTTCACCACCGGCTTTCCTGCTCTGTGCTGCACTCTCCGCTCCCTGATGCCCCCTCTTCACTCCCTGGAGCTGCTCCCCCCGCCCGGTTGTAACTGAGGATCAGGCGGCGGGGGGAGCCACTGCACCAGGGCCCTGGATGAGCTGGATATAGCACCAGTAGATGGCGCTTCTATGAACGCGCCATTTTCTGGGATGGCTGCGGGTTGCAATTCGCAGCAAGGGAGGGGGCCCCAGAAAGCTTGGGCCTCCCTGCTCTGCGGATTCCAGCCCCTAGCTGCCTAGTTGTACCTGGCTGGACACAGAAATAGCACGAAGCCCCACGCACTTTTTTTTTTATTATTTCATGAAATTCATGAAATAATATAAAAAAATGGCATCCCTACACTTCTGTTTCCAGGCAGGTGCAATTAGGCAGCTGGGGCAGCCCATTCCTGCCTGCTGTACCTGGCTGGCGAACAAAAATATGGCGAAGCCCACGGTGAAATTATTCCGAAAAATGCATAAAACAATCCAAAAAAAAGGTACTGCATCTTTAGTAACCCCTGAACCATCTACTCTGTCACAGAGATGATGGTAGAGGAGTTACCGTATATACTCGTGTATAAGCCGAGTTTCTCAGCACATAAAATGTGCTGAAAAGTCCCCCCTCGGCTTATACACGGGTATATACGGTACCTATGTATGTATAACAGCCCCCCCCCCCGTGGTCTCCCCCCCCGCCGTATATACAGCCCCCCCGTGGTATCCAGGGCCCCCCTTGCTGCACCTGTAAAGGAAGATGTCGGTATACTTATCGCTGCTGCCGCCGCCTCCGCTCCGCTTCTCGGTCACCGCGCTGCTCCGGCCGGGTCTTCATGCTTCCTGTTCCTTCTCCGGCGCTCAGGAAATGACGTCATTGTTCGAGCGTCGGAGAAGAAACAGGAAGCATGAAGACCCGGCCGGAGCAGCGCGGTGACCGAGAAACGGAGCGGCGGCGGCGGCGGCAGCAGCGATAAGTATACTGACATCTTCCTTTACAGGTGCAGCAAGGGGGGCCCTGGATACCACGAGGGGGCTGTATACAGCTGGGGCCCCTGTATACTAATGGGGGGGGGTCTGTATACCCCTGGGGCTGCTGCGGTATATACCCCCTGGGGCTGCTGCTGTATATACCCCCTGGGGCTGCTGCTGTATATACCCCCTGGGGCTGCTGCTGTATATACCCCCTGGGGCTGCTGCTGTATACTACCACTGGGGCTGCTGCTGTATACTACTACTGAGGCTGCTGTATACTACTACTGGGGCTTCTGTATACTACTACTGGGGCTGCTGCTGTATATACCCCCCCCCCTAGGGCTGCTGCTGTATACTACCACTGGGGCTGCTGCTGTATACTACTACTGGGGCTGCTGCTGTATACTACTACTGGGGCTGCTGTATACTACTACTGGGGCTGCTGCTGTATATACCACTGAGGCTGCTGTATACTACTACTGGGGCTGCTGTATACTACCTCTGGGGCTTCTGTATACTACCACTGGAGCTGCTGTATATATCTCTGGGACTGCTGTATACTACCACTGGGGCTGCTGCTGTATATACCACTGGGGAGGCTGCTGTATATACCTCTGGGGCTTCTGTATACTACCACTGGGGCTGCTGTATATATCTCTGGGGCTGCTGTATACTACCACTGGGGAGGCTGCTGTATATACCTCTGGGGCTTCTGTATACTACCACTGGGGCTGCTGTATATATCTCTGGGGCTGCTGTATACTACCACTGGGGCTGCTGCTGTATATACCACTGGGGAGGCTGCTGTATATACCTCTGGGGCTGCTGTATACTACCACTGGGGCTGCTGTATATATCTCTGGGGCTGCTGTATACTACCACTGGGGCTGCTGCTGTATATACCACTGGGGAGGCTGCTGTAACACTGCTGGGGCCTGTATGTACCACTGGGGAGGCTGCTGTATACCACACTTCTGGGGGCTGTATACTACCACTGGGGAGGCCTGTATACCACTGCGCGGGCCTGTATACCACACTGCTGGGGGCTGTATACCTGTGCTGGGGTCCACCCTCTGCTTATACACGAGTCAATAGGTTTTCCCAGATTTTGGGGGCAAAAGTAGGGGGGTCGGCTTATACACGGGTCGGCTTATACACGAGTATATACGGTAATAAAGATGCAGTGCCTTTTTTTAATAGTTTTATGAATTTTTCAGAAAAACTTCGACGTGGGCTTCGCCGTCTTTTTGTATGCCAGCCAGGTACAGCAGGCAGCAAAGGGCTGCCACCAACCCCCAGCTGCCTATTTGTACCTGCCTGGAAACAGAAATATAAGGAAGCCCTTTTTTTTATTATGTCATGAATTTCATGCAATAATTAAAAAAACATCCGTAGGGCTTTGCACTATTTCTGTGTCCAGCCAGGTACAATTAGGCAGCTGGGGGCTGGAATCCGCAGCGCAGGAAGGCTCACGCTTTCTGGGCCCCCTCCCTCTGCGAATTGCAGCCCGCAGCCGCCCCAGAAAATGGCGCGTTCATAGACGCACCATCTTCTGGCACTGTATCCAGCTCATCCAGGGCCCTGGTGCAGTGGCTCACTGAGTAATAAAGGGGTTAGGGCCTGCTTTGTATTATCAGCTGGCCCTAAGCCCGAAATTCATGTAGTCACACCAATATTAGACATGACCACCACGAATTTCTAGTAAAGTTTTTTAAAAAAAACACAACACAGAGAAAAATTCTTTATTAGAAAAAATAATAAAACAACACTTAGACTCCATCTTTATTAAAATGTATCTTCCGTCCGACTTAGTCCAATCCAGTTTTCTTCTTTTGCTCAGCTACATCTCTGGTAGAGAATCTCTACCAGAGATGTAGCTGAGCTGTGCGCTGGGTGGCCGTGGGAAAGTTCATGTGAATTCATGCTGCATAAACTTACATGAACCCTGACAGCACCGTGGCTACTTCAGAAGAACAGCTAATCAGCATCAGCTGATCATTTGAAATAACCGGCGGGAAAGCCAGTGGTGAAAAGACTTCACCGAAGGCCTTCCTGCACTGTGCTGTGTTCCCCGCTCCCTGATGCCCCCTAATCGCTCCCCCAGACACCTCCCCACCTGATCTTAAGTTAGGACCGGGCGGGGGGAGCAGCTCCAGGGAGCAGAGAGGGAGCATCAGGGAGCGGAGAGCACAGCACAGAGCAGGAAGGCCGGCGGTGAAGTCTTCTCACCGCCACCGGCTTCCCCGCCCTGGTCCTTTGCTCCCCATACAAAATTCATAAAAATTCATTCCCTATCTGTCAGATCTAGACATTACAATAAAATAAAATAAAAACAACAATTTTCTATGATCCTCTAAAAAAGAAAAGAAGGAAAAAAAATAATATATAAAATCTGTGTCTATAACATTTGGATTAAATAAAAAAAAAAAAAAAAAAAAAAAAAAAAAATGTAACATATAAAATCCCATGTTTAGAACTGATCCATAAAAATAGGGGCGTGGCCTGCAGCCCCATGTAGACATCTTTACAGGAGCTCAGGTGCCGTGATTTGAAAAGCGACGGTCCTATGGTCTATAATTGCCATTAGGACCACCAAATTATCAGGACCTATAAAAGAAGATATCGGGCCCCTCCGGGGTGATTTGCAGACAGAACATAAGGACACAGACGAAGAAAGTGTGACAACTGGCAGCTCTGCCCCAGCGGCTGCAGAGCCGGCGCCATCTTGGACCCAAGGGAAAGCTGGGGCTGCGCTCCATCCATACGGGACACCCGAGAGCAGGGACAGAAGAGACTTGGGGGTCTCGCCGGTGACGGCCGCCGCGCGCCCGGACACCCGCAACTCGCAGCTTCTCCCAGTGGTTCTGCCAGCTCTGACCCCAAGAAGTGGAACGTGCACGCAGGCACCGGACGAAACGAAGGGGAGACTGGAGGAACTCAGAAGTCGGGCTGACAAGAGAGGCATACCTGGTGAGTGAAGCGCCGCTGTTCCCGCGGTGATCCCGGGCCCTGAACGCACTGCACCAGCGCGAATAAGCGGGAACTACTTTCCTAATGGGCGGCGGGCGGAGGGATATCTTATTGAGAAAGAAGTCCACGCCACACAAAGGAACACCTCCCCCTGTGACGTCACTCGCAGATAAGCACTGAATCAGACACAGAAGTGTCTGTGAGGAATAACACACGAATAGAAGCAGATATAAACAAAGGACTTAGTATTCACAACCTAGCAGAGCACTACTCAGGAATTAATCACTCCATTAATAAACTTTTAATTAGGAGGAAAACAGTCCCCAAAAACTAATCATAACCAATACAACCCAAAAGAAGCCCACTCAGCAGAAAGAGAACTACTAGCAAGTGGGACAATTGAGTCCCCAGCGCACCCCAGCTCCACAGAATTAGGACATAGGACATAGGACATTACACCAATTAAAGAGACACTACCTATAATAATTACATAGAACTGTTCTGACACAATTATCCATTTCAATTAGATAGTTTTGATTACAGTACCTTCTTCAACAAAGAGTCATGTCTTTAAGAACCAAAGGAAGTCCACTAGAACAAAAAATGGAATCTAGCTATACAAATACTAAGAGCAAAAACTTGGCTCCTGCTTACAGCCCAAACAAAACTATAAAAAATAAAGACAAACCCAACCAAGACACAAAAAAATCCGGAAGGGAAGATGTCTCAGAAGACTTAATGATCTTTGAACCTACGATTACTAGCGCAAAAAGAAAAGAAATTGGCTCACCAGCCCACAATAGAACCAAACAAAGTGAAAATGAGGGGAGTCAAGCGCAAATTAGGAGCCCAGCCAGACAAAAAATAAAGGTTACACAAGAAGAGACAAGTCCGACTCCCGACCCAGATTCTGACCATCCCCCAGACAGAGACTTCTTCCTTAAACTGTTTTCCTCGTTAAAAACAGAAATTAAGGAACAATTCTCAGAAGTCAAAGCGTCTATTAACTCAATCAACTCTAGGATGGATATGAGTGAAAAAAAATGGAAGAATTCAAACAAGAAATGGAATCCCAACACACAGAACTAATAAAAGCGAAAAATGAAATAAAAACTTTAAAAGACAGAATAATTGACAGGGAGGATCGTGATCGTAGGTCAAACCTAAAAATAAGAGGCATACCGGAATCGGTAAAACCCCAGCAATTGATCTCTTATATCACGTCTCTTATCAAAAAACTATATCCTTCCTTACCAGAAATAGAAACATCTATTGAGAGAGCACACAGATTACCCAGACCGCAACGCCTATCGGACGACACTCCACGAGACGTTATAGTCAAATTCACCTTTTACCGGACCAAAGAAAAAATTAACAACTATACCAGACAAAATACTCAACTACCTCCTCCTTACGAAAAACTCAAGATTTTTTCAGATTTTTCCAAAGATACTATACAAAAAAGAAGATCTCTGAAACCCATCACAGAAATCTTGCAGAAAAATCAGATAATTTACAGATGGGGAAGACCCTCCAACTGCATTTTATTCGTACACAAACAGAAGAACGTCACAATAGAGGACACCGAGACGGGACTCAAGTTACTTAAAAACCTACACATAAATGGCTAAACCATCCTTCAAAAACAAGAAAGGTCTGAAAACTTAATGCACCTAAGGCCCGAACACGAGCCCAATTAGGAAGTCTTACAACTGTTCATCGAACACTTCCGTTCTAAAAGACTTGAATTCAACAGGTTTTGAATTAGTTCTCTCTTCTTTCTCTTCCTTCTCTCTCCCCACCTTCTCTTTATCCTAACCTATAGTGCTAACGTTCCACAACAAATTAATACTACCTACAGCAATGAACATCAAATTTATGACTGTAAATGCCAATGGATTGAACTCTCCACAAAAACGTTTCCATGTGTGGAAAGAACTAAACTCAAACCATATAGACGTAGCGGGAATACAGGAAACCAGGTTCGCAGAAGGGAAACAACCAAAATTCAGCAATAAAAAATTCCCACACATTTTTCTCTCGTCAAACGCTAAGAAAAGAGCAGGAGTCGCAATTGTCATTAAAGACTCATTAAAATTCGAAGAGATCAACACCATCAAAGATTGTGAAGGCAGATTTATAATACTAATTTGTAAACTAAATGATACAATATACACACTGGCGAACATTTATGCTCCCAACAATGGCCAAACTACATTCATAAAACGTTTCTTTAAAATAGTCCAGGAAAACCAGAAAGGCACACTCCTAGTTTTTGGTGACTTTAACGCGATACCTAATCCCCTTCTAGACTCATCTAACAAATCCAGAAATATTAACACACAGATAGATGGCCTTATCCAAAATGAAGAATTCTTTGACGTGTTTAGATGCCTACACACATCCTCAATAGAATTCACCCACTACTCAAATGTTCACAAAACTTTCTCAAGAATAGATCTAGTCCTAACAAATATACATTCGCTACATAAAATCAAATCGATTAACATACTACAAAGAACGTGGTCAGATCACTCACCCATAATGTTTGAAACTTCTACCAACCCACCTTTTAATAATAACTCTCCATGGAGAGCAAACTCATACCTATTCTCTCATCCCCAGTACAAAAAAAGAATACAAGAGGAACTACAAAACTATTTCAAGACAAACGACACTAAAGACATATCCATCACAACTTTGTGGACAGCGCATAAAGCTGTAATAAGAGGTACACTGATCCAACTTAATGCACAACACAAGAAGTCAATTCAAAATCAAACAAAAAAAATTAGCCAAGAAATCAAGTCTGTAGAGGAAGATATCATCTCAAGCCCCACGGACGCAAAACATCGGAACTTATTGAAACTTAGAACTGAACTTAGATCCTTACTTACACACGACTACGACAAAATTGTTAGACTAAATAAATACAACTTTTACTCGAACATTAATAAACCAACTAAAACATTTGCAAACCTTATTAAAATCCACAGATCTAGAACCAATATATATCAAATTAAAAATAGAGATGGCCAGATTAAAAAGACCCCACTAGAAATATCAAAAACGTTTGCAGAATTTTATCGTAACCTATACAACTTAAAAGATGACGCCTCTGAAACGAGACCCTTGCTACCAAATATTAGGAAATTCCTAGACGAAATTTCACTCCCATCAATCTCGGATGAAGAATTAAACATCCTCAACTTACCTTATACAGAAAATTAGATATCACAAACTATAAACACACTAAGCAAATGTAAATCACCGGGACCAGATGGGATACAGAACGAATATTATATGAATAACGAAGTCATACTCACACCCTATCTAACGAAATTAATAAACTCTTTAACAGACATAAAACAGACGATTCCTCAAGAAATGCTACAAGCCATAATATCAGTCATTCCGAAGAACAAAGGAGAAAAAGACTTAGTATCTAACTTCAGACCCATATCTCTGTTAAATACTGATTTGAAAATAATTACAAAAACTATCAATACAAGAATACAGCGCATACTACCAAAATTAATTTCAGATGATCAAGTAGGATTCACCCTAAATAGAAACTCGACAGACGCCACTAGGAGAATACTAAACTTGATTTCAAACTCAGAAACCACAGATAATCAGTCGGTGCTGGTCTCTGTCGATGCCGAAAAGGCATTCGACAGAGTCCAATGGGACTATCTTTTTGAGGTACTCCAAAAGTTTGGCTTTCAAGGAAATATCTTAAACACAATTAAAGCCCTTTATGTAAACCCATCTGCAAGAATCCTCACTAACAACCACCTCTCTGACCCGATCCCATTGTCAAATGGAACGAGACAGGGTTGCCCACTTTCCCCATCTTTATTTAACATGTTCATTGAACCACTTGCGCAGAAGATCAGGACAAACCCAGATATAACCGGAATAAACATTAACCAAACTGACTATAAAATATGCTTATTTGCAGATGATATTATTCTAACACTCACCAACCCAATATCTTCCATTCCAAACCTACTAGCAACTATGCAAGAATTCGCAAACATTTCTTGTTATAAGATAAATATTGAAAAAACTCAGGTACTAAACTTTAACTTGAATGAACAGACAATGAACTCTCTACAATTGAATACACCCTTTAACTGGAAAGCCGATAATTTAAACTATCTAGGCATAATCATAACAAAATCTATCAATACTACCTATGAAACAAATCTACAGTCATTATACAAAAAAATTCAGAATGACATCATCCACATCTCCAAAACCGAACTGTCCTGGATAGGGAAAATTGAAGCCTACAAGCTATTCATTCTACCTAAAATATTATATGTTTTTAGATCGATCCCGCTACATCTTACACAATCCTGGTGCAAGAAATTACAATCTCAGCTCTCTAAATTCATATGGGGAGGGAAAAAACCAAGAGTCTCTCTAACAACAATTCAAAAAAGCAGAAATAAAGGAGGACTGGCAGTCCCAAACATCTCGGCCTACTACAACTCCACAATGGTTAAACTTAGCCAAAAATGGTGGGATAACAATAAAAAACCAAAATGGGTAGAATTAGAAAAAACTAACAGACAAATGGAAGATCTGAGGTGGACTCTACTTGCGTACCTTTGCGATAAGAACAAAAAACTTCCAAAAGGACCAATACTCAAGGCTATGATTCGTGCATGGAGATCACTAGTAGCAATTACATCAACTACCCAACCAAAGATACCTCCGAGATGGATCCCAATTAACGCGCTTACAGCATTCAATACAAATATCAAGACTCAAACATGGATAGATAAAGGAATCAAAACTTTGACAGACATACTGGACAACGAAAACAAGCTACTGCCTTTTTCACAGCTTCAACATAAATTTAAATTACCCACAGAAGAACTACTAAACTGGAACAAAATAAATTCACTCTTTGACAAAATCAACAATAAACTCTACCTACCACACAATGTAACTCAGTTAATACGATTCGGACAAACAAAATTATTTTGGACTCTAAGACACATATATTCGGAGTTCAACCAGGACTCAAAAATGACTATATCACCGGCCATGGAAGTTTGGGCCAAAGAACTGCAAGCAACAATCCAACCGGAATCTTGGGAACAGACCCACAAAATACCGTATTTTTCGCTTTTTAAGACGCACTTTTGTTCCCCCAAAACTGGGGGGAAAACAGGGGTGCGTCTTAAAAAGAGAATGTAAAAAAAAAATAAGTAAAAAAAAAATGTAAAAAAAAATATATATTACCTAGGGGGGATGTGGTGTGGGGGGGTGGATCGGAGGTGCCTGATCCGGTCCATGGAGGTTGGGGGCCAAGGCACAAGCTGCGGGGGGGTTGCGCCGGTCTCCGGTGGGCGCCGCCATTATTATTTACCAGCATGCATTGCCGGTCTGCATTGCATTGCATTGCTCCTGTAAATGGCCGCGGGCGGGGGTCTGCGCATGCGCCGCGGCCATTTCTATGAACTCCAGTATTGTTCTCCAGTCTTCAATAAAATGGCCGCGGCGCATGCGCAGACCGCGATTCACGGACAATTCTGTACACAAGAGCATGCATTGCCAGAGCGGCAATGCATGCTGGGAAATAATAATGGCGGCGCCCACCGGAGACCGGCGCAACCCCCCCGCAGCTTGTGCCTTGGCTCCCAACCTCCGTGGCACCCCCGCAGCTCCTGCCTTAGCCCCCAAAATCTGTGGCACCCCCAGCAGCTCCTGCTTAGCCCCACAACATCTGTGGCACCCCCAGCAGCTCCTGCTTAGCCCCCCAACATCTGTGGCACCCCCAGCAGCTCCTGCTTAGCCCCCCAACATCTGTGGCACCCCCAGAAGCTCATGCTTAGCTCCCCAACATCTGTGGCACCCCCAGCAGCTCCTGCTTAGCCCCCCAACATCTGTGGCACCCCCAGAAGCTCCTGCTTAGCCCCCCAACATCTGTGGCACCCCCAGCAGCTCCTGCTTAGCCCCCCAACATCTGTGGCACCCCCAGAAGCTCATGCTTAGCCCCCCAACATCTGTGGCACCCCCAGAAGCTCCTGCTTAGCCCCCCAACATCTGTGGCACCCCCAGAAGCTCCTGCTTAGCCCCCCAACATCTGTGGCACCCCCAGCAGCTCCTGCTTAGCCCCCCAACATCTGTGGCACCCCCAGCAGCTCCTGCTTAGCCCTCCAACATCTGTGGCACCCCAGCAGCTCCTGCCTTAGCCCCCAACATCTGTGGCACCCCAGCAGCTCCTGCTTAGGACCCAACCTCCATGGCCCCGGAGCACCACCACAAACCTCCCTCGTTTTAGGACATATATGAGGAGGGGGAACATAAACCAGGATTGGGGCATGCATACCAGGAGGGGACCATATATTAGGAAGGGGGCCATATATCAGGAGGTGGAAACATACCAGGATGGGGGCATGGATACCAGGTGGGGGACCATTTAATTAGGAGGGGGCACATATACCAGAATGGAGACAAATATACCAGAATAGGGGACATATAAACTGATTGTAAGACGGACACTGGCATTATAAGATGAACCCCATTTAACATTAAACATTTTTTTTTCCCTTTTCCTTCACCAAATTTGGGGGTGCGTCTTATAATCAGGTGCGTCTTATAAAGCGAAAAATACGGTAATTTACAAAAGCATAACTAACGCATCTCTTATTGAGAACTTCTATAAAACTGCTACGAGATGGTATTATACCCCAACAAAAATTCACAAATTCGACGTGGACCAATCTCCTAACTGCTGGAGGAATTGCGATAAATTGGGAACAATGGAACATATGTTCTGGGATTGTCCCCTACTCCAAGATTATTGGGGAAAAATTCAAATATTTATTAACGAAATAGCAGAAACTGAAATTATTCTGACACCGGAATTAGCACTACTAATGATAAACATCAACGAAGTCCCCACACACTCGAGAGCATTGGTGGTACACATTCTTCTAACGGCCAAGACCCTAATAACAAAAAAATGGAAGGAAACCACTCCTCCAACTTTTGCTTCTCTGATCGACACCATAGCGACACATAACGCCTACGAATGGACTCACGCCACAAGAAACAACTTACAGAAATAATATACAAAAAAATGGAAACCATGGAACAACTACTTTCATACAAATACAAACAATCTTGTTGTGGAACACGAACTGAACTAATGCTTAAAATGGAAATAACTTCCCCCCCCCCACTCCCTCCTTCATCTCTCCTTCCCCCTCTTCCTTTCTTACTTTATTCTATCTGTTTATAACAGTTTACTATTGTTAGTTTAAAATTCTGATTATTAACATTGATCTTAAATGTTTTAAACATATACGTATAAAAATGTTTATGCTACTGTAATGATATTAATACTAAATTCAATAAAAATTCTTGAACAAGAACTGATCCATAAAATGAAATCTATAACATTAAAACCACAGAATTAAAAATGGCCATTTATTTGGGGTCGGATATCAAAGCAGTGATTATACCTCATTTGCATACATTATCTACAATAAGATAAAGACCCTCTGGGCTCAGCATCCCAAGTTTAAATATCTAATAGCTCTCTTTTTTTATTAAGCAATGGAATCGATTACTCACAGTATCAGGAATTTGATCAATAATTATTAATGTTAGATATTGTGGATTCTTAAAGTGCACTGTGCAAAAGTGTTTGGAGACACGATGCAAAAGATAACCATTACAAATTTTGGAGCAATGTTTATTTAGTCTCACATGCATTTTCTGGATCGTACAGCCCACGTACTGGAGTCCGCAAGTGCATTGTAGTAGATACACCAAATAACTAGAATGGCAGTCTACTTTGAATGTTATATTGAAGACCTTCCCAGTTGTTTGTGACTGGAATGTGGTGGTACCATTAATCAGAGTTTTACAACATAAACACCCTGAGGTGTTACATGCAAAACAACCACTTTGTTCCTGATTGCCACCTGGACTATTATCCTTTGTTTTCAACATGGTTACGACTTTTATAAATTATTATTGGTTTATTTGCTATATACAACATATACGTATATACAACATAAACAACCCGAGGTGTTACATGCAAAACAACCACTTTGTTCCTGATTACTACCTGAACTATTATCCTTTGTTTTCAACATGGTGTTACTTGGAGAGATCCAACTCCGCAGGTTGCGACTTCACCTATAAATTATGTTTGGTTTATTAGGCATATACTTGGAGAGGATAGGATCCCCTTCCAATATAAACCAATGACGTGTAAGTAACTTTTGTATGCTTGATCAAGACTTATTGAAGGTAGCATTAAGCTCCAATCATAATACTCCCCTTTTTTGAGGTCTTTTTTGTGTGTTAATATTTTTTAAATATTTTTAAACACATTACTGAGAGTGAAGTGGACCTCATATAAGAATCCTTAAATCAATTTCTTCTGGAAACCTTTTTTGCAGGAATCTCTCCTTCAGAATCCTTGACTCATTCACAAAGTTATCATTATGGCTACAATTTTTCCACTTACGACAATATTGGCCATATGGAATATTTCTTATCCATCTGGGCAGGTGTCCACTATCGAACCTAAGATAACTGTTTACAGCAACTGGTTTCAAAAAGGTCAAGGTGGACACCTTGCCCAGATCATCAAATCCTAATGTAAGATTTAGAAACTGTATTGACGTTTTTGAAATGGACAATGTAAATTCTAGACACCATGGATTTTTATTAACTTGCCTACAAATTCAAGTGCTTCTTCTTCTGGACCATCCCAGATAAAAAAGAGATCATCAATAAATCGTCAATAAAGGACGATATGGCCTTGGGTAAGAAGGGACTGTGCAATGAAAACGGACTCGAATAGACCCATATACAAGTTAGCATAACTTGGAGTGAATCTAGTTCCCATCGCACAGCCCCTCTTTTGTTGATATACCAACCCCTCAAAGGTGAACACTTTGTTGTTCAAAATAAAACCAATGGCCATCAATAGAAACTCTATTTGAGCGGGTAAAGTGTCACACAGAAGAAACAACAATAATAGAGAAAAGAGGCAAGGCTTCTGTTAAAAACGGGCACACCACATTCAGGGATAGGTGAAAGAATATGTCTTTATTTTATGACAAAAAAAACAACAATCATATAAAAGCATTTAAAACAGAAGCCGGCTTTTACATCAAAGGTGTAATGAAAATACATCGCACGAAGGGTATAAACAGATATAACATCAAAGTTAATTGACAACATTTGGCACACGATTGAAAATAGTGGGGTCATAGCTAAATACAAGTGCAGGGTAATTGTATATACAGGTGGAGGGTACAGAAACGGTTGATGGGAGCAAACCTATGATGAGCTGCTCCTTTATGAAGCAGTATAGGAGATATGTTTTAAGGATGATAGCACAATACAGAAAGCAAAAACTCAACTATCTTAATCAAATTACATGAATGGAAGTACGGTCCAGGGGAACACAGACAATTGAAATTAATTGGTTCCTGCAAGATATATCATCATATCATCAAGCATCATAGTCCCTCAATTTGAAAGTGCATGGTGCTGCACTAGGCTAATCAGACATTATCTTTAATCAACAAATTACACACCTCCCCCCTTCCCTTCGCATGCAGTCAGACGATCTGTAAGATCTAACAATTTAAATAGGTAAGTATAAAAAGAGGTTTGGATCAAATTGCACAAGTAATAGGTATATGACTACCGATATTTCATTCTCTACTGTGTCATCTACTCTAGTCATAGACATTGGGGAAACACGGTGAAAAATGGTCCGGCTAGTAAGGTTATATCACATGTTGGGTTTTTGCTGCGTTTTTTCATGAGTTTTTTGCAAAGTAAATGTTGATTTTAACAGAACTATGAAAAGTTAGGAGATTCCCCAAATATATGTGCATACAATTAATTTTTTTTTTTACTGGAATGTAAAACATCTACGTTTTTGAAAGAAGTGTTATGTCAATTTTTTCAGCATTTTTTTCATATTGAAAGCAATAAGAAAGTACAAAAAAGCTACGTGTGAACATAGTATAAAAATTTGAATGGGAGTTGTTTTTTCCTCTTTCTTTTACTTTGCATTATATGCAAGTCATTTTACAGAAAAGAATGTTTCTTAACAGTTTTTTCTGTAAAATCCATTTTATCTTTGGTTTTGTATGTTTTATTGTGAGTCCTTTAAAGTGACGTAATACTCTGAATACTGGGTGACTGCTGGAAACAAAAGTTGTCAGAGACACATGCAGGCATCTTCCCCATGGGGAGGTCTTCTGTAAAAATGCTTAAGTTTCCCATTAACTTCCATTGTACCCCGCTATAACTCAAATTGAGCCCGTTCTAGTGTCTGATCTGCTCGATTCGAGTATCAAGCACTTGAGCATTTTAGTGCTCCCTCATCACCCACTCAAAATAATTTTTTTACACAAGTCAGGTATGCTATATTTGTTTGGATATCAGAATGGTAGAGAGACATTATATAAATATAAATTTTGATTAAATTTACAGGTCATTTTGGATGAACTTTGTGTGCCTTGTATTTAACATTTTCTGACACATGACGTACTCACAGGGGTGGACTGGCCCAGGTGGCAGGGAGGCATTTGCCCCCCCAGGCCGTTGGTATAGTCCCAGTTTATGGCCGCCCCCACAGTGAGAGTGGCTGCGCACTCACTTGATTTATAGCGGGACCCGGGACCCAGCAGGCGGGATGCGGGATCGGAGCGGCGGGAGCAGCCAGCAAGCACGTGAGCTAGGCAGCGTTAGCACACTCCCTCGTTCCTCACTTTGCCGCCAGCACCAAGACTTGGTCACTAGCACAACCACCTTCCCCGGTCCTCACTTGGTCGCTAGCACCCATCCCCCCAGTCCTCACTTGGTCGCTGATTGGGACAACTGGACTGCCCCCCTGGTCAAGATCTGCCAGCCCGCACCTGCGTACTGGGTACATCATGTGCCAGCTCCCTCCCTTTGATATGAGCTTACCCCCCACATCTCAGCTGACTATCTGACTGAGATCAGACTATATTGCGTGCACAGACAGATACAACCATTACACAGTACACAGCAGAGGCACCTTTATAAGATGTATATATAAGATTATTTCATCACATGAATATTTTCTTAAACACATCCAATTCTGGAACTGATTATTATTCCAAGATCTATAGATTAAAATTAACTTTGTTCATGGGACAACCATTTTAACTTCCTTTGATAATTAATGGCAAGTGGTAACATTCACTGACCCTAATTTGCTGTCCTTAAACAGATTTCTGTACTACAAAAATCTTTGAAATATAATTTATTTACATTACTTAAATTTATTAGGGTCCTTTCACATTGCAATTTTTTTCCTGTTTGTGGGATCCTACTTTTTGCAGGACTACACAGACAGGAAAGGAAAGCATCGGAGGTGACTTCCAGATGCTATTTCTGTGTCCGGGTCCGTGATTTTCATGGACCCCGACACAGAAAGGGCACTTTCACTTCCGCAATGTACTGTATATACATACATTGCGGAAGTAAAATAAAGTAAAAGAAGGGTTAAAAATAAAAAAAATAATGCTCACCTCTCTGGCATGTCCTGCAATGTCTCCATCTAGCTCCTGGGGCTTAAGGACCTGGCAGGGCAGAGCAAGCCGTTCAGCGTCATTGGTCACATGACTGGCATCAGCCGAGCGGTTTAAACTCTGTGCCCGCCAAAAAGTGATCGATGGGCGGGAGATTTAAACAGCTCAGCTGATGCGGTCATGTGACCCTCCCGCCGATTGGTTTTGGCGGGCGAAGAGTTTAAACCGCTCAGCTGATGCTGGTTATGTGACCGATGATGCTGATCGGTTTGCTCTGCCCAGCCAGGTCCTGCTGTCGGAAGCTACATGGAGGCATCGGGGGACACGCCATAGAGGTGAGCATGAATTTTTTTATTTTTAACCCTTTTTTTACTTAATTTCATTTATGTAAATACATTGCGGAAGTGAAATTAGATGGTACAGAGCAGTTTTAGTGTACTAAGCATGCTTAGTACACTAGAATCGGGTCCAAGAAACTATCCTGTCATTTCTCTGACCCGTGCTCCATAGGCCCCCATGTTAAAGGCCGTGGATCAGGTCGGCTCTCATTCGGTCCGATTTAGTCCGCTGTGCCCGAAATCGGAGCAGTCTCCGATTTTGGCCACAGCAAATAATTCTACACAATTGGATCTGACACAAATCAGATGGCAATTAGTCCAAATCCGATGCCCATAGGGATACATGGCTGTCCGTTTTACAACAGACAGCCACGGATCCATAAAAATCGCAACGTGAAAGCACCCTTACATATTGCTTATTTTATTTACGTATTGCTTCCCTATTTACACAAAATAGTTAAAACTGCAGTTGCAAGAATCTAAACTGTTCAGCATTAACATGGTTATTTATTGTCACAACAATTCGAGTTTACTATAACAATCTGTGAGTCAGCAGGTCATTGTTTAAGTATCAAAAAGGTTCCAGCTGACCAATTTTCTTTGATTTCCTTTTTCTAAGACAGGCACTTAGGAATGACTAGACACTGCAGGTAAGCTTCTACAGGTTGTTTGAGTGCAGTGAAGCTGCCAGTTCACTGTCTCTGTGCTTTGACTTCTGCCAGTCTGACATTCATGCCTGAGATCTAATAGAATAAGTGCTGCCTGGGGATTACTTGAACTTTACTCTGCATTGCTTCATTAGTTTTGACCTTCTTAATTATGCATTAAAACAGTAAGTAAAAGGATAGTGAAAGGAATGCAAGCTAAAGACAGAAGATTTGTGCTAGTGAATAAATGTTTACAAAAGAAAGTAGCATGTAATGCACAATATTCTGTTTGATCACATTTCACCTTTAACAGAATTTTAATAGCTAAAAAAATTGAATAAATTGTCCAAATCCATTGTCTTTAAGGTTGCTTTGTATTACATTTATAACCCAATTGTGACCCCTGGAGGATAATTATATGGTTACTTCACCTTCTGCTGACTATTATTGCTGTTCTATTAGTAAGTGAAAATTTCCAGAAATGCAAATTCCTTTTACAAAAAGAAAAATAAATAGTATACAATGCCTTTGATATTAATACAACAATAAAAATATTACAAGTGTATGTCTTTTTGAAGACTTTAAAATATAATACTTAAATAATTCCCCTAAAAAAAAGCAATTAAATGTAAGGCTGGTTTCACACTACAGTTTTTTTCCTGATCAGGTTTATCCGGTTTGTGTGTCAAAACCAGGAGTGTCTCCAAAACTGAGAACAGGTGTCAATCTTTCAATTACACTTTTTCTCTGCAAGTTCCTTTCCTGGTTTTGGCACACAAACCTGATCGAACCTGATCAGGAAAAAAACTGCAGTGTGAAACCAGCCTAAGTCCCCTGCCCCTAGCATTATACTTAACTCACAGCATTTTTATACTATTTCGGCATCGCTACAGTGATGCAGCACCATCTTATGACTCTTTCTCAAGCTCTTAATGCAACTTTAGGGGGATCAGAACAAGGCTGTCACAGAGATGCATTGAATTGTGACCACCGATGCGTTTCATTAAACACTGGAGGTGCTGATAGGTCACAATTTGCTGAAGACTGACAAGAGCAGCCGGAAAAGAAGATGAAGCCGCAGGAAAGTAAATATAATGCAGGGATCAGGGGACTTAGGCTAGAGACACATATGCAACATGCATGCAAGATACTCGCATGAGTCTCGCAAGACTCACTCGGCCCTGCCGCCAGGTCTCTGGACAGGAGTATGTTAGGTGCATAGTAATACAAGCAGCTGAGGTGCTCCCATCCAGAGAGACGGTGGCCGTTCTGGGTGAATCATGTGAGACTCATGCAAACATCTTGCATGCATCTCAGATAGTGCATCTCTGCCCTTAGATTTAAAGTGCAACTCCAACAATGCAATACAAATAAACACTGGAGTGTTTAATTAGGAACTAAAATGATAATGAAAATGATAGTTATTTGTTATCTGATATTTGTTATTATTGAGATTGAGTAGAAATGGTGTCAAACCACTCACTTTGTCAGGTTGGGAAAGTCGCAACAGAAAATTTGTTTGAAATCATCTCAGTACACAAGAAGCTATGTATTCAGAAAATAATGGGAGAAAACACATACGTTGCCGACCAGGAGTCACAGTAATATGGATAATACAGAGATGTTACATCATGGAGTCTTTATTAATCTCGATGCATGTTGTGAGACTGTTGCCCACTTCTTCAGGAGTTATACAAACTTACATACATGTGCCAACAACACTTTTATATGAAAAAAACAATTTTACAATAATTAAATCTAAAAATAGGGAATTGATTGTCCTTCACATTTTATCTATATTGGTTCATTCTCAAAGGACAGTGACAGACAAGATTCAGAACCCACTTGGATTGAAGTAAGAGGGATCCTGACAACCAAGAAAATGTCAAACTGGACACCTGCACCTGGACACAACCCCCATTTGGATAAATATGTAGACATTTGGTAAAATTCAATATCTTACATACACACAAGAGGCAACCATCCAACATCATTGCCCAGGAGCAAAGAGCCATGCAGTCTTTAAAAACCCACAAAGAAATCATCAACATACCTGCAGACACGGGTAGTGCAATAGTCTTGATGAACAAATCAGACTACCTGAAGGAAGCAAACAGACAACTGATGGACAAATGCTACTACAAAAAATGGGAGTCTGACCTCACACAGGGAATTACTACAGGGAATTAAACAAGCTGTTTTTTTTGTCTACCTCACATATCCTTAAAGGTACCTTTACACGCCGCGACGGCAGGCTGGATACATCGCGCTACTTCGCGTGCACGAGCACGCTCAAACGGCTACAAACGGTCAACGCACCCTCTTTACACGCCGCGACAAGGTGCGCTACGCCACGCTACATCTATAGCTAGCTACATCGCCGGGTGTCTCAAGTAGCCAGCTGTAGCGTAGCGTACCATGTTTACACACCGCTCCAACAAGCTACTATGGGCGGACCCGGTGCAGCAGGGATAGCACATAGGCGTGCAACAATCTTGGATTACTAGCCGTCCGTATGATGATAGGACAGCGCAATATCATCAGGATTGGCCAGGCATCGCAGGAGGCTGGTTAATAGAGCACGCTCGAGTAATTGTGTAGTGTGACTGGTCAGCTCCTTAAATATCCCGCCCTATGCTGCGACTACCAATCATAAAGCAGGAGCGACCTCCAATGATTGCAGATGGGGCGCGGTAACATGGCGACTGTGTCACGCCTTAGATACATGGCAGCCACATCGCCGGGTGTCCAGAGTTGCCTTCCGTTGCTTCTTTACACGCCGATACAGCTCGCTTCAATCGGCGATGTTGCCTTAAGTTTATGAGCAGAGCCCATAAACAGATGTATCTGTCGCCGGCTGTAGCGTCGCCTCTTCAGACGCCGCTACTACAGGCGATATGGACGCTACAAGCTACAATTGTAGCTTGTAGCGCGATGTATCCAGCCTGCCGTCGCGGCGTGTAAAGGTACCTTAAGAGCTGATGACCAGATGCCAGAAAGTGCAAGAACAGGCACATTCTACATGCTTCTCAAAATCCACAAATCTGGAGATTCAGGAAAACTATAATTTTATGAGTGTGCACCCTGAGCGAACAAATTTCTGGATTTGTAGAGGGTGTTCTCAAACCAATGGTAAAAGAGACACCCAGCTACATTCAGGACACAACTGACATACTGAATAAACTATCAGCAACAGGTCATCTACCAGAAGGAACCATTCTTGCCACCATGGATAAGGAAAGTCTGCACTCCAATATCCCACACCAGGATGGATTAAATGCCTGCAACAACTTCCTGGAAAACACAGGGATTGATGGTGATTCTGTGGTGAAGCTTAAAAAAATCATCCTCCCGCATAACTCTTTTACATTTGATGACAACATATATTTACAGGAGACTGGCACAACAATGGGAAGCAAAATGGCACCACAATATGCAAATCTTTTCCTGGCCAAGCTTGAAGGTGACATTTTTATCCTCTTGTCTTATTAGGCCTCTGGCCAATTACCGTTATAAAGGATATTCTGGTGAGTCCCATATTGATTAAAATCTTCATTTTTATTAAACACGATTAAAATATCATATTGGTTGGATTGTCTCAACATCTTTCTGGCAAATATGCCCTTAGTCATCTCAGTGACTAAGGGCATATTTGCCAGAACCATGTTTAAACAATAATCCAACCACTATGATATTTTAATTAGTGATGGGCGAGTCCTAAGTTACTTGGAATCGCTTGACTCTAGCGAGTCCGAGCCCGGGACTCGCTACTCGTTGCGAGTCTAGCGAGTCCAATGTTAATGAATGGGGAAACGAGTAATAGCGAGTAGTGTGCGATTTACAAATCGCAGATGTGTCTCGGAAGCTTCAGCCTGAAGCAATCCTAGTTTTGTCAGATACTCTGACAAAACTAGGATTGGCATTGACTTGCATTGGACTCGTTTACTGTGCAAGTAATCGCTGGGAAACTCGCACAATAAGGAGTCAGACTGTCTGCTCTGTACAGGCTGCCGCAGCTCCAGGGTCCTAGAGCCCGCCTGCTCTTCCTGTGTGTAGCAGAGCTGAGATTGTTCTCAGTCTGCTCATCCCTGTGCATAGACATCTATATCTATGCACAGGGATGAGCAGAGAGGACATCGCGTTTTGGACTACGTCGGACGGAAGAGGTTTTTTTAATTAAAGATGGAGTCCCTAATGGCTTTTTTTTTTATTTCTAATAAAAAATTTTCTCTGTGTTGTGTTTTTTTTAAAACAATTTAATAGAAATTCATGGCGGTCATGTCTAATATTGGTGTGACTGCCATAAATTTCGGGCTTAGGGCCAGCTGATAATACAAAGCTGGCCCTAACCTCTTTATTACCCAGCGTGCCACCGCCACCAGGGCCGCTGGAAGAGCGGGGTTCAGCGCCAGAAGAAGGCGCTTCAATGAACGCACCATCTTCTGGGGCGGCTGCGGGCTGCAATTTGCAGCGGGGTGTGCCCAGAAAGCTTGGGCCTCCCTGCTCTGCGGATTCCAGCCCCCAGCTGCTTAGATGTACCTGGCTAGACATAGAAATTGCGCGGAGCCCCACGCATTTTTTTTTTATTATTTCATGAAATTCATGAAATAATAATAAAAAAAGGGCTCCCCTATATTCTTGTGTCTGGCCAGGTGCAAATAGGCACCTAGGGGTTGGGGGCAGCCCGTCACTGCCTGCTGGATCCGGCTGGTTCCAGAAATACGGCGAAGCCCATGTAATTTTTTTTCTGAAAAATCAATAAAACAATCCTAAAAAAGGGACTGCATCTTTATTAACCCCTCGCCCATGGTCCAGGGGTTAATAAAGATGCAGTCCCTTTTATTTACATTGTTTTATGGATTTGTCAGAAAAAAATTTCACGTGGGCTTCGCCGTATTTCTGGAACCAGCGGGATCCAGCAGTCAGGCAGCCCAACCCCCAGGTGCCTATTTGTACCTGGCCGGACACAAGAATATAGGGGAGCCCTTTTTTTTAATTATTTCATTAATTTCATGAAATAATAAAAAAAAAATGCATGGGGCTCCGCGCAATTTCTATGTCTAGCCAGGTACAGCTAAGCAGCTGGGGGCTGGAATCCGCAGCGCAGGGATGCCCAAGCTTTCTGGGCACACCCCACTGCAAATTGCAGCCCGCAGCCGCCCCAGAAGATGGTGCGTTTATTGAAGCGCCATCCTCTGGCGCTGAACCCCGCTCTTCCAGCGGCCCTGGGTGGCGGTGGCACGCTGGGTAATAAAGGGGTTAATACCAGCTTTGTTATACAAGCTGGTATTAAGCCCGAGATTCTTAATGTCAGGCCACGTTTGACCCAGCCACTAAGAATCTCCAATAAAGGGTTAAAAAAACATAACATAGAGAAAATTTTTATTAGAAATAAAAAAAAAAGCCATTAGGGACTCCATCTTTAATTAAAAAAATCCTCTTCCGTCCGACGTAGTCCAAAACGCGATGTCCTCTCTGCTACATCCCTGTGAATAGATATAGATGTCTATGAACAGGGAATGAGCAGACTGAGAACAATCTCAGCACTGCTACATCATCTCTGTGAGCAGGCGGGCTCTAAGACCCTGGAGCTGCGGCAGCCTGCACAGAGTAGACAGCTGGACTCGGCTGGCAAAGTAACAGCAGTTACTTTGAGAGTTTCCCTGCGATTACTTGCACAGTAATCAGACCAATGCAAGTTAATGGCAATCCTAGTTTTGTCAGAGTCTCTGACAAAACTAGGATTGATATTGATTTGCATTGGACTCGTTGCTGTGTGAGTAATCGCTGGGAAACTTGCAGAGTACCGAGTCCTGCGAGTCCCTTACTACTCGCCGAGTAACGAGTCCTAGCGAGTAGACTCGCCCATCCCTAATTTTAATCTTGTTTAATAAAGATGAAGATTTTAATCAATATGGGACTTGCCACTATATCCTTTATATGAGAAGCTTCTGAGTCAAAGCTGTGGCTGGAGACCTGCAGAAATAAGGCTGATTATACTGCAAATCAGGACACGGTGAGGCACTTTTCTCTTTATTTACTATTGCTGTTATATCGATGATATTTTCATCATTTGGATGGAGTCTGTGCAACAGCTGAAGACCTTCCATTAACACTTTAATCAGTTTCATCTCACCATCAACTTCACACTCAACCACTCCAACACTGAAATAAACTTTCTGGACACCATCATAAAGCTATAGAACAATGAAGTAGAGACATCATTGTACCAGAATTCAACTGACTGTCCAACATATCTTCAATGTGACAGTTTTCATCCAAAACATATAAAAAACTCTATTGTGTACAGTCAGGCCATCAGATACAATCGGATATGTTGCATCCCTACAGATAGAGACAATCACCTTCGGAGCATCAGAAAGACTTTTTTGAAACAGGGCTACCATCCAAGAGCAATTGAAAACCAAATTATCAGATCTACCAGAATATCAAGGAATCATCTCCTTCATTACAAATCTAAAGAAGAAAACAACTGGGTCTCTCTTGTTGTCACTGACAATCCAAATTGGGAGCTGTTAAGAGGAGCTGTCTGGAAACTACAACCACTAATACAAAAATATGCCTTACAAAAATCTTTATTTCCAGAACCCCCCACTTCTGTGTTTTAGGCAGTCCCTGAATCTAAAAGGCATCATTGTTAGAAGCTCACTGTCCTCTCCAAAAACAACAAGAACCTTTCCCTGCAACCAGAGCAGGTGCAAAACCTGTCTATTTATTATGACAACAGACAAGATAAAGAATCCTGGCTCACATCAGGACTACAAGGTCCCAGGAAACTTCAGCTGCACCACAAGCAATGTGATATACTTAATTATATGCACCAAATGTGCAAGGGGAAATCTGTATGTAGGAGAGACTAGGCAACAACTCAGAACTAGGATGAACTCTCATCACCACACAATAAAGGAAGGAAAAGATATCTGCATGTGCCTAAACACTTCTGTAGTCCTGATCACACGATGATGAATATGAAAATAGTAGTTTTGAAAGGTAACTTCAAATCTCAAAAAATCAGAAAAGTCTGGGAATATAAACTTATGTTGACCTTTGACAGATTCAGAGTAGGAATAAATGTGTCAAATGGATTCATGAGAAAATGATGGGAGTGATGGTGTGTCACGGTCCGCGCTGCTTCGCTCACTTGCCCTTTGTGCTATTACCGACGATGTATCAGGTAGAGCTCAACTATACAATCCCAGGGAGGAGGGAAGCCACAAGTCCACGTTACTACAGATCAGCCTCACTACACCATCTGATTGCTTATCCAACCTCTATAGTCGCCATGTAAACAGTGTCGTCACTTCCAGGATGTCACATCCTGGAAGTGACGGCACTGTTTACATGGCGACTATAGAGGTTGGATAAGCAATCAGATGGTGTAGTGAGGCTGATCTGTAGTAACGTGGACTTGTGGCTTCCCTCCTCCCTGGGATTGTATAGTTGAGCTCTACCTGATACATCATAGGTAATAGCACAAAGGGCAAGTGAGCGAAGCAGCGCGGACCGTGACACACCATCACCCCATCATTTTCTCTTGAAACATACCACTATCCAGTGGTAGGTGGAGGTCCTGCAGCAGCTTGGAACATTGATTCCTAAACGCCTTCAAACCAGTTGTGGGGACCACAACTGGACCAGGTGAGCGGCCACACAGCACCACCGTTTGCACACCAGTGTCACTAGTGATAGGGCACTATTGCGCCTCTTGTCCCCCCCTTTTTATATTTTGCAGTCAAATGGATTCATGTGTTTTTTACATCAATTAAGGAAATTTAAAATCTTGGACCACTAATCACAGGACAACAAACTATCACAAGTGTTATCTCTGAACTCTGGTATTTATTGCCCAGATGCACTTCCTCTACCCTCTCCCTACACAAACCACTATGCCCTGTTTATTCAAACATGTATCTGTATATATGCGTGTGTTTGCTAAGAATGTGCCATTATTGAGCCTGAAGAAAAAAACAGTTGTCTGGAAAGCTTGCTATTTTTTACCATCTTTTCAGTTAGTGATTAAAAGGTACTAACCACTGAGGACTCTCAGATTGTAATATTTTTCTGAGATATGGGAAACATTCAATAGAAATCAAATGACAGACACCGTATCTGTCAAAAAAACATGCCTGTGTTGTGCTATATTGTGAATGAGATAAGAAATTTACACTAAACACTCACTCACTAGGTCCTTCCCTGGAGGGATATCTGGCTAGTCCCATGTTTGAGACTTTTAATTGAGGCTCCACGGACTCCATTTGCAAGAAATTTACACTGACTGTTGATGACCGAATGATGGTCCTCTAAAAACTTGAATTGAGGGCCACAACTACTACATTAGTCCAACATAGATAATGTTTGTCAAGGGATATCCTTCTCATGGTGTTTTTCTGCGTCTATGACACAGCCCTCAGGAGTAATTTATTCAAATACGATTAACATCTTGCACTGGACGAAGTAGTAGACTATCAAAAAGTCTTATCTTCCTATAGAATCTGGGGAATATATTTACAATCAAAATCTCTGAGCCATTTGGAGAAGCTTCTGCAAAGCATCCTGGAAGTGGGGCACCATATAACCTTTGTCCATTGACTTGCACACGTGATATATTTGAGCTTACTATCCAGTTGACTAGTGCAGACTTATTTTCTCTACTTCAGAGTTCAGGCAAATCTGAGGATCGCAGGCCATAGTCAATGCTACCTTCTAGTACTCCATGTCGCTTTCCCTTCTTTTCTGTAGTCTCTGCCCTTAAATATGTTAAATGATAGAGTGAAGGCCCTACAATATGAATAAGTGAGGGCTCTCTAAAATGTACACAAGAGGGACTTCCAAAATGTCTAGAGGAGGGCACTTCCAAATGTATGTTACTGGGCCACATGAGGGCTCTCACTAGATTCAGATTGCCTGACTACTGCAGGCCCTCTAAACATTTGAATTTAAGGAGGAGAAGTAGGAGGAGGGTATAGCACAATACTACGATGGGCACATTGTAAATTGCTATAGAATATGCATTTCACTATCTGAGTCTCAGTTGGGAAGGCACCCACCAAATGTCTAAGTAAGAGCACTCCCTGCAAAATGCATGTTAGAGGGCCACCTCTGGGCCTACACCAAACTCAGGTTTTCTGATTACTGCAGGCCCTCTGAACATTTGAATTTAGGGCTACAGAATCAGATGGAGGTGAAGGAGGAGGAGGAGGGTCAAGCCCAATGCTACAATGGGAAAATTGTAAACTGCTATGGAATATGTATTCCACTATCTGAGTCTCAATGAGGAAGGGACTGACCAAATTATAAGTAACAGCAGTCCCTCAAAAACGCATGTTACAAGGCCAGCTGAGGTGTCTCAGGTCAAAGATCAACTGGTATGTTCTAGCTGGCCTTCTAAAGTGCTGAGGAATAGCTAACTAAAAATGATGTGTGACAGAGGGACCTACAAAATGTATAAGTCAGGGCCCTCCCAATTGTAAAAGGCAAAAAAAAGCCACAACAGTACATGTGAACAAAAGCTACAAAGAATAATATTTTAGTTTCTCAGGTTTATTTATCCTTATATATAAGTGATTATGCAGGAAAAACAGTTTCTTAACCTTTTTGGCCTGTTAAATGCAATTTAGGTTAGGTTTGGTAGTTGTTCTTGTGTATATGTAAAAGTGGTGTAATACTGCGAAAAACATATTCTCATAAACCATATGTGAGTAGAAAAATGCATGCAGGCATATTCTACAGACTCTTCCTATTTTGTTTAATCATTTTCCATCCATTTCAGCCTTTTCTTCAGGCTCCCAGACCTCTTTGTCGGGTCTAGTAAAAAATTACTCGCATTTCTCATTTACTCACTATTAGGAACGAATACGCGATTATTACAAAGTATTCGTTATGAGTATAGTGATTACGAATATTTCAGTACTTGTTCGACACTACTCAGTAGTCCTCAATAATTCAAACCCTAACAATATGGGCATCATGTTGCACATAGTGCAGGAAGAAGGCGCTCATATGTCTGATCCATCCATGAGGACCAAGTTCTTGTTGTGTTGGTGGCAGGGTAAAAATCAAGCTTCCTTCCTCCATCCTCTTCCGGCAACCTCAGACAACAGAAAGGGGAGTCATTTCTTCCTCATCTCCTGACTGTTCTGTACCCATCAACTCTTCATCATCATAAGGGGGAAAACAGGAGAGTAGGGCAGGCCAGACAGGTGCTGGTAGTGGGGGACTCAATTATTAGGGGAATAGATAGGGCAATCTGTCACAAAGACAGGGATCGTCGAACAGTGTGCTGCCTACCTGGCGCTCGAGTCCGGCACATCGCTGATCGGATTGACAGATTACTGGGAGGGGCTGGTGAGGACCCAGCGGTCATGGTGCACATTGGCACAAATGACAAAGTTAGAGGTAGGTGGAAGGTCCTTAAAGATGATTTCAGGGAATTAGGCTGCAAGCTTAAGGCAAGGACCTCCAAGGTAGTATTCTCTGAAATACTGCCTGTACCACGTGCCACACCAGAGAGGCAACGGGAGATTAGGGAGATAAATAAGTGGCTCAGGAATTGGTGTAGGAAGGAGGGGTTTGGGTTCCTGGAGAACTGGGCCGACTTCTCTGTTGGCTACAGGTTCTATGCTAGGGACGGGCTGCACCTCAATGGGGAGGGTGCAGCTGTGCTGGGGAGAAAATGGCTAGAAGGTTGGAGGAGTGTTTAAACTAGGGATTGGGGGGGAGGGTATTCATTGTATAGGAGGGGAAGATAGTGTAAACAGTAACCTGGGCACAAGTAATAAAATTGGGGGTGGCATGGGGGGTGGGGTTAGAACAGTCAATCTAGTAGGAAGGAATAGAGGTAAAGAGAGATGCATAAAGTGCATGTACACTAATGCCAGAAGCCTCACCAACAAAATGGAGGAATTAGAATTGATTTTGTTGGAAAATAATTATGACATGGTGGGGATTTCGGAGACTTGGCTGGATGAGAGTCATGACTGGGCTGTTAATTTACAGGGCTATTGTCTGTTCAGAAATGACCGTACAAATAGGCGAGGAGGAGGTGTATGTTTATACGTAAAATCATCCTTAAAACCCATCCTGCGTGATAATATAGGTGAATCTAATGGAAATGTAGAGTCTCTGTGGGTGGAGATAAGGGGAGGGGGAAAAAATAATAAATTACTGATAGGGGTTTGTTATAAGTCCCCAACAATAATGGAAGTGGAGGAGAATATCCTCATAAAGCAAATAGATGAAGCAGCGACTCAGGGAGAAGTCATTATTATGGGGGACTTCAACTACCCTGAAATACATTGGGGATCAGAAACCTGCAGTTCTAGCAAAGGTAATAAGTTTTTGAAAACTATAAGAGACAATTACCTTTCACAACTGGTTCAGGACCCAACAAGAAGGGGGGCACTGCTGGACCTAATATTAACCAACAGGCCAGACCGCATATCAAATATACGGGTTGGAGGTCACTTGGGTAATAGTGATCATAACTTAATAAGCTTTCAAGTATCCTTTACTAAGACGTGTAGTAGAGGGGCCACAAGGACACTAAACTTCAGGAAGGCAAATTTCCAACGGTTGAGAGATGATCTTAGTGCAATAAACTGGGACGATGTCCTGAGACATAAAAGTACACAACACAAATGGGAGATGTTTATTAGCATCCTGAATAGGACCTGTGCACAATATATACCCTATGGGAATAAGCATGCTAGAAATAGGAGGAAACCACTATGGCTAAATAAAGCGGTAAGAAGTGCAATATGTGACAAAAAGAAAGCATTTAGGGAATTAAAGCAAGTAGGTAGTGATGAAGCATTAAATAAATACAGAAAATTAAATAACATTTGTAAAAAGCAAATCAAGGCAGCAAAGATTGAGACAGAGAGACTCATTGCCAGAGAAAGTAAAAAGAATCCCAAAATATTTTTTAACTACATAAATAGTAAGAAACTAAAAAATGATGGTGTTGGCCCCTTTAAAAATAGTCTGGGTGAAATGGTGGATGAGGATGAGGAAAAAGCAAATATGCTAAATGACTTTTTTTCAACAGTATTTACACAAGAAAATCCCATGACAGACAATATGATCAGTGATAACAAAAATTCTCAATTAAACGTCACCTGCTTAACCCAAGAGGAAGTACGGTATCGTCTAAAAATCACTAAAATTGACAAATCCCCGGGCCCAGATGGGATACACCCCAGAGTGCTGCAGGAATTAAGTACTGTCATAGATAGACCATTATTTTTAATATTTAAAGATTCCATAATATCAGGGTCTGTACCACAGGACTGGCGTATAGCAAATGTGGTGCCAATATTCAAAAAGGGGACAAAAACTGAACTTGGAAATTATAGGCCAGTAAGCTTAACCTCTACTGTGGGTAAAATCCTAGAGGGTTTTCTAAGAGATGCTATACTGGAGTATCTGAACAAAAATAACCTCATGACCCATTATCAACATGGTTTTACGAGGGACCGTTCCTGTCAAACTAATCTAATAAGCTTCTATGAAGAAGTAAGTTCTGGACTGGACCAAGGAAATGCAGTGGATGTGGTGTATATGGACTTTTCAAAAGCTTTTGATACGGTGCCACACAAAAGGTTGATACATAAAATGAGGGCAATGGGGATAGGGGAAAATATGTGTAAGTGGGTTAAGAACTGGCTTAGTGATAGGAAACAAAGGGTGGTTATTAATGGAACACACTCAGAATGGGTCACAGTTAACAGTGGGGTACCACAGGGGTCAGTGTTGGGCCCGCTCCTATTTAATATATTTATTAATGACCTTGTAGGGGGCATACAGAGTAGAATCTCAATATTTGCAGATGACACTAAACTCTGCAGGGTAATCAATACAGAGGAGGACAATTTTATATTACAGGAGGATTTATGTAAACTAGAAGCTTGGGCTGCTAAATGGCAAATGCGCTTTAATGGGGATAAATGTAAAGTCATGCACTTGGGCAGAGGAAACAAAGGGTATAATTATGTGCTTAATTATAAAACACTGGGCAAAACTATCACTGAAAAAGACCTGGGTGTATGGGTAGATGACAAACTCACATTTAGTGGCCAGTGTCAGGCAGCTGCTGCAAAGGCAAATAAAATAATGGGATGTATTAAAAGAGGCATAGATGCTCATGAGGAGAACATAATTTTACCTCTATACAAGTCACTAGTGCGACCACACTTAGAATACTGTGTACAATTCTGGTCTCCGGTGTATAAGAAAGACATAGCTGAACTAGAGCGGGTCCAGAGAAGAGCGACAAAAGTTATTAGAGGACTAAGGGGTCTGCAATACCAAGACAGGTTATTAAACTTGGGGTTATTTAGCTTGGAAAAACGAAGGCTTAGGGGTGATCTTATAATAATGTACAAATATATGAGGGGGCAGTACAGAGACCTTTCTAATGATCTCTTTACTCTTAGGCCTGAGACTGGGACAAGGGGGCATCCTCTACGTCTGGAGGGAAGAAGGTTTAATCATAATCACAGACGCGGATTCTTTACTGTAAGAACAGTGAGACTATGGAACTCTCTGCCACATGATGTTGTAATGAGTGAGTCACTACTAACATTTAAGAAGGGCCTGGATGCCTTTCTTGAAAACTATAAAATTACCGGTTATATATACTAGATTCTTTGATAGGGCGTTGATCCAGGGAATTAGTCTGATTGCCGTATCTGGAGTCAGGAAGGAATTTTTTCCCCCAATGTGGAGATTAGTGTTGCCACATGGGGTTTTTTTTGCCTTCCTCTGGATCAACATGTTAGGCTATGGGTTGAACTAGATGGACTTAAAGTCTTCCTTCAACCTTAAAAACTATGTTACTATGTTACTATGTTACTATCCTACTTCATTTGTTCCCTGGCTCCAGCACCTTCACTAACACTTTGTCTGGTACCATGAGCCCCCTAAAGAGGGCTATGGGTTAAACTAGATGAACTTAAAGTCTACCTTTAACCTTAAAAGCTATGTTGTATATGTTACTGCACTCTCCCATGTCACCTGCTTGTGTGACGAGAGTCCGTACCTTTAAAAAATTAGTATCCCTTCTACATCTTTCTCTTTTTTCTCCTCCTCTTCCTCTGGGGCCACCACCTCTTCCCGCAGACTTTGCAAAGTTTGCTTCATCATGTAAATGACCATAATATTGATGCTGATGGCATAGTGACAGAGAACCATCTTAGTAGCCATTTCAAAACTGTGCAGAAGGATGCAGATGTTCTTGATCTTTGCCCACTCTGCAGGCGTCATTTGCCCTCATTCAGCTTCCTATGAGTCACTCTACATGTCATGACATACTGTGCCAGGACTTTTTGCTGCTGCCACAGTCACTGCAACATGTGCAGAGTGAAATTCCACCATGTCGGCACATCGCATATCAAGCAGTTAACCAGTTGTCCAAAAGACTTCTGTAGCGATACAAGTCGATGAACCTTGGGGTGTGAATAGTGAAAGTAAACACACAGCGATTGTGTCTTGTGCAGCAGCTCATCCAGGCCGGGATAGCATTTGCTGTACAACCAGGTTGAGGTTGTGAGCCATGCAAGATACATGTGTAAGTTTCCTCGGTGTAGGGCCACCACCAGGTTTGCATCAATATTGCACACAGCCTTCCATGTCTCCAGGTTTAGTGGAGTCAGCCATTGGTCAAACGTGGCCTGCATAGCTATCCACAACTCTTCAGCTATGTGAATGACATCTCCAAGGCATTTTCATTTTAAAACTGACTGATGGTGATGAGTCTTGGCTGCACAGTACACAGGGATGATTTTCTTTGGAGTGTTGGAACATTAAGGAAAATATCAAAGGTGCAGCTGGAAGCCCTAGAGGGGTTGGAGGAGGCAGAAGCAGTGGATGAAGGGGTAGATAGAGGTTTGTCCCAAACATCTTGTGGCTTTTAAGCCTTGGGGAGAAGTCCCTTCCCCAACTGCCCCACAGCCACCAAAGTCATCCAGTGCCTGGTAAGCAAGATGTTTGCTTTTCCAGGTGTGAGTGGTGATATGCATACTGTCATACACAGAGTTTCTCAAGAAATGGGTGATGTTATCTGTGACATTATTGTGTAGCGCAGGCAGAGCTTTCTTCGAGAAGAAATGGTGACTGTGTAATCTGTACTGGTGGGGGGTTCCTACGGCCATCAGCTTTCAAAAACCATTTGCATCCACCAGGTAGAAAGGTAGCATTTCCTTAGCCAATATATAGAAAATGGTGACGTTCAAGCTCTTTGCTTTGGGGCATGTAGGAGAAAATAATCTTTCACGTCATCACAATTGTGGGACCGAGAGCTGGCTGCTGTGCCGAGAGGGTGGAGTGGGTTGTACCTGACAAAATGCTGCACTGTGAGGGAGGTGCATGAGGACATGTTATGGTGGATCAACAAGGAATTGGTGCTGGTGTGCTCGGTGACTGAGATCAGTAAAAAAACAGCAGGCACGTCCACTTCCATAATAGCTGAGGGGCTCTCACTCGCCCCAACTATAGTGGGTAAACAAGTCAAGGTTCTGCGGCCAGAGACCTGTGTGACAAGACTTCACACAGTGACGGAGGTGAAAGAAGCAACAGATGTTCAGTTAACTACTAAATGTAGTAGTTTATTTATAAAAGTGAAGATCTGCTGCACACCAGCACTTCATTGCTTTTAAAGGTACTGAAAGCTATCTAGAATTAAATGTGAAAAATTGGTTACTGTGATGGCCATGACATCGTAAGCCCAGTAACCGTCGACAAGGATTTTCCACTCTACTGGGTCCTATCTAAAACCTTATGTATGTTCTATTGCATTATGTGAACATAAAAGAAATGAAGTGCTGGTGTGCAGCAGATCTTCACTCAGTAAGAATATTTAAATTATCACGCTAGCACCCACCACTAGAGGTGTGCGCCCATCTTTATAGTATATATAGTCTTTTTTGGATGCAGCACCCTCCCCCACCCCCCACCCAGTAGTTGCTATGAGAACCTACATATAGTCCTGAACATTTCCTTTATAAGCAGGATTTTAATTGCACACAGGGCATTATCCCATACACATATCCAGACTACAGACATAAGGTTTTAGATAGGACCCAGTAGACACGCTATTGTAGTCAGCGTTTGTGTCTGACTAGTCCACCTGCAGGGCCTTAATTTAAAAACTTAGGGTCGTGCTAAAAACCTACTCTTGTCTGCACTAAATTTGCATCAAAGTGCTGCTCCTCTAGGTCGCAGCGTAAATTAGGGTACACCAAAAGCCTTGTGCTAAAAACCTACTCTTTTCTGCACTAAATTTGCATCAAAGTGCTGCTCCTCTACGTTGCAGCGTAAATTAGGGTACACCAAAAGCCTTGTGCTAAAAACCTACTCTTGTCTGCACTAAATTTGCATCTAAGTGCTGCTACTGTCTGTTGCAGCATAAATTAGGATACGCCAAAAGACACGCTATTGTAGTCAGCGATTGTGTCTGACTAGTCCACCTGCAGGGCCTTAATTTCAAAACTTAGGGTCATGCTAAAAACCTACTCTTGTCTGCATTCATTTAACATTTGTGTGCAGCAGCAGTGGCTTGTAGCTCCAAGTAGTGTACGCCAAAACACAGTATACGCATCAGCGTTTGTGTCTGACTGTTCAAACTGCCGGGATTAAAACGCTCTAATCTGTAATCTCACTGTCCAGCTAAAAACCAACTCTTGTCTGCATTCATTTACCATTTTTGTGTGGCAGGAGGGGATAGTAGCTACAATTTGTATCCGCAAAAACACTCAGTATACTTGTGTCAGCGTTTGTGTCTGACCAGTATAGCTGCTGTAATTTAATCTTCAATCTCAGTATCCAGGTCAAAAACAACTGGGTCAGCATTTTCAGTTGACAGGCGGGTGCGTTTATCTCTAATGATTCCACCTGCGGCAATAAAAACACGCTCTGACAGAACGCTAATGGCAGGGCAGGACTTCCAAGGCGTAGAGGGACAATTCCTGCCACGTAATTAAAAGAAAAAAACAGATATTGCGCCACACTGCAACTGGAGGAAATTAATACACGGTTTTACTATGTTTGCACTAACCTTTACTGGTTGTGCAACACCCCGCACAACCAGACTGATGGCTTAATGTGGGTCACTGTGATGACAGGGGCCAATATTCCCTCCTCCTCTGATACTCCGGGCCTGGTGGTCGGCTCCTTAGTTCCTCTGGAGATGGCACATTTTTTTGAAAAAGCCCTCATGCACGCCTCTATGTAGTGGCATCTTGGTACCTCCAAACCTTTGGCTTCCCTGCCTAGGGAAATACTACAGCAGATACACTTGCTTACAATGGCCACATTTTTTTAAAAGGCCCTCATGCACGCCTCTATCCAGGGGCATATTGATGTCTCCAATTTCTGGCTTCCCTGCCTAGGGCAATACTAAAAAAGACACACTTGCTTACAATGGGCACATTTTTTGAAAAAGCCCTCATGCATGCCTCTATGCAGGGGCTTCTTGATGCCTCCAAACCTTTGGCTTCCCTGCCTAGTTCAATACTACAGCAGATACACTTGCTTACAATGGCCACATTTTTTAAAAAGGCCCTCATGCACGCCTCTATCCAGGGGCATATTGGTGTCTCCAATTTCTGGCTTCCCTGCCCTAGGGCATTACTAAAAAAGACACACTTGCTTATAATGGGCACATTTTTTCGAAAAGCCCTCATGCACGCCTCTATGAAGGGCTTTTTGGTGCCTCCAAACCTTTGGCTTCCCTGCTTAGGGCAATACTACAGCAGATACACTTGCTTACAATGGCCACATTTTTTTAAAAGGCCCTCATGCACGCCTCTATCCAGGGGCATTGAAGTGCCTCCCAATTTTTGGCTTCCCTGCCCTAGGGCAATGCTACAAAACACATACTTCCTTATAATGGGCACATTATTTAAAGAGGCCTTCATTTACGTCTCTTTCCAGGGGCATGGGAGTGACACACAATTTTTTTTAAAAAAATCTTTCATATAATCCAAAAAACTAACATACACCAACTCTGTCTCACAAGTGGGTATGAGCCCTTAATATTTTTTCCATGAAAATCCGTTTTGGTTTCATTTTGTAACGTTTTCTTGACAGTCCGTAAAAGTGTTGTAATAGTCTGACAACATTGTTGACATCAGTGATCTTGGGGTCTGAAATGCTTCCAGGGGTCTTCCCCATGCTGTTCCCATGTCATTTCAGCACTGTTCAGATACGTTTATGACATTTTTAGGGTTTTTCCATGCTGCCGGGGTCATGTCAGAAAAATACTCGGGTCTCCCATAGGATAACATTGGGCTTGGTGCTCGGGCCGAGTACACGAGTATCTTGGGATGCTCGGCCCGAGCTTCGAGCACCTGAGCATTTTTGTACTCGCTCATCACTACTAGATAGCTTTCAGTAGCTTTCCAATATGATCCTGGTCCCTGTTCACATAATGCAATAGAACATGTCAGCCATTTTTGGTTTTTCCTTTAAAAGCAATGAATTGCTGGTGTGCAGCAGATCTTCACTTAGTAAGTATATTTAAATTATCATGCTAGCACCCCCCACTAGAGGTGTGCACCCATCTTTATAGTATATATAGTCTTTTTTGGATGCAGCACCCTCCCCCACACAGTAGTTGCTATGAGAACCTACATATAGTCCTGAACACTTCCCTTATAAGCAGGATTTTAATTGCACACAGGGCATTATCCCATACACATATCCAGACTGCAGACATAAGGTTTTAGATAGGACCGAGTAGAGTGGAAAAACCTTGTCGGTGGTTACTAGGCTTACGATGTCATGGCCATCACATTAACCAATTTTTCACATTTAATCCTAGATAGCTTTCAGTAGCTTTCCAATATGATCCTTGTCCCTGTTCACATAATGCAATAGAACATGTCAGCCATTTTTGGTTTTTCCTTTAAAAGCAATGAAGTGCTGGTGTGCAGCAGATCTTCACTCAGTAAGAATATTTAAATTATCACGCTAGCACCCACCACTAGAGGTGTGCGCCCATCTTTATAGTATATATAGTCTTTTTTGGATGCAGCACCCTCCCCCACCCCCCACCCAGTAGCTGCTATGAGAACATACATATAGTCCTGAACATTTCCTTTATAAGCAGGATTTTAATTGCACACAGGGCATTATCCCATACACATATCCAGACTACAGACATAAGGGTTTAGATAGGACCCAGTAGACACGCTATTGTAGTCAGCGTTTGTGTCTGACTAGTCCACCTGCAGGGCCTTAATTTAAAAACTTAGGGTCGTGCTAAAAACCTACTCTTGTCTGCACTAAATTTGCATCAAAGTGCTGCTCCTCTAGGTCGCAGCGTAAATTAGGGTACACCAAAAGCCTTGTGCTAAAAACCTACTCTTTTCTGCACTAAATTTGCATCAAAGTGCTGCTCCTCTACGTTGCAGCATAAATTAGGGTACACCAAAAGCCTTGTGCTAAAAACCTACTCTTGTCTGCACTAAATTTGCATCTAAGTGCTGCTACTGTCTGTTGCAGCATAAATTAGGATACGCCAAAAGACACGCTATTGTAGTCAGCGATTGCGTCTGACTAGTCCACCTGCAGGGCCTTAATTTCAAAACTTAGGGTCATGCTAAAAACCTACTCTTGTCTGCATTCATTTAACATTTGTGTGCGGCAGCAGTGGCTTGTAGCTCCAAGTAGTGTACGCCAAAACACGGTATACGCATCAGCGTTTGTGTCTGACCGTTCAAACTGCCGGGATTAAAACGCTCTAATCTGTAATCTCACTGTCCAGCTAAAAACCAACTCTTGTCTGCATTCATTTACCATTTTTGTGTGGCAGGAGGGGATAGTAGCTACAATTTGTATCCGCAAAAACACTCAGTATACTTGTGTCAGCATTTGTGTCTGACCAGTATAGCTGCTGTAATTTAATCTTCAATCTCAGTATCCAGGTCAAAAACAACTGGGTCAGCATTTTCAGTTGACAGGCAGGTGCGTTTATCTCTAATGATTTCACCTGCGGCAATAAAAACACGCTCTGACAGAACGCTAACGGCAGGGCAGGACTTCCAAGGCGTAGAGGGACAATTCCTGCCACGTAATTAAAAGAAAAAACAGATATTGCGCCACACTGCAACTGGAGGAACTTAATACACGGTTTTACTATGTTTGCACTAACCTTTACTGGTTGTGCAACACCCCGCACAACCAGACTGATGGCTTAATGTGGGTCACTGTGATGACAGGGGCCAATATTCCCTCCTCCTCCGATACTCCGGGCCTGGTGGTCGGCTCCTTAGTTCCTCTGGAGATGGAAGTGGGCTTCTTCACTCCTCCTCCCGAAGAGGCAAACTTGCTGCACTGGCTTCCATCCCAGCTCCACACTGTGTATCAGTTGATCATTCAAGGGTGGGTCTTTATGATGTACTGCCAGGTACTGTGGATCTTAGAGCAGCTCACACACCGCACTCCCAACAAGGGAGAAAGAGATTAGCAGATAGAAAACAAGCGGTGTCAGAGGTTTGGAGCGCTAAAGAAACCATGGGTTGGTGATTAAATTACCAATAATTTATTGCACGAACAGCAGGGGTCCAGTATGTCACAATGCGTTTCAACGCACAGATGCGTCTTTCTCAAGTGGAGCTTTCTCCACTGCTAATTCCTGCCACGTGTCCAGTTTGGATACCCAATAATTAGAAAGCACAGAGGAATCTAGGAGCACTTTCGTACGATCGGCAAGGTACTCCTTCAGCATCTTTACAAACTTTGCAGTCCTTGTGACAGTACCCTGCACCTGAGGGCCTGTGCCATGGGAGGGGCTAAGAAAACTCTCCCAGATCTTTGAGAGTTTTCCCCTACCTCTGCTGGATTTGATTTGTGCCTCTCTCGGCCGGACACCTTGGTTGTCCACCGAACCGCGACCTCTGCCGCAAGCGTTTTCAGAAGTGAATTTTTTGACTAATTCTGCAACTAGGGCCTTCTGGTACTGCAGCATTTTTGTAGACCTCTCCGCCTCGGGAATTATTATTATTATTATTTATTCATTTATATAGCGCTATTAATTCCATAGCACTTTGCATACATGAGTACTGCTGTCTCTCTTGGAGCTCACAATCTAAATATCCTATCAGTATGTCTTTACAATGTGGGAGGAAACTGGAGTACCCGGAGGAAACCCACGCAAACACGGGGAGAACATACAAACTCCTTGCAGATGTTGTCCTTTGCGTCCTTGCTGGGAATTGAACCCAGGACCTCAAGCCAAAGTGCGGCATTGATCTAAAGTGTCAACAACCAGTAATGAGTGTCCGCCAAGATGTTGATAATAACGTGAGGGTCACAAGACAGGCAGCATCACATAAAGTCAGCCACATGCGCCAGACTGTTAACAGGCAAGACTTCAGGTCCTGAACAACAGGATGATTGACCATGCTGTTTTCATCATCCTCCTCCTCCTCTCCCCTGTCCTCTGGCCATCCGACGGTAAGATGGTTGTGCATGTATTACCGTCCATTTCGCATGAAAGTAGCTCCATTTCTTTATCCTCCTCCTCCTCGTAATAGTCCTCCAATGCACGTTGGGATGAGATGAGGCTGGGCTGTGTTTAATCACCCCGTACGATTTATTTCTCCAACTCATCGTGCTCCGCCTGCAATGCATCGTTTTTGATTTTGAGCAGACAGCATTTTAGAAGACAGAGAAGTGGGATGATGACACTAATTATGGCATCATCGCCCCTCACCATCTTGGTGAAATCCTCAAAGTTTTGGTGGATGGTGCATATGTCGGACATCCATGTCTACTCCTGAGGTCTTATGTGTGGAGTTTGAACCATATACCGACGGCCTAGTTGATGCTGGTACTCAACAACTGCCCTCTTCTGTTCACAAATCCTGACCAACATATGCAGTGTGGAATTCCAGTGTGTGGGGACATCACAGACCAGTCTGTGATACGGAATGTGCAAACACTGCTGAAAGCTGGCAAGGGCGGCTGAAGCAGTAGGTGACTTTCTAAAATGGGCACACAGGCGGCGTACTTTTATGAGCAGATCAGACAGCTCCGGGTAGTATTTAAGAAACCTCTGAACCATGACGTTGATCACATGGTTGACCACTCCCTTCTTCTCCAGATCCTGGAATCCCTCGGCATCACCCACCTTGCCCTCTTTTGTATCTCCTCATACCTAGCGGAACGGACCTTCAGCGTCTCCCACTCCCACACCTCCTCCTCACCCTACCCCCTTTCTGTCAGAGTCCCCCAAGGTTCGGTCCTGAGACCCCTATTTTTCTCCATATACACTCTCGGCCTAGCGCAACTCATTGAGTCCCACGGCGTCCAGTACCACCTCTATGCCGACGACACCCAAATCTACCTGTCCAGCCCTGGCATCACCTCCCTACTCTCCAAAATCCCACAATGCCTTTCCGCCATCTCATCCTTCTTCTCTGCTCGCTTCCTTAAACTCAACATGGACAAAACTGAATTCATAGTCTTGCCACAAGAAATTCCCTCCCACTTCCCAACCTATCCATCTGCGTCAACGACTACGCCCTCTTCCCAGTCCCCCAAGCCAAGTGCCTCGGGGTAATCCTTGACTCCTCCCTATCCTTCAAGCCCACATCGAGGCCCTCACCACATCCCTTCGGCTCCAGCTCAAGAACATCTCACGGATCCTGTCCTTCTTCACCCACGACACCGCTAAAACACTCATTCATGCTCTTATCATCTCCCGCCTTGACTACTGCAACCTCCTTCTCAATGGCCTCACGGCTAACTCCCTCACACCTCTCCAGTCTATCCACAATTCCGCTGTCCGACTAATGTACCTGTCCTCCCGCTACTCCCCTGTCTTCCCCCTCACCCAAGCCCTTCACTGGCTCCCCACCTCCAAGAGATCAAAACACTAACCATGGCGTACAAAGCCATACACAACCTGGCCCCACCATACATCTCCGACCTGGTCTCCCGATACCTACCCTCACGCAACCTCCGCTACTCCCAAGAACTCCTCCTCTGCTCCCCCCGCATCACCTCTTCGCACAACCGAGTCCAGGACTTCTCCCGGGCATCTGCCTTACTCTGGAACTCCCTTCCCGAACACGTCAGACACTCTCCTACCCTGACAAGCTTAAAGTGTCACCTGAAGACTCACCAATTCCGTCAAGCCTATAACCTGCCATGAGACCCAGGCGACCACCCCATACCTGACATTCCAACATCCTACTGTATCCCAACCCGCCCCTCTTAGACTGTGAGCCCTCGTGGACAGGGTCCCTGCCCCTTCTGTACCTGTACGTCCTGATCGCCTATATTCAGTGTACTTGTTCTTGTCTCCCTTATCCTCATATAAAGCGCCATGCAACCTAATGGCGCTATATAAATAAATAATAATAATAATAAAATGGGGCACGCATGGAACATGTGGCAGCTCGCCTCGCCTCAGAGCTGCCACCAGGTTCCGGGCATTGTCACACACGACCATGCCTAGCTGTAGGTTCTGCGGTGTGAGCCAGTGATCTGCCTGCTGTTTCAGTGCTTTCCACAACTCTTCAGGATTGTGGGGTTTGTCACCTACGCATATTAGCTTCAGCACAGCCTGTTGCCGCTTAGCCAGGGCAGTGCTGCAGTGCTTCCAGCTTTGGACTGGTGTAGAGGGTGAAGTGAAGGAGGAGGAGGAGGAGGAGGGTGAGGGTCATGAAGTTCCGGAGCTGTACACTGTGGATGAGACCCTGACTGAGTTAGGGCCTGCAATCCTTGGTGTCGGAAGGACGTGTTCCGTCCCAAGCTCAGACTGGGTCCCGGCTTCCAGAATATTAACCCAGTGTGC
This sequence comes from Allobates femoralis, assembly GCA_033576535.1. NCBI lineage: Eukaryota > Metazoa > Chordata > Amphibia > Anura > Aromobatidae > Allobates > Allobates femoralis. The sequence continues at coordinate 401,367,656 of JARQOC010000001.1, forward strand.
CGTCAGAGAGATGTACTGGCCCTGCCCGCAAGCACTTGGTGGACAAGTGCTTGCGGGCAGGGCCAGTACATCTCTCTGACGGCACACTGGGTTAATGTTCTCTAATGTTAATGTAATCTAGTGTTAGGTTAGGTGGACTTTGCCTGAAACTGCGTTGTTAAGGGCACGTATGATGTTTTGTGACAGGTGCTTATGTAATGCGGGGACGGTACACCAGGAAAAATAGTGTCAGCTAGGGACCGAGTAACATGGGAAAGCACCCGCCATCAGGTTGCGGAATGCTTCCGTCTCCACCAGCCTAAAAGGCAACATTTCCAGCGCAAACAGTCCCAAAATGTGTGCATTTAGAACTGTGGCATGTGTGGCGTTGGCAGCGTATTTGCGCCTGGTTTCCAAAGATTGGGGTATGGATAACTGAACGCTGCGCTGGGACAAGGACGTGGCTGATGATGGTGCTACTTCTGCTTGTGCAAGTACAGGTGAAGGACAGGAGGCATCTTCACCAGCAGTATGGACAGAGGATTGGCTTGCACGCACAACAGTGGAAGACGCAGCGGTGTCACCCGCAGACAATGCTCCTGTACTCTGCTGTACATCCCACAAAGTCGGGTGCTTTGTTGCCATGTGCCTGATCATGCTGGTTGTGGTCAGGCTGCTAGTTTTGCTACCCCTGCTGATGCTGGCATGGCAGGTGTTGCAAATTGCCTTTTTCGAATTATCTGCAGACACCTTAAAAAACAGTCAAACTCGGGAAGACCTAGTAGTTGTACTGGCAACATCACTCGTGTTGTTGTTCCGGTGAACGGTTGACTGCCTTCTGCCTGCGACACCACCCTGCTTCTTCCAGCCTGTTGTGATGCTACGCCTAACTCCCCCTGTGCACTGCTGTCCTCGCTCTGCATGTCCTCCTGCCAGGTTGGGTCAGTTACTGGATCATCCACCACGTCGTCTTCCACTTCGGCACCCTGGTCCTCCTCCTGACTTTGTGGCAATAGTGTCTCATCATCGTCCACCTCTTGTTGAGACACGTTCCCACCGTTGCCTTCGTGAAACCGTGGCTGCTCAAATACATACGATCTCCTCATGACCCACTTCAACTGGAGCTGTCGAGAGGCCAGAATCTATGAATGGATAGTGAACAGCTCTTCAGAGTGTCCAAGTGTGTGATCAGTTATGTCCGGGTCCGGGCACTCGGCATGGTGGGAGGAAGGAGGATCAGGGCGTGGAATGTGCCGTCCAGTCTCACGGCTACTCACACTTGACCGTGTGGAAGACAGGCTGCTTGTGGTGGTGCAAAACTGACTGGAAGCATTATCCGCTATCCAACTAACAACCTGTTTTCACTGGTCTTGGCTTAATAGTGGTGTACTGTTGCAGTCCCCTACAAATTGGGACAAGAATGGTCGAGCGAGATAATGTTGGTGTTTGTTGTGGTGCAATTCCAGCTTGCACATGGCCTCAGCCTCTGAATGCACCACCATCACGTCCAGTACCACCGGCCTTGCGCATTTTCAATGGTGTGCTGCCTGTATACAGCTAAATGAAGGTGTCCAAAAGATGGTTTTTAGCTGGACACTGAGATGACAGATTAGAGATTAAATTACAGCAGGTATACCGGTCAGTCACAAACGCTGAGATGGGTATACTGATTGTTTTGGCGTATACAAATTGGAGCTACAACCCACTCCTGCCTCAAAAAAGGGTAAATGAAGGCGGACAGGCTGACTCTGATCAAGATGAACAAGGGTTGTATTGGGCCCAACTTCACCACACCACCACCAAATGATAGTATAATTTAAAATTTGTACCGGTAAATTGCCATGCACCTCCGCACACCCACACATGGGTACACACTTCATGACTTTGGTTACTTGCTGTTCTGCTCCTCCTTCTCTTCATCCGCCACCATCATATGATCAGTGCGACCGTGGTTCATGATGCCACGAAAACATAATTTTTTTTACATCATATTTATGATGATGATGATGACCCTCACCGTTCAAATGTTAGGCAGTATTTTCATGTATACCCCCCAGGGGTAAATGTTTAGGTCCATGAAAACAGAATGGGCATTGCAAGTACAGTAGACCCGCTCCTTTGTAATGGGAACAATATTTATAGGCTCTCCTCCATGTTTCTTTCAAGGGGCATTGAAGGGCCTCACAATTTCTGGCTTCCCTGCCTAGGGCAATACTAAAAAAGACACACTTGCTTACAATGGCTACATTTTTTAAAAAGGCCCTCATGCACGCCTCTATGCAGTGGCATCTTGGTGCCTCCAAACCTTTGGCTTCCCTGCCTAGTTCAATACTACAGCAGATACACTTGCTTACAATGGCCACATTTTTTAAAAAGCCCCTCATGCACGCCTCTATCCAGGGGCATATTGGTGTCTCCAATTTCTGGCTTCCCTGCCTAGGGCAATACTAAAAAAGACACACTTGCTTACAATGGGCACATTTTTTTGAAAAAGCCCTCATGCACACCTCTATGTAGTGGCATCTTGGTGCCTCCAAACCTTTGGCTTCCCTGCCTAGGGAAATACTACAGCAGATACACTTGCTTACAATGGCCACATTTTTTAAAAAGGCCCTCATGCACGCCTCTATCCAGGGGCATATTGGTGTCTCCAATTTCTGGCTTCCCTGCCTAGGGCAATACTAAAAAAGACACACTTGCTTATAATGGGCACATTTTTTCGAAAAGCCCTCATGCATGCCTCTATGCAGGGGCTTCTTGATGCCTCCAAACCTTTGGCTTCCCTGCCTAGTTCAATACTACAGCGGATACACTTGCTTACAATGGCCACATTTTTTAAAAAGGCCCTCATGCACACCTCTATCCAAGGGCATATTGGTGTCACCAATTTCTGGCTTCCCTGCCCTAGGCCATTACTAAAAAAGACACACTTGCTTATAATGGGCACATTTTTTCGAAAAGCCCTCATGCACGCCTCTATGCAGGGGCATTTTGGTGCCTCCAAACCTTTGGCTTCCCTGCTTAGGGCAATACAACAGCAGATGCACTTGCTTACAATGGCCACATTTTTTTAAAAGGCCCTCATGCACGCCTCTATCCAGGGGCATTGAAGTGCCTCCCAATTTTTGGCTTCCCTGCCCTAGGGCAATGCTACAAAACACATACTTCCTTATAATGGGCACATTATTTAAAGAGGCCTTCATTTACGTCTCTCCCAGGGGCATGGGAGTGCCACACAATTTTTAAAAAAAAAATCTTTCATATAATCCAAAAAACTAACATACACTAACTCTGTCTCACAAGTGGGTATGAGCCCTTAATATTTTTTCCATGAAAATCCGTTTTGGTTTCATTTTGTAAAGTTTTCTTACCAGTCCGTAAAAGTGGCGTAATAGTCTGACAAAATTGTTGACATCAGTGATCTTGGGGTCTGAAATGCTTCCAGGGGTCTTCCCCATGCTGTTCCCATGTCATTTCAGCACTGTTCAGATACTTTTATGACATTTTTAGGGTTTTTCCATGCTGCCGGGGGTCATGTCAGAAAAATACTCGGGTCTCCCATAGGATAACATTGGGCTTGGTGCTCGGGCCGAGTACACGAGTATCTTGGGATGCTCGGTCTGAGCTTCGAGCACCCGAGCATTTTTGTACTCGCTCATCACTACTAGATAGCTTTCAGTAGCTTTCCAATATGATCCTGGTCCCTGTTCACATAATGCAATAGAACATGTCAGCCATTTTTGGTTTTTCCTTTAAAAGCAATGAAGTGCTGGTGTGCAGCAGATCTTCACTTAGTAAGTATATTTAAATTATCATGCTAGCACCCACCACTAGAGGTGTGCACCCATCTTTATAGTATATATATAGTCTTTTTTGGATGCAGCACCCTCCCCCACACAGTAGCTGCTATGAGAACCTACATATAGTCCTGAACAATTCCCTTATAAGCAGGATTTTAATTGCACACAGGGCATTATCCCATACACATATCCAGACTGCAGACATATGGTTTTAGATAGGACCGAGTAGAGTGGAAAAACCTTGTCGGTGGTTACTGGGCTTACGATGTCATGGCCATCACATTAACCAATTTTTCACATTTAATCCCAGATAGCTTTCAGTAGCTTTCCAATATGATCCTGGTCCCTGTTCACATAATGCAATAGAACATGTCAGCCATTTTTGGTTTTTCCTTTAAAAGCAATGAAGTACTGGTGTGCAGCAGATCTTCACTTAGTAAGTATATTTAAATTATTATGCTAGCATCCACCACTAGAGGTGTGCACCCATCTTTATAGGATATGTAGTAGTTAAGTTTTTTTTTTGCCTCTACTGAAGGTTTTGTTTTTTTACAAACTTTGCATATAACGTGAGTTGGGTCATTCTTTGTGGTCTCAAAAAAGCCCAGGCTAGGCAACCCTTGCTGCCCCAGACAACAACAGAACGGCTGCTGTCCAGAACCAGAGTTTTAGCTGAGGATACAATGCTCCTCATCCTCTGCTGAGCTACTCAGCTGCTTAACTCTGGCTTGATTCCAAATAAGATCTTGAATAGGGAAGAGTGAACTTTTCTCAAACATGTTCACCAATTTCAAATTCGTCAAGAACTCGGCCGATTAGATTCGACACCTCGAATGCGAACACTTCCACCAAAAGTCAGTGAAGATGAATTTGTTCGACTAAAATTCAGAATTTAAAATGGCCCTAAAACTTTACCTGTTTATTTCGGGCCAAAACGCTCACCTGAAGACCCACTGGTTGGGGACAACACCTAATGGTTTGGAGTGACCCAGTCATCGGGTTTATTGCCTTGTATTATGCTGTAGAATTTTTTTTTAACTTTATGCTAATTTTTTAAGCTTCCTGACGTCTGCAGGTGTTTTTATACCTGCAGGGTATGAATTTTAGAAATAGTGTGAGATGTGTAAGCAGTTGGGAAGTCCAGTAAGCTTATAATGCCCTTGAAAACTCCGTGTAAGAGAGCTTTATATTTTTAAGGGAAATTTTTGTTAATATTTTCATTACTATTATTTTTTTTTTTTCTTTATTTTTTCTTGGAGAGCAAACCTTTATTATTGCAGATGGTCACAAGAATGCAAGGTTATCTGTTGTACACTTATTTAAAAGCCATGTATGAAAAAATAGAATATGGCCATTATGTACCTCACATACCTGATTTTATAGCTCAGTTCACACTAATGAAACCCCATATTATGGCTATTGCCCCTTCATGACTCATGACGTACATGTTCGTCATGGGTCGTGTCCCACATATTGATGTGAGATTCGGTAGTGAGATCACGTCATATAACTGACATCTCAGCAGTTCTCATCAGCTGATATGTGGGGCTAACTGCATGGAATGGATCTTTGATCCAATCGGCGATGTTAACCCTTTGGATCGCGCTGTTATTCACCGACAGCGCTATCCAAAAGTACCAAGGCGGTGACTGCGCTGTTCCCTGCCAAGATCGGAGATCTCACGATCTTATCTCGCTGCATCGCCTGATAGCTTGGGGGCCTGTAGTGATCCCAGATACTATCGGGATTCAATTCCTGCGATTGCTTGGCAAGTGCTGCCAACCACACACAGTGATCATTTGTGCTATGTCACAATGTGCTGCAGCACAAGCAATCGGACCGTGCGCCCTATGGGACAGTGTAAAATAAAAAATTAATTAAAAAATAATTTTTTTAAAATTTGAAAAAAAACCCATAAAACTTCAAATCACTCCCTTTTGCCCCATTCAAAATAAAGGTATAAGAAAATAAAAACATATTTGGTATTGACAAATTCAGAAATGCTCATTCTATCAAGATATAAAATCAATTAATCAGAGCTGTAAACTGTGTAACAGATAAAAAGGTCCAAACGCTAAAATTAAGTTATTTTGGGTGCCGCAACATTGTAATAAAATGCAATAACGGGCGATCAAAACAGCGCTTGCACTCAAAAATGATATCATTAGAAACGTCAGCTCAAGACGCAAAAAAATAAGCCATCACTCAGCTACAAATCTCGAAAAATGAGAACACTACTGGTCACGAAACATGGCGCAAAAAGTGCAATTTTTTTTTCAAACTTCTGAATTTTTTTTCACCACTTAGATAATGGTAAAAGCAAACATAGTTGTATAGACAAACTCGTACTGACCTAAGGCATCATACCGTTATGTCAGTTTCACTGTATATTGAACATGGTAAATAAAAAACCCAAAAAACTAACGTGTAATTGCACTTTTTTTGCAATTTCACAGCACTAGAATTTTTTTCCCCATTTTGATTTACACTATATGGTAAAATAATTGATTTAATTTGAACGTAAAACTCATTCCGCAAAAAACATGTCCCAATATATCTTTAATGACGTAAAAATAAAAAAGTTATGGCTCTTGGAAGCAGGGGAGCTTCAAAAACAAAAACGGACAACGACAAATCGCCAAGTGGTGAAGGGTTAAGAATGTGCAATCACTATTTAATGTCATCATAATCATAATTAGTGATGGGCAAGTACTGAAATATTTGTAACTAGATGGCGGCCCGATTCTAAAGAATCGGGTAGTCTAGAATATATATGTAGTTGACATACTGTGACTGACAGAACTTGTTAAGTCAACGTGAGTGAACTACATATATATATATATATATATATATATATATATATATATATATATATATATAGCAGCACTATGGTATATTGTGGTACATTATAGTAAATGTATAGCAGCACTATAGTATATGGCGGTATATTACAGTACATGTATAGCAGCGCTATGGTATATGGTAGTACATGTATAGCAGCGCTATGGTATATGGCGGTACATTACAGCACATGTATAGCAGCACTATGGTATATGTCGATACATTACAGCACATGAATAGCAGCACTATGGTATACGGTGAACGCGGCGACCAATCAGAATAGCGGCACGCGCCATGGCGCCATATTTCAAATACACTGAGTATAGTGTATTTGGAATATGGCGCCATAGCGCGCCGCTATTCTGATTGGTCGCCGCGTTCACCGCTGACCAATCAGAATAGCGGCGCGCGCTATTGCGTCATATTTCAAATACACTATACTCAGTGTTTTTGAAATATGGCGCCATGGCACGCGCCGCTATTCTGATTGGTTAGCGCTGAACGCGGGCGGCCAATCAGCATAGCGGCGCTCGCCACGGCGCCATGTGTAAAATCCATTACTTCAGATTTTACACATGGCGCCGTATCGCGTATTTGTTCCGAACTGAAAGTGCAATGCAAGTCAATGTGAAATGCGAGTAATTTTCTGATGGACCCTACAAAGAAGTCTGGGACCCTGAGGAAAAGGCTTAAATGGATAGGAATGTGATGAAACAGAATATGAAGAGCCTGGAGAAAATGCCTGCATGCATTTCTGACTTGCATATGATTTCTGGGAATAATTTTTGCCACAGTATTACGCCACTTTTACAAATACACAAGAACACCTACCAAACCTAATCTAAATTGCACTTAACAGGCCAAAAAAGGTTAAGAAACAGTTTTTCCTGCATACTCACTTGTGCATAAGGCTAAATAAACTTGAGAAACTATAAAAAATATAAAAAATATCCCTTTTAGCGTTTGTTCACACGTACTGTTGTGGCTTTTTTTTTTGCCTTTTACAATTGGGAGGGCCCTGACTTATACATTTTGTAGGTCCCTCTTGTGGAGACATGGGTGTCAGTGGGTGCTCTCGTTCGCTGGTCCAGCCACCTTTAGAAAGACAACATGGACCAGGGCTCATCAAAACTGAATGCGCAACCTCCTTACCCTTGTGCGGAACACTACTCAGACAGCACCGGATGAGGGAACCACAATATTAAGGCTTTATTGGATCCTCAAACAGTTAACAGCATACAACACATAACCAGCAAAACACACAATGTAACAGGCAGCAGTCTCACCCTTTCACTGGCTCACCAGGGATTAGAATATTCATGCCTCAGAGCTTCCAGGGCTACTTACTCAAAACCAGCATCACAGTACTTTTGGCAGGCACCCACTGAGAAAGGAATAATGCCAGATTTAGGAAGCTGAGCTAGCACAGCAAAGTTTGTGGCCAAGTGACTGAATTGTCCTAACCTGTGTTGCTTCCTTATGTAGCCTTTGATATCCCAGCCGAATCCTAAGAATCGATGCTGAAGTCCATGTGGTGATATAATCCAGGTTCTGATCACCTTGGTCAGCACCGAAGTGCCCAGGCCTGGGATTATGGCCTGCCAATAGAATTTGTAGATCCTAGATTAGCAGCATTTATCAAGCCTTGTGCACCTCTAGTTGGGACTGAAATCCCTAGACTGAGGCCACAAAACCCTGGATAATGAACAGGTCTGCTTATATCCCCCCTGACCACTTAATTCAAACATTGGGAACTATACGATTGGTGGAATAAGACTCTGCTCTCATTGTCTAGATTTCAACCTGCCTGGACAATTCATTTAAATGATGTGGGCAGAGAGGGGCCAAAGCGAAGCCCATCCAGTCTGCCATCTGTATCAACAAACAATGGTGGCTGAAGTAATTTACATATAATCAGCAATATACATCTTTGGAGAATAAAATGTTCACATCCTTATCTGTCTTTGAGTCTCTGACCTCCTTTGAAAAAGGGGTGACATAATTACATTGCAAACTTTAAACGCTAGCAGGCTCCTGCTACTCTTGTGGAAACAATGAGTTGCATATCACAAGTAATTAACAAAATAACATCATATCTGGCTAAATGTTAAGAAACATAACCCATGCTATGCATTGAAAGAGTCCATGTCGTCACACCTCTGTCATACATCATTTTTAGTTAGCTATTCCCAAGCACTTTACAAGGCCAGCTAGAACGTACCAGTAGGTATGTTGATCTGAGCCGAGAAGCCTGAGGTGGCACTATAACATACATTTTTTGAGAGACTGCTTTACTTATACATTTGGTCAGTCCCTTCCTCATTAAGACTCTAATAGTGGAATACATATTCCATAGCAGTTTACAATTTTCCCGTTGTAGCGTTGGACTTGACCCTCCTCCTCCACCTCCATGTGATACTGCAGCCCTAAATTCAAATGTTCAGAGGTCTTGCAGTAGGCAGGAAACCTGAGTTTGGTAGAGGTCCAGAGGTGGCCCTGTAACATATGTTTTGGAGGGAGTGCTCTTACTTAGACATTTGGGTGGTCCCTCCCTCCTTGAGACTCAGATAGTAGAATACATATTTCATAGCAGTTTACAATTTGCCCATTCTAGCATTGGCCTTGACCGTCCTCCTCCTGCTCCACTTCCATGTGATACTTTGGCCCTAAATTTAAATGTTCAGAAGGTCTGCAGTAGGCAGGAAACTTGAGCTTGGTTTGGGCCCAGAGGTGGCCCTGTAACATACGTTTTGCAGGAACTGCTCTGACTTAAACATTTGGGTGGTCCCTCCCTCATTGAGATAGTTGAATACATAATCCATAGCAGTTTATAATTTGCCCATTGTAGCATTGGCCTTGATCCTCCTCATCCTCCTACTCCTCCTCCACCTCCTCCACCACCATGAGATGCAGGTCCCAAATTCCAATGTTCAGAGGGCCTGCACTGGGCAGGAGACCTGAGTTTGGTCAGGGCCCAGAGGCAGCCCTGTAAGATACATTTTGGAGGGACTGATCTCACTTAGAAATTTGGGTGGTCCCTCCCTCATTGAGACACAGATAGTTGAATACATATTCCATAGCAGTTAACAATTTACCCATTGTAGCATTGGGCTTGATACTCCTGCTCCACCTCCATGTGATACTGCAGCCCTAAATTCAAATGTTCACAGGACCTGCAGTAGGCAGGAAACTTGAGCTTGGTTAGGGCCCAGTGGTGGTCCTGTAACATATGTTTTGGAGGACAAATAATAGAAGGAAAGCCGGCACACTGATCCAATTCCAACGAAAAATTCTTCTTTATTAGATGCTCACATACACATTAAAATATGCATCTGGTCAGGCATGGAGCCAGGTCAGACGAGTTTCGGTTAAAAACCTTTATCAATGACATAGGCTTTAGTTCAGACACACATAAAATATATAAACAGATTAGTACAAATAGACAACATATGTGAACCCTTAATTACCACAGATGGAACAAAAAAATGTTTCTCTCGTTCAAAATGCAATCTCAATACAAGGAAAACATAGATAGGAAAAATAAATGATATATAATATATCACTCATATGTGGTATAAATACACAATTCATATATCAAAATGTAAAAATTCGTACATATGAGATGAAAGTTGCTATGATAAAATTTATTGGACAACCCAAGCAGAAATGTAAACAATTAAATGAATGGGAATTATCATCATTTAAGGAGAGTAGTTGTATAGGTTACTGTAAGGGAACAGCAAAATGACAAAAGAGGAAAGGATTTTATAAGAATATTAATAAAAATACATTAAATCATTTTTATAATTGAGTCCTAAAGGAAATCTAGTATTCAGGTGCAAAATCCAAACACTTTCCCGATTCAACAGTTTGCGAAACCAGTCCCCACAGCATAATGGTCTATGCACACGTTCTATGCTTCTCACTGCTAGACCATCCATTCTCCCATTATGGACTTCAAGAAAGTGTTTGGACAAACCTGAAATGGACCTTTTACTACTAGCTGTTGATGGATCTGCAGCTGTAATATGCTCAGAAATTCTCTTCCTGAAAGCACTACTAGTGCAACCAATATAATCCACATCACACTTTGTGAAAGAAGCCATATACACTATGTATGTGGATGAGCAATTGATGTAACTCTTGATTTTGTAGGTTTTGTCACTAGATCTGTCAGGGAAAGAATCCGATCGTACAATATATTTGCAAAGGTTACATCTTGGTTGTCCGGACCTGAAATTGTCCGTAGCGTGTAACCATCCCGTATAGTGTATCTCCCCTGAAGGTACTAGGAGAAATGTATCTTGCAATGCCTCTACCTTTTTTGGGGATACACCTGAATCCATGTTCTAGAACTTTGTATAAATCAGGGTCCTGATGAAGCATGGGCACATAGTTATGAAGAATAGATGTTATACTTCTTTAGTCAGCACTATATGGCGTAGTGAAAACAACTGTTTGATTGTTAAAGTGTGTTTCATTGTTCCTATTGTTGTTTCTATTCCCCTCCAAGTTGCTACATGAAGTGTCACTTGCATCTGTTTTGTTACAAGACATCCTGGTTGTCTTATCAGCAATGTTCCTGCCAAGATCATCCATTGTTTGTATCCCCGGGGAGGGAGGGGTAATCCAATGCTTGGGTTGTCCAAGAAATTTTATCATAGCAACTTTCATCTCATATGTATGAATTTTTACATTTTGATATATGAATTGGGTATTTATACCACATATGAGTGATATATTATATATAATTTCTTTTTCCTATCTATGTTTTCCTTGTATTAAGATTGCATTTTGAACTAGAGAAATTTTTTTTTGTTCCATCTATGGTAATTAAGGGTTCACATATGTCGTCTATTTTAATAATCTGTTTATATATTTTATGTGTGTCTGTACTAAAGCCTATGTCATTGATAAAGGTTTTTAACCGAAACGCGACTGACCTGGCTCCATGCCTGACAAGATGTATATTTTAATATGTATTTGAGCATCTAATAAAAAAGAATTTTCGTTGAAATTGGATCAGTGTGCCGGCTTTCCTTCTATTATTTGTCCATGGACTTGGTGGATACCAGCCACTGCTGAGCACCTGAATCGGATCACTTGAGGTGAGGGTGAGCTATCCACTTCCCACTCATTGCACCAATTGCACTATGTTTTGGAGGGACTGCTCTTACTTAGACATTTGGGCGGGTCCTCCTTCATTGAGACTCAAATAGTGGAATACATATTTCATAGCACTTTACAATGTTCCCATTGTAGTATTGGGCTTGACCCTCCTCCTCCTCCTCTACCTCCTTTGCCACCATGTGATACTGCGGCCCTACATTCAAATGTTCAGAGGGCCTGCTGTAGACAGGAAACCTGAGTTTTTTGAGAGCCCTCATGTGGCCCTGTAACATACGTTTGGAAGTGCCCTCCTCTAGAAATTTTGGAGGTCCCTCACTTATTCATATTGAATGCCCTTACTCTATTATTTAACTTATTTAAGGGCATAGACTACAGAGAAAAAGGGTAAGAGACATGGAGTCCTAGAAGGTAGCAGTTCTTAAGTTTGGCTGAACTCTGTTAACCGGAAAAATAAAGCTGCACTAGTCAACTGGATGACAGGCTCAAATATATCACTTGTGCAAACCAATGGACAAATTATATATGGTGCCCCTCCTCCAGGATGTGTTGTAGAAGCTTATCCAAATGGCTCAGAAATATAGATTGACAATATTCCCCAGATTATATAGGAAGGAAGGCATTTTGATGCTTCACTTCTTAATCCAGGACAGAATGTGCATCGTATTTTCAAAAATTACTCCTGTGGGCTGTGTCATAGGTACAGGAAGATACCATGACAAGGGCCTCCTTGGACAAACATTATCTACGATGGACTACTGTAGTAGTTGTTGACCTAAATTCAAGTTTTCAGGGGGCCATCAGCCAGTCATCAACAGTCAGTGTAAATTTATATTAAATATATATCCCCTATCTCAGTCACAATGTCGCACAAGCCAGGCATGTATTTTTGCCACATAGGGTGTCTGACAGTAGATTTCTATTGAATATGTATCCCCTATCTCATTCACAATATGGAACAGCCTGTGACAAGGGTCTCCAATCACAAATAGTAGTTTGATAGGACCATTGTACTTTCCAAATTTGTCCACCGCACAATATTCATGGGGTTTGTAAAAATTAGCCCTATGGGCTGAGTCTTGGTTGATGCAGGAAGCCACCATCCCAAGGGCCTCCAATCACAAATTGTAGTTAGGCTGAAGTAGTAAAACTGTCCTGGTTTGTCTACTGGATAATGTGCATAGCGTTTGTAAAACGTAGCTCTATGGGCTGAGTCATGGTTGATAAAGGAAGCCACCAACCTGTGACAAGGGCCTCCAATCACAAATATTAGTTATTTTGGAGTATGAATACTGTCCTGGGTTGTCGTCTTTAATGTGCATAGGGTTTGTAAAAATTATCCCTAAGGGCTGAGTCTAGGTTCATGTAAAAAAAATACAGGTTTTTATGGGAAGGGGTGGATGTTAACAGCATTGGCATGAATCAGCATTTTTGATGAACTTAAGTTGGCTTGCTGTCATCTAGAGGGATTACAAACTGTGGAGAAATCCTTGTTAAATTTCATTAAAGTAAGTCTGCATCTTCCATGGAGAGGTGTGTTTGCCTATCAGTGATGATTGCCCCAACAGAACTGAAATCACACTCTGATATCACACCAGCACCTCCAAGGCATCTAAGTTGAAGTCGGGCCAAGTTTTCAGCTTAGACACTTAATAATTAAAAGGAACTGAAGCATCAGAAAGGACACACATATTGTCACTTAAGTATCCCTTGACCATGTTCTGAAACTTCTCCCTCCTTGGCATTGTTACTGGCACAGATAGTTCTTGCTGATGTGCTGGTTTATTGAAAATGGCACATTTAACCCCACCTCTGTTGGACCTGGTGTTCTTTATCTCTCCCCATTATCCCTAGTTGTTGAAAACAACCAGCACCTCTGCCACCAGCGTTGTCTGAGGGTGACATTTTCAGCAACTGATCTACAACAGCCCTCTTGAACGATTCCATTGTTCAACTCTTTGGTGACTCCAGAAGAAGAGAAGGAAATTTCTCCTTGTACTCTGGATCAAGAAAGGTGGCCAACCAGTACAAGTTGTTGGATAAAATGTGTATCACGCCAGGGCCTTGCCACAGACACTTATACCTGAACTGTGCCATTTGGGCCAAGCTGCAAAAAGGCAAATGTGTCCCCATTAGTAGAAACAGTACCCATTCTCTCCTCACGCTTACTCGCCACCTCCTCCTACACCTCCTATCCAGCCCATCCAGGCAGGACAGAAATGAATCTTGAGTTTGGTGTTCCCTCTGTAGCCTTAGGAGTCCCCTCTGTAGGACAGAAAAAAAGTCCTCTTCCTTCTCATCCTCCTCATCTTCCTTCTCCTCATCTAATGTTGCCTCAGAATATTGGCTAGACTCGGTAGTATCACCCATTGGGAAATCTGTCTCCATAGCCACATGTGGGGCACTAAAAGCTTCCTCTTTGAGATTATGCAGTGATGTTACAAGGGACACAGCAGCTGGATGGTTACGATGATAATAGCCTGATCAATGCTCACGAGGTTGGTGCAGTACTCACAGTTGTCAAGAACTTCGCAAATGTCAGCTATCCACACTCTCTCAACAGTTGTTATGTGTGGTGGCTGACTCTCAGTCTGATAGGCATATTGATGCTAGTATTCAGCTACTGCCCTCTGCTGCTCAATAATCATCACCAACATATGATAGGTTGTGTTCCACCACGTGCGCAGGTCACAAATGAGTCAGAGACTTGGCAAATTCAAGCGCTCTTGCTGTGCTCTAAGACCAGCAAAAGCGGCAAAGGAAAGGCAGAAATGGGCACTAATACAGTGCATCTTTTCCAGTAGGTTCGGCAAGTCGGGTAAGTTTTCCAAAATTTATGAACAACTAGGTTCAGCACAGCAGCTTGTGTACCAGCTTGCTGATCTTTAATGACGCCACCAGGTTACGCCCATTATTGCAGACGGCCAGACTGGGTTGGAGGTGCAGCAGGTAGAGCCACTGTTGTTTTAAAGCTTGTCACAGCTCTGATGCAGTGTGTGGTTTTTGACCTAAACAGATCAGCTTCAGCAGAGCGTGTTGCCACTTTGCCGATGCGCTGCTGCACAGGTCCCAGCTTGGCAGTGATGGGGAGGGTAATTCAGCAGAGGATGAGGAGCAGGAGGAGGGGAGAGAGAAAGTGGAATATGAAGATGTGGAAATCCTGACAGAAGTTGGGCCCGCTATTCTTGGCATGGGTAGGATATGTGATGTTCCAGTTTGCACCTTTGTCTCACAGTCCACCAGGTTCACTCAGTGTGCCATGACTGAAATGTATCATCCCTTTCAACAACGTGTCCAGGTGTCTGTTGTTAGATGGACCTTTCCAGTTATGGTGTGGATAAGAACAAAGTTCAGATTCTTTAACACGTGCTTATGTAACGCAGGGATGGCACACTGGGCAAAATAGTTGCGGCTGGGAACACTGTAGTGTGGAGCAGCCACAGCCAAGAGATCACGGAAAGACTGTGTTCCCACAAACTTAAACGGCAACATCACCACAGCTAGCAATTTGGAAATGTTCGAGTTTAGTATTTGTGCCTGTGGGTGCGTGGCTGGTTATTTCTTCCCAAGCCCTAAGGCACGGACAATTGAAAGCTTTGCTGGGACAACGAACTGGATGTGGTTGATGTTTGTTGTGTGTGAGCAACTGCATCTTGTGGGCAGGAGGTATAAGCACCTGCTTCCTGAATAGCAGATTCTGAAGTCATAGCCCAGGTGACATGGCAGTGGTTTGGCCCACAGACACAGATTTGGTACCCTGGTGTTCCACCCACCTACTGGGGTGCTTGACTGCAATGTGGTTTCTCATACTGGTGGTGCTCAGGTTGCCTTTGCCCTGTCCTCTGCTCAACTTGGTATGGCAGATGTGTGGCACCCTGGTTGGGCCACCACAGAACTCTTAGGACACAAATGGAATGTACACAGCAAGCAGACCTCACTTACTAACACTTACTTTAACACCCCTTTCACCCCAGGCCTCTAGGGGAAGCTCCACTGGTTGCCTTAAGCCAGTTCCCCCTATAAGTAAGGGTCCTGGAGGGAGAAACAGTGCAGTGTGCAGTCACTTTAGAACTGTGAAGAGCTAGGAGAGCTGACCTGGTACTGGAGCCACACTAGGCCCATACCAGCACACCCGGAAAGTGGGAGACCCTTGCAACAGGGGTCATAGGAACAGGAAGCAAAGACCTTACAGGGAAAGATGAGTTACTCCAACTCACCCTAACAATCCAGTCACTGGGTCCAAGCTGCAGGAGTCATAGCGCAGGCTGCAGAGAAACCAGCATTTCAAACAAGGGAGTTTAGCTCCCCTGAACACCTGAAGCACCACCAAATGAGAGCCCGGAGCGGACGCGCATTAAATAATCCTTTATAGTGCTCTCAGTGCAGCCAACTCAGGTGAAACAAGACACACCAGAACGTGTAACCCCGGTCCGGTGGCATTTCATATCCACCAGACCCTGTAGAACTGTGTACTAAGGAAGCCTATACCCCTGCTTGCTGTGGAACCTCAAGGAGTGTCTACTTCATCACCCGGTCGAGTGTACCTGTTGTCACCAGTAAAAGGTACAGAAAAGACTCTATGTGTTCGTGTAATTTTCCTGGATTCGTACTTAAACAACGGAGCTGCCGTATTCCATCTGGCGTAGCTCCTGGCCCCGGGGACTCCTGCTCATCCTGTGGGGAACATCCCATCTAGCTGCCGCACATCCCCCGGAGGCCCATGCAGCGCCGGTGTCATCACCGGATACCCACAGGTGGCATCACAACAATCAATAATAATAATAATAATGCTTTATTTATATAGCGCCAACATATTCCGCAGCGCTTTACAATGTAGGGGTTAGAGTACAGAAAATATAATACAGTAAGTAATTACAGTAGAGAACAAATATAGTACAATAATTGGATACAAAACAATAGGCATAGAATCAATGTAAAAAAGAAAATACAATAAATAAAGCAAGAAATGAAGGTGACCCTGCTCAAAAGAGCTTACAATCTAAAACGGGATAGGGGTTGCACAAGGTACAGGGGCTTATTGCACTGATGGTCCAGGCATCTTGAGGAAGTGGGGCATAGGACTAAGCTTACATGGATGGTCATTATACAGTCTGTGTAGACCTTTTTGGTTTGGTGGAGTTTGTAGAGGAGTAATGTCCAGAGGGATAGCCCATTCACTGTCTACAGTACAATGGACTTCTATTAGGGAGTATGATAGGCCGCCTTAAAAAGATGCGTTTTTAGGGATCGCCTGAAGCCATGCAAGTTGTGGATAGTCCTGATTTCTTGGGGTAAAGCATTCCAGAGTTTTGGTGCAGCTCTGGAGAAGTCTTGGAGTCGGGAGTGGGAGGATCGGATTAGTACGGATGTTAGTCGAAGGTCATTTGAGGAACGTAGAGAGCGGGTGGGGTGATAGACAGAGATGAGGGAGGAGAGGTAGGGGGGTGCTGCACTGTGAAGAGCTTTGTGGGTGAGAACAAGCAATTTGAATTTGATCCTGTAGTATACGGGCAGCCAGTGCAATGACTGGCAGAGAGCAGAGGCATCTGAGTAACGATTGGCCAGGTGGGTGATCCTGGCTGCTGCATTAAGGATGGACTGGAGAGGAGAAAGTCTGGTGAGGGGGAGGCCACTTAATAGAGAATTGCAATAGTCAAAGCGGGAATGGATTAGGGCCACGGTGAGGGTTTTTGTTGTTTCCATGGTGAGAATGGGGCGGACTCTAGAGATATTCTTCAGGTGTAAGCGACAGGAGCGGACGAGACATTGTGTGTGGGAGGAGAAGGAGAGATCGCTGTCAAACATAACACCCAGACAACGAGCCTGCTGCCTAGGCGTTATCGTGGTGCCGCAAACTGAGAGAGAGATGTCCGATTTAGGGAGGTTAGTGGATGGGGGGAGCAGAAGAAGTTCAGTTTTGGAAAGGTTTAGTTTCAAATAAAGAGTGGACATGATATTGGAAACTGCAGCTAGACAGTCATTGGTGTTCTTTAATACCGCAGGGGTAAGGTCAGGGGCTGAAGTGTATAGTTGTGTGTCATCAGCATAAAGATGGTACTGAAAGCCAAATCTGCTGATGGTCTGTCCAATCGGGGCCGTGTAGAGAGAGAATAGGAGGGGGCCAAGGACTGAACCCTGAGGGACCCCAATAGTGAGGGGAAGAGGGGAAGAAGTGGAGCCAGCAAAAGATACACTGAAAGAGCGGTCAGAAAGATAGGAGAGAGAGCCAGGAGAGAGCCGTGTCCTTTATGCCAATGGAATGCAGCATAGAGAGTAGGAGCTGATGGTCAACAGTGTCAAAAGCTGCAGAGAGATCAAGGAGAATAAGCAGAGAGTGGTTACCATTACGTTTTGCTGTCAGAAGGTCATTGGTCACTTTGATGAGGGCGGTTTCTGTAGAGTGAAGGGGGCGGAAACCAGACTGCAATGGATCTAGAAGAGAGTGAGCGGAGAGGTAACGGGTGAGGCGGGAATAGACCAGGTGCTCCAAGAGTTTAGAGATGAAGGGGAGATTGGAGACTGGTCTGTAGTTATTTGTGCAGGTTGGGTCGAGAGTGGTTTTCTTTAATAATGGAGTAATGATCGAGTGTTTGAAGGAGGAGGGGAAGATGCCAGAAGAGAGGGAGAGATTGAAGATTTTGGTTAGATGAGTGGTGACGACTGGAGAGAGGGATTGGAGCAGGTGTGAGGGAATGGGGTCAGTAGTGCATGTGGTGGGACGAGAGGAAGAAAGGAGCCTGGAGACTTCTTCTTCTGTGACTGGGTCGAATGTGGAGAGTGAACCGGAGGAGATGTGGGGAAGAATGGGGGTGGCAGCGCTTGGAGGCTGAGAGCTGATTTCCTGGCGGATGTTGTCTATTTTCTCCATGAAGTAGGAAGCCAGGTCATCAGCACAGAGGTCAGTGATGGGGGCCTGCACTTTAGGACTGAGGAGAGAGTGAAAGGTGTCAAAGAGTTTTTTTGGATTGTTGGATAGTGAGGAGACCAGGGTGGTGAAGTAGGTCTGTTTGGCAAGGTGAAGGGCAGAGTTGTAGGTTTTTAGCATGAATTTATAATGGATAAAGTCTCCTGGTGAGCGAGTTTTCCTCCATAGACGTTCAGCACTCCTAGAGCATCGCTGGAGGAATCGAGTTTGTGGTGTGAGCCAGGGCTGTTTTGTTCTCTGTTTGGAGGTTCTGAGGGTGAGGGGCGCTACTTGGTCCAGGGAGCTTCTGAGAGATTCATTGTAGTGATTTACTGCCTGATCTGGACAGGAGATTGAAGAGATTGGGGACAGAGATGAGATGAGGGAGTCTGTGAGTGCCTGAAGGTTAATGGCCTGTAGATTTCTGGATGTGTGATAGGTAGGATTGGGCTGTGTTGGCCGAGGGTTAGTGAGTGAGAAGGAGAGAATGTTGTGGTCAGAGAGTAGAGGTGAGTTATCCAAAGGGGAGGATGAGCAGAGCCGGGTAAAGACCAGGTCAAGGGTGTTACCATTTTCGTGCGTCTCAGAGGTTGAGAGCTGTGATAGGCCAAGAGAGGTAGTTAGAGATAGGAGCTGGGATGCAGATGGGGAGATGGGGCTGTTTATGGGAATGTTAAAGTCTCCCAGAATAAGGGTTGGTAAATCTGAGGACATGAAATGCGGGAGCCAAGCGGAGAAATGGTCGAGGAACAGGGTGGGTGACCCTGGGGGGCGGTATACCACTGCTACTTTGAGATGGAGGGGATGGAATAGCCTAATGGTGTGGACCTCAAAAGAAGGGAATGAGAGTGATGGGGCTGGAGGGATGACCTCAAGAAACATCCCCATCCTTTTATCCCTTTTCGTTTGACCACCGGGCCCCACATCCTCAGGCGTGGAACCGTGACGAGGGACTCATCGCCTGAGACCTGAGAACCCGGCAACAGTGAGTCAGATGCTACAGACTACAAAGTTTTTTTCTGAAGGACTTTCAGAAAAATACTTCCACACAGCGGCTGAACGTCCCCTTTCCCTGACTTGGAGCAAAGCAGGGGTGCTCTTGGGAACAGTTGACCCAGTTCTCACTCTGGGCAAACCACAACCTCTTGGTGTCTATGTTGGTGCTACATATCCATCTTCCTCTGTGATGGCTATGCATGCTAATCGTCCAGGTTGAATTAGTGTACACATCATCATCAACCACTTCATCTTCCATCTCATCCTCCTTTCCAGTTGAGCTTGTAGGCTGACCTGATGGCAATTGTGTCTTATCATCAGCCTCCACCTCTGGAGACAGTAAATCACATTTTCAAAGTGGCTTTCTTCTCACCATAGGTCCTCCAATACTTGAGCATCAATACATGCCACCTACTCACATCCATCTTTAATGCTGCATGGAGAGAGACCAGAGCCAACCATAGGATACGTACAAATCAGATCCTCTGAGTAGCCAAGCTTGGGGTCATGTCTCATGTGACTGATAATGGCAGGACGAAGAAGAACCAGCTTCAGGATTGGATGGGCCAGCCTTCTGTGTATTGACAGTAGACTGTGTGGTTGTGGAAGATTTGGTGCTGCTTTACAAATGTGTAGAGGCATTGTCTGCTATCCAAGACAGAATCTGGTCTCGCTCTTCTGGCTTCCAAACACATTTACGCTCCAGACTGGGAAGTTTTTCCAGGAACATAGTGGATGCATCAAGCTTCCTCTGACCTGACACAGACTAAGTGAATTGTTGCGCACTGGTTAGGGATGAGCGAGTCTACTCGCTAGGACTCGTTACTCGGCGATTCTTAAGGGACTCGCTGGACTCGGGAATCGGCGAGTCTTTTAGCGAATACTCGCTCAGTAACGAGTCCAATGCAAGTGAATGGCAATCTTAGTTTTGTCATAGTTTACTTTCTCTCACTCGCTAGACTCGCTAGACTCGCTCTATCACTATCACATCGCTATATAGCTTGAATCTCCCCAAACAGCAGCGAGTCTGAGCGAGTCTACGAGTCCGAATCCTAGCGAGTCTGCGATTCCGAGTCCTGTATTCTCTATTCGGGACTCGCGAATCCAGAATCTTTTATGTTACTAGTCAGCATTGCGTGTTAGGTCAGAAAACTTGTGAAGATAGCCAATCATAGTCAGTAATGGCATAGCAGCTTTGGTTGTGTCAGGACTATGATTGGCTGCTGTCCATCGTGATGCCTATGTCATCTATGACAAGGCAAGGCAGTATATAAGGCTTGCCCCCGCCATTTTGGGCACATTGCTGAGAAGAGCTGACCTAGTGCAGGGAGACTTGGAGCAGATCTAGGGACAGTTAGGCAGTGTAGGAGTCACATATAACCCAAAAGTTCTTTTCAGAACTAACAGGACGCAGTGTAGGAGTCAAGATTCCTCACACATAACCCAAAAGTTCTTTTCAGAACTACCAGGACGGAGGATTGCTGTACAGGACTGTAAGGAAGGGAGATAGGAGCAGCCTTACAGTGAATCCAGCACCATCCTCAGAGCTTAGTTCACCCAGCTTTCCGCAGAGCTGTAATCCTAAGCTTTTTCTTATTTTTGGCACTAGTCTACCAAATAATTTTGGTGCCATTTTTCCACAAAAAATTTCCTGTGCCAGTGCGTTGCTGTACGGTGTCCTGCCTGCAGCTCGCACGGTACTTGTAAACTTGCACGCAGCCAGCACCGCAGCCTAAGTGTGCCTGGTTGTGCGTACTAAACAATTTTTTCCTGTGCCAGTGCGTAGCTGTACGGTGTCCTGCCTGCAGCTCGCACGGTACTTGTAAACTTGCACGCAGCCAGCACCGCAGCCTAAGTGTGCCTGGTTGTGCGTACTAAACAATTTTTTCCTGTGCCAGTGCGTAGCTGTACGGTGTCCTGCCTGCAGCTCGCACGGTACTTGTAAACTTGCACGCAGCCAGCACCGCAGCCTAAGTGTGCCTGGTTGTGCGTACTAAACAATT
Organism: Allobates femoralis; assembly: GCA_033576535.1. Lineage (NCBI taxonomy): Eukaryota > Metazoa > Chordata > Amphibia > Anura > Aromobatidae > Allobates > Allobates femoralis. The sequence goes on from JARQOC010000001.1 coordinate 401,389,306, forward strand.
TTTTCCTGTGCCAGTGCGTAGCTGTACGGTGTCCTGCCTGCAGCTCGCACGGTACTTGTAAACTTGCACGCAGCCAGCACCGCAGCCTAAGTGTGCCTGGTTCTGCGTACTAAACAATTTTTTCCTGTGCCAGTGCGTAGCTGTACGGTGTCCTGCCTGCAGCTCGCACGGTACTTGTAAACTTGCACGCAGCCAGCACCGCAGCCTAAGTGTGCCTGGTTGTGCGTACTAAACAATTTTTTCCTGTGCCAGTGCGTAGCTGTACGGTGTCCTGCCTGCAGCTCGCACGGTACTTGTAAACTTGCACGCAGCCAGCACCGCAGCCTAAGTGTGCCTGGTTGTGCGTACTAAACAATTTTTTCCTGTGCCAGTGCGTAGCTGTACGGTGTCCTGCCTGCAGCTCGCACGGTACTTGTAAACTTGCACGCAGCCAGCACCGCAGCCTAAGTGTGCCTGGTTCTGCGTACTAAACAATTTTTTCCTGTGCCAGTGCGTAGCTGTACGGTGTCCTGCCTGCAGCTCGCACGGTACTTGTCAACTTGCACGCAGCCAGCACCGCAGCCTAAGTGTGCCTGGTTGTGCGTACTAAACAATTTTTTCCTGTGCCAGTGCGTAGCTGTACGGTGTCCTGCCTGCAGCTCGCACGGTACCTTCCATCTCTCTAAAAATATCTTAGCCTCTAGTGTGTACCTTTCACGAAATAGTACCTGCTACTTGTTTTACAAGCCCCCAGAAAGCCACCAGAAATTACAAAATGTCACACAAAAAACCAAATCCCAAAAAAAGTCTTGCTAAGGGACAGGGACGAGGTACAGGCATTGGTAGTCGTGGCCAACTATCCACCAGTTCGGGCAGACAGACGAGGATTGATCGATCGTTCCTCCTGTCTAACTTTCCCCGTCAGGAAAGTAAACGAGTATTGAGGCCGGAAGACGAACAGCATCTAACGTCTTGGCTGGCAGACAAGACCTCAACAACAGGTTCTTGCAGCACTCAAGGTTCCTTGAGCACTGTATCTACTGTTGGTACATACCATGCTGGGTCATCTAATCCACAACCTCTTCACAGTTCCTCAGACCAACAGCAGCCCCATGAAAATGTTGACACAGACATGGGTCACTCAGATGACTTATTTGGTACATATAATCCTTTACATGAATCCGGTTTGCCAGACTCCGTAGTAGATGAGATACTTGATGAAGAATTGTCCATTCATGGACAAGTTTTAGAGACACCCCGGCCACATGAACGTGTCTTTCAGCAAAGTCTTAGACCGTCTCAGGAGTTGGAGGATGATGATGATGAGACAGTGACACACTTGTCATCTGGGGAGCAAAATCTATCTTGTTATCGGGAAGATTTAGAAGAGGAAGGGGTTGATGATGAGACAACTGATCCCACGTGGAATGTTGCGATGCAGAGCCAGCAGAGCAGCACGGAGGAAGAAAGTGTGTATGTCCCACCAACAAAGGCAGCAAGGCCGACTCCTCCCACCAGAACTCAAAGAGTCACCACTGTTGCCCAAAATGTGTCCACTGTGGCTCAAAATTTGTCAACTGTTGGACAAAATGTCTCAAATGTGGGCCTCAGTAATCCCTCAGGGAGTACAGTCAAGCCTAGAGGTCGGTCAGCCACTGTGTGGAAATTTTTTAAAGATGGGCCTTCTCAAGAAAATGTGGTCATCTGTACCATCTGCCATGCAAGGCTAAGCAGAGGCCACGGGAAAGGAAACCAGAGCACCAGCAGTATGCGGAAGCACATGGCTGGTCAGCACCCTATTCAGTGGTCAAAAGTGCAGCCTTCCACAACAGTGTCATCTGACCCAAAGACTGCGACGGTAACTCAGATACGTCCGTCACAATCAAGTGTTGCTGAAGCTGGTCCAGCTCATATGTACTCATCACAAGCAGCGGTTGCAGAGAGACTGAACACGAGTGCAGACAGTTGTCGGTCAGCAACATCGTTACAGTTATCAGTGACACAGCTGTACGAAAGGAAGCAGAAATACCACTCTTCCCACCCATTAGCCAAAAAAATAAATGCCCAGATAGCTAAGTTGTTAGCAGTCGAGATGTTGCCGTTTAGGCTTGTGGGTACAGACTCTTTCCGTGAGCTTTTGGCTGTGGCAGTACCACGCTACTCGGTTCCAAGCCGCCACTACTTTTCACGTTGTGCCGTCCCCGCGTTACATGAGCATGTCATTAACAACCTCAAGCGTGCCCTCACCAACGCTGTAACCGGGAAAGTACACCTTACTACGGACACGTGGACAAGCAGTTCAGGACAGGGCCGGTACATCTCGCTCACCGCGCATTGGATCAACGTTGTGGAGAGTGTGCCAAACGATGTTAGTGTTACATCAAACATCCTACCCACGCCACGGATAGCTGGCACAACCTCATTCAGGGTCTCTGCATCATCCTATATGTCCACTACCCCATCTTCCGCTTCCTCGACCAATCCTCAATTGCCCTCAACATCACGGCCAAGTTGGGAGGTTTGCTGCAGTGCTTCAGCAAGACGCCAACAGGCTCTGCTGAAGCTGATCTGTTTAGGTCACACACCGCACACTGCAGTAGAGCTGTTGAAAGGTCTGAAGGAACAGACAGATGAGTGGCTATCCCCACTCCAACTCCAGACCGGTCTCGTGGTGAGCGACAATGGTCGTAACCTAGTGGCTGCACTTAAGCTCGGAAATTTTGTGCACGTCCCTTGCATGGCTCACGTGCTGAATCTGGTAGTGCAGAAATTCCTGCGTACATACCCAGAGCTATGTGACCTACTGGAGAAGGTGCGTCGAGTTTGTGCACATTTTCGTCATTCGTCAACAGCGGTTGGAAAACTTTCATTGCTTCAAAAGCAATTGAATTTGCCCAACCACAGACTCATTTGTGACATGCCGACACGATGGAACTCTACATTCCATATGTTATCGAGGATCAATGAGCAGCAGAGGGCAATATCCGAGTATCAGTTGCAACATGCCCGTCAGACCGGCAGTCAGCCACGACATATTAGTACAATGGAGTGGGTGTGGATCGCTGACACATCTGAGGTTCTTGATAATTTTGACTACTGCACAAAACTGGTGAGCGGTGATCAGTCCATCATCAGTGTCACTATACCCATGCTGTGTCTGCTGAAAGAGTCCCTCATTAATCAGAAAAATGAAGCATTGAGAGCCCAGCAGATGGCTATGGAGCCAGATTTAAACAGCGCAGTACCTAGCCAGCAAAGCCAGTATGACCAGGCAACAATGGCTCCTGAGGAGGAACAGGAGCAAGACGATGAAGAGGATTCATTTTTTGTTGGTGCCGATGTCAACCCAGATGGTACTCAGAACCCCAGCTTTGTGTCTGTCCACCATGGGTGGCCTGGAGAGGAGGAGGCGGAGACAGACTTTGCGGATACAATGGGTATTGAACATCGTTCTGAGGACACTGAAGACATGACTCTATGCAGCTTAGGACACATGGCTGACTTCATGTTGACTTGTCTGCTAGAAGACCCACGAGTGATTAACATATTGCACAACGACCTCTACTGGTTGGCCACCTTTCTGGACCCACGTTATAAAGATAAATTCACCTCACTGCTGTTTCAGTCACCACGTGGCTTGACAATTGACTATTTCAAGAGTGTTCTTGTGGAAAATATGCTTCGAATATCACCGTCAGACAACACTCTGCCCATAGTTAGCAACTCTGTGCAACAGCAGCCTTTGGTCGGGGCACAATCATCCACGCTGTCCAGAAGAGATGCTGGAAAGATGTCCGCAAAGTGGGCTATGTTCAATAAGCCATCGAACCTGCAGCGCCATGTTGCTCCAGTAACCATCTCTCGGAGACAGAAACTTACCAACATGGTACAAGAATACTTAAGTGACAGTACCTGCTTCCTGACTGATGCCGCAGTCCCGTTTAATTACTGGGTCTCCAAGCTCCACACTTGGACCGAGCTCTCGTTGTATGCCTTGGAGGTGCTGGCATGCCCTGCAGCTAGTGTGACATCAGAGCGGGTTTTCAGTGCCGCTGGGGGTATCATAACTGATACCAGGACACGTCTTACTCCAGAGAATGCAGACAGGCTTACTCTAATTAAGTTTAATAGGAACTGGATTTCACAAGACTTCTTGAGCCCTGAAGACGACAGTACTCAGAGCTGAAGTGCCACGTTCATCATCAATATGATATAATTAATCATTGTATTATATTGTGTCTTTTTGGTACAAGCAGTATGTCCAAGACCAGTAACGATTTGCGTAACCATGTTCCTGCAACCTGGTAATGAGGCTGCTTCATCTTAAACCAACACTACACCTTAACTTCGGTTTCATTAACCATCACAACACCTTTTCACAAGGAATCAACCTTTATTTTCTGTTAGCAAACATTTAACAGCCCCTTGGGCTAATTTTTGGAGACACCCAGCCTAACAAGCTGATCATGGCCCTTAGGCCTGCATTTATACCCAAAATGCCAAACAGCCCCTTGGGCTAATTTTTGGAAACACCCAGCCTAACAAGCTGAACATGGCCCTTAGGCCTGCATTTATACCCAAAATGCCAAACAGCCCCTTGGGCTAATTTTTGGGAACACCCAGCCTAACAAGCTGAACATGGCCCTTAGGCCTGCATTTATACCCAAAATGCCAAACAGCCCCTTGGGCTAATTTTTGGAAACACCCAGCCTAAGAGGCTTATCATGGCCCTTAGGCCTGCATTTACACTAAAAATGCCAAACAGCCCCTTGGGCTAATTTTTGGAAACACCCAGCCTAACAAGCTGAACATGGCCCTTAGGCCTGCATTTATACCCAAAATGCCAAACAGCCCCTTGGGCTAATTTTTGGAAACACCCAGCCTAAGAGGCTTATCATGGCCCTTAGGCCTGCATTTACACTAAAAATGCCAAACAGCCCCTTGGGCTAATTTTTGGAAACACCCAGCCTAACAAGCTGAACATGGCCATTAGGCCTGCATTTATACCCAAAATGCAAAACAGCCCCTTGGGCTAATTTTTGGAAACACCCAGCCTAAGAGGCTTATCATGGCCCTTAGACCTGCATTTACACTTAAAATGCCAAACAGCCCCTTGGGCTAATTTTTGGAAACACCCAGCCTAAGAGGCTTATCATGGCCCTTAGGCCTGCATTTACACTAAAAATGCCAAACAGCCCCTTGGGCTAATTTTTGGAAACACCCAGCCTAACAAGCTGAACATGGCCATTAGGCCTGCATTTATACCCAAAATGCAAAACAGCCCCTTGGGCTAATTTTTGGAAACACCCAGCCTAAGAGGCTTATCATGGCCCTTAGGCCTGCATTTACACTTAAAATGCCAAACAGCCCCTTGGGCTAATTTTTGGAAACTCCCAGCCTAAGAGGCTTATCATGGCCCTTAGGCCTGCATTTACACTAAAAATGCCAAACAGCCCCTTGGGCTAATTTTTGGAAACACCCAGCCTAACAAGCTGAACATGGCCCTTAGGCCTGCATTTATACCCAAAATGCCAAACAGCCCCTTGGGCTAATTTTTGGAAACACCCAGCCTAAGAGGCTTATCATGGCCCTTAGGCCTGCATTTACACTAAAAATGCCAAACAGCCCCTTGGGCTAATTTTTGGAAACACCCAGCCTAACAAGCTGAACATGGCCATTAGGCCTGCATTTATACCCAAAATGCAAAACACGCCCCTTGGGCTAATTTTTGGAAACACCCAGCCTAAGAGGCTTATCATGGCCCTTAGGCCTGCATTTACACTTAAAATGCCAAACAGCCCCTTGGGCTAATTTTTGGAAACACCCAGCCTAAGAGGCTTATCATGGCCCTTAGGCCTGCATTTACACTAAAAATGCCAAACAGCCCCTTGGGCTAATTTTTGGAAACACCCAGCCTAACAAGCTGAACATGGCCATTAGGCCTGCATTTATACCCAAAATGCAAAACAGCCCCTTGGGCTAATTTTTGGAAACACCCAGCCTAAGAGGCTTATCATGGCCCTTAGGCCTGCATTTACACTTAAAATGCCAAACAGCCCCTTGGGCTAATTTTGGAAACACCCAGCCTAAGAGGCTTATCATGGCCCTTAGGCCTGCATTTACACTAAAAATGCCAAACAGCCCCTTGGGCTAATTTTTGGAAACACCCAGCCTAACAAGCTGAACATGGCCATTAGGCCTGCATTTATACCCAAAATGCAAAACAGCCCCTTGGGCTAATTTTTGGAAACACCCAGCCTAAGAGGCTTATCATGGCCCTTAGGCCTGCATTTACACTTAAAATGCCAAACAGCCCCTTGGGCTAATTTTTGGAAACACCCAGCCTAACAAGCTGAACATGGCCATTAGGCCTGCATTTATACCCAAAATGCAAAACAGCCCCTTGGCTAATTTTTCCAGGCACCAAGCCTATGCCTCCATCGTGGGCATTGCATGTACTATGCTCCTAGTACAAGCAATTCTATTGTATGGGCCAAGCACCCTGCTTTCTGAAAAAAATGTATATGAAGCCCCTTCAGCTAATTTTTTTAGGCAACAAGCCTATGCTTGCATCGTGGGCATTGCTTGGACTATCATCCTGCGGGAGCCTGGAGAAAGGTCCCACTGTACGCTCTGTAGAAAACACGTAGACGCGATGTGTAGCAGGTAGATGTCCCAGCCTCTCACATGTGTGTTCCTAGTCTTGTTGCCATAGCGAGGCATTAAGTAACCCCCCAAACACAGGCACTGTTTATTTGTCAGCAACATTTGTCTGTGGAGTCATGATTTTACACTTAGTAACCAAGGTGACTTCATGCTCCATGCGGTCCGTAAAGTACTTGCTAATGATGCTCTCTCTCCCCTGTCCTCCATGCCAAATGTCTCGGGGTAATCCTTGACTCATCCCTCTCCTTCAAGCCCCACCTCTAGTTCCTAACCAAGTCCCTGTCACTCCAACTCAAAAATATTTCAAGAATTTGCTCGTTACTCAACCCTGACACAGCTAAAACACTCATTAATGCCCTCATCATCTCACGCCTTGACTACTGGAACCTCCTTCGCACAGGCCTCCCTGCCAACTCTCTTGCACCTCTCCAATGTATACTAAACTCTGCTGCCCGACTAATCCATCTGTCCTCACGCTACTCACCTGTCTACACCCACTGCCAAGCCCTTCACTGGGTCCCCGCCCCACAGAGAGCTCACTTTAAAACACTCATCATGACATTCAAAGCCTTACACAACCTATCCCCACCATACATCTCCGACATGATCTCCCGATACCATCCCTCACGCTACCTGCGTTCATCCAAAGAACTTCTCCGACACTCCCCCCTCATCTCCTCTTCCCACAACCGCATACAGGATTTCTCCCGGGCATCAACCATGCTCTGTAACTCGCTGCCCCACCTCATCACTCACTCGCCTACCCTGGGAACCTTCAAGAAACACCTAAAGACTCACCTCTTCCGACAGGCCTACAACCTGCCATGACACCCCGCTACACGCCCCACGACCGACACCTTCCCCACCCTATTGTATCCCCACCCACCCCTCGTTGAATGTGAGCCCACGCGTACAGGGTCCTCTCCTGTTGTACCTCTATGACCTTATTGTCTATGTTTATTGTACTTCTCCTTGTGTACCTTATCCTCATGTAAAGCGCCATGGAACCTATCAGTGCTATATAAATAAATAATAATTATAATGATGATGACTTTAAGCCCACCCACAAAACAACCTACACATCCTTTCCCTGAAAAAAGACAGACACAAAGCAGTTTTTGTAAACTGGGTATTATTCCGCCATAATGGTAAAAATGTCAGAATGTTTTTTTTTTTTTTTTTTTTTTTTTGGTACAACTTTGTAAACAGGAAAATATAAGAAATAATAACAATGAAATTGTGCAATGCACATGAACACAAAATAAAAAAAAAAAAAAAAAGGGGTCTACAGCTGCTGGTAGGTTGCCGCATCCTCCGGCCTTGCCAGTAAAGTGACACCATCACCCTGGTCCTGCAAGAGGTCAAGGGCCCCATGAATGGCCTCCGGCAACCCTTGAGGGTGGATCCTCTGGGCCGGTGTGGGGAAAAATGGTAGGTCCCTGTTAGGTGGCCATTGTGGAATGGTAGGTACAGGCCTCTGTGGTGGCACATGGCTGTCCCGGGGTGTGGGCCTGTCTTGTAGGTTGTAGTGTCTGAGTTGCCACCCCTCCAAAAAATTGAAAACCTCACCTGGGTGGTTTGGTGGGCGACTGGCGTCAAGCACAATCTGTAATGCTGACCTTGCCCGCAGTAGCCTGTGAAATGGAATTTCATCCAGGAATGGTATCAGACTGTGGGCAAAGTCAGCATTACTTTGTGCACGCCGTCTATTAGGTGACCCCGGGATCAGACCATGGCTGGTGTGAGGTGGGCATCCAGGTTCCTCCTCTTGCGGCCGGACATGCCCCAAAGCTGGGTTGGTGCTGGTGGCGGCGGTGGTGGTGTTGGTGCTGGTGGCGGCGGTGGTGGTGTTGGTTCTGGTGGCGGCGGTGGTGGTGTTGCTGCTGCTGGTGGCGGCGGTGGTGCTGGTGCTGGTGGCGGCGGTGGTGGTGTTGCTGCTGCTGGTGGCGGCGGTGGTGGTGGTGCTGGTGCTGGTGGCGGCGGTGGTGGTGGTGTTGGTGGTGCTGGTGGCGGCGGCGGTGGTGGTGGCGCCGGCCGTGGTGGTGGTGGTGGGTGTTCTCCACGACGCCTTCTGTTTGGCGGTGGAGGGTTCACAGCACGCCGCCCTCTGTAGTAAGCTTCTCTGTGGGTAAAGTAAAAAAAAATTTGGTGAATGCATTGCATTTGGAAACAAAAACATAGGTCAAACATTAAGTTGCACGCTTTTTAGACTCTGTGTATCTGTGTATTATTAATCAGATATTTGTTATTATTATGAAAGAATAACCAACTGTACATAACATAAAGGAATACGTGACTTTCTTTGCTAATTCCATACTAATACATAATTTATCACCCCCTGATTAACACCGACCCCCCCCCCATCCCATCTAATCTAGACGATCAATAACACCAATGGTTCACATGAAAAAAAAAAAGTCCCCCTGACTTCACTTTTTACTTGACATACTTAATTCACAAAACTTTTAGCTTATATCATCTATATAAAGCAGGGAAGGGGTTGAAAGGTATACAATATATATATATATAATCTATTTATATAATCGGGAGTTTGAAATTCCGGCACTGTAGCCTAATCCCAAACTCCTTAGCGTCACTGCGAGCGGAGACGCGTATGCGCCTTCGCGAGCCGCAGACGCTTAACTCACACAGCCGCTATAGCGTTTTCTCTAGCGGCCTCGCGCCCTCCGCTCACAGCAAGACCTGCACCCCTCACAGCGCCCAATCCGCCCCGGCATGCTGGCATTTGTACTTCCCCCGTCTGTGCACCCACAGGTCTTAGCAGATCACTGATGCTGACAGCGGGGGGGGACAACACAGACAATCAAATCAGGAGGAGGTCAGTGTCAGGAGGAGATGACAGACGCCCGCCGGGGCCTGTGACACTGCAGAGGTCACAGCGGGGCTGTGTGTGCGGACAACGGGGAGGCCGGGGGCTACGGACGTACCGGACACGTCCTCTGCTCCTGGAGATGTGCCGCGGTTCCGCGCTCGCAGCGTATCTGACGCTGGAGCCGCGCTCACCACGCCCACACCACGCCCTCTGCCAAACAACCCACACCTCTCACTAACCTCCTGCAGCTAACCACACCCCATGTTTACCTTTGCCATGATGTCATTTAGCTGCGGCCGCTATCTTTAATAAGGTCAGAAATGATGGCAGTAATCGGATCTCTGCTCCCTCTAGCACGCCCCAACACTGTAGCACCATCTATTAACCCTATTCTCATCACCTATATACTCTGCTACCCACTGAGCCGCCTGTATACTCTGCTACCCACAGACCCGCCTGTATACTCTGCTACCCACAGACCCACCTGTATACTCTGCTACCCACAGACCCGCCTGTATACTCTGCTACCCACAGAGCCGCCTGTATACTCTGCTACCCACAGAGCCGCCTGTATACTCTGCTACCTCAGACCCGCCTGTATACTCTGCTACCCACAGACCCACCTGTATACTCTGCTACCCACAGACCCGCCTGTATACTCTGCTACCTCAGACCCGCCTGTATACTCTGCTACCCACAGACCCGCCTGTATACTCTGCTACCCACAGAGCCGCCTGTATACTCTGCTACCTCAGACCCGCCTGTATACTCTGCTACCCACAGAGCCGCCTGTATACTCTGCTACCCACAGAGCCGTCTTTATACTCTGCTACCTCAGACCCGCCTGTATACTCTGCTACCCACAGAGCCGCCTGTATACTCTGCTACCCACAGAGCCCGCTGTATACTCTGCTACCTCAGACCCGCCTGTATACTCTGCTACCCACAGACCCACCTGTATACTCTGCTACCCACAGAGCCGCCTGTATACTCTGCTACCCACAGAGCCGCCTGTATACTCTGCTACCTCAGACCCGCCTGTATACTCTGCTACCCACAGACCCACCTGTATACTCTGCTACCCACAGACCCGCCTGTATACTCTGCTACCTCAGACCCGCCTGTATACTCTGCTACCCACAGACCCGCCTGTATACTCTGCTACCTCAGACCCGCCTGTATACTCTGCTACCCACAGACCCGCCTGTATACTCTGCTACCCACAGAGCCGTCTTTATACTCTGCTACCTCAGACCCGCCTGTATACTCTGCTACCCACAGACCCGCCTGTATACTCTGCTACCTCAGACCCGCCTGTATACTCTGCTACCCACAGACCCGCCTGTATACTCTGCTACCTCAGACCCGCCTGTATACTCTGCTACCCACAGACCCGCCTGTATACTCTGCTACCCACAGAGCCGTCTTTATACTCTGCTACCTCAGACCCGCCTGTATACTCTGCTACCCACAGAGCCGCCTGTATACTCTGCTACCTCAGACCCGCCTGTATACTCTGCTACCCACAGAGCCACGTGTATACTCTGCTACTCACAGAGCCGTCTTTATACTCTGCTACCTCAGACCCGCCTGTATACTCTGCTACCCACAGAGCCGCCTGTATACTCTGCTACCTCAGAGCCGCCTGTATACTCTGCTACCCACAGAGCCGCCTGTATACTCTGCTACCCACAGAGCCGTCTTTATACTCTGCTACCTCAGACCCGCCTGTATACTCTGCTACCCACAGAGCCGCCTGTATACTCTGCTACCTCAGACCCGCCTGTATACTCTGCTACCCACAGAGCCGCCTGTATACTCTGCTACCCACAGAGCCGTCTTTATACTCTGCTACCCTCAGACCCGCCTGTATACTCTGCTACCCACAGAGCCGTCTTTATACTCTGCTACCTCAGACCCGCCTGTATACTCTGCTACCCACAGAGCCGCCTGTATACTCTGCTACCTCAGACCCGCCTGTATACTCTGCTACCCACAGAGCCGCCTGTATACTCTGCTACCTCAGACCCACCTGTATACTCTGCTACCCACAGACCCGCCTGTATACTCTGCTACCCACAGACCCCCTGTATACTCTGCTACCCACAGACCCGCCTGTATACTCTGCTACCCACAGACCCGCCTGTATACTACTCTGCTACCCCAGACCCGCCTGTATACTCTGCTACCCACAGACCGCCTGTATACTCTGCTACCCACAGACCCGCCTGTATACTCTGCTACCCACAGAGCCGTCTTTATACTCTGCTACCTCAGACCCGCCTGTATACTCTGCTACCCACAGACCCGCCTGTATACTCTGCTACCTCAGACCCGCCTGTATACTCTGCTACCCACAGAGCCAAATGGAACACTATGTACTATTTAAATAATACTTGTACACACAGATCGCGCTGATATACTTGCTACCCACAGACCCGCCGTATACTCTTGCTACCACAGACCGCCTGTATACTCTGCTACCCACAGACTCCGCTGTATACTTCTGCTACCCATCAAGCCGACTTTATACTCTGCTACCATTCAACCCGCCTTTATAACTACTGCTTAAACCACAGAACCCGCCGTCTATATACTCTGTACAACACAGACCCGACAGCTGTATACTCTGCTACCACAGAGCCAAATGGAAAACAATGTATAAATTTATAAATAATACTAAATGTAACAACAGTGCGCAGATACATACCTTGCATACGCCACCGGCTGAAGGCAAGGACAAGCCGGTCATAAAAGTGGTATGGTTGAGCAATGGAGCGGCTCCCGGTGTCTCTCTGAGTTACTGCCGTACTGGCTTTTATGCTGGTCCCGGCAGCTCCTCACACCGTTTTAGATGGTCAACTGTAAATGATTTGAAACCGCTTTAGGATGTGTATATTGAAAAAACAAAGTATTGTACAATCAACAAAACATTTATTCATTTTGTGTGTGTAATGTGTAACAAGGCACAGTGACACGACAGTGTGGAACATCATCACAGCATACGACATTGAGCTCACTGGCCACAATCACAAATGAGCAGACACATGTCAACGCATAGAGTAATGTGCGGGCACAGACTCTGGTCATAGTGTATTTATATACACCCAACCCCTTGGCCGAAAGAGCCAGGAGGAAGACATTAAACTCATTGTACTGTTGTGACCCCATCCAATATAGGCAACTAGCGGGGAGCATGATAACACATTCAGGGTCCTGTATACCCTGCTATGGGGGCCCTGTATTCCCACTGTGGGGGCCCTGTAAACCCACGGGCCACTGTCTACCCACTGCTGGGGGCCTTAACCCTGCTGGGGGCCTGTACACACACTGAGGGCCCTTATACAGGGACTGACTGCACCCACAGTTGGTCGCACCCTCCCTCACTGGCCCGACACAGTGAGGACGGGTGGGGGGGTGATGACTGGCGCCGCCTCACAGTCACCGCAGCTCCCGCATTATCCTATGGCTCGCTCCAGCCGCAGCCTCGCCTCCTCACAGCCGCTCGCTAACAGTCGCAGCCGCACGCCACTCACAGACGCTCACTCCCGGACGCAGCCGCGTGCTGATGACGTCATCGCGCGGCCAGGAGCTTCCGTTTCCGCCTGCTGCTTCAGGGACATGCGGATTATTCATGCTCCTGCAGCCGCATGACCCGTGGCACCTGGGCCAGTCCGCCCCTGCCTGTATACGACAATATGGGGGCATGTATACCCAGCTGGGGGCCTGTATACTCTGCAGGGGGAGGTGTATACTCTGCTGGGGGGCTGTCTACCAGTGATAGCCGCTGTATACCAGGATGGCGGTGAATATGTTTTCATAGTTTTTCGGGGCAAAAATAGGGGGGTCGGCTTATACACGGGTCGGCTTATACACGAGTATATATACAGTAAATGCAATATATAACGTGTGAACTCATTTAACTTACTTAGATTGCTCTGTTCCTCATGGTCACTCCGATGGAACGCAGGGAACATCTCTTGGGCGATCTCTCTCCAGGCTGTATTAATAAGGGTCGTATCCCCATACTCAGGATCTGTAGGGAGCCATAGAAATGGACGAGCCTCCACAAGTGCGATAAGACGCAGCGTGTTCACCATGCCACGTCCTGCTGCCATGATTGCACTGATGAATGGATCGCTCTGTGTGTGCGCCTGTCAGCGCGACTCGCTTCCTGTTTCCTTAAACCATAGTGTGTGCTGGAGAATCCCTTCCCTCGCATCATCGGCTACAAGCCTCAAAATAAGAGAAAAACCAGCGAGTTTGGACTCGCACACTTTCAGAGACACATCAGCGAGTTGTAAATGTCATTATTCGCTATTACTCGGGTCCCTATTCATTAACATTGGACTCGCTGGACTCGCAACGAGTCCCGAGTCCTTGACTCGGACTCGTTGGGGTCTTGCGATTCCGAGTCTTTTCGGACTCGCTCATCCCTAGCACTGGTCACAACACCACATCTACATTCCTGTCCATTAACAACAAGCTTTTTTGACAATTTGGGTTTCGTTGACAGATTTTCAGATGTTGATGACACAAGCCAAGTTAGGCTGTGGTCACAGTACCATTTTTCACATGCATTTTTGGAGACCTGCGTTTTCAAAAACGCATGTAAAAAACGCACCCATAGGCCCCCATGTTAAAAAACGCATGCCCTAATAGCCAAAAAGTCATGTGTGACTGTCCCATGCGTTTTTGGAGCATATCCAAAAACGCATGCGTTTTTGTAGAAAACGCATGCGTTTTTGTAGAAAACGCATGCGTTTTTATAACATGGGTTCCTATGGGAAACGCATGCAAAAACGCATGTACAGTTAGTACCTTTTAGTGCCATTCAAAAACGCATGCGTTTCCCATAGGAGCCCATGTTAAAAAACGCATGCGTTTCCGGAAAAACGCATGCGTTTTTTTAACATGGGCTCCTATGGGAAACGCATGCGTTTTTGAATGGCACTAAAAGGTACTAACTGTACATGCGTTTTTGCATGCGTTTTCCATAGGAACCCATGTTATAAAAACGCATGCGTTTTCTACAAAAACGCATGCGTTTTTCAAAACGCTCAAAAAAATACTACAAGCACTATTTTTAGGTGCAGATTCAAAAACGCAGCCAAAAACGCAGGGAGCCATCAGAGACCTTAAAAAACTCATGCTGACATGAAAAACGCATGTAAAAAAGCATGCGTTTTTAAAAGGCACTAAAAAAACTGTGACCACAGCCTAAGATGATAATGTATTAGACCTGCAGTCCCATGTAACTCCACAGATAATCCAGTGATACTCCTGTGAGTACAGATAACAGTGATGGCTCCTCTCTCTGAATCTGCTGCTGGTTCGGTTCTGCTGTTTTGGGCTGGTGGGAGGGAGGTGTAAGGCAAAATCACTGAGAGATGAGAGCAGACTGGATCTATCTATTGCAGATAATGACCGACTGCTACAAACCACAGATCTTCAGCATTTCTGCACTAGGTCACTGTAATTCACAAGATGATCACAGATCATGGGAATCCTCATCTTGCACCTCAGAGATCTGAAACTTTGTGATGCTGCAAATGGCAGTTTTCTGTGTGGGCAATTTTCCATGTGGGCAATTTTCCTCTGGGCAATTTTCCATGTGGGCAATTTTCCATGTGGGCAATTTTCCGTGTGGGCAATTTTCCATGTGGGCAATTTTCCATGTGGGCAATTTTCCATGTGGGCAATTTTCCATGTGGGCAATTTTCTGTGTGGGCAATTTTCCATGTGGGCAATTTTCCGTGTGGGCAATTTTCCGTGTGGGCATTTTTCTGTGTGGGCAATTTTCCGTGTGGGCAATTTTCTTGTGGGCATTTTTCCTGTGGGCAATTTTCCTGTGGGCATTTTTCAGGGAACCATATAATATAATATATATATATATCTACACACATCTAAATATATAGATATATGCATATATATGAAGATATATATTAATATATATTTGTATAAATATTGTTGTAAATATATACACAGAGAAACAGAGTGAGGGAGACAGGGACTGTGATTTATCTGTCACGCTGGAACATTGGTGACGCGCTGCTGTTCTCTCTACCTGACCTCAAGAGATCTACACTGATGTCACCGTGCTCACAGCGCTAACAGGAAAATCACTCTATGTGGGTCACGCAGTGACGAGGGCAGTTTCACATGATGTCAGAGAAACACTTCGCTTTATCTGACCTCAGGTGACTCAGACCAAGAAGTCACCCCCTTCACTGCGGGACCCTCTAAAAATTTATTTTTAACAATCGTCACTACACAGTGGTCATCGCACTGGATCCTGGATGAGTATGTGGGAGTAATAAAGATGGAGTCTAAATATTGTTTTGTGTTTTTCTCTCTAATAAAAAATTTTCAAGCTGTGTGTTGTCTTTGTTAATATGTAATAGAGATTCCTAATCGCTGTGTCTAACATTGGCGCGACATTACTAATCTCGAGCTTATTGCCAGCTGCTAATACAAAGGTGGCATTAACCCCTTATTACCCAGTCTGCCACCGCCACAGGACAGCTGGAAGAGCCGGGTACAGCTCCAGAATATGGCGCCTCTATGAATTCATGTGCTACTTTGTAAACAAATAAATTTAATCTTGCTATAAAGAATATTATTATTCATGCCTCATTTGTAAGTCAGTGAGCGCTACGCAAGTACGGGCTCTGCCCCGATCCAGGTAAAATTTAGCAAGACATGCGGGTACAACATACCGGGAGAAATAGTGGCGGCTGGGGACCGAGTAACATGGGAAGACCGCCGCCATCAGGTTGCGGAATGCTTCCGTCTCCACTAGCCTAAAAGGCAACATTTCCAGCGCAAGCAGTCGCCAAATGTGCGAATTTAGAAGTGTGGCATGTGGGGCGTTGACAGCGTATGGTGGTTGATGATGGTGGTATTTCTGCTTGTGCAACTACAGGTGCAGGACAGGAGGTATCTTCGCATGCAGTATTATTATTATTTATTATTATTATTTATTTATATAGCGCCATTATATTCCATGGCGCTTTACATGCTAAAAAGGGCAGACTAGGACAAGTAACATAGTAAGAATACAAGTAACAATAAATGTTGACAATTCGGTTGTACAGAAACAAGAGGGGAGAAATCCTGTCCACAAAGGCTCACACTCTACGAGGGGTGGGTGGGGATACAGTTGGAGGGGGAAGTTCCAGTTGTGAGGCGGTGTGGTGGACCGAATCTTATTGCAGGTGGTAGGCTTGGCGGAACAGGTGGGTCTTCAGGCTTCTTTTGAAGGTTCCCAGGGTAGGAGAATGTCTGATGTGTTTGTGGCAGTGAGTTCCAGAGTCTGGGTGAAGCACGGGAGAAATCCTGTATGCAGTTGTGCGAAGAGGAGATGAGGGGGGAGTAGAGGAGGAGCTCTTGGGAGGATCGCAGGTTGCGTGAGGGTAGGTATCGGGAGACCATGTCAGAGATGTATGGAGGGGACAGGTTGTGAATGGCTTTGTATGTCATGGTTAATGTTTTAAACCGGGATCTCTGGGAAGTAGGGAGCCAGTGAAGGGCTTGGCAGAGGGGGGAGACAGGGGAGTAGCGCGGAGACAGATGGATTAGGCAGGCAGCGGAGTTCAAGATAGTTTGGAGAGGTGCAAGGGAGGTATTGTGGAGGCCGGTGAGCAGGAGGTTGCAGTAATCGAGGCGGGAGATGATGAGAGCGTGAATAAGGGTTTTAGCAGTGTCGTGGTCAAGGAAAGCGCGAATCCTATAGATGTTTTTGAGCTGGAGTCGGCAGGAGGTGGCAAGGGCCTGGATGTGGGGCTTGAAGGAGAGGGAAGAGTCAAGGATAACCCCGAGGCACTTGGCATGGGGGACTGGAGAGAGAGAGCAGTCGTTGACGACGATGAATAGGTCAGGTAGTGAGGGGGAGCGTCTTGGGGGGAAGACTATGAACTCAGTTTTGTCCATGTTCAGCTTAAGGAAGCGAGCAGAGAAGAAGGATGAGATGGCGGCCAGGCAGTGTGGAATTTTGGATAGAAGGGAGGCGATGTCAGGACCAGACAGGTAGATTTGGGTGTCGTCGGCGTAGAGGTGATATTGGAGGCCATGGGACTCAATGAGTTGCCCTAGGCCGAGAGTGTAGATTGAGAACAGTAATGGTCCAAGAACCGAGCCCTGGGGGACCCCGACAGATAGGGGGTAGGGCGAGGAGGATGTGTGGGAGTGGGTGACGCTGAAGGTACGGTCCGTTAAGTATGAGGAGATCCAAGAGAGGGCAAGGTCCGTGATGCCAAGAGATTCCAGGATCTGTAGTAGAAGGGAGTGGTCAACAGTGTCGAAGGCGGCTGACAGGTCGAGGAGGAGGAGAACAGAGTAGTGGCGCTTGCTTTTGGCAGTCAGTAGGTCATTTGTGACTTTGGTCAGGGCTGTTTCAGTGGAGGGGTCGGAAGCCAGATTGCAGGCAGTCAAAGAGGGAGCAGGAGGAGAGGTGAGAGGACAGCTCAGAGTGGACATGCTGTTCAAGTAGTTTAGAGGCGAAAGGGAGGAGAGATATAGGGCGGTAGTTGGAGACAGTTGTGGGATCGAGGGAGGGTTTTTTGAGGATGGGTGTGATCAAGGCGTGTTTGAAGGCTGAGGGGAACGTGTCGGTGGTGAGTGATAGGTTGAAAAGATGTGTTAGGGCTGGGATGATAACGGAGGTGAGGTTGGGAATGAGGTGGGATGGGAGTGGGTCTTGGGCGCTGGTGGTGAGGTGTGATTTTGACAGGAGGGAGGAGAGCTGGTCTTCAGTTATAGGGGGGAAGCAGTTGATGGAAGTAGAGGGCAGTATAGGTGAGAGGGGAGGCTGTGGGGACAGTGGATCAAAGCTGTCTCTGATTCTGTCAATCTTTTCTTTGAAGAAGGAGGCAAAGTCTTCTGCAGAGATAAGGGGAGAGGGAGGGGGAGCAGGCGGGCGGAGTAAGGAATTGAAGGTTTTGAAAAGTTGCTTGGGATTGTGGGACAGGGAGGTTATTAGGGATAAGAAGAAGGTTTGTTTGGCGGTGGCAAGTGCAGTCTTGAAGGCAATGAGGGACTGTTTGAACAGCGCAAAATGCTCAGTGGAACGTGATTTTTTCCATCGCCTCTCGTCGACCCTGGATGCCCGTCTCAGGTCTTTAGTGAGGGTGGTGTGCCAGGGTTGCCTATTAGTGCGTGGAGCGTGGTGTGTGAGGGGGGCTGCTAGGTCTAGCGCCTTGGTTAATGTGGTGTTGTAGAGGGTGGTGGCAGTGTCTGTGTCACATATAGATGTTATGTTGGCGAGAGGGAGGAGGGATTCTGAGAGTGAGTGTAGATCAATGTGTTGTAGGTTTCTGCGGGGATGATCAAGTTTGCGGAGAGGAGGTGATGTAGTAGGGGAGGTGAGGGAGGAGAAGGTCAGCAGATTGTGGTCAGACAGGGTGAGGGTTGAGTTTGTGAGATTAGTAAGGGAGCAAAGACGGGTAAAGATGAGATCCAGTGTGTGGCCATCTTTGTGGGTGGCAGAGGAGGACCATTGGGAGAGCCCGAAGGAGGAGGTCAGGGAAAGAAGTTGAGAGGCGGTTTGGTGGGCAGTGTCAATGGGGATATTGAAATCGCCCATAATGATGGTGGGGATGTCAGAAGAGAGGAAATGTAGTAGCCAGGTGGTAAAGTGGTCGAGGAAGGTGGGGATGGATCCAGGGGGGCGGTAGATGACGGCTAGCTGGAGGTTACAGGGGGAGAAGATGCGGACAGAGTGGGCTTCGAAAGATGGGAGAGTAACAGAGGGGGGTAATGGAATAGGGGCGAAGGAGCAGGTGTCGGATAGGAGTATGCCGACACCTCCGCCATGTTTGTCAGGGGGGCGGGGTGTGGTGGGAAAGATTGAATCCGCCATAGGATAGTGCAGCAGGGGAGGCCGTGTCGGAGGGGGTGAGCCAGGTCTCTGTGATGCCAAGGAATGAGAGTTTATTAGAAATAAAGAGTTCATGGATATCTGTGAGCTTATTACAGACTGAGCGGGCGTTCCAGAGTGCGCCTGGCAGGGAGATTAGAGGAGCAGGGGCTGGGGGGATGGGTATGGACAGGGGATTGGCTTGCACGCACAACAGTGGAAGATGCAGTGGTGTCACCTGCAGATACTGCTCCTGGACTCTGGTGTACATCCCACAAAGTTGGGTGCTTTGCTGAGATGTGCTTGATCATGATATTCGTGGTCAGGCTACTAGTTTTGCTACCCCTGCTGATGCTGGCATGGCAGGTGTTGCAAATGGCCTTTTTGGAATTATCTGCAGACACCTTAAAAAGCAGCCAGACTCGGGAAGACCTAACAGTTGTACTGGCAACTTCTGTGATGTTGTTGTTCCGGGGAATGGTAGCCTGCCTTCTGCCTGCAGCCACCACCCTGCTTCGTCCGGACTGTTGTGATGCTACGCTTCCCTCCCCCTGTGCACTGCTGTCCTAGCTCTGCATGTCCTCCTGCCAGGTTGGGTCAGTTACTGGATCATCCACCACGTCGTCTTCCACTTCCTTACCATAGTACTCCTCCTGACTTTCTGGCAATTGTGTTTCATCATTGTCCACCTCTCGTTGAGACAGATTCCCACCATTGCCTTCATGAGACTGTGGCTGCTCAAATATTTGGGCATCGGTACATACGATCTCCTCATGACCCACTTCAACTGGAGCTGGTGAGAGGCCAGAATCTAAGAATGGGTAAGTGAACAGCTCTTCAGAGTGTCCAAGTGTGGGATCAGTTATGTCCGGGGCTGGGCTGTCGGCATGGTGGGAGGAAGGAGGATCAGGGTGTGGATTGTGCGGTCCAGTCTCACGGCTACTGACACTTGACCGTGTGGAAGACAGGGTGTTTGTGGTGGTGCCAAACTGACTGAAAGCATTATCTGCTATCCAACTAACAACCTGTTTACACTGGTGTTGGTTTAATAGTGGTGTACTGCTGCGGTCCCCTACAAATTGGGACAGGAAGGTCAAGCGAGATGATATGGGTGTTTTTCGTGGCGCAATTCGAGCTTGCACATTGCCTCAGCCTATGCATGCACCACCATCACGTCCAGTTCCTTGTCCCTTGCCACCGGCCGTGCGCATTTTCATTGGTGTGCTGCCTGTACAAAGCTTAATGAAGGCGTCCGAGAGATGGTTTTTAGCTGGACACTGAGATGACAGATTAGAGATTAAATTACAGCAGGTATACCGGTCAGTCACAAACGCTGAGATGGGTATACTGAGTGTTTTGGCATATACAAATTGGAGCTACAACCCCCTCCTGCCTCAAAAAATGGTAAATGAAGGCGAACAGGCTGACTCTGATCAAGATGAACAAGGGTTGGATTGGGTCTGACTTCACCACACCACCACCAAATGATAGCGTAATCTAAAGTCATAGGCATTGTATTTTTTGTGCCGGTAAATTGCCATGCCCCTCCTCACACCCACACATGGGTACACACTTCATGACTTTGGCTACTTGCTGTACTGTTCCTCCTTCTCCTCATCGGCCACCATCATATGATCAGTGTGACCGTGGTCCATGATGCCACGAAAACATAATTTATATACATATTTATGATGATGATGACCCTAACCGTTAAAAAGTTAGACAGTAGTTTCATGTATACCCCCCAGGGGTGAATGTTTTAGTCCAGACTTAGAGAAAGGGCATTACAAGTAAAGGAGACCCACTCCTTTGCAATGGGAACAACATTTAGAGGCTCTTCTCCATGTTTCTTCCCATGGGCATCACAATGCCTCACAATTTTTAGCAGCCCTTCCTAAGGAAAACTATGGAAGACCCACTTCCTAATAATGGGAAACATATTTAAGCAGACCCTCATGCACGTCTCTATCCAGGGGCATTGGGATGCCACACAATTTTTGGCTGCCCCGCCTAGGGCAATACTACAAAAGACCTACTTCCTTAAAATGGGCACAATATTTAAAGAGGCCCTCAAAAATGTCTCTATCAAGGGGCATTGAAGTGCCTCCCAAACTTTGGCTGCCCTACCTAGGACAATGCTACAAAAGACCCACTTCCTTATAATGGGCACATTTTTTAAAGAGACCCTCATGCACGCCTCTATCCTTGGGCATCAGAGTGCCACCCAATTCTTGGCTGCCCTGCCTAGGGCAATACTACAAAAGACCCACTTCCCTATAATGGGCACATTATTTAAAGAGGCCCTCATGCACGTCTCTATCTAGGGGCATTGAACTGCCTCCCAACTTTTGGCATCCCTGCCTAGGGCAATACTACAAAAGACCCACTTCCTTATAATGGGCACTTTATTTACGGAGACCCTCATGCACATCTCTAGCCAGGGGCAGTGAAGGGCCTCCCAACTTTTGGCAGTCATGTCGAGGGCAATACTACAAAAGACCCACTACCTTATAATGCGCACATTATTTAAAGAGGCCCTCATGCACGCCTCTATCCAGGGGCATCAGAGGTGCCACACAATTTTTGGCTGCCCTGCCTAGGGCAATACTACAAAAGACCCACTTCCTTATAATGGGCACAATATCTAAAGAGGCCCTCAAAAACGTCTCTATCCAGGGGCATTGAAGTGCCTCCCAACTTCTGGCTGTCCTGCCTAGGGCAATACTACAAAAGACCCACTTCCTTATAATGGGCACATTATTTAAAGAGGCCCTCATGCACGCCTCTATCCAGGGGCATCCGAGTGCCACACAATTTTTGGCTGCCCTGCCTAGGGCAATACTACAAAAGACCCACTTCCTTATAATGGGCACATTATTTAAAGACGCCCTCATGCACGCCTCTATCCAGGGGCATCAGAGTGCCACACAATTTTTGGCTGCCCTGCCTAGGGCAATACTACAAAAGATCCACTTCCTTAAAATTGGCACAATATTTAAAGAGGCCCTCATGCACGCCTCTATCCAGGGGCATTGGGGTGCCTCCCAATTTTTGGCTGCCCTTCCAAAGGGCAATACTACAAAAGACCCACTTCCTTAAAATGGGCACATTATTTAAAGAGGCCCTCATGCATGTCTCTTCCCAGGGTATGTAATCCAAATAACTAACATAAACCAACTATGTCTCACAAGTGGGTATGAGCCCTTAATATTTTCTCCAGGAAAATCCATTTTGGATTAATTTTGTAACGTTTTCATGACAGTCCGTAAAAGTGGCGTAATACTCTGACAACATTGTTCACAGCAGTGACCTTGGAGTCTGAAATGCTTACAGGGGTCTTCCCCATGCCGTTACCATGTCATTTGAGCACTGTTCTGATACTTTTGTGACATTTTTAGGGTTTATCCATGCTGCCGAGGGACATGCCAGATAAATACTCGGTGTCCCATAGGATAACATTGGGCTCGGTGCTCGGGACGAGTATACGAGTTTCTTGGGATGCTCGGCCCGAGCTTTGAGCACCAGAGCAATTTAGTACTCGCTCATCTCTACTGGTCACTCCATAATCTCAATTTTGTTGGACTGGAACCAATGTTTTGTTCATTTACCGGTGTGTTTAGGGTCTTTGTCTTGTTGAAACACCCATTTCAAGAGCATTTCCTCTTCAATTCAAGGAAAAATGACCTCTTCAAGTATTTTGATATATGCAAACTAGTCCTTGATTCCTGGTTTGCAGTAAATAGCTCTACATTATACTAAGAGAAACATGTCCATATCATGATACTTGAACCACCATGTTTCACTGTCTTCAGAATGTACTGTGGCTTGAATTCAGAGTTTGGGGATCATCTATCAAACTGTCTTGGACCCAAAAAGAGCAATTTTACTTAGATTAGTCCTCAAAATGTTTCTCCATTTCTCTTTAGGCCAGTTGATATGTTCTTTGGTAAATTGTATCCACTTTAGTAAGTCTTTTTTTAACATTGGGACTTTACAGGGATTTTTTGGTAATAGATTCGCTTCACACTGGAGTCTTCTACCGTGTAAATAGAAAACCAAAAGGAGAACATAAAAAAACCTACCAACAAGGAGTCAAACCTAATACTAAATGCACACCGAGGATGCATGGAACATCCATTATAGAGAGACTGCAGCCCAGGTTAAAAATGCTGATGTGACAGCTACTCACAACCTTCCAAAATGGAGGAGGTGAGTTCTAAAATAAGACTTGCACTCTAATTAGAATTGTATATGGAGCCTGTCACATACAGTAGATAAGTGAGATATACAGTGTCTGAACAAGAGCCTATTAGTGATGCCAGAGAGGGCAGGTTACTTAACACTATATGAGTGCATCTAACAGGACAGGTACACCAATGTACCACCTAAATTTAGAAGGCGCCATTACACCCTGCAAAAAAATGTATAAAATGTGCAAAAAACAATGTATTAGTTGAAATCTTGGCTCACCAGGAAGTACGGCATCGCCTAAAAATCACTAAAATGGACAAATCCCCGGACCCGGGTGGGATACACCCCAGAGTGCTGCAGGAATTAAGTACTGTCATAGATAGACCATTATTTTTAATATTTAAGGATTCCATAATAACAGGGTCTGTACCACAGGACTGGCGTATAGCAAATGTGGTGCCAATATTCAAAAATGGGATTAAAACTGAACTTGGAAATTATAGGCCAGTAAACTTAATCACTACTGTGGGAAAAATCCTAGAGGGTCTTGTAAGAGATGCTATACTGGAGTATCTGAAGAAAAATAATCTCATGACCCAGTTAGGGATGGGCGAGTCTACTCGCTAGGACTCGGGACTCGGCGATTCTGAAGGTACTCGCAGGACTCGTTACTCGGCGAATCTCCCAGCTTGGACTCGCACAGTGACGAGTCCAATGGAATTCAATGGCAATAAGCTTGACTCGTCACAGATACCCGCTGTCAGCAGCGAGTCTGAGCGAGTCTACGATTCCGAGTCCTAAGAGTCTACGAATCCGAGTCCTGTATACTGTATTCGGGATTCGGACTGTGGAATACAGAATCTGTTATGTTGCGAGTCAGCACAGCGTGCGTGTTAGGTCAGAAAACTTGTGAAGATAGCCAATCATAGTCAGTAATGGCATAGCAAAGTTGGTTGTGTCAGGACTATGATTGGCTGCTGTCCATCGTCATGCCTATGTCATCTATGACAGGCAAGGCAGTATATAAGGCTTGTCCCCGCCATTTTGGGCACATTCCTGAGACGATCTGACCTAGTATAGGGAGAGAGAGATATATGCTGGAGCAGATCAGGGATTGTCAGTGTAGGGAAGATTCCTTATATTAACCCAAAAAGCTCTTCTGAGAGCTAGGAGGAGGACGGAGTAGTGCTGTGTAGGCAGGCAGGCAGGGAGGGAAGGAAGGAGAAGCCTTAGTGCACACAGGACGGACCTCATAGCTTAGCTTACTCACTCAGCTTTGCTAACAGCTGCAGTCAGAGGCTTAGCTGAGGTGCTGTTTCATTTTTGTTTTTGCACCAGATCGATTTTTGTTCCTAATAAGCCATAGAGCGTTATTTTTTCTGTGGCAGACCAGTGCGTTGCTGCTAGCACGTACTCCACCTTAGGGAGTGTAGTGTGCGGCTTCACTGCCAAGTGTGACAGCGCACACTTACCCCGCCAGCAAGTGACGCATTCAGCTAACCTAACCACATCTCGGTGGCTGTGCGCACTTGAAACTAATTTTTTTAGGGAGTGTAGTGTGCGGCTTCACTGCCAAGTGTGACAGCGCACACTTACCCCGCCAGCAAGTGACGCATTCAGCTAACCTAACCACATCTCGGTGGCTGTGCGCACTTCAAACCAATTTTTTTAGGGAGTGTAGTGTGCGGTTTCACTGCCAAGTGTGAGAGCGCACACTTACCCCGCCAGCAAGTGACGCATTCAGCTAACCTAACCACATCTCGGTGGCTGTGCGCACTTGAAACTAATTTTTTTAGGGAGTGTAGTGTGCGGCTTCACTGCCAAGTGTGACAGCGCACACTTACCCCGCCAGCAAGTGACGCATTCAGCTAACCTAACCACATCTCGGTGGCTGTGCGCACTTGAAACTAATTTTTTTAGGGAGTGTAGTGTGCGGCTTCACTGCCAAGTGTGACAGCGCACACTTACCCCGCCAGCAAGTGACGCATTCAGCTAACCTAACCACATCTCGGTGGCTGTGCGCACTTCAAACCAATTTTTTTAGGGAGTGTAGTGTGCGGTTTCACTGCCAAGTGTGAGAGCGCACACTTACCCCGCCAGCAAGTGACGCATTCAGCTAACCTAACCACATCTCGGTGGCTGTGCGCACTTGAAACTAATTTTTTTAGGGAGTGTAGTGTGCGGCTTCACTGCCAAGTGTGAGAGCGCACACTTACCCCGCCAGCAAGTGACGCATTCAGCTAACCTAACCACATCTCGGTGGCTGTGCGCACTTGAAACTAATTTTTTTAGGGAGTGTAGTGTGCGGCTTCACTGCCAAGTGTGACAGCGCACACTTACCCCGCCAGCAAGTGACGCATTCAGCTAACCTAACCACATCTCGGTGGCTGTGCGCACTTCAAACCAATTTTTTTAGGGAGTGTAGTGTGCGGTTTCACTGCCAAGTGTGAGAGCGGACACTTACCCCGCCAGCAAGTGACGCATTCAGCTAACCTAACCACATCTCGGTGGCTGTGCGCACTTGAAACTAATTTTTTTAGGGAGTGTAGTGTGCGGCTTCACTGCCAAGTGTGACAGCGCACACTTACCCCGCCAGCAAGTGACGCATTCAGCTAACCTAACCACATCTCGGTGGCTGTGCGCACTTCAAACCAATTTTTTTAGGGAGTGTAGTGTGCGGTTTCACTGCCAAGTGTGAGAGCGCACACTTACCCCGCCAGCAAGTGACGCATTCAGCTAACCTAACCACATCTCGGGGGCTGTGCGCACTTGAAACTAATTTTTTTAGGGAGTGTAGTGTGCGGCTTCACTGCCAAGTGTGACAGCGCACACTTACCCCGCCAGCAAGTGACGCATTCAGCTAACCTAACCACATCTCGGTGGCTGTGCGCACTTGAAACTAATTTTTTTAGGGAGTGTAGTGTGCGGCTTCACTGCCAAGTGTGAGAGCGCACACTTACCCCGCCAGCAAGTGACGCATTCAGCTAACCTAACCACATCTCGGTGGCTGTGCGCACTTCAAACCAATTTTTTTAGGGAGTGTAGTGTGCGGTTTCACTGCCAAGTGTGAGAGCGCACACTTACCCCGCCAGCAAGTGATGCATTCAGCTAACCTAACCACATCTCGGTGGCTGTGCGCACTTGAAACTAATTTTTTTAGGGAGTGTAGTGTGCGGCTTCACTGCCAAGTGTGACAGCGCACACTTACCCCGCCAGCAAGTGACGCATTCAGCTAACCTAACCACATCTCGGTGGCTGTGCGCACTTGAAACTAATTTTTTTAGGGAGTGTAGTGTGCGGCTTCACTGCCAAGTGTGAGAGCGCACACTTACCCCGCCAGCAAGTGACGCATTCAGCTAACCTAACCACATCTCGGTGGCTGTGCGCACTTCAAACCAATTTTTTTAGGGGTGTAGTGTGCGGTTTCACTGCCAAGTGTGAGAGCGCACACTTACCCCGCCAGCAAGTGACGCATTCAGCTAACCTAACCACATCTCGGTGGCTGTGCGCACTTCAAACCAATTTTTTTAGGGAGTGTAGTGTGCGGTTTCACTGCCAAGTGTGAGAGCGCACACTTACCCCGCCAGCAAGTGACGCATTCAGCTAACCTAACCACATCTCGGTGGCTGTGCGCACTTGAAACTAATTTTTTTAGGGAGTGTAGTGTGCGGCTTCACTGCCAAGTGTGAGAGCGCACACTTACCCCGCCAGCAAGTGACGCATTCAGCTAACCTAACCACATCTCGGTGGCTGTGCGCACTTCAAACCAATTTTTTTAGGGAGTGTAGTCTGCGGCTTCACTGCCAAGTGTGACAGCGCACACTTACCCCGCCAGCAAGTGACGCATTCAGCTAACCTAACCACATCTCGGTGGCTGTGCGCACTTGAAACTAATTTTTTTAGGGAGTGTAGTGTGCGGCTTCACTGCCAAGTGTGAGAGCGCACACTTACCCCGCCAGCAAGTGACGCATTCAGCTAACCTAACCACATCTCGGTGGCTGTGCGCACTTCAAACCAATTTTTTTAGGGAGTGTAGTGTGCGGCTTCACTGCCAAGTGTGCGCGCGCACACTTACCCCGCCAGCAAGTGACGCATACAGCAACACCTAACTCCAACTTGGTGACTGTGCATTCATCTACAATGTCTCAAAAAAAAACAATTACCAAAAAGGATGTTGCAAAGGGACAGGGACGAGCTCGTGGCCGCAGCAGTCTTGCCCAAGAAGGCACTGGTACAAGTACACAGCCTAGGATTGATAGAACGTCCTTTTTTCTACCTAGAAATCCCAGTACTCAAAGAAAACGTGTGTTGAGGCCGGATGAGCATGACAAGATAACATCTTGGATGGCTCAGACGCCCTCGACCACTGGTTCTTGCAGTACGCAATCATCCGTGGCAAGACATTCTAGTGTCGCTACAGACAATGCAGCGCCATCCAATCCTCAAAGTCGTCATATTGCCTCAACCCATCGGCAGCCAGAGGAAAATTTGAATATGGACCTTGGTCACTCGGATGACTTATTCGGTTCTTATCAAGGGGTTTCTTTGTCACTGCCTGACGAGATACTTGAAGTAGACGAAATGTCTACTCATGGCCAAAGTTTGGAAGTAGCGCGTCCTGAGGAAAGACACTTTCACGAAATGCAAACAGTATCTCAGGAGGTGGATGATGATGAGGATGATGAGACACACATCTCATCTGGCCAGCCTGCTCAGTCAGTTTATCCAGAATCCTTTGAACTGGAAGGGGTGGATGATGACACCACAGATCCTACCTGGATTGCTGAATTGCATAGCCAAGAGAGCAGCCAGGAGGACGAAAGTGGCTATGTACCACTGGCAAAATCACAAAGGCGTACTGTCTCCAGAACACAAACTGTGAGAACAGTTGCCCAAATAGCGTCAACTGTGGCACAAACTGTGCCAACTGTTGCACAAACTGCAAACACAGTTGCCCAAAATGTGTCCACAGTTGGTGTTGAACAGAGTCATCCTCCTCTTCCTCCAATTAAAAATAAAGGACGAACAGCCAGTGTGTGGAAATTTTTTAAGGATAGCCCAACATTACCAAATATGGTTATCTGTAAGATGTGCCAGGCAAGGCTTAGCAGAGGCACGGTAAAAGGAAACCAGAGCACCAGCAGTATGCGCAAGCATATGTCTCTTAAGCACCCAATTCAGTGGGCACCCTTTCAGGGTTCAAAATCAGTGCCTTCTGATCCAAACACTTCCAGGCCACCTCAGATACATCCTTCACCAGCAAGTGTTCCGGCTTCAGCTCCTGCTCAAGCGTACTCCTCCCAAGGTGCTTTACAAGACAGACATGACAGTAGTCAATCCTCTTGTCAGTCTGGTCCAAACGTGCAGTTGTCTGTGCCACAGCTGTATGAAAGACAGCGGAAGTTCCAACCGACACACCCATATTCCCAAAAAGTGACAGCGAAAATAGCCAAGTTGTTAGCTGTGGAAATGCTGCCGTTTAGGCTTGTGGGTACAGAGTCTTTTCGGGAGTTGATGGCTGAGGCAGCACCACGATACTCTGTACCCAGCCGGTACTTTTTCTCACGTAGTGCCGTTCCCGCCTTACACCAGCACGTGGTTAACAACTTAAAACGTGCTTTAACAAATGCTGTCACCGCCAAAGTCCACCTAACTACGGACACGTGGACAAGTAGTTGTGGACAGGGCAGATACATTTCACTAACGGCTCACTGGATCAACCTGGTGGAGAGTGTCCCAACTTCTAAAACTGTACCATCTGACATACTTCCAACTCCACGAATAGCGGGCCCAACATCATTCCGGGTGTCTGCCTCCTCATATATGTCCAGTGCCCAATCTGCTTCTGCCACTTCCTTGTCCACTGCTGAGCCTCAAGCACCATCACGTCCGAGTTGGGAGCTTTGCAGTACTGCTTCTGCAAGGCGACAACAGGCTCTTCTGAAGCTTATCTGCCTAGGTGACACACGTCACACTGCAACAGAGTTGTGGAAAGGTCTCAAGCAACAGACCGATGAGTGGCTGGCCCCACTGGAACTACAACCAGGTCTAGTTGTGAGCGATAATGGTGCAAACCTTGTGGCGGCAATAAAGCACGGTAAACTTGTACATGTGCCTTGCATGGCGCATGTCCTGAACCTGGTAGTTCAGAAATTCCTCAAAATATACCCAGAGTTATCTGAGCTACTGGATAAGGTGAGGCGAATTTGCGCCCACTTTAGACATTCGTCCACAGCAGCTGCAAGTCTTTCTGCCCTTCAAATCCAATTTAACTTGCCGAAACACAGGCTAATTTGCGACATGCCTACGCGATGGAACTCCACCTTCCATATGCTGGCAAGGTTTAATGAGCAGCAGAAGGCAATAGCGGAATTTCAGCTGCAACATGCCCGTCAACCTGGAAGTCATACCACACACATCGGTACTTTCGAGTGGGTCTGGATCGCTGACCTTTGCGAGTTGCTGGATAACTTCGAATACTGTACCAAACTCGTCAGTGGGGATCAGTCGATTATAAGTCTCACCATCCCCATGCTCTGCCTGCTCCAAGAATCCCTATTGAATCTCAAAACAGATGCTTTGAGAGCACAGCGGATGGCTATGGAGCCAGAATTGAACATCGCTGATCCTAGCCACCCTAGCCAATATCAGCAGGCTACATTGGTTCAGGAAGATGTTGATGAGGGTGATGATGAAGAAGATTTATTTTTCTCTGGTACTGATGTGAACCCTGATGGGACTCCCAACCCTACGTTTATGTCGGTACAGCATGGGTGGGCTGAAGAGGAGGAGGCGGACACCGATTTAGAGGCCACGACGCGTAGTGATCTTCATTCTGTTGTAACCGAGGAGATGAGTCTTTGCAGCTTAGCACACATGGCTGAAGTAATGTGTCAATGTGTCTCCAAAGATCCACGCGTCATACACATCTATGACAGCGACCTCTACTGGTTGTCAACGTTTTTGGACCCACGGTACAAAGACAAATTTCAGTCGCTGCTGTCGCACTCATCCAGGGGCTTAACGATGGATCATGTAAAGAGGGTTCTTCTTGATATTTTGCTGGCAATATCACCGTCTGAATCCGCTATACATCGAAGAACCAGCTCTTTCCAACAGCAGCCTTTGGTTGGGACACAAACGCCATCAATGACAAGAAGAGGTGGGGGTAAGATGTCCGCCAACTGGGCGATGTTCAACAGACCTTCCAATCAAGAACGTAATTTGACTACGGTGACCTTGAGTAGGAGACAACAATTGTCCAACATGGTGCAGCAGTATCTCAGTGACAGTACCAGCTTCCTAACCGACCCTTCTGTACCCTTTAATTACTGGGTTTCCAAGCTGCACACTTGGACTGAGCTGTCATTGTATGCCTTGGAGGTGCTGGCATGCCCAGCTGCTAGTGTGACATCAGAGCGTGTTTTCAGTGCCGCTGGGGTATAGTCACTGATAGAAGGTCCCGCCTCACCACAGAAAATGCCGACAGGCTCACTCTAATTAAATTCAACAAGGATTGGATATCATCACAGTTCCTAAGCCCTCCTGACGACAGTACACAATCCTAGATTAACCTAATCATAATTTATATGATTGGGATATTGCGCTGTTAACAATATGCCCATTTTGGACAGGAATTAATGACAAGTCCCGTAGCTCTGTTGATTTCATTCGGCACCCAGTCCAAGCAATAATATGCTATGGGCCAAGCGCCCTGCTTTATGTAAAAAAATACGTTATTAAGCCCTTTGGGCTAATTTTTTGAGGCACCAAGCCTACGACTGCATAGTTGGCCTTGCTTCTTCTATGCTCCGAGTCCAAGCAATAATATGCAATGGGCCAAGCGCCCTGCTTTATGTAAAAAAATACGTTATTAAGCCCTTTGGGCTAATTTTTTGAGGCACCAAGCCTACGACTGCATAGTTGGCCTTGCTTCTTCTATGCTCCGAGTCCAAGCAATAATATGCAATGGGCCAAGCGCCCTGCTTTATTTAAAAATATACTTTATTAAGCCCTTTGGGCTAATTTTTTGAGGCACCAAGCCTACGACTGCATAGTTGGCCTTGCTTCTTCTATGCTCCGAGTCCAAGCAATAATATGCAATGGGCCAAGCGCCCTGCTTTATTTAAAAATATACTTTATTAAGCCCTTTGGGCTAATTTTTTGAGGCACCAAGCCTACCACTGCATAGTTGGCCTTGCTTCTTCTATGCTCCGAGTCCAAGCAATAATATGCAATGGGCCAAGCGCCCTGCTTTATTTAAAAATATACTTTATTAAGCCCTTTGGGCTAATTTTTTGAGGCACCAAGCCTACCACTGCATAGTTGGCCTTGCTTCTTCTATGCTCCTAGTCCAAGCAATAATATGCAATGGGCCAAGCGCCCTGCTTTATTTAAAAATATACTTTATTAAGCCCTTTGGGCTAATTTTTTGAGGCACCAAGCCTACGACTGCATAGTTGGCCTTGCTTCTTCTATGCTCCGAGTCCAAGCAATAATATGCAATGGGCCAAGCGCCCTGCTTTATTTAAAAATATACTTTATTAAGCCCTTTGGGCTAATTTTTTGAGGCACCAAGCCTACCACTGCATAGTTGGCCTTGCTTCTTCTATGCTCCTAGTCCAAGCAATAATGTGCAATGGGCCAAGCGCCCTGCTTTATTTAAAAATAAACTTTATTAAGCCCTTTGGGCTAATTTTTTGAGCCACACAGGCTAACAAGCTTATCATGGTTTGGGAGACACCCTGGCTAACAAGCTTTGTATGGCCCTT
Organism: Allobates femoralis; assembly: GCA_033576535.1. NCBI lineage: Eukaryota > Metazoa > Chordata > Amphibia > Anura > Aromobatidae > Allobates > Allobates femoralis. The sequence continues at coordinate 401,421,602 of JARQOC010000001.1, forward strand.
AGACCTACATGTATACCAAAAATGGGAAACAGCCCCTTGGGCTAATTTTTCGAGCCACACAGGCTAACAAGCTTATCATGGTTTGGGAGACACCCTGGCTAACAAGCTTTGTATGGCCCTTAGACCTACTTTTATACCAAAAATGGGAAACAGCCCCTTGGGCTAATTTTTTGAGCCACCCAGCCTAACAAGCTTATCATGGTTTGGGAGACACCCTGGCTAAGAAGCTTTGTATGGCCCTTAGACGTACATTTATACCAAAAATGGGAAACAGCCCCTTGGGCTAATTTTTTGAGCCACACAGGCTAACAAGCTTATCATGGTTTGGGAGACACCCTGGCTAACAAGCTTTGTATGGCCCTTAGACCTACATGTATACCAAAAATGGGAAACAGGCCCTTGGGCTAATTTTTTCAGGCACCAATCCTATGCCTGCATCGTGGGCGTTGCTTGGACTATCATCCTGCTGGAGCCTGTTGAAGGGTCCCACTGTACGCTCCATACAAAACGCGTAGACGCGATGTGTAGCATGTAGACGTCCCAGCCTCTCACATGTGTGTTCATAGTCTTGTTGCCATAGCGAGGCATAAAGTAACCCCACAAACACAGGCACTGTTTGTCAGCAACAGTTGTATGTGGAGTCATGATTTGACACTTAGTAACCAAGGTGACTTCATGCGCCATGCGGGCCGTAAAGTACTTGCTAATGATGCTCTCTCCCCTGTCCACCACGCCAACTGTCTCGGGGTAATCCTTGACTCCTCCCTCTCCTTCAAGCCCCACCTCTAGTCCCTAACCAAGTCCCTGTGACTCCAACTCAAAAATATTTAACCAATTCGGTCGTTCCTCAATCCTGACACTGCTGAAACACTCATAAATGCCCTCATCATCTCCCGCCTTGACTACTGCAACCTCCTTCGCATAGGTCTCCCTGCCAACTCTCTTGCAACTCTCCAATCTATACTAAACTCTCCTGCCCGGCTAATCCATCTGTCCTCACGCTACTCCCCTACATACCCCCTCTGCCAAGCCGTTCACTGGCCCCTACGGCCCACAGAGAGCTCACTTTAAAACACTGACCATGACATTCAAAGCCTTACACAACCTATCCCCACCATACATCTCCGACATGATCTCCCGATACCATCCCTCACGCAACCTGCGTTCATCCCAAGAAGTTGTCCTACAGTCCACCCTCATCTCCTCTTCCCACAACCGCATACAGGATTTCTCCTGGTCATCCGCCATGCTATGGAACTCCCTGCCCCACCTCATCAGTCAGTCGCCTACCCTCTGAACCTTAAAGATACTTATAAAGACTCACCTCTTCCGACAGGCCTACAACCTGCCATGAGACCCCGCTACACGCCCCACGACCGACACCTTCCCCACCCTATTGTATCCCCACCCACCCCTCGTAGAATGTGAGCCCACGCGTACAGGGTCCTCTACTATTGTACCTGTATGACCTTATTGTCTATGTTTATTGTACTTGTCCTTCTCTACCTTTTCCTCATGTACAGCGCCATGGAACCTATGGCCGCTATATAAATAAATAATTATAATAATTATGATGACTTGAAGCCCAACCAAAAAAAAAAATCCACATTCATTCCTTGAAAAAAAGACAGACACAAAGCTTGTTTTTAAAACGGTGTTTAAAAAAAAAAAATGGCAGCACTGTTTGGACATTCCAACAAATACTACCTTTAATTAAGGTAACTACATCCAAAAAAATAAATGGAGCCCTACAGGTCCTGGTAGCTGGGCTGTCCGTCCTGCAAAAGGTCAAGGGCCCCACGGATGGCCTGGCCGAACCCTTCAGGGTGGATCATCTGAACAGGTCTAGGGAACGGTGGTAGGTCCCTGTTCGCTGGCCACTGGCAGTGAGGCAAAGCCCTGTGGGGTGGGACTTGGCTGTCCCGTGTTGTGGGCCTGCCCAGCCTGGTAGAGTTTATTTTCCAGCCATCCAAATACTGGAACACATCACCGGGGTCGTTTCCTGGCTGACAGGCTTCCAGCACTATCTGTAATGCTGACCTTGCCCGCAGTAGCCTGTCAAATGGAATATTATCCATGAATGGTATAATACTGCGGGCAAAGTCAGCATTACTTTGTTGCACACTTAATTGTGCAGACCCCGGGATGGGACCATAAGCTGGGCCTGCCGCTGGTGGTGCTGGCCCTGCCGCTGGTGGTGGCGGTGGTGGTGCTGGCCCTGCCGCTGGTGGTGGCGGTGGTGGTGCTGGCCCTGCCGCTGGTGGTGGCGGTGGTGGTGCTGGCCCTGCCGCTGGTGGTGGCGGTGGTGGTGCTGGCCCTGCCGCTGGTGGGGGCGGTGGTGGTGCGGACCCTGCCGCTGGTGGCGGTGGTGGTGGCGGGGACGGCGGTGGTGGTGTTGATGGGCCTGCCGCTGGTGGCGGCGGTGGTGGTGCTGGCCCGGCCGCTGGTGGCGGCGGTGGTGGTGCTGGCCCTGGCGATGCTGGTGGTGGTGGTGGTGGCGGCGGCGGCGACGGCGGTGGTGGTGGTGGCGCCGGCCGTGGTGGTGGTGGTGGGTGTTCTCCACGCCGCCTTCTGTTTGGCGGTGGAGGGTTCACAGCACGCCGCCCTCTGTAGTAAGCTTCTCTGTGGGTAAAGTAAAAAAAAATTTGGTGAATGCATTGCATTTGGAAACAAAAACATAGGTCAAACATTAAGTTGCACGCTTTTTAGACTCTGTGTATCTGTGTATTATTAATCAGATATTTGTTATTATTATGAAAGAATAACCAACTGTACATAACATAAAGGAATACGTGACTTTCTTTGCTAATTCCATACTAATACATAATCTTTCACCCCCTGATTAACACCCACCCCCCCCCATCCCATCTAATCTAGACAATCGATAACACCAATGGTTCACATGAAAAAAAAAAGTCCCCCTGACTTCACTTTTTACTTGACATACTTAATTCACAAAACGTTTAGCTTATATCATCTATATAAAGCAGGGAAGGGGTTGAAAGGTATACAATATATATATATATAATCTATTTATATAATCGGGAGTTTGAAATTCCGGCACTGTAGCCTAATCCCAAACTCCTTAGCGTCACTGCGAGCGGAGACGCGTATGCGCCTTCGCGAGCCGCAGACGCTTAACTCACACAGCCGCTATAGCGTTTTCTCGAGCGGCCTCGCGCCCTCCGCTCACAGCAAGACCTGCGCCCCTCACAGCGCCCAATCCGCCCCGGCATGCTGGCATTTGTACTTCCCCCGTCTGTGCACCCACAGGTCTTAGCAGATCACTGATGCTGACAGCGGGGGGGGACAACACAGACAATCAAATCAGGAGGAGGTCAGTGTCAGGAGGAGATGACAGACGCCCGCCGGGCCTGTGACACTGCAGAGGTCACAGCGGGGCTGTGTGTGCGGACAACGGGGAGGCCGGGGGCTACGGACGTACCGGACACGTCCTCTGCTCCTGGAGATGTGCCGCGGTTCCGCGCTCGCAGCGTATCTGACGCTGGAGCTGCGCTCACCACGCCCACACCACGCCCTCTGCCAAACAACCCACACCTCTCACTAACCTCCTGCAGCTAACCACACCCCATGTTTACCTTTGCCATAATGTAATTTAGCTGCGGCCGCTATCTTTAATAAGGTCAGAAATTATGGCAGTAATCGGATCTCTGCTCCCTCTAGCACGCCCCAACACTGTAGCACCATCTATTAACCCTATTCTCATCACCTATATACTCTGCTACCCACAGAGCCGTCTTTATACTCTGCTACCTCAGACCCGCCTGTATACTCTGCTACCTCAGACCCGCCTGTATACTCTGCTACCCACAGACCCGCCTGTATACTCTGCTACCCACAGACCCGCCTGTATACTCTGCTACCTCAGACCCGCCTGTATACTCTGCTACCCACAGACCCGCCTGTATACTCTGCTACCTCAGACCCGCCTGTATACTCTGCTACCCACAGACCCGCCTGTATACTCTGCTACCTCAGACCCGCCTGTATACTCTGCTACCCACAGACCCGCCTGTATACTCTGCTACCCACAGACCCGCCTGTATACTCTGCTACCCACAGAGACGCCTGTATACTCTGCTACCTCAGACCCGCCTGTATACTCTGCTACCCACAGACCCGCCTGTATACTCTGCTACCTCAGACCCGCCTGTATACTCTGCTACCCACAGACCCGCCTGTATACTCTGCTACCCACAGAGACGCCTGTATACTCTGCTACCTCAGACCCGCCTGTATACTCTGCTACCCACAGACCCGCCTGTATACTCTGCTACCTCAGACCCGCCTGTATACTCTGCTACCTCAGACCCGCCTGTATATTCTGCTACCTCAGACCCGCCTGTATACTCTGCTACCCACAGAGACGCCTGTATACTCTGCTACCTCAGACCCGCCTGTATACTCTGCTACCCACAGACCCGCCTGTATACTCTGCTACCTCAGACCCGCCTGTATACTCTGCTACCCACAGACCCGCCTGTATACTCTGCTACCCACAGAGACGCCTGTATACTCTGCTACCTCAGACCCGCCTGTATACTCTGCTACCCACAGACCCGCCTGTATACTCTGCTACCTCAGACCCGCCTGTATACTCTGCTACCTCAGACCCGCCTGTATACTCTGCTACCTCAGACCCGCCTGTATACTCTGCTACCCACAGACCCGCCTGTATACTCTGCTACCTCAGACCCGCCTGTATACTCTGCTACCCACAGACCCGCCTGTATACTCTGCTACCCACAGAGACGCCTGTATACTCTGCTACCTCAGACCCGCCTGTATACTCTGCTACCCACAGACCCGCCTGTATACTCTGCTACCTCAGACCCGCCTGTATACTCTGCTACCTCAGACCCGCCTGTATACTCTGCTACCTCAGACCCGCCTGTATACTCTGCTACCCACAGACCCGCCTGTATACTCTGCTACCCACAGAGACGCCTGTATACTCTGCTACCTCAGACCCGCCTGTATACTCTGCTACCCACAGACCCGCCTGTATACTCTGCTACCTCAGACCCGCCTGTATACTCTGCTACCCACAGACCCGCCTGTATACTCTGCTACCCACAGAGACGCCTGTATACTCTGCTACCTCAGACCCGCCTGTATACTCTGCTACCCACAGACCCGCCTGTATACTCTGCTACCTCAGACCCGCCTGTATACTCTGCTACCTCAGACCCGCCTGTATACTCTGCTACCTCAGACCCGCCTGTATACTCTGCTACCCACAGACCCGCCTGTATACTCTGCTACCCACAGAGACGCCTGTATACTCTGCTACCTCAGACCCGCCTGTATACTCTGCTACCCACAGACCCGCCTGTATACTCTGCTACCTCAGACCCGCCTGTATACTCTGCTACCCACAGACCCGCCTGTATACTCTGCTACCCACAGAGACGCCTGTATACTCTGCTACCTCAGACCCGCCTGTATACTCTGCTACCCACAGACCCGCCTGTATACTCTGCTACCTCAGACCCGCCTGTATACTCTGCTACCTCAGACCCGCCTGTATACTCTGCTACCTCAGACCCACCTGTATACTCTGCTACCCACAGACCCGCCTGTATACTCTGCTACCCACAGAGACGCCTGTATACTCTGCTACCTCAGACCCGCCTGTATACTCTGCTACCCACAGACCCGCCTGTATACTCTGCTACCCACAGAGCCACGTGTATACTCTGCTACCCACAGACCCGAAATGGAACCTAATGTATATATTAATAAATAATACTAAATGTACACAACAGTGCTGCAGACACATACCTTGGCATACGGGCCACCGGTGAAGGAAGGACAGCCGGTCATAAAAATGGTAGTGGTTGAGCAATGGAGCGGCTCCCGGTTGTCTCTCAGAGTACTGCCGGTACTGCTTCTTATGCTGGTCCCGGCAGCTCCTCCACCGTTTTTTAAGATGGTCAACTGTGAAATGATTTGAAACCGGCTTTAGAGATGTGTAATATTTGAAACAACAAAAGTATGTGTACAAATCAACAATAACATTTTATTCATTTTGTGTGTGTAATGTGTATACAAGGCACAGTGACACGACAGTGTGGAACATCATCAACAGCATTACGGACATTGAGCTCACGTGGCCACAATCACAAATGAGGCAGGACACATGTCAACGCATAGAGAATGTAATAGTGCGGGCACCAGACTCTGGTCATTAGTGGTATTTATATACACCCAACCCCTTGGCCGAAAGAGCCAGGAGGATCAGACATTAAACTCATTGTACTGTTGTGACCCCATCCAAATATAGGCAACTATGCGGTGGAGCATGATAACACATTCAGGGTCCTGTATACCCTGCTATGGGGGCCCTGTATTCCCACTGCTGGGGGCCCTGTAAACCCACTGGGCCACTGTCTACCCACTGCTGGGGGCCCTGTATACCCACTGCTGGGGGGGCCTGTACACACACTGAGGGCCCTGTATACAGGGACTGACTGGCACCCTACAGTTTGGGTCGCAACCCTCCCTCACTGGCCCGACACAGGTGAGGACGGGGTGTGGGGGGGGGGGTGATGACTGGCGGCCGCCTCACAGTCACCGCAGCTCCCGCATTATCCTATGGCTCGCTCCCAGCCGCAGCCTCGCGCTCCTCACAGCCGCTCGCTAACAGTCGCAGCCGCACGCCACTCACAGACGCTCACTCCCGGACGCAGCCGCGTGCTGATGACGTCATCGCGCGGCCAGGAGCTTCCGTTTCCGCCTGCTGCTTCAGGGACATGCGGATTATTCATGCTCCTGCAGCCGCATGACCCGTGGCACCTGGGCCAGTCCGCCCCTGCCTGTATACCACAATATGGGGGCATGTATACCCAGCTGGGGGCCTGTATACTCTGCAGGGGGAGGTGTATACTCTGCTGGGGGGCTGTCTACCAGTGATAGCCGCTGTATACCAGGATGGCGGTGAATATGTTTTCATAGTTTTTCGGGGCAAAAATAGGGGGGTCGGCTTATACACGGGTCGGCTTATACACGAGTATATATACAGTAAATGCAATATATAACGTGTAAACTCATTTAACTTACTTAGATTGCTCTGTTCCTCATGGTCACTCCGATGGAACGCAGGGAACATCTCTTGGGCGATCTCTCTCCAGGCTGTATTAATTAGGGTCGTATCCCCATACTCAGGATCTGTAGGGAGCCATAGAAATGGACGAGCCTCCACAAGTGCAATAAGACGCAGCGTGTTCACCATGCCACGTCCTGCTGCCATGATTGCACTGATGAATGGATCGCTCTGTGTGTGCGCCTGTCAGCGCGACTCGCTTCCTGTTTCCTTAAACCATGGTGTGTGCTGGAGAATCCCTTCCCTCGCATCATCGGCTACAAGCCTCAAAATAAGAGAAAAACCAGCGAGTTTGGACTCGCACACTTTCAGAGACACATCAGCGAGTTGTAAATGTCATTATTCGCTATTACTCGGGTCCCTATTCATTAACATTGGACTCGCTGGACTCGCAACGAGTCCCGAGTCCTTGACTCGGACTCGTTGGGGTCTTGCGATTCCGAGTCTTTTCGGACTCGCCCATCTCTAGACCCAGTATCAACATGGTTTCATGAGGGACCGTTCCTGTCAAACTAATCTGATAAGCTTCTAGAAGAAGTTCTGGACTGGACCAAAGAAATGCATTGGACGTGGTGTATATGGACTTTTCAAAAGCCTTTGATATGGCAGCCGGGATAAGCAAAGAATATGCGGTAACCGCATTGCTCAGGATTACACATCCTGAGGAATCCGGTTCCCGCATTGCGGATGTTACAACCGCTCCGAAAACTGCAGCCTGCATGATTTTTTACACAGGCTGCAGAGCCGGAGGCGGTAATCGGATTGCTTGCGAAGCAATCCGGTTTTTATAATAGGCTCTTATGAGGAGCGTTTTCTGATCCGGTTTTGAGCTTTTTAAAAGCTCAAAACCGGATCAGGTTTTAAAAAAAAAAAAAAACGGAAATGTGACCCTAGCCTGACTTTGATCATTTTGGAGCTGATCATTGGCTGAGCATTTCTTCAATCCATTTGAACGATGGTCTTCTGTTTTCTTCCACATTTCTCTTGTTTTGCTTTCCATTTTAAAGCATTGGAGATCATTTTGGCTGAATAGACTATCATTGCAGTCACTTCTTTACAAGTTTTATGCTAGGTTCACACTTGCAGATTTTACATGCGTTTTTTGAAACCTGAGTTTTCTGAAAACGCATGTAAAAATGCATCCATGGGCCCCCATGCAAAAAACGCATGCCCCAATAGCAAAAACGCATGTCTAAATAGCACATGCGTTTTTGCATGCGTTATTGCCTCAGCACCAAAAAATACTGCATGATGCAGTATTTTTTGAAAAGCACACTCAAAAACGCAGCATGCAGTATTTTTTGGTGCTTTTTTCAAAAACGCATGCATTTTTTTTAACATGGGGCCCTATGAGAACGCATGCGTTTTTGAAAGTGTCTAAATGGACAGTGGTTTTTGCATGCGTTTTTGCATGCAGTTTTAAGGGTTTTTTAAGGGGCCCCACACCTATCACCAAAAACGCATGCAAAAAAGCAGGGTGCCAAAAAAAACCTTAAAAAATGCATGGCAAGTGTGACCCTAGCCTTACCCTCTTCCATCAACTTTTTATTCAAAGCATGCTGCTCTTCTGATCAATGTCTCAAACGACCCATATTTCTCAGACTTTGAAGGAGAAATGCATGTAACAATATGTGCTGGCTTCACCCTTAAATAAGGGCCACCAGATTATAGATGAGCGAACACCTGACTGTTCAGATTTGGTTCGACTTGCCGAATGCGGGTGTGTTTGCCGAATTATTTGCCAAACAGTTCACCTAACACCCCTAATACCATTGAAATCAATGGCAGGCAACATCAAACACATGGAAAACACCTTCAAAGGTGTCTAAAAATTGCCAAACACATCTCAAACACATACACACAGACACACATAGATCGTCTTACCAGTCTGCCACTGCTTGCTTTTGGTTCCCGTCGGCTCTCCTGCGCTCCCTCTCACTTACTTGCTGCCCATTAAGCTTTCTGAATATTCACTTCATTGACTCCCCAACAGCTAATCACAGACATTCATGCTCTTTGAGAGCGTCTATGATTGGCTGTTGTAATTAGACTGCTTTTCCACAATCTGTACGATGTCGGTACTTGGTCGTCATATACATTTGTGAATGGCAACCAACCTGGCATCATAGGGTGTAAAAATATAAATAATGGAAAAGAATGCATAATAGGGCTTTGATGTATTTTTCAATCCAGCACAGATAAAGCAGACAGCTGTGAGCTGCCACCCTCACCTGCCTATTTTTACCTTTTCTGACAAAAAAAATGCATAGGGCTCCGCCATATTTTTATTATCAGCCAAGGTTAAACTAGGCAGCTGAGTGCTGGTATTCTCAGTGGTGTGAGGGTCCATCGTTATTGGACTCCCAGGCCACAGCTGCCTCAGAAATTGGCACATTCATAAGAAGGGTCAATTCCTGGTGCTTTAGCCGGCTCTTCCAGTTGGCGTGTAGAGGTGACAAATTGGTAATAAGGGGTTAATGCCAGCTTTGTATTGCCAGCTGAAAGTAAGCCTGAAATTCTTAATGTCAGGCCAATGTTAGACCCGGCCATAAGGAATTTCAAGTAAATAGTAAAGAAAACACAACGCAGAGAGAAAACATTTTATTACTAATAAAAACAGAAAGATATTAAGGGACTCCATCTTTCTTAAGCTATCGACCCTTATACCCCTCCATGATCCTCTGTGACATCTTCTTGATTAGAGTCTGCAGTGAAGAATACAGTATCCCTTGACTGCAGCCTCGAGTTAATGAATGAACAAGCTGCAAGCTCCAATCCTTAAGAAGTAACTCACTGAGGTCACCAGAGGACAGCTCAGACAAGAATGGTGCACACTATATTTAGTGGCTACCATGCTTACATGAACGTTGCCTCAGCGAGTTACCACACATCGAGACAGAAGCTGGCATGAGTAATGTGCGCGGTCAACTGATCTGGCAACCTTTTACCATGGTCTCTCTTACTTGTGAATGGTTTGGGACCTCTGTCTATTTTCTTTATTGAGATTTCATGTTAAATGTGTTTCTTTCCTTTGGTAGTGTTGGAGTTAATGTCAGTTCTCTGTTGCTAGCAAACTCCCTATTTCTCTTCCAGGTGTGGCTATTGTGTGATCAGTCCCATCTCCTTTATATGGTCACATGATCCAGCATACCTTGCTGGTGATTGAACCCATTCCTAACCTGACTACCTGAGGCAGCAGGTGTGAAGTTGTCTTGTTGTTTTCCTTGTCTGTCTTCCCTTCCCCTTTTGTTGATTTTCGTGAAGCATTCGGGACTAGTGCTGCCGCAGGCCATCTCCCTATTGAGGGCTAGTATCAGGGCCAGCAAGGGACTAGGTATCTGCTCGGTGATGGGGTGAAAGAATCTGTATAGAGATGGTAGAGAGATTAGGGCACAGCCACAGGTGAGTGCAGGAGATCACCTCTCTCCCAGTCCATATGAGCTGGGCCCTCTGCTGTATTTGCCACCCAGTGTCTGCTTGTCTCTTGTTTGGTGTAGTGCACTGGACACCGTTGTTCAGTGTGTACCTGTCATGCACTGTTTTGTTGCCTGCATCCAGTGTGACATAATCACTAGCCATATATTTTTTTTTGGATTCACTATGGATCCAGCTGCAGTTTTTGCACAGTTCAAGCAGAGTCTCTTTCAACACTGCCTGAATCCTTCTGAATCCAAGCATGTCTCAACCAACATCTGATCCCAGGTCTATTCTACATGGTCCCAATATTGGTGCATATGCATCAACTAACTTGGGTATGTAGCTTTTCTTCAACTCTACCCACAAGTATTCGATTAGGCTGACGTGTGTTAATCAGGGGGCCAATCCATCATCTCAACTTCATTGTTATTGAACTATTTATTTGGCAATCTCGATGTATGCTTTGGGTCTTTGTCCTGATGGAGCACTATGTCGTACTTTACATACCCATAGTATTCAAGTGTATGTATCTCATCTTATATGATACTAACATATAGCTCAGCATTCAGACCTCTATTAATCCTGGCCAAGTATCCAATTCCTTTGGCTCTTAAACAACCACATATCATCTGGAGTCGTCTATTAAACTTTAGATATTTCCTTCAATTTTGATATTGAAGTTTATGTTACAATTTGTGATTTGTGGAGACAACATTTTTTGTTTTGTTTTTACGATTTTCACTGATCAATTTGCAATTTCAAATTTGTGAGAACTAAAAAATTTCTAGACGTTTGACTTCAAGTGAATCTACACTGTATGCAGAATTATTAGGCAAATGAGTATTTTGATCACATGATACTTTTTATACATGTTGTCCTACTCCAAGCTGTATAGGCTTGAGAGCCGACTACCGATTAAGTAAATCAGGTGATGTGCATGTCTGTAATGAGGAGTGGTGTGGTGTAATGAAATCAACACCCTATATAAGGTGTGCTTAATTATTATGCAAATGCATTTCCTTAGGCAAAATGGGTCAGAAGAGAGATTTGACTGGCTCTGAAAAGTCCAAAATTGTGAGGTGTCTTGCAGAGGGATTCAGCAGTCTTGAAATTGCAAAACTTTTCAAGCGTGATCGCCGAACAATCAAGTGTTTCATGGCAAATAGCCAACAGGGTTGCAATAAGTGTGTTGGGCAAAAAAGACGTAAAATAATTGCCCATGAATTGAGGAAAATCAAGCTGCCAAGATGCCATTTGCCACCAGTTTTGCCATATTTCAGAGCTGCAACGTTACTGGAGTATCAAAAAGCACAAGTGTGCTCTACTCAGGGTCATGGCCAAGGTAAGAAAGGATGAAAAATGACCACATTTGAACAAGAAACATAAGATAAAACAGCAAGACTGGGCCAAGAAACATCAAAAGACTGATTTGTCAAAGGTTTTATGGACTGATGAAATGAGAGTGACTCTTGATGGGCCAGATGGATGGCCCACAGGCTGGATCAGTAAAGGGCAGATAGCTCCACTCAGATGCCAGCAAGGTGGAAGTGGGGTATTGGTATGATGAACTTGTGGGACCTTTTCAGGTTGAGGATGGAGTGAAGCTCAACTCCCGGACCTACTGCCAGTTTCTGGGAGACAACTTCTTCAAGCAGTGGTACAGGAAGAATTGTTCAAGAAAAACATGATTTTCATGCAGGACAATGCTCCGTCACATGCATTCAACTACTCCACAGCGTGGCTGGCCAGTAAAGGTCTAAAAGAAGAAAAAATAATGACATGGCCCCCTGTTCACCTGACCTAAACCCCATAGACAACCTGTGGTCCCTCCTAAAATGTGAGATCTACAGGGAGGGAAAACACTACACCTCTCAGAACCATAGGCGCACCCAAGGGGGGGGACCTACGTGTCTGGACCCCCCACTTTGGATGGCCCTGAGAAGTGGTGCAGTACACAAGGAGCTGGGCCCCTATGTCAGGAGACAGGAACAATTACACAGCACCCAAGGGCCCACAAAAGAGGCTGCTTTTAGGGGGGCTTCGCTCCCCCAAACCCCCCCACCGGGGGCTTTGCCCCTCGGAACCCCGCTGGGGGGTGACACCCCCCTTTCAGGGCCGGTGTGTGTTTCTTGGACCCCTACCTTGGGAAATTTCTGGGTGCGCCACTGCTCAGAACAGTGTCTGGGAGGCTGTGGTGGCTGCTGCACGCAATGTTGATCATACACAGATCAAGCAACTGACAGATTCTGTGGATGGAAGGCTGTTGAGTGTCATCATAAAGAAAGGTGGCTATATTGGTCACCAATTTTTTTGTGTTTTATTTTTGCATGTCAGAAATGTTTATTTCTAAATTTTGTGCAGTTATATTAGTTTACCTGGTGAAAATAAACAAGTGAGATGGGAATATATTAGGATTTTATTACGTTGCCTAATAATTCTGCTTAGTAATAGTTACCTGCACAAACAGATATCCTCCTAAGGGTGGAGGCACGCTATCATGCATCAAAAACGCTGCGTTTTTGATGCATGACAGTGATGCGAGTGCTGTGCGTGTTTGTGGGTGTGTATGGTGCGTGTGGTGAGTGTGGCTGGCTGTATGTATGTTAGTGTGCTGTGATTGTGAGGTGTGAGTGCGTGTGTGCTGCGTGATTGTGATGCTGTCTGTGGTCCTGAAGGACCGCAGAGAGCATTTGTCAGGAATAGAAACTCGCTGGCTGTCAAAGCCGGCAAGTTTAAATTTCCCGCTGTGCTGTACAGTAAGCTATCATCTTGTACCACTGTGACAGCAGCGGTACAAAATGTTTAGCTAAGACAATGATGATTGTAGTAAAATAATGTAGTCTGGGGTTATTTTACTGATTAACCCCCTCAGCATCCTCTGGGCCGCATGTGTGCACAGAGGATGCTGAGAGGCTCTAAACCCAGTGCTGAAGGGGTTAATATGCAGTTGGTGTAGTGACACAATGTATGTGGAGAGTGTCCTCACTCTCTGCAGACATGGTGTCATTACACCATGTGTGTGAAGGGGTTAATTTTTATGTATAATAGCTTTAAAGAACTGTCGGGAAAGCCGACTTCTGTTACTGTCTATGGGGAGCTGTCCCCTCTCATGGTGCTGAAGCCACAGCTCCCCATAGACAGTAACATAAGCCAGCACACATGCGGTCCAGAGGATGCTGAGGGGTTAATCAGTAAAATAACCCCAGACTACATTATTTTACTACAATCATCATTGTCTTCGCTAAACATCTTGTACCGCTGCTGTCACAGTGGTACAAGATGATAGCTTACTGTACAGCACAGCGGGCAATTTAAACTTGCCGGCTTTGAAAGCCGGCGAGTTGAAAGCGTTTTTGCCTGCACACTCGCACAGTGTGCTGTATGGGGGCAAGATTTTCTCGCCCCCATACACTTGCATTGCCCTCACGCGCGTCAGAATCGCGTGCAATCGCAGCATGCTGTGATTGCACTCGCTTTTGACTCGCAGTGCGAGTTAGGTGCGGGGGACTCGCACCAGTGTGCCCTGCCTGATAGGGCAACACTGGCCCGAGTGCAATGTATTTTTTTCACGCATTGCACTCGCGTGAGTCTCACGCCAGTGTGCCTCCACCCTAAGCAGGGGCTGGCTGGAGCCTCTAACCCCGGGTGGCACATTTCTACAGCCAGCCCTGCCTTGAGAAGCGGGGGGGGGGGGGTGCTGTCGGGCTGCCTTGAGAAGCGGGAGGGGGGGGGTGCTGTCGGGCTGCCTTGAGAAGCGGGGGGGGGGGGGTGCTGTCGGGCTGTCAGCACTGACCTTGCCTCATGCTGTCTCCGTGCCGTCCCAGCCGCAAAGCGACACCCGCGGCCGGCCCGTTTCTGCAGGGGGCGGCCCTAATGGTGGACTATACCACCAGCCCAGGGGGCACCTGCCCCCCTGCCACCTGGGCCAGCCCGCCCCTGACCCTAAGATAGCCAAATCTAAAAAAAAAAAACAACTTCCAAAAATATTAAGGTTTGATATTTATGAGTCTTTTGGGTTGATTGAAAGCATAGTTGTTGAACAATTATAAAAATAATCCTCTAAAATACAACTTGCTTCATAATTCTGCACACAGTGTATAGCAGATTGATTTTTTTAGTCTTTTCTATTTAATATTTATATGTTCTTTACATCTTTTTGTCTCTCTACCCTTTTAATTTGTGTATAGTATTCATCAATGGACTGCCTGAGCCATGGTTATTCAGAAGTCAGAAATCAATGTTCCCCACCCAATAAATCTAATTTAACTCAAGAAGTATTGCTGCATCTGAGCAAATTAAATTTTGGTGAGCAGATGGGAATGCACCTCCCCTTATCTGACATCTGCTGCCTAGGCTGGGTCAAGCCTAATATAAGCTCCCGGTATGGTATGATTGTGCACAAAATACCTTTTGATATAGATAGCGCAGCACTCTTGCTGCCTTACAAAGGTTTCTTGCCATCAGCAGCCTCCCCCTTTTGAGGGGATGAAATGCCTTGGAGGAATTAAAAGGTCATTCTCTAATGAGCAGCAGAGTGACACTTGGGCACTCTCCTTGTCAAGCTGGGAGCTACCAAATGGGGCCTCCATCACATTAATCTAATTTTGTCAGTATTTTAGATGAGCAAACAGCATGTAACCAAAGCAAAGAGTGACATACACACTGAAGAAGCATAATGAAAAAATCTTATTCTTTCATGTTTTGGGCAAACTCCTGATGCAGAATATTATCTACAATTGTGCCATGGGAAAGTGACTCAAGTCAGGTTTTAACCAATGTTATTGCAGTTTTTTGAAAAAGCTTTACTTTCTGTTAAATCTTGTTTATGCGAAAAAAAATAAACCATGGGTAATTCCGAAATGTATCTTTAAAATACAACCTCCAGATTTCTGGAGAATTGCTTTTGTTACTTTTGCTATGCTATATTGAAAGCAGACTACTCATCTTATTCCTTAAAATTTCTCTCCAGCTGGTAAAGGTATTGCATTTTCTGACCCAAGATCAGATACCAGAAGTCTAGCCATCTGTCCCTGCACTCACTGTAATCATGTATGATGTATTATCATACATTATGACTATAACAGCTTTTTGTATGAAAATAAAACTACAGTACATATGTCAAGATGTGTTTAAATCATTACATTAAATGTTTGTTCATGACTTTGATAGTCACTAAAATAAATTATTTTAATGTAATTTATTATTGCCTAATTATGCTTCAGAAAGATCACCTTCATTTTTATATCCTAATATAACATTGTTCTTCTCTGCTTTTATAAAAGCCATTTGATTTTAAGAAAAGTGTTTAAATTTGTGGACTTTACTATTTTCATGTACAATGACAGCTAAGAAACATGACATTGAGGTCCGTGGAAGGTGTAGGAGCCCCGAAACGGAGATCCGTCATCTCTGCTGTCTCTGCTCCCCCTCCCTTCGGTGTGGAACCCTGGAATGAGGGTACCCAAATAAAGGAACTTTGAAACACGCCCGGTGAGTGCCGCTACTATTTTTTCCTTTTTGCTGTAAGTAATGTGTTATACAGCTGGCACCCAGAGGCGTGCAGCAGTGCTCCACCTCGAACATACCCATAAATTGGAAAAGTAAGCACTTCTCCCAGCTTAGTAGTGCCCAGTGATTGGACCTTTGATTATTGTATATGTGAACATTTTCCCTTTTTATATGCTTTTTGGCTAAAATATCTATTTTCTATTCACTATTATTTGCATGTTACACTAATTAAAAATAATATATAATTATCTACTTATATAATCGGGAGTTTGGGATTCGGGCACTGTAGCCGAATCCCAAAATCCTTTGCGGCACTGCGAGTGATGACGCGATAGCGTCATCGCAAGCCGCAGCCGCACTAGCTCACACCGCCGCCCCTCTCACCGCTGGGGCCTCAGTGTCGCCATGCTGGAGGAGTAGCGGTGTAGGGGCAGCGCCCCTCTAGCTGGAATACACACTGGCCGCAGCGGCGGCTCTCCTCACAGCCCCCCCGCGGCACCGCCAATCCTCCTCCTGCCCCCCCTGCTCCTCCTCCTGTCCTGCCCGCGCTTTCCCCCACTCCTTCTGCCCCACTCACGCGTCCCCCTGCTCCTTCTGCCCTGCCCGCGTTCCTCTCCGCTTGCGCTCCCCGCGTTCCCCTGCTCCTGTGTCATCTGTTCTTATATTTACCCTCCGCCGAGCGCTTGGTGCTGGGAGTAGTAGCATCTATTGTGCTGATAGGACCTTGCATGATGTCAGAATGACATCTGCGTTCTGCGCTGTGATTGGCCTGCTTGCGGTCATGTGATATGTGACGTACTTATCACATGACCACGAGTGCCCCAATCACAGCTCCGAACGCAGATGTCATTCTGATATCGTGCAAGGTCATATCAGCACAATGCCTGCTACTACTCCCAGCACCAAGCGCTTGGCGGATTGTAAGTATAAGAATTTCACAGCCGCCTCCATCCTCACAGCCTTCTCCATCCTCACAGCCTTCTCCATCCTCACAGCCTCCTCCATCCTCACAGCCTCCTCCATCCTCACAGCCTCCTCCATCCCCACAGCCTCCTCCATGCCCACAGCCTCCTCCATCCTCACAGCCTCCTCCATCCCCACAGCCTCCTCCATCCTCACAGCCTCCTCCATCCTCTCAGCCTCCTCCATCCTCACAGCCTCCTCCATCCTCACAGCATCCTCACAGCCTCCTCACAGCCTCCTCACAGCCTCCTCCATCTTCACAGCCTCCTCCATCTTCACAGCCTCCTCCATCCTCACAGCCTCCTCCATCCTCACAGCTTCCTCCATCCTCTCAGCTTCCTCCATCCTCACAGCCTCCTCCATCCTCACAGCCTCCTCACAGCCTCCTCACTGCCTCCTCACTGCCTCCTCACAGCCTCCTCCATCCTCACAGCCTCCTCCATCTTCACAGCCTCCCCATCCCCACAGCCTCCTCCATCCTCTCAGCCTCCTCCATCCTCTCAGCCTCCTCCATCCTCACAGCCTACTCACAGCCTCCTCACAGCCTCCTCACAGCCTCCTCCATCCTCACAGCCTCCTCACAGCCTCCTCACAGCCTCCTCCATCCTCACAGCCTCCTCCATCTTCACAGCCTCCCCATCCCCACAGCCCCCCCATCCCCTCAGCCTCCTCCATCCTCTCAGCCTCCTCCATCCTCTCAGCCTCCTCCATCCTCACAGCCTCCTCCATCCTCACAGCCTCCTCCATCTTTTCAGCCTCCTCCATCCTCTCAGCCTCCTCCATCCTCACAGCCTCCTCACAGCCTCCTCACAGCCTCCTCCATCCTCACAGCCTCCTCACAGCCTCCTCACAGCCTCCTCCATCCTCACAGCCTCCTCCATCTTCACAGCCTCCCATCCCCACAGCCTCCCCATCCCCACAGCCTCCTCCATCCTCTCAGCCTCCTCCATCCTCTCAGCCTCCTCCATCCTCTCAGCCTCCTCCATCCTCACAGCCTCCTCACAGCCTCCTCCATCCTCACAGCCTCCTCCATCTTCACAGCCTCCTCCATCTTCACAGCCTCCTCCATCCTCACAGCCAACTCCATCCTCACAGCCTCCTCCATCCTCACAGCCTCCTCACAGCCTCACAGCCTCCTCACAGCCTCCTCACAGCCTCCTCCATCCTCACAGCCTCCTCCATCCTCACAGCCTCCTCCATCCTCTCAGCCTCCTCCATCCTCACAGCCTCCTCCATCCTCTCAGCCTCCTCCATCCTCACAGTCTCCTCCATCCTCACAGCTTCCTCCATCCTCACAGCCTCCTCCATCCTCACAGCCTCCTCACAGCCTCCTCACAGCCTCCTCACATCCTCCTCACATCCTCCTCACAGCCTCCTCCATCCTCACAGCCTCCTCCATCCTCACAGCCTTCTCCATCCTCACAGCCTCCTCCATCCTCACAGCCTCCCCATCCCCTCAGCCTCCTCCATCCTCACAGCCTCCTCAATCTTCACAGTATCCCTATCCTCACAGCCTCCTCTATCCCCTCCGCCTCCTCCGTCCTCACAGCCTCCTCCGTCCTCACAGCCTCCTCCGTCCTCACAGCCTCCTCCGTCCTCACAGCCTCCTTCATCCTCACGGCCTCCTCCATCCTCACAGCTTCCTCCATCCTCACAGCTTCCTCCATCCTCACAGCCTCCTCCATCCTCACAGCTTCATCCATCCTCACAGCTTCCTCCATCCTCACAGCCTCACTACCTGACACCGCCGCCATCCTGCCAACCGTCGGCCCCGCGTCATCGCGACCGGCCTCGCAGCCTCCGCGAGGTCCACGCTGCCCGGATGTCGGCGGTGGCTTTCGCCCCTCACCGCTCTCTCACCACTGCGGCCTCAGTGTCACCATGCTGGTGGAGTAGCGGTGTAGGGGCTGTGGGCGGGTGCCGGGAGCCAGTGACGTCGTCCTGTGGGCGGCGGCAGCCAATGGGAGTGAGCGGACCCTGGAAGGCTGCAAAGCCTGACACGCCCCGCTCACTCCCATTGGCCGCCGCCGCCCCCTGCAAGCGGATTGGGTGCTGTGTTGTACACACAGGACACCCATCCCATTGGCCAGGACTCGGCGTCCTGGACCAATCGGATGGCAGTCCTGTGTTTACCACACACCGCCCAATCCACTCCTTCCCCTCAGGTCACATGTGTGACCTGAGGGGAGGGACTGATCCCTCTCTGCAGCACCCAACCCGCCGCAGAGGACAATGCCGTGTGACTGGGGATGCGATCAGCCCCAGCACGCAGCTACGTCCTGCCACCGACCGGTGATGTCGCTGCTCCAGCCGCATCTCTCCTCACCCCTCCAACCACACCTCTCTTCACCCCTCTACCCGCACCTCTCTTCACCCCTCTGCCGCACCTCTCTTCACCCCTCTAGCCGCACCTCTCTTCACCCCTCCAGCCGCACCTCTCTTCACCCCTCCAGCCGCACCTCTCTTCACCCCTCCAGCCGCACCTCTCTTCACCCCTCCAGCCGCACCTCTCTTCACCCCTCCAGCCGGACCTCTCTTCACCCCTCCAGCCGGACCTCTCTTCACCCCTCCAGCCGGACCTCTCTTCACCCCTCCAGCCGGACCTCTCTTCACCCCTCCAGTCGGACCTCTCTTCACCCCTCTAGCCGGACCTCTCTTCACCCCTCCAGCCGGACCTCTCTTCACCCCTCCAGCCTCCCGCCACATCATACTCTGCTACCCACAGAGCCGCCTCTATACTCTGCTACCACAGAGCCGCCTCTATACTCTGCTACCCACAGAGCCGCCTCTATACTCTGCTACCCACAGAGCCGCCTCTATACTCTGCTACCCACAGAGCCACCTCTATACTCTGCTACCCACAGAGCCGCTTCTATACTCTGCTACCCACAGAGCCGCCTCTATACTCTGCTACCCACAGAGCCGCCTCTATACTCTGCTACCCACAGAGCCGCCTCTATACTCTGCTACCCACAGAGCCGCCTCTATACTCTGCTACCCACAGAGCCGCCTCTATACTCTGCTACCCACAGACCCACCTGTATACTCTGCTACCCACAGAGCCGCCTGCATACTGTACTACCCACAGAGCCGCCTGCATACTCTGCTACCCACAGAGCCGCCTGTATACTCTGCTACCCACTCACCAGCCTGTATACACACAATTCATTTCACCGCGCTCCCAATGCAATTGCATCGGGCCTTTTTACTAGTTTTATATATAAATACCTTAAATTGTCCATCATCCTCTTATGTCTGGACGTCTACAAATCCCATAAGACACCGTGATGACCAGAAGTAGGCTGACTGCTATATTGGAACACCCAAGTGGTGGGTATTCTGATATAGTGGCCACTAGCGGTCCTGCCGCCCGCTTTCCTCGCAGCTTGGTCCCCCTTCTCCCCCCTTCGATGCTCCATCTTCCCCCTTCACCGCTCCATCCTTCCCCTTTGCCTCTCCATTCTCTTCTTTGCCGCTCCGTCCCCCCTTTTGCTGCTCTTTCCCCACCTCTGCCTGGTTTTAAAGTTGCAGGCATTAGGGCTTGATGTCAGATGTAAAAAAATATCTGACATCAACCCCTTTATTACCTAGTCTGCCACTGCTACACGGCAGCTGGAAGAGCCAGTTTTAGCATCTCTCATGGAAGAGATTTTGGCTGCAGTTTTCAGCGTGAGGGGCACAAAATGTTTGAGCCTTACCATGCTGAGAATTCCAGCCCTCAGCTGCCTGTGTTATCTTGGCTGGCAATAAATAATACGGCGGAGCCTATGCCAATTTTTTTTTTAATTATTCATTTAAATAGTTGAAAAAGAATTTAGGTCCCTGTATTAATCATTGCCAGCAGCCAGTAGCTGCTTGGTTTATCTGCACTGGCAATAGAAAACATAGCGAAGCCCTACACATTTTTTTACCAAGAAATTAAAACACTTTATTAATAAAAAATAAACACAGAAGGTTTTTAAGTAAAAATACCATTATTTACATACATTACACACTGGAGGAGAGCGCACAGAGGGAAGGCAGCACAATGGAGAGAGCAAATAAGGGAAGAAAGAGACGGCAGGCAAAGAGCGCATGGGGAAAGAGAGAGTGCACAGTGAGAGGTGGCCACCAGAGCTCACCCCGATCGTGATGTCACCAATCTCCCGATGCGAAAGCATTGGGACTTCATCTAGTTATATATAACTAGATGGCGCCCCGATTCTAAAGAATCGGGTAGTCTAGAATCCATATATAGTTTATTTACTAATAGTTACGGGAGTGCGGTGAAATGAATTGTGTGTATACAGGTGGCTTTGTGGTAGCAGAGTATACAGGCGGCTTTGTGGGTAGCAGAGTATATAGGCAGCTCTGTGGGTAGCAGAGTATATGGTGGCTCAGTGGTTAGCACTGCATGGTGGCTCAGTGGTTAGCAGTGAGTGCGGTGAAATTGGTCAGCGCGGTCAGCGCAGTGCCGTGGGCAGAGTGCTCAGCGCAGCGCCTTGGGCAGAGAGGTCAGCGCAGCGCCGTGGGAAGAGCGGTCAGCGCAGCGCCGTGGGCAGAGTGGTCAGCGCAGTGCCTTGGGCAGAGAGGTCAGCGCAGTGCCGTGGGCAGAGTGGTCAGCGCAGCGCCGTGGGCAGAGTGGTCAGCGCAGTGCCTTGGGCAGAGAGGTCAGCGCAGCGCCGTGGGCAGAGTGGTCAGCGCAGCGCCGTGGGAAGAGTGGTCAGCGCAGCACCGTGGGAAGAGTGGTCAGCGCAGCGTCGTGGGCAGAGTGGTCAGCGCAGTGTCGTGGGCAGAGTGGTCAGCGCAGCGCCGTGGGCAGAGTGGTCAGCGCAGCGCCGTGGCCAGAGGGGTCAGCGCAGCGCCGTGGGCAGAGTGGTCAGCGCAGCGCCGTGGGCAGAGTGGTTAGCGCAGCGCCATGGGCAGAGTGGTCAGCGCAGCGCCGTGGGCAGAGTGGTCAGCGCAGCGCCGTGGCCAGAGTGGTCAGCGCAGCGCCGTGGGCAGAGTGGTCAGCGCAGTGCCTTGGGCAGAGAGGTCAGCGCAGCGTCGTGGGCAGAGTGGTCAGCGCAGTGTCGTGGGCAGAGTGGTCAGCGCAGCGCCGTGGGCAGAGTGGTCAGCGCAGCGCCGTGGCCAGAGGGGTCAGCGCAGCGCCGTGGGCAGAGTGGTCAGCGCAGCGCCGTGGGCAGAGTGGTTAGCGCAGCGCCATGGGCAGAGTGGTCAGCGCAGCGCTGTGGGCAGATTGGTCAGCGCAGCGCTGTGGGCAGAGTGGTCAGCGCAGCGCCGTGGGCAGAGTGGTCAGCGCAGCGCCGTGGCCAGAGTGGTCAGCGCAGCGCCGTGGGCAGAGTGGTCAGCGCAGCGCCGTGGGCAGAGTGGTCAGCGCAGCGCTGTGGGCAGAGTGGTCAGCGCAGCGCCGTGGGCAGAGTGGTCAGCGCACACACACACACTCTGCTATACTTACCACCAGCCCTGCGTCTTCCCCGCCGCCTGGATCCTCAGTCGACATGTCGCTGCCCCTGGACGACTGGATCCAATATGGCGTCCGGGAAGTCTCGCGAGATTTCCCGGATGCCATATTGGATCCAGTAGTTTCGGAGGCGGCGACATGTCGACTGAGGATCCAGGCGGCGAACGCAGGGCCGGTGGTAAGTATAGCGGAGTGTGTGTGTGTGTGTGAGTGTGTACAAAGTGACGGAAGTTCCTTCGGCTTTTATATATTAGATAATATTAGAATTAGTGCATAGCTATTACATCTGTTTTCACCTTATAACTATAGAGGATTTGGCTTTGTTTTACTTTCTATTTATTTAATTGACTAATAACTGCTGTTAGCTATAACAAAATAGAATTTGAACATTTCATATTAATGACCCGTAGGAAAATAGAAGTTGAGCTGTGATTGGTTGTTATAGACAGCCTGATAAATCTCCAGCCAACAGTAAACCCTCCCACCGGCTGGGCAGTATATGTTACTTCACACATAATAGACAGCTCATGTGACTGACATCTGCCTTAATTCCCTATATGGCACATGTGTTGCACATTGGATGTTTTTAATCCGATGTTTATTTTTGGAAATTAAAGATACCAGACGCATGAGGCGAGTTGTGTGAGGCGATTTGTGCACATCTGTGTCTGTCTGAGTAGGTGTGTGTGTCCCTGGGGTGTGTGTGTCCCAGTGGTGTGCGTGTGTCCCTGTGGGGGGGTCCCTGTGGTGTGTGTCCATTTGGGGGGGGAGGGGCGTCCCTGTGATGTGTGTCCTTATGATGGGAGGGGTGTCTCTGTGGTGAGTGTCCATCCCTATGGAGTCTGTGTGTTCCTGTGGGGTGTGTGTGTGTGTCTCTGTGTCCCTGTGGGGTGTGTATGTGTGTATGTCTCTGTGGGGTGTGTATGTGTGTATGTCCCTGTGGGGTGTGTGTCCCTGTGGGGTGAGTGCATGTGTCCCTATAGGGTATGTATGTGTGTGTGTCCCTGTGGGTTAGTGTCTGTGTGGTGTGTGTCTCTGTGTTGTGTATGTCTCTTTGTGGCGTGTGTGTTTATGTTCGGGTGTGTGGTGAGTATCCAATGTTGGGGCTCCACCTTAGCTGTTACTCTTTGTGGGCATGTGGTGTGTATACATGTCCCCGTGCGTGGTGAATATTCCATGTCAGGGCCCCACCTTAGTGACTATATGCTGGTATATGCTGTTAGTCTTTGGTGCTGTCATTAAGCCCCTCTCATTCACAACTGTCAACTGGTAACTGTCACTTTCTCTCCATTATGTAGATAGGGCCAACATTGTTTGGTGAATTGGAGCGCACAGGGTTAAAATTATTATTATTATTGTATATGGTGGCTCAGTGGTTAGCACATTATATGGTGGCTCACTGGTTAGCACTATACGGTGGTTCAGTGGTTAGCACTGTACGGTGGCAGAGTGCTTAGCACTGTATATGGTGGCTCAGTGGTTAGCACATATGGTGGCTCAGTGGTTAGCACTGTACATGGTGGCTCAGTAGTTAGCATTGTATACGGTGGCTCACTGGTTAGCATAGTATACGGTGGCTAAGTGGTTAGCACAGTATATGATGGCTTAATGGTTAGGACAGTATATAGTGGGTCAGTGTTTTGCACTGTGTGGTGGCTCAGTGGTTAGGACAGTATATGGTGGGTCAGTGTTTTGCACTGTATAGTGACTCAGTGGTTAGCACTGTATATGGTGGCTCAGTGGTTAGCTGTTTCCCCCTGTTCTCTGCCCCATCTTCCCCTGTTCTCTGCCCCGTCTTCCCCTGTTCTCTGCCCCGCCTTCCCCTGTTCTCTGCCCCTGCCGTCTACCAGTGTGTCCTGCCGTCTTCTGCTGCTGTCCTGTGCCCCTGTGTACCCCTGTCCTCTGCCCGTGTCCCACTGTCCTCTGCCTGTGTCCCCCTGTCCTCTTCCCTGTGTCCCGCTGTCCTCTGCCCCTGTTCTGTGTCCCCTGTCCTCTTCCCCTGTCCTGTGTGATTGTGTCCCCCTGTCCTCTCTTCTGTGTCCCCCTGTCCTCTGCCCCTGTTCTGTGTGCCCATGTCACCCTGTCCTCTGCCTCTATTCTGTGTCCCCCTGTCCTGTGTGCTTCTGTCCTCTGCCCCTGTTCTGTGTCCCCCTGTCCTCTGCCCCTGTCCTGTGTGCCTCAGTCCTCTGCCCCTGTCCTGTGTCCCCCTGTCCTAAGTGCCCCTGTTCTGTGTGCCCCAGTCCTCTGGCCTTGATTTGTGTCCCCCTATCCTGTGTGCCCCTGTTCTGTGTGCCCCAGTCCTCTGCCCCTGTTCTGTGTCCCCCTGTCCTGTGTGCCCCTGTCTTGTGTCCCCCTGTCCTCTGCCCCTGTTCTGTGTCCTCCTGTCCTCTGCCCCTGTCCTGTGTGCCTCAGTCCTCTGCCCCTGTCCTGTGTCCCCCTGTCCTGAGTGCCCCAGTTCTGTGTGCCCCAGTCCTCTGGCCTTGATTTGTGTCCCCCTGTCCTGTGTGCCCCAGTCCTCTGGCCTTGATCTGTGTGCCCCAGTCCTCTGCATCTGTTCTGTGTCCCCCTGTCTTGTGTCCCCCTGTCCTCTGCATCTGTTCTGTGTCCCCCTGTCCTCTGCATCTGTTCTGTGTCCCCCTGTCCTCTGCCCCTGTTCTGTGTCCCCCTGTCCTCTGCCCCTGTTCTGTGTCCCCCTGTCCTCTGCCCCTGTTCTGTGTCCCCCTGTCCTCTGCCCCTGTTCTGTGTCCCCCTGTCCTCTGCCCCTGTTCTGTGTCCCCCTGTCCTCTGCCCCTGTTGTGTCCCCCTGTTCTGTGTCCCCCTGTCCTCTGCCCCTGTTGTGTCCCCTTGTCCTGTGTGCCCCTGTCCTGTGTGCCCCTGTCCTGTGTGCCCCTGTCCTGTCTGCTTCTGTCCTGTGTGCCCCTGTCCTGTCTGCATCTGTCCTGTGTCCTCCTGTCCTCTGCATCTGTTCTGTGTCCCCCTGTCCTCTGCTCCTGTTGTGTCCCCCTGTCCTCTGCCCCTGTTGTGTCCCCCTGTCCTCTGCCCCTGTTGTGTCCCCTGTCCTCTGCCCCTGTTGTGTCCCCCTGTCCTCTGCCACTGTTGTGTCCCCCTGTCCTCTGTCCCTGTTGTGTCCCCCTGTCCTCTGTCCCTGTTGTGTCCCCCTGTCCTGTGTGCCCCTGTCCTGTGTGCCCCTGTCCTATCTGCCTCTGTCCTGTGTGCCCCTGTCCTGTCTGCATCTGTCCTGTGTCCCCCTGTCCTCTGCATCTGTTCTGTGTCCCCCTGTCCTCTGCCCCTGTTGTGCCCCCCTGTCCTCTGCCCCTGTTGTGTCCCCCTGTCCTCTGCCCCTGTCCTGTGTGCCCCTGTCCTGTGTGCCCATGTCACCCTGTCCTCTGCCTCTGTTCTGTGTGCCCCTGTCCTCTGCATCTGTTCTGTGTCCCCCTGTCCTGTGTGCTTCTGTCCTCTGGCCTTGATCTGTGTCCCCCTGTCCTGTGCGCCCCTGTTCTGTGTGCCCCAGTCCTCTGCCCCTGTTCTGTGTCCCCCTGTCATGTGTGCCCGTGTCCCCCTGTCCTCTGCCCCTGTCCTATGTGCCTCAGTCCTCTGCCCCTGTCCTGTGTCCTCCTGTCCTGTGCGCCCCTGTTCTGTGTGCCCCAGTCCTCTGCCCCTGTTCTGTGTCCCCCTGTCCTGAGTGCCCCTGTTCTGTGTGCCCCAGTCCTCTGGCCTTGATTTGTGTCCCCCTGTCATGTGTGCCCCTGTTCTGTGTGCTCCAGTCCCCTGGCCTTGATCTGTGTGCCCCTGTCCTCTGCCCCTGTTCTGTGTCCCCCTGTCCTGTGTGCCCGTGTCCCCCTGTCCTCTGCATCTGTTCTGTGTCCCCCTGTCCTGTGTCCCCCTGTCCTCTGCATCTGTTCTGTATCCCCGTGTCTTGTGTCCCCCTGTCCTCTGCATCTGTTCTGTGTCCCCCTGTCCTGTGTCCCCCTGTCCTCTGCCCCTGTTGTGTGCCCCTGTCCTGTGTGCCCCTGTCCTGGGTGCCCCTGTCCTGGGTGCCCCTGTCTTGGGTGCCCCTGTTGTGTCCCCCTGTCCTGTGTGCCCCTGCCCTATGTGCCCCTGTCCTCTGCCCCTGTTCTGGGTCCCCCTGTCCTCTGCCCCTGTTGTGTCCCTCTGTCCTGTGTTCCCCTGTCCTCTGCCCCTGTTGTGTCCCACTGTCCTCTGTCCCTGTTCTGTGCCCCTCTGTCCTCTTCCCCTGTTGTGTCCCCCTGTCCTCTGCCCCTGTTCTGTGTCCCTCTGTCCTCTGCCACTGTTCTTTGTCCCCCAGTCCTGTGTGCCCCTGTCCCCCTGTCCTCTGCTGTCTATATTCCTTCCACCGGCGTTACCATTCATTGACAGCTGAAGAGAATCAGTGTGAAGCCGGTCATGTGACAGGACGGGCTAATGTGATGTCACAGAGGGCCTGTCACATGACCGGCTCCAAAAAGAATGTCTTTCTCCAGGCAGCAGAGTGGGGAGTGGGAAGCACGGAGCGGCCGGGGGAGAGCAGGCGGCAGCGCCGCTACTGGCCGCCATATGGGAACACCCATAACCTGGGTGTTCCAATATGGCGGCCAGCGCACTTCCGGTTGCGCGGATGGCGCTCATTTCCCGGCTGCGTCGCTGGTCACCGCTGACCTTCGTGTGGCGGGAGATGAGCGGTGTCTACCATCGGGAGATCAGCGGCTTGCGCATGAGCGACTGATCTCCTAATGGGCGCTGGGCGGTAATTGCGGCTCGCGATGGCATCCGGCCACGGTGCATGGAATAGCGGCACAGTGGTCGGACCGGATGCCAGAAACTGGCGATTATTATATAAGATTAGTTGCAAGCCAGAGGTTCAAAAAAATAATTGAAGCAAAATTCTGAAGTAAAATTCATCAGTATACTATCAAGCAGTAACTTTTCTAATATACAGTTTCAGCTACTGTGCAAGTATGACAGACAATCTATTCAGGTCTGGCCATATGACCAGCTCATGCTGCCTTGAAGTGTAACCGCTGTTTAAATTTTTATTTAATAATAGGGATGGGCGAGTCTACTCGCTAGGACTCGGTACTCTGCGAGTTTCCCAGCGATTACTCGCACAGCAACGAGTCCAATGCAAATCAATATCAATCCTAGTTTTGTCAGAGACTCTGACAAAACTAGGATTGCCATTGACTTGCATTAGTCTGATTACTGTGCAAGTAATCGCAGGGAAACTCGCAAAGTAACTGCTGTTACTTTGCGAGCCGAGTCCAGCTGTCTGCTCAGTGCAGGCTGCCACAGCTCCAGGGTCCTAGAGCCGGCCTGCTCACAGAGATGATGTAGCAGTGCTGAGATTGTTCTCAGTCTGCTCATTCCCTGTGCATAGACATCTATATCTATGCACAGGGATGTAGCAGAGAGGACATCGCGTTTTGGACTACGTTGGACGGAAGAGGATTTTTTTAATTAAAGATGGAGTCCCTAATGGCTTTTCTTTTTTATTTCTAATAAAAAATTTTCTCTGTGTTCTGTTTTTTTAACCCTTTATTGGAGATTCTTAGTGGCCGGGTCAAACGTGGCCTGACATTAAGAATCTCGGGCTTAATACCAGCTTGTATAACAAAGCTGGTATTAACCCCTTTATTACCCAGCGTGCCACCGCCACCAGGGCCACTGGAAGAGCGGGGTTCAGCGCCAGAGGATGGCGCTTCAATGAACGCGCCATCTTCTGGGGCGGATGCGGGCTGCAATTTGCAGCGGGGGGTGCTTAGAAAGCTTGGACCTCCCTGCGCTGCGGATTCCAGCCCCCAGCTGCTTAGCTGTACCTGGCTAGACATAGAAATTGCGCGGAGCCCCACACTTTTTTTTTTTTATTATTTCATGAAATTCATGAAATAATAAAAAAAAAGGGCTCCCCTATATTCTTGTGTCCGGCCAGGTACAAATAGGCACCTGGGGGTTGGGGGCAGCCTGCCGTTGCCTGCTGGATCCGGCTGGTTCCAGAAATACGGCGGAGCCCACGTGAAATTTTTTCTGACAAATCCATAAAACAATGTAAATAAAAGGGACTGCATCTTTATTGACCCCTGGACCATGGGCGAGGGGTTAATAAAGATGCAGTCCCTTTTTTAGGATTGTTTTATTGATTTTGCAGAAAAAAAATTACATGGGCTTCGCCGTATTTCTGGAACCAGCCGGATCCAGCAGGCAGCGACGGGCTGCCCCCAACCCCCAGGTGCCTATTTGTATCTGGCCGGACACAAGAATATAGGGGAGCCCTTTTTTTTAATTATTTCATGAATTTCATGAAATATAAAAAAAAAAAATGCGTGGGGCTCCGCGCAATTTCTATGTCTAGCCAGGTACAGCTAAGCAGCTGGGGGCTGGAATCCGCAGCGCAGGGAGGTCCAAGTTTTCTGGGCACCCCCCGCTGCAAATTGCAGCCCGCAGCCACCCCAGAAGATGGCGCGTTCATTGAAGCGCCATCCTCTGGCGCTGAACCCCGCTCTTCCAGCGGCCCTGGTTGCGGTGGCACGCTGGGTAATAAAGAGGTTAGGGCCAGCTTTGTATTATCAGCTGGCCCTAAGCCCGAAATTTAGGGTGGTCACGCCAATATTAGACATGACCGCCATGAATTTCTATTAAATTGTTTTAAAAAAAACACAACACAGAAAATTTTTTATTAGAAATAAAAAAAAAAAAGCCATTAGGGCAGGGGTCTCAAACTCAGCTGGGTTGGTGGGCCGCACATAGAAAAACATTTATAGCAGGGGGCCGCATCCCTTGTAGGACTAAGTGATATTTTTAGTAATACCAGAATTTTTTGCCTAATGTAGTAAAGTACAAATCCTGATCCCCTTCTTGTAGTAATGTCCCCATCCTGTAGTAATGTCCTTTTCTACTGATGTCCCCCATCCAGATCCCTTTTTCTATTGATGTTCCCCATCCTGATCCCTTTTTCTAGTGATGTCCCCACCCTGATCCCTTTTTCTAGTGATGACCCCCCCATCCTGATCCCTTTTTCTAGTGATGTTACCCAACCTGATCCCTTTTTCTAGTGATGTCCCTCATCTTGATCCCTTTTTTCTAGTGATGTCCCACATCCTGATCCCTTTTTCTACTGATGACCCCCAATCCTGATCCCTTTTTCTAGTAATGTCCCCCATCCTGATACCCTTTTCTACTGATCTCCCCCATCCTGATCCCATTTTCTACTTATGTCCCCCATCCTGATCCCCTTTTGTAGTGATGCCTCCCATCCTGATCCCGTTTTGTAGTGATGCCCCCGTCCTGATCCTTTTTTGTAGTGATGTCCCCATCCTGATCCCCTTTTCTAGTGATGTCCCCCATACTGATCCCCTTTTGTAGTGATGTTCCCCATCCATCCTGGTCCCCTTTTGTAGTGATGCCTCCCATCCTGATCCCCTTTTGTAGTGATGCCCCCGTCCTGATCCTTTTTTGTAGTGATGTCCCCATCCTGATCCCCTTTTCTAGTGATGTCCCCCATCCTGGTCCCCTTTTGTAGTGATGTTCCCCATCCATCCTGGTCCCCTTTTGTAGTGATGTCCCCCATTCTGATCCTCTTTTGTAGTCATGTCCCCTTCCTGATCTCCTTTTCTAGTGAT
Organism: Allobates femoralis; assembly: GCA_033576535.1. Taxonomy (NCBI): domain Eukaryota; kingdom Metazoa; phylum Chordata; class Amphibia; order Anura; family Aromobatidae; genus Allobates; species Allobates femoralis. Next base: position 401,451,672 of record JARQOC010000001.1, read on the forward strand.
GTCCCCACCCCGATCCCCTTTAGTAGTGATGTCCCTCATCCCGGTTCCCTTTTGTAGTGATGTCCCCATCCTGATACCCTTTGCTAGTGATATCCCCCATCCAGATCTCCTTTAGTTGTGATGTCCCCCATCCCAATCCCCTTTAGTAATGATGTCCCCCATCCTGGACCCGTTTTGTAGTGAGGTCCGGCATCCTGGTCCCCTTTTGTACTGATGTCCCCCATCCTGATCCCCTTTTCTAGGTATGTCCCCCATCCTGATCTACTTTTATAGTGATGTCCCCAACCTGTTTTATCTTATTTTTATACACTCACATACACACTCATTCACACTCACACACACCCTCACACACAAACCCACACACACACACACTCACACACTCTCATACACACACTGAAACTCACACACACCTCACACACATTTATACATATATCCTCACTCACATACTCACACACTCACCCTCACACACATACCCTCACACACACACCCACACTTTTCTCACTTTTATGATGCTCCAGTGCAGGGGGCCGCCACGGTCCCCGCTGTGCTGACTTCCGGCCTCCGCTGTGCTATGACTTCCTCCAGCCGCCGCTCAGACAAGCTCTGTTGCTCAGCAAGATCAATGCAATCTGCCAGCCAGAGGCAAGCATGTGACGTCATATTCCACCATCAGCTATGGGCCTCTCATTGGCTGGCAGCTTGCATTGATCTTGCTGAGAGGCAGTTTGTTAGTGCCGTGGACGGAAGTCATTACACAGCAGGGACTGCAGCGGCCCCCTGCACTGAGGCGATGCATCATTAAGATGTCCAAGGTGCCGCGGGCCGCATAGTGAGGCCCCAGGGGCCGTATGCGGCCCTCGGGCCGCGTGTTTGAGACCCCTGCATTAGGGACTCCATCTTTAATTAAAAAAACTCCTCTTCCGTCCGACGTTGTCCAAAACGCGATGTCCTCTCTGCTACATCCCTGTGCATAGATATAGATGTCTATGCACAGGGATGAGCAGACTGAGAACAATCTCAGCTCTGCTACACACAGGAAGAGCAGGCGGGCTCTAGGACCCTGGAGCTGCGACAGCCCGCACAGAGCAGACAGCCGGATTCCTTTTACTGTGCGAGTTTCCCTGCGATTACTTGCACAGTAAATGAGTCCAATGCAAGTCAATGTCAATCCTAGTTTTGTCAGAGTCTCTGACAAAACTAGGATTGCTTCAGGCTGAAGCTTCCGAGACACATCTGCGATTTGTAAATCGAACACTACTCGCTATTACTCGCTTCCCCATTCATTAACATTGGACTCGCTAGACTCGCAACGAGTAGCGAGTCCCGGGCTCGGACTCGCTAGAGTCAAGCGATTCCGAGTAATTTAGGACTCGCCCATCACTATTTAATAATAAATTAGAGCAAGGGATTTTAATCAACTTTCCAATATATTTTATCAATGAACTCAGCAGGGAAACACCTTTAAAAAAAACTTCTACGAGATTTCCTCACCAAGCTATTTCTGATTCACACATATGCTCTTTGTTAGGCTGTTTTCACAACACGTTTTTGGCCTATCAATGGCTGGCTGTTGTAAAACGGATAGACACGGATCCGATTTGGCTCCCATGTATCCCTATGGGCAATGGATCACATCGGATTTGCCCTTAATGGCTTCAGATTTGTGTCAGATCTGATTGTGTCCAATTTTTTGCTGTACCCAAAATCAGAGACTGCTCCAATTTTGGGCACAGCGGACCAAATCGGACACAATCGCATCCGACATGATCTGCACCAATTAACATGGGGGCCTATGGAGCGTGGATCCGAGAAAAGACAGGATCGTTTCTCAGACCCGAATTTAGTGTACTGAGCATGCACAGTACACTAAAACTGCTGTGTGCCATCTAATTCCACTTCCGCAATATATATACATACATTGCGGAAGTGAAATTAAGTAAGAGAAAGGGTTAAAAATGAAAAAATTATATTCTCACCTTTCCAGCGATCCCCTGGTGTGCGGCATCTATCTCCCAGGACAGGACCTGGTGTTGCATGGCAACTTGATCAGCTGATAGAGTCACATGACCAGTTACTGCGGTAACTGCGGTCATGTAACCGATGATGCTGATCGGGGAGCCCCGTTTTCCTAAGTCCTACAACGCTCTGAGCTAGATGCCGATATCGGAATATCGTTGGAAAGGTGAGAATATAATTTTTTTATTTTTAACTCTTGGTTTTACTTCATTTCACTTCTGCAATGTGTGTATATACATTGCGGAAGTGAAAGTGCCCTGCACAGCTCTTTCTGTGTCAGGACCCGTGAAAATCATGGCCCCTGACACAGAAATAGCCTTGAAGTTCACTTCCGTAACTGATCCTTTCCTGTCCGTGGGATCCTGCAAAAAGGAGGATCCCACAGACAGGAAAACAATTGCAATGTAAAATCAGCCTTATGGTCCCGTCACACGGCACGACCTGGCCAGCGATGTTGGAAGCGATGCGCGGGTGCCCGCTCGGTTCCGACATCGCTGGCCAGCTGTCACACAGATGACATCGCTCGCTGGGCTGGGCTCAGCCCAGCGAGCGATCCGCAGCAACGCTGCGGTATAGGCTGGATCGCCGCCGACATCGCTCTGGCGATGTCACACGGCGCGATCCAGCCTTATCGCAGGTCGCAGGTTGACAGGTTTACGGTTCTTCCCGTAAACCTGTCAACCTGCGACCGGCGATAAAACGCGGTCGCGCCGCGCGTTTACACAGCGCGACGTCACTAGCGACATCGCTGATACGTCACTTTTTCGGCGATGTCGCTAGTGACATCGCCAGATGTGAAGCCACCTTTAGGGAGCTCTGTCTTCAGGGAACATGTCCTACACTGCACTCACAGTAAGCTGATAAGACTCTCAAATTACCTCATGCTGTCACCATGCTGAGCTTAAACAGCTCATGTGAGATCTTATCTGAATCTTCCATTTACATGGCTCTGCTTGATGTTATCACAGAGCAGAGGCCATGTGAAAGGAGGAGTCAGATAAGATTTCACAGGATCTGTTTGAGCCCAGCAGGGTGTCGGCATGAGGTAATTTGAGAGCATTACGTTGCTCTCAAAAGTTTTCGTTGTTACAATCTGACTGCAACTCCCACAATGCCCATATTTGAAACTCCCTTTCAAGTTATTTTTTATCCAGTTCTTATTTTGTGCCACTAAATGGCTACATACCAGTCTGTCTCTCAGGGACCTGGGTTTTCTAAATGTGATGTTGGGGACGTCCGCTATGAATGGACTCAATTCTTAATCCATTTGTAGAATGGACCAATGTCTGCCCATTATTTTTCTGATCTTGTTTGCCCTGCTAGAGAAAGTAGTGATCATGCGTACTTTATTTACCTCCTCACCTCTATTCCTCTCCTTTGGTACTAGGAGTTTTGTCCTTTCTATGTCCTTGACCTCCCTCCAGGCTTTCTTTATCCCATTTTTCGGGTACCCTCTCTCCTCCAGACGTTCTTTTAGGTCTTTTGCTTGATCATGGAATCCCTCCTCCATAGAGCAGTTCCTCTTCATCTTTATCATCTGGCCTTTTGGTATTCCCCGTTTATGACTAGCTGGATGTCCACTCTCCCACCACAACAGTGAGTTGGTGGCGGTCTGCTTTTGATACGTACTTATTTGTACCCCTCCCAGTGTGTCTCTTTCAATTAGAACATCTAGGAAGGGGAGTCTATTTCTGTGAGTCTCGAAAGTAAACCTGAGGCCCAAGTTGTTCTCATTTAGGCGTCTTACTGTGTCTCTGAACTGCTCCTCCGACCCCCTCCAAATGACAAAAATATCATCAATGAATCTAGTCCATAAAATTATCCTTTCCATGTCAATTGGGGTGTTCTCATCAAAAACAACAGTTTCCTCCCACCAGCCCAGGAGCAAATTAGCATAAGATGGGCCATTGAATTCCCCATAGCGGTGCCCCTGAGCTGGTGGGAGTACTTACCGTTGAATGTAAATACAGTTTTGGTCAGGCAGAATTTCAATAGATCAATGACAAAATTGTTGTGCTTGTCAAACTGTCTCCCTCTACTCCTTAAATAGTATCTCACCGCCTCCAAACCCTTCTCATGTGGTATTGATGAGTAAAGTGCCTCTACATCAATGCTGCACAGCAGCATATCATCCTCCAGCACTACACCCTCAATCCTCTTCAAGAGGTCGGTGGTGTCTCTGAGATAAGAGTTCAAGGTGGTCACAAATGGTCTCAAAATCTTGTCTATACAGACGCCTAAATTTTGTGTCAAACTGCCTATACCCGACACTATCGGCCTCCCCTTCAGTGGTTTACGCCCTTATGGATTTTTGGTAGGCAGTAAAACGTTGCCATCACTGGGTGATCTGGCATTAGAAATTCAAACTCCTTTTTATGGCCATGTTCACACACATGCGTTTTTTTGACCATCTCTGCGTTTTTGGGCTGTTAAAAAAAACGCAGGTGCGTTAACGCAGGGTACATTTGAGCGCAGCTGCGTTTTTCAGCTCCATTTGCGTTTTTTACCCCTAGTCCAAAAAACGCTGCATGCAGCGTTTTTGGGTGCTGTAAAAAAACGCATGTGCGTTTTTTCAAAAACGCATGCGTTTTTTTAACATGGGGCCCTATGGGAAACGCATGCAAAAACGCATGGTACATTAGTACCTTTTAGTGCCATTCAAAAACGCATGCGTTTCCCATAGGGGCCCATGTTAAAAAACGCATGCGTTTTTGAAAAAACGCACATGCGTTTTTTTAACGTGGGGGCCCTATGGGAAACACATGCATTTTTAAAAGGCACATTTATGCTCCCTGCGTTAACGTTTGCGTTTTTGCCTGCGTTTTTGGTGGAAAAACGTGGCAAATCCTTTCAGACACACAAGGGACATTTTTTAGCACTCTTAAAAAAACGCAAGTGCTTTTAAGAGTGCTAAAAAAAACGCAAATTGTGTGTGAACATAGCCGAAGTCTTTCATAGGACTATTACTGAATGTGTTATAATTCCCTTTATCCTTCAGGATCACATTGCACATCTCAATGTATCTATCTGTGTCCATTATAACCACGTTGCCGCCCTTGTCGGACGGCTTTATAGTAATGGACTGATCCTTCTCAAGATTATAAATACATAACATTTCATCCTTAGTGATATTGTGCTTGTCACTTTTTGAGTTGCCTAGCTCCCTGATTTCTTCCGAGACCAAATTGACAAAGACGTCAATTGCGCACATGTCACCTGTTGGAGGTGGCATCCGTGAACTTTTATTCCTGAGATCTGTAAAAGGTCCCACAACAGTTTGTGTGTGGTCGGGTTCACCTAGATGGAAGAGGGTTCTAATGTCTTCTAAGAGGTCAACAGGGACTCCTAAGTTTTTGCTGGTTTTTTTGTCCTCCTTGATGAAATCTTTCTTCCATCGCAACTTCCCGGCAAAGAGGTTGAGATCCTTGACAGTTTCAAATGCACTGAGATCTGTGGTGGGAACAAATGTAAGTCCCTTACTTAGCACCGCCATTTCAGTGTCTGTCAAGTTTCTGGACGACAAATTAACCACCTATAGGGTTTTTATGTTGTTGAGTTCTGTGGAGGTACTGCCGACCCTGGGTGGTTTCTTAGTGTATATTTTGGGTCTAAAAAAACTCAGCCCAGGTCCTGGTCATGGGCTGTTATTGGACTGGTTGCGGTTTTCACCCCTTCCCCTGCCCTTCCCTTTCTTTTTGTTTTTACCAGTCTTTCCAGCGCCTCTCCCTTCTGCCTCTGATGTGTCCATCCCTGTGGAGTAGTCCTCAGGTTCTGTATCTGGATGACCACTTGGTGTCCCTTTGGGTGTATATACGTACTCTCTATTTTTGAAATCCTGTCGATCCCTTAGATAGAATTTATGTTTTCTCTCTTTTAGGTGGTACTGAAATTTTTCTAGAGTACTCTGTAATGCTGTTTCCTTTACAGAAAACTCAGCTTCCCCCGATAATTTCTTAGTAATTTCTTTCTGTTCCTTGAGATTATCATCCAGTCTCCCCAACTGTTTTTCTCCTCTTCTAGCAATAATTTCATCAATCTAATAGAGCTGGCTGTTGCTTCCTTTTCCCATTTGGTGGCCAAATCAGGATTATATACACAGAGTTAATGCTAAGAGGTTAAAACTTAACATTTAATCAATTATGATTTAAAAAGACTAGGTCGTCTACACAAAACTACACAAGTGATATCCCACCATGCCCAAGTGTCATATCACAACTAAAATACTTCCTTATTTCCTCAGAAGTTATAGTTAGGTTGTGGTGATATCCGCAGATCTCATCCCGTCATCATATGCGACCACCCCAATCCTCATATACACCAGGTTCAGATATTTCAAGATCATCTTATGTCACTTAATATCACCTGGTGTATATACCTGTATATGGGTACCAAAAGCCCACTTCCCCTTTATATTGGAAAGCTCTCACCGGCTTTTTCCCTTCGGCCAGGAAACACGACAAGTCTTTGGTACCCAGGAGGTTCTTTAGCTAATGACAGCCCGGTTTCACACTCTTATCAATATTTCTATGTTGCCACCATGCTCCACTCCCGACGTGTTTCGGATGCTTTATCCTCATCAGGGGATGTGTGGTTAGGTTCTCAGTGGGGTCCTGCTCACAGGTTTCCCCTTATGATGGTACGTGTCTCTGAAATCAAGACATATCAAACATTACTTCTCCTGTATATGTCATATGGTGCAAAGCACCAATATCTACCTGTCTAGTTTATAGCCTGTCCGGTTACTATCACCCTAGGGTACTCACCCAGCATAGCCCAGTGGCCTGTTTTCTGAAGCACACCGCCGCGGTCATTCTGCCCCTCTTTACGGCCGCGTTTTTCCGGTCATGCGGTGTACTCCGCCCCCAGAAGTAACGCGCGCATCATTCCGCAATGTCACTTCCGGTCTGGAGGTTTAGTGGAACGCAATCCTACGTTCCACGCCTCATTCCTAGTTTATTCTCAGTGATAGGAGTGGTCTGGGGCTTTCTGTCACTCCCCTAGGACATGAGGTCACTGTGAAAGGCAGGTTTTTCTCTCCTAACTCGCCTTTATCCTTGTGGGAGGTTTTGTGTCAACACCAATGCCTCCCTTCTTCCAAAGCAGGCTGATAGAAGTTTTAAGTCATTTGTTCTACTCCTGTCCATATTAGAGCAAATATGGGTCATTATAACATATATAAAGATCTCTCCCATTTGGAGTTTATCCTGATGTTAATTTTCGGCATGATCAAAACTTACTCTTTTGGGACAGATACTCTTGCAGGTCTATGTTATTATCAGGGTACAGGCTAGTAACTTTTTTTAAAAAAAAGGGGGGGTTCTGTCTTATTAGATTCGTGGAGTACGCTGTTATTATTACATACGTTTTACAGGGTAATTTATTATTCTGGGACTGTAGGGAGGAAAGGACAGATTTTAAGAAAGGATAGTCAAAAAAAGTTTGTGATCCTATGCTCACCCTATTCTCTCCCGTCTGTCCCTGACTATTTGCGGAGGTTGGCACCCTATATTACCCCCACCCCGTCCGTGGTGCCCTGCTCATCGTTAACTCTCCCTCCTAACCGGTCATTTCTCTAAGGTGCCCTGATGAAAGGAGAGTAAGAGAGTAATTCATTCATTCCTTTAGGAGCTACTGTGTTCATGGTAGAGATCCAAAATATCTTTTTCTTAAGGATCTTGTTGTCCCAATCTCCTCCCCATATTGGCAGGGGGATATGGTCAATACTTGTGAATGTCAAACAGTTTTCGTCCCCTCAATGGAAAGCGTCGGGTCACTGGCTTGTCACGTTTGTTACGGATGTCACTTCGGTGTTCCCCGATCCTCTTACGGAACTCACTGATTGTCTTCCCCACATATTCAAGATTGCAAGGACATTTAGCCTTATATAGATATAGATCTTTACATATGCCATAATGACACATATTTGCTCTAATATGGAGAGGAGTAGAACAAATTACTTAAAACCGCTGCTATCAGCCTGCTTTGGATGAAGGGAGGCATTGGTGTTGACACAAAACCTCCCACAAGGATAAAGGCAGCGTTAGGAGAGAAAAACCCGTTTTCCACAGTGACTTCATGTCCTAGGGGAGTGACAGAAAGCCCCAGATCACTCCCATCACTGAGAATAAACTAGGAATGAGGCGTGGAAGGCAGTAGTGCGTTCCACTGAACCGCCAGACTGGAAGTGACATCGCGGAATGATGCGCGCCTCACTTCCGGGGGCAGAGTACACCGCATGACCGGAAAAACACGGCCATAAAGAGCGGCAGAATGACCGCGGCGGTGTGCTTCAGAAAACAGGCCACTGGGCTATGCTAGGTGAGTACCCTAGGGTGATAGTACCCGAACAGGCTATAAACTAGATAGGTAGATATTGCTGCTTTGCACCATATGACATATACAGGAGAAGTAATGTTTGATATGTCTTGATTTCAGAGACACATACCATCATAAGGGGAAACCTGTGAGCAGGACCCCACTGAGAACCTAACCACACATCCCCTGATGAGGATAAAGCATCCGAAACGCGTCGGGAGTGGAGCATGGAGGTAACATAGAAATATTGATAAGACTCTGAAACCGGGCTGTCGTTAGCTAAAGGACCTCCTGGGTACCAAAGACTTGTCGTGCTTCCTGGCCGAAGGGAAAAAGCCGGTGAGATCTTTCCAATATAAAGGGGAAGTGGGCTTTTGGCTCCCATATACAGGTATATACACCAGGTGATATTAAGCGATGTAAGACAATCTTGAAATATCTGAACCTGGTGTATATGAGGATTGGGGATGGCTGCATATGATGACGGGATGAGATCTGCGGATATCACCACAACCTAACTATAACTTCTGAGGAAATAAGGAAGTATTTTATTTGTGATATGACACTTGGGCATGGTGGGATATCACTTGTGTAGTTTGTGTAGACGACCTAGTCTTTTTAAATCATAATTGATTAAATGTTAAGTTTTAACCTCTTAGCATAAACTCTGTGTATATAAGTTTGGACTAAAAACCCTCCCCCAAAGGAGAGATACTACCCCCTACTAGGGAGGATCTATATCCCGCTAAATAATATAATTTGTGAAGAATTGTATCTAGAAATGAATAATTATTGATAACACAGAAGCTGTGTACTGGGGCGAGTTCTGCTACTTTGGCTTTTTTATCAGTAGCCTTAGCAAAAAATTGCATAGGATACAGGTTAGAGTGCATTCTACTATTGTCCTTTTGCACTATGTGGGTTTCCTGTAAAAACAAAACATCGGACAGTAGTTTTTTCAATTGTTGCCACACTAGTGCTCTTTTTACGGGTGAATTGAGCCCGTTAACATTTATCTAGGTGGACGAAATGCTCATGGTCACACTAAAGTGGTGTCAACAATGAAACATTTTTCCCAGACAAAGAAATGAAGAAACAATGCCAGCAGTGCTAAAATTGTGTTGTGGAAAGGTTTTGCAGCAATCAACCTTAAAACAAACAAAAAAAAAAAACCGAAAAACAAAACCAAACCAAAACCTTCTCCTTGTAATCTGGAGGGCGTAAGGTTAACCCTTATATAATTGGGGAGTGAAAAAAAAACACTCAGCGGGGCACTTCTCCCCAGGGGTCTGAAAAGATTAAAGAGAGTGGAGGTGAGCAGGAGGTAAAAATAAGAAAGGATAAAAAAGGGGAATTTAGTGAAAAGAGAGAGGAACAATACAGGACACGTAGCCAAAGAGGGTATGTAAAAAAAGTATTAGTTAGAGTAGGAGGGTGATGAAAAGTAGTGAGGAAAGATGGAAGAGAGAGTAAAGAAAGAAAATTTGGAGCTTGGGAGAACAAGTCCAGGTCCAGAAAAGGACTTTTGACCAGTCCTGTTCTACATGACATCCAGAGGATCCTCGGTCACGGGGTCCAGACGAAGATGGGGTAGAAGACCCAGGGGGTCGGTAACCCCAGAGGGTCAAAAGTCTCTCTGCGTGCTTACATGTGGAGCATATGCTTGAAGAGCCGTCTTTACGGACAATAAGCTTTGTGCGGAAGCCCCATCTATATTCAATGTTCTTATCCCTTAGAAATTTGGTGTAGGCTGGAAGGCTCTCCGGAGAGCTAGAGTCCCAGTGGACAGGTCAGGATACACTTCAATCATCTTAAATTTGTCAGGTAAAGAAGAGGATGTTTGACGCGGAGCTTTAAGGAATTTTTCTTTCAATTCAAAAAAAAGAATTTTTGCTAGAACATCCCTTGGGAGGTTGGGGTCAATGGAGGAGGGTTTAGGCAGTCTGTGAATTCTATCAATTATAATTTGGTCTTTATGAGCTTCAGGGAGGACAGCAGAAATAAATTCCTGTTGGAAAGGACGGAGTTCTCCTGGGGGTAATGTCTCCGGAATACCTCTTAGCTTAACGTTATTCCTGGAGCGATCTTCTAAATCAAATGTTTTAGCCTTTACTTTGTCAAAGTTTTGCTCCAGCAGCTTATGTGCGTCCAAGAGCTGATTGTGCGACTGCACTAATTCTGCCATCTTCTTCTCTAGTGCATCTGTTCTTGTTCTCAGCTCAGATACCTCCCCCCTCAGGTCTGCCACAATCTCCCTCATGTCTTCTTGTAATGAGGACCTTAGCGTGGCAAGCATTTCTTTCATTGCTCCCTGAGTCAGGGGAGCATCGTGTCTGCAGGCTTCTGACGAAGTTGCAGAAACTGCAGAAGCTATGGAGCCTCGGCGGGACGCCCGGGTTGAGTGGGGAGAAGGAGGCGGTGGCGCCATTTTGGAGGGCTCCAGGGCAGAGAAGCGGTTGCTGAGGAAGAAGTCAGACACCTGCTTAGGAGAGTGGTGCTTCACAGGTCTTGTATGTCTTATTGGATCTGGGAGTGCTCAGGGACTGGCAGAGGGCTGAGGTGGGCTGTAAGTACCTGAATTTGCTGTATATAAGCCGTTTTGGTGTCTGTGATCTTCCAAGCTCCTAGATTAAGCGGAAACTGCCATCTAGCGCTAGGCCTCGCCCCTGGCTTTAAACTTCTTGATGACACTGCACACGGTAGACACAGGAACATTCAGGTCTTTGGAGATGGACTTGTAGCCTTGAGATTGCTCATGCTTCCTCATAATTTGGTTTCTCAAATCCTCAGACAGTTCTTTGGTCTTCTTTCTTTTCTCCATGCTCAATGTGGTACACACAAGGACACAGGACAGAGGTTGAGTCAACTTTAATCCATGTCAACTGGCTGCAAGTGTGATTTAGTTATTGCCAACACCTGTTAGGTGCCACAGGTAAGTTACAGGTGCTGTTAATTACACAAATTAGAGAAGAATCACATGATTTTTCTAACAGTGCCAATACTTTTGTCCACCTCCTTTGTTATATTTGGTGTGGAATTATATCCAATTTGGCTTTTGGACAATTCTTTTTGTGTTTTTTCATTGAAGACAAATTAAATGAAGATAATAATACCAAAGAATTTGTGATTGCAATCATTTTCAGGAAAAAACTGAGTATTATCTGACAGAATTGCAGGGATGTCAATACTTTTGGCCACAACTGTACATAGTGTAATAAATGTAATACATAGAGATTTGATAAGCTGATACATATATTAAACTTACATAGTCTGTTTCATAGATATGTGAGATACACATATAAATAAATTGAAACATAGGTATATAGATACAAAAAAAAAAATTAGAGCCATAGATTTCAACTACATACATAGAAAAGAGCTATATAACATAGGTTATAATTATAATATTAATTTAATGCTTTTACATAGTACTATTACTTCAATAGCACTTTGCATACATCTGTAATGCTGTCCCTCTTGAGGGTCACTATCTAAATATCCTATCTACATAAATACATAGGTGTGATACATTTACACATATTTCTAAATCTAAGATTGACACACATTTAGTATAAGAGGGGAGATGTGTATCATCCAAATACTTTTATTTGGTGATATGAACCCAGATGTTAAGGTCCAACAGCATAGCTGCTGAGAAATATTACTTTCTTTTACAACAGGGACGGGTTTTTGTGAACAGCTATAGAGATGGGTGGGATGGCTGTTCACCACATCTCCATCTAAAGGTGTGCTGCTCTTACTGTCACACAAAACATCCTCAACATCGCATCAACATTCTCCCGATGCGATAGCATCGGGCATTAATCTAGTATTTTAGAAGTTGATAAAGTTAATGAATTAATAGTTTGACTTCTCTTTCCTCACATGCTTGTATGGAAATAGTTTCTATATCAATTTATATTTTTTTATTATTACTTCATACTTTTGAGTTTTAATAATTTGTGAGTTTTTGGGTTTCACTAGAAGCACCTCTGGAATTTCCACTATAACTGTTTTATGTCATACCTCTAACAGATGGGATCTCGGGCAACTAATAATGCCCCAATAGTGTGACAGATCGATCATAGACTAGAGGAAACTCCTTTTTAATATTGGACCTTAGGGTGTTTTTTCTCTTTGGAGTGCTGAGTTTTATTCCCCATTCCAGCTTTATTTATATCTCTCCTTTTTAACATGGTGTTCTTCTTTTAGCACCTTAGTGACGGCCCACTGTATATATACAGGGTCCTTATTCTGTTCCAACGTGAAAATAAGTCAGAACAGAAAAGGCCCTGTAGTGCCCCCCAGTGGCCGAAAATCTCTGGGGTTTCATCTTCCAGGGTAGCTGAGACCCTAGAGATTAGGAACCATTTACCGATCATCACATTACAAAAAGTGACATTGCCGGTAAAAATGCTTTCACTTTGATCCGACATGAAAACACATGTCGGATCAAAGTGAAAGCATTGACCCCTAAATCCCCCAAGACCCCCAGTACCGGGGATCATACCCCCCACCCCCATCCCTCCCCCTGACCATCTAAAAATGGCGGCGGCCGGCGATAAAACCCTCCGCCTCCACTGCATCACTATGCGATCTGACAGGTCAGATCGCATAAAGATGCTGCCATTCCTGGGGATCCCCTCAGTGGCCCCCAATGTCATTTCTCCCACCCGTGCTCTCCGCTCCCCCTCCTCCCTGCTCTGCTCCCCAGCTCCCGATGCCTCCTCATAACTCCATCCGATCTGATCAAACGTCAGTTCGGATGGAGTTATCCCTGTCATTACCCGCCCTCCTAGGTGCTCACCCCTCCGGTCATCCCCCCCAGGTCATCACCCCTCCTGTAACTCCCCGCCCCCTCTGTCTGCACCCCTCTGGTCATCCCCTGCCCCCGCAGGGCATCACTCCTCCGGTCATCCCCCGCCTCCGCCCGACCCCACACCCCCCCTCTGATCTGCATCACTCCAGCTTACCCCCGACATCCCCTTCCCTGCCTCTCATACTTACCAACCTCCGGTGCCGGCCGTCCCGTCCTGCAGCGTCACCCACCGTCTCCTCTCTGTCCCAGCGCCGCTGCTCTGCGTGTGCCAGGACAGAGGCAGAGTTAAGCCCTGAATGACCACACAGGGGGGATCTGCAGTTAACCCCCTATGTGGTTACAAGGAGTTAACTGCAGATCATCATCCCTGTGTGGTCACAAGGGGTTAACTGCAGATCATAATCCCTGTGTGATCACAAGGGGTTAACTGCAGATCATAATCCCTGTGTGATCACAAGGGGTTAACTGCAGATCATCATCCCTGTGTGGTCACAATGGGTTACCTATCTACAGTTAACCCCTTGTGACCACACAGGGATGATGATCTAAAGTTAACCCCTTGTGTGGTCACAGGGGCTCTCGAAATGTGACATGGGGTCCGCTAACAATTTGAATGGAAAATTAGCACAAATTGTTAGCGGACACCATGTCGGATTTGGAGAGACCCTATTTGCCTAAACATTGCAGCTCCCCCACAAGTGACCCCATTTTGGAAACAAGACCCCCCAAGGAACTTACCTAGATGTATAGTGAGCACTTTGAACCCTCAGGTGCTTCACAAATTGATCAGTAAAAATGAAAAAGTACTTTTTTTTCACAAAAAATTTGTTTTGGCCTCAATTTTTTCATTTTCACACGAGCAACAGGATAAAATGCATCCTAAAATTTGTTGGGCAATTTCTCCTGAGTACACCGATACCTCATATGTACTCACTGTTTGGGCGCACGGCAGGGCTCAGAAGGGAAGTAGCGCCATTTCACTTTTTGAATGGAAAATTAGCTCCAAAAGTCAAATTGCGCTCCTTCCCTTCTGAGCCCTACCGTGCGCCCAGACAGTGTTTTATGACCACATATGAGGTATCGGTGTACTCAGGAGAAATTGCCCAACAAATTTTAGAATGCATTTTATCCTGTTGCCCATGTGAAAATGAAAAATTGAGGCTAGAAGAACATTTTTGTTGGAAAAATTAAAATGTCCATTTTTCACATTGCTTTAATTCCTGTGAAGCACCTGAAGGGTTAATAATCTTCTTGAATGTAGTTTTGAGTAGCTTGAGGGGTGCAATTTTTGGAATGGTGTCACTTTTGGGTGTTTTCTGTCATGTACTAATTACCGAAGTATGTCTGCTCACCGTCCTTGCTGAGTTGCCCAGAAAAATATATAGAAACTGTAAAAAGTATTTCTGTCACACTCAAATTGAAAAATAAAGTCCAGAGGTAGTAAATGTGAAGCAAAATATAGTTTTATTTGGTTCTGATCTCAAAATAAAGAGCTGTTTTTCACAACGTTTCGGCGTCACATGCTTAGATCACGTTACAGCTGGTACAAATGTCATATAAAACAAAGAGACAGAACATATTAATAAAGTATAAAGACAAATGGAAAATGATAAAAAAAAAAACCATATCTATATGTGGCTGGACACATCACTTAATAAACGTGTCAATTAGTCTTTCATTATCATATATAAGATCAGAATTGAATAAAGCAACAAGGATATCCATGGTGAAAACAAAGCAATGATATATGTATACCTTTTACCTTGAGGTATCGCTAATAATTAATCCTATATGGATTTTATAAGATGGGTACCATCACTAAACCTGGAGATTAGAAAAAATGAAATAAGCATAACTAGAATGCATAGCTTTCTAAGAAAAGACAATGTGAGAAGGTATGCCATAGTATTACCTTTCATGGGGCTTTAATATCACTACTGCAATAAAGGCACTGCTATAAGGCAAGCACTCACTGTTATAGTGCTCTGGATTCCACATGCATATACCTATTCCAATCCCAATAAACAATAAATGTGAATATAAAAGTGCATGGGAACAAATATATGACAAAAATTAGACAAGCACTAGGGGCATACATCATGGCATGAAAAGTGCAAAAATATGAACTGCAAGTTCCAGGGAGGGTGCACTTTACCTGACCGTGAGTCTGTTAAATGCGTCTTAATGCTGGTGTGGAGCGGCGTCCATGTTGAACGCCGCCCTTAAATATCATGTGACCGGTGACGTCTTTACCACCATAACCATAGTGCGCATGCGTGCGAAGTAATGCGTCACTCCGGGAATTACCGAAGTTATGCAAAGTGTAAGGAGGCGGGCAGAGGTGGGGAATGACATCAGGTCCCCCAGACAGAGCTGGGGAGGAGCTGAATACAAGCGCTAGTGCCGTGACGTTTGAAAACAAGCGCTGGTACTCTGATTTTCTGTGGAGAGGTGGTATCATCAGTTTTAGGATTCTGGAAACTAGGAGAAATAAAATAGAAAGTTTCAGTGCATATATAAACCTTGTGCATGAGTACAACATCTATAGTAATACATGAACAGGAATCATTCTAACCTCATAGTGTTTGACCAGATCCCTCAAGGTACCTTTACACGCCGCTACGACAGGATGGATACAACCCGCTACAGGCTACAAATGTAGCTTGTAGCGTCAATATAGCCCGTAGTAGCGGCGTGTGAAGACGGGACGACACAGCCGGCTACAGATACATCTGTTTCCCAGCACTGCTCGAAAACAGATGGCTACAAAGCCGATTGTAGCGAGCTGTATCGGCGTGTAAAGAAGGAACAGAAGGGTTGTTCCTACACCATGCTATGTAGCTGGGGCGTGACACAGGCTCCGGGTTTCCGCGCCCCCTTCAGCGATCATTGGAGGAAGCTCCTGCGTTGCGATTGGTTGTCGCCGCACAGGGCGGCATATTTAAGGAGCTGACGAGTCACACTACACAATTGCTCGAGCGTCATGTATTAATCAGCCTCCTGCGATGCCTGCCCAATCATGGTATTATTGCTTTGTCCTATCAGCGTACGGAATTCTCGTAATCCACAATTGTGGCACGCCTATGTGCTGTCCCTGCTGCAACAGGTACGCCCATAGTAGCTGGTTGTAGCGGTGTGTAAATAAGCTACGGATGGCTACTTGAGACACCCGGCGATGTATCTAGCTATAGATGTAGCGTAGCGTAGCGCACCTTGTGGCGGCGTGTAAAGATGGTGCGTTGACCGTTTGTAACCGTTTGTGCGTGCTCGTGCACGTGAAGTAGCGGATTGTATCCATCCTGTCGTAGCGGCGTGTAAAGGTACCTTCACAGACTAAATCACAGATAATCCCAAATAATCACATGTGTGTGATAGTAAATAAAGGAATATAGGAGCCTTTTTGGTCAAAAATAGAGAATTTACAAGAGACATATGAGAATCTCGTTAGAAATATAGATCTATTTCACAGGTTAACTATTTATGTATATATTTCATATTCCCTATTTAAGCCTCATGGTTCCAACGTATCAAGAGTATGAATCCAATAACTCTTTTACTTTTAACTTCCTAATTCTATCCCCTCCTCTCACTTGAAATTTTAATTGTGAGACCCCGTGGCTACACGTATTAAAGTGATACGGAATCGGCAAAAGATCCTTTTTGCACCTAATAGTAGATGATAGTAGATTGAGAGACCACCCAGCATGTCCGAGACCGCATTAGTCAACACAAATCCACTTGGCAACCACTTGGAAGTCTTATTGCGGGCACAAGATGAGCAGGAAGAGACGAAGTCAGATACCTCTTGACACATCCCCAGCCAACAGTAGTGACGGTCGATCAACTGGAGAGTCTTCATCAAACCAGCATGCCCAGCTAGCCGGGAGGCGTGTCCCCAGTGAAGTACATGTCGTCGGTCAGGCTCAGGTACCAACATCTTACCTGGAGGGATCTGCGACAGATGGAGCGGGGCTACCACAACCATCTTGGATGGGTCGACGATGCAGCGGGGCTCCACCTCCTGGTCGTCGGTAAGGAAGAACCGGGACAAGGATCAGCTTTGACGTTCTTATCTGTGGGACGAAAATGGAGACGATAATCGAATCGTGAAAGAACAAAGACCAGCGTGCCTGATGAGGGTTGAGCCGTTGAGCGGACTGCAAATAGGCCAGATTCTTGTGATCGGTGTAAATCACAACCGGGTGCACTGCGCCCTCAAGGAGGTAGCGCCACTCCTCCAATGCCATTTTGATGGCGAGCAGCTCACGATCCCCGATGGAGTAGTTTCGCTCACTGGATGAGAAGGTTTTGGAAAAGAACCCACAGGATACCATGCAACCAGAGGAGGCCTTCTGCGTGAGCACGGCCCCAGCGCCCGTGGAGGATGCGTCCACCTCCAGAAAGAATTGCTTATCCGCCACTGGTCTGTGCAGGACTGGCGCAGAGGAGAAAGCACACTTAAGCGCCAAGAAGGAGGACTCTGCCTCTGTAGTCCATCCATTCACAGGGGACCCTTTACGGGTGAGCGCGGTGAGAGGCCTGACCAGATCCGAGAAATGTGAAATGAACTGCCGGTAGTAATTGGCAAAACCTAGGAACCTCTGGATGGCCTTAATCCCAACAGGACGAGGCCACTTCATGACAGCCGAAACCTTCTCCGGATCCATCTCAAGGCCGGAATCGGAGATGACGTACCCCAGGAACTTCAAGGAGGACCGCTCAAAGAGGCATTTCTCGTACTTGGCATAGAGACGGTTCTCCCGTAGCCGAAGAAGGACCTGCCGGACTTCTTTTCGGTGCGTTTGTAGATCTGGAGAGAACACCAGGATGTCATCGAGGTACACGACCACGCAGACGTACAGGAGGTCCCAGAAGACATCATTCACAAATTCTTGGAACACGGCGGGTGCGTTGCTCAATCCGAAGGGCATCACCCGATACTCATAATGGCCATCGCGGGTATTGAATGCCGTCTTCCATTCATCCCCAGCCCGAATGCGGACGAGATTGTATGCCCCTCGCAGATCCAACTTGGTGAAAATCCGGGAACCACGGAGTCGGTCAAACAGCTCTGGAATAAGAGGCAGAGGATATTTATTCTTTACCGTGATGGCGTTCAGACCTCGATAGTCAATGCAAGGACGTAGCGACCCATCCTTCTTTTTAACGAAGAAGAACCCAGCACCGACTGGGGACGAGGACTTCTGAAAGAACCCCGAGCCAGACTGTCCGTGATGTATTCCGACATAGCCTGGGTCTCGGCTGGAGACAACAGATAAATACGACCTGTGGGGAGCGGCACCCGGGAACCAGTTCGATAAGGCAGTCATATGTTCTGTGCGGTGGTAGGGTCTCTGCCTCCCTCTTGTCGAATACATCCGCGTAGCCCCAATAGGCTGATGGTAATCCAGGCATGGATGAAGGAGAGGGAGGCAGGCAGGCAGCGGCTATGACAGGCCGGGCCCCAACACTGGACGTCCCCTGTTCGCCAGTCGATGACTGGTTCATGCGTGCGTAGCCATGGCAGACCTAGCATGAATGGGGGAGAAAGCGTAGGCAACACGTAAAAGGAGATTCTCTCCATATGGAGGGCTCCGATCTGTAGTTCTACCTCGTCCGTGATGCCCTCAACGGAGTCCTGCAGGGGTCTTCCGTCGACCGAAGTGATCATACGGGGATGCTGCAAGGAACGTACCGGGATGCCGTACCGCAGCGCCACATCACATTGTATGAAATTACCTGCTGAACCCGAATCCAAGTATGCCGACCCCGAAAACCGTCTTTCAACGACCTTAACCTGTATGGAGATAGTTAAGGGTAGAGAGGAATCGCTCTCACCTAGCATGGCCTCTCTTGCCTGTCCTAGGTGGAGGAGTTTTCCGGCCTCTTGGGGCATTGCCGGCGGAAGTGGTCGGACACCCCGCAGTAGAGACAGTCTTCGAGCGACTCGCTCCTCTCGTTCTCTCGTTCTCGGGGACTCAGCCGGAGACTTCCATGGGCTCTTGAACGCCAGCAGAAAAAGACGAGGGAAACGGTAGGAGCGGTCTCTGGAAAGAGGGAGCCAAGCGGGGTGGTCTTCGCTCCTGGGTCCTCTCCTTCGTCCGTTCTTGTAGACGTTGATCAATACGAACAGCAAGGGAAATGAAGTCGTCCAGGGTACCGGGCAGGTCCCGAACCGCCAGTTCATCCTTAAGGCGACCGGACAACCCGCGCCGGAATACTCTGATCAGCGGCTCGTCGGACCACCGCAGCTCCGAAGCCAGAGTGCGAAACTGGATTGCGTATTGTCCTACCATCAGGGTACCTTGCTGTAAATTGAAGAGAGCCTCGGTCGCGGATGCCATCCGTCCTGGTTCATCAAAGATCTTACGGAAAGTCTCCAGGAAGGCCTTTAGGTTGGATACCAGCGGGTCCTCTCTCTCCAATAACGGATTGAACCAAGCCAGGGCTTCGCCTTCCAAATGGGATGCCAGAAAGGCCACCTTTGCCACGTCCGTGGGATATTGGTGTGGAAGTAATCTGAAATGCAGCTGGCATTGGTTGAGGAACCCCCGACACAACTTAGGATCCTCAGAATACCTTGTTGGCTTGCAGAGGCGAGGAGAAGAGATAGCGCCACCCATGGCTCCAGGGTCCTGTGCAGGTACTACGAACTGAGGGAGAGGCACCCTCTGAATAGTCGAGAGCCGTTGCTCCACCGCCATCACATAGTGTAATATCTGGGCTTGCATCTCCCCCTGGCGATCCAGCTCCTGGTGAAGACCTGAAATACGAGAAGTCAAAGAGGGATCGGCCACCTGAAGAGACCGCAGACGGGTCTCCAGGTTGCGCATGAATGCAACCACCTGCTCCTGACTCTGGCGGAGGCTGGCCAGCTCCCTTTGAGCGTCGAATCTGGGATCAGCGGTGTCCATGGCCTGGGCGTAATCTGTCACGCCAACACAGGCGGAGGGAATGAAGAGACCCACTGGACCACAGAATCTGTGGATGCCGACACCAGAAACACGCTAAGACAGAAGGCAGGTAAAGGAGTTTTATTTATAACTACAAAGGAGACACTGAGCCCCTGAAGAGGGCCTCAGGGTCAGAGCCACCAGAACCTCCAACCGGAACCCCGCAACCTTGACCCCTGTACAGGGATATGACTCAGCACAACGTGGGAGGACCGATGACCCCGGAGCCTGTTGACCGACTGCCAGGCGGCACCCAGAAAGAAGGAAGGCAAGAGGGGTGGAGGGATCCTAAGGCAGCTGCTGGCGACGTCTGAAGCTGGAGATGCGGGTAACAGGCAGAACAGGATCCCTCTGAAAGAAAACACAACACAGTGTAAGCAGAATGCAAGGAAACACTGAAGCTAGCCAGGCCTGGAAAAGAGCTCAAGGAGCACAGTAGAACGCCCAGGCACTGGCTGAATGCAGGGATTGATCTTAAGTATCCACCCCTCAGCAGCGATTGGCTGAGAGGGGTGATTGGGAGAAGGACACACACTGGCCCTTTAAGAGAGTGCACGAGCAGGTGCCCGCCCCCTATGTGCACTACCAGGAAGACAGGAGGACAGAGGAGGGCTGGAATCTACAGCAGCTGGAGGGGAGGACAGGGGAACGCGACCCAGACCGGCATGGCGGAACACAGAGCGGGACCCCCGGGGCAGCCGGTGAGTGGCAGGAGCAGGAGCTGGCACCAACCGAGCTGCAGCAGGTGCGGGCTGGGAAGGGACAGTGACAGGTATTAAGTGTACAACGTCATGGGCTGGTAAGGGGTGTTTGATTTGAGCTCCGGCGCGGAGCTCACATCAAAGCCCTGACATCTCAGCTGATCTCATCAGCTGAGATGTCAGGGTAACCGCACCGATCGGAACTGGGATCCGATCGGTGCTGTTAACCCCTTGGATCCCGCTGTCAATCACTGACGGCGGAATCCAAGGCAGCCGCGGCGGGGAGCGCTCTTTTCCCCGCCTGTATCGCGGGATCTCCGGTGCTAGCGTGATAGGCCATGGTCCTGACTAGACCCCGGATGCTGTCACTGAGCACTCCCGAGTTGTGGTTGGCAAACGCTGCCAACCACAACATTGTTATGGCAATAAATAGTTAATAATTTATATTAGTATGTAGTCATTCAGAAATCAAATCTTCCAGGCTCGAGGCCTGGTTTTAGCCTTGTTCTTTCCCCTAGCTAAGCTCTCTCTCCTTCTTCCCTCCCACCCTTGGGTTTTCTGTGTCTCTGATTTTATATAAATGTTTTGATTTAGAGCAGGGGTGGGGAACTCCAGTCCTCGAGGGCCGCAAACAGTTCAGGTTTTCACGATTTCTTTAGTATTGCACAGGGATTGGAATCATCACCAGTGCAAGTGATTATGTTATCACCAGTGCAATACTAAGGAAATCCTGAAAACATGCACTGTTTGCGGCCCTCGAGGACTGGAGTTCCCCACCCCTGATTTAGAGGTAGCCATACTGAAAGTCTTATCAGAATGTCTTCGGACTAAATGTTCACTTCAAGGCTAGTTAAACTAACTAACACGCAGAGAATATAATTAAATGTTTTCCAGAATAAAATGTATATTCAGCATAATGTGACACAATCATCTAGTAACACCCTTTGCACATCCCTTTAAGGATAAGTAACAAAACTGTAAAAGGTCTTTGTCATTAAGCTCTACATTGACATAGTGTGTCAGCGTGGATTCTTTATACAGTGAGGTGCATGCAACCCGACAAAGCATCCAATTTGGCAGCAGACAATTAAGATGACAGCCTCACCCGAAAGGTGTGGGGGCATCCATTACAGTTGGTGCCCAACGTGCTAGAATGAGACGTGCAGGGGACGACAGCCAAAACTGAACATTCCCAGGACGGACCAGACACGAGGGGTAGACCTGCAGGGTACAAAGAGGTAAGAAAATTATTTATCTTACCTAAGACCCTCCTGTAACTCCGTGCAGCGATGATGAAGGTAGCTGGCTGTCAGACTTGGACATAGATGACCGGATCTGAGAAAGTCCTAGCCCTTGCAACCCGATCCTGAGAATTCCTTAATTGTCTGCCTTATTTGTGTTCTTGCAACCTGATCCTGAGTTTATCTGTGTTTATATCAGTTCTATCATTGCTACAGTTTCAGTACATAGAAAACATAGACAGAGAGAGCACGTGGGAGATTCTGTTTCCCTGGTTCTTCAGCTCTATTCCCAGGGGATAGAGCTGATGGCAGATCAACCCCTAATAGGGTTGATGGATTGTCGACCTCGGGTGTAAGGGGGGCCGATGGTTTATTTCACTACTGGTGTTCCAGCCTCTGATATGGCTGGTGGTTTGTTTACCCCACGCGCCCAATCTAAGGAAGGAGTGTAGTCCTGGCTGCGGTGGTGGACGGGTATGTAATTTACGTAGATTTTGGTAGTGAGGAGTTTGCTCTGTACTCTCCAGATGACGTGCCGCTTGTGTAAACAGGTTTAGAGCTAGCAATTACGCCCGCTGGCTGGATAATAAATCGTGTTACTGACGTGCCATATGCACGGGAAGAAACTGGTTATATAGCAATCCCTGGCACTTCTCCAGTACTCAAGGTGTTCAGACAGAATAGTAAACGATAATAGTTAATAGATAATAGTTAACGATAGTAATATAAGAATGTTATATGACCCAGTTGTTCCCCACTGAGGTGTAGAGGGGCCAACAAAGTTTGATGTTTATCTGTTTGGTGACCACCAATCCAGTCCCAGTCCTCAGATTGACTCTGACTGACTGATTCCAGCAAGGTGTGAAGCTTGCTATTTCTGCTGACTCTGTGGAGAAAAGGGACATTACTATACAGAAATATCTACTGACAGACAAATACTGAGTAGATGTGTATTTTTACTTACAGTTATCAAGTCAATATTCTAATTTAGAAACCCCTACCAAAAAGGTATTGACGCCCTTAGTGTCTTCCCCGAAAATTGTCCTCCTATAAGGGGTAATATGGCGGCTACAGGAGCTGTTAGGAAGCATGTCTTGATTGTTGGACATTCATATATCTATTGGGCAGAGAAGAGGACCCACAGACGTCTGTATTCAGAAAATTTATTTTTTCCCAAGTATTTTATCCATATATGGTGGTACGAACATAGGGGAATGCGCTGGAATTCTTTATGTTCTACTCTGGCGGACTTTATATGTCACTCTCCCATACCAGATCTTATTATTATCCATTTGGCAGGTAATGATCTTGGAAAAGTCCGTACTTCGGATTTACTGCAGAAAGTTCAACATGACATCAAAATTGTCCATTCTATGTTCCCTGAGACTGCTATATCACTCAAAAACGACAGCAGCACTCCAAAATCAGATCTTCAAATGCCTTTAATCCGGCCTACAGGGCGACCTGCAACGTTTCAGCCACAAAGTGACTTTTGTCTAGCTATAGTTTTTTCAGAAATCATTCCCCGCCTACATTGGTTTTCTGGTGGTTCAGGTTTTCTAGAATCTGATCGGAAACGCTTCAACAAAGCTGTTGAGCGGTTTATGCCGGTGGTGGGTGGTTTTTCACACTGCCACACAGACTTGGAAGGTTTTGCTCCGGAACCATACCGTGCAGATGGAGTACACTTAAATAAGAGAGGTTTAGATATATTTAATATGGGGTTACAAGGTGCTCTGCAGAAGTGGCTATTGAATTTGGGTTTAACTGTTCCACACGTGGTGTGTCCAGGGGCCGCCTTAGGGTAAATACAAAGGTTATTGTTCTGCATACTAAGTAAGCTTTAGTCATTTCACAACATATACCTTTTAGAGTTTATTATCCCCTGTGTAGAACAATTTTGGTTATTAAGAGTGTTCAGAATAAACTTTAATGCCCGGCTCACTGAAGGTATCCCAGTTGACTCCCTTTATACAACCCTGCTGACAGTGGTAGTCTTGAGGGGTGGACGATTATAGCCAAGATAGAAGCATAGAGACTTGGGTTTAAGCTATAATATGGGTGTTAATCAGTTATAGGTTGACTTGATTATTATTATAGGTGACTTGATT
Source organism: Allobates femoralis (assembly GCA_033576535.1). NCBI lineage: Eukaryota > Metazoa > Chordata > Amphibia > Anura > Aromobatidae > Allobates > Allobates femoralis. Next base: position 401,475,828 of record JARQOC010000001.1, read on the forward strand.
ATTGCATCTCTACTCAATCAAGACTGTGGTTTTGTGATTATTTGTTAGGACGCATTCACTTTAATACGGGAACGCAGGCTGTCAGTATAAGTACAGGCGTCCTCTCCAAGAAGAAGGGAAGACTGGTGTACCGTGGCATAAGAATTTGCTGGGATAGAGACACCAGTATATAGTGATTAAAGATGTTGCATCTTTTCAAGGAAAAACACTGTCTCACATTAATATGGTCCGTGAAAGAGAAGGGAGAAAGTATGTTAAAAATGCAAACAAACAAATAGAAGGCTTTGAGTACCTTGAAGGAGGCTGTGAGTGGTACACAAGTGTTGAATGAAGCTGTAATCGGAGCCCCTGTGTATACTGTATGTATGCTGAGATGTGCGATGTAATGTCAGGGTTGATTTCGTCTTGTCTATAGGTGACTGTATGTTTTCACGTTTTGTATCACACGTGATGTGAAGCAGGTGTGTAGTCATACATGTTGCCAAACAATTCCCTATGGAGAACGCTACCTTATAATGTATGTATGTGTCGGGCCCCACAGGACTGGGGTACTCGGTGCCGGACCGGACGGTACTGGGGATGTCACAGGTGGCTTGGTCCGGACCGTGTCCCTGGCTCGGCAAATAAAGGGGAATATTTACAAGGGGATTGTCACGGGTGACGCCACCCACTTGGTGCGGCCAGTAATGGGGGGCCGCCGCTGCTGCAGAACCTCCGGGGGTGATGTGAGGGCAGCGAAGATGGTATAGTTCCAGTGGGGGGAACTGTATCCCCGGGGCAGTAAGGGTAAAAGTCTATTGGGGTTATAGATGGTGGAGAAGGCTTAAAGGACACACACTCACGTTTGGTCGACACTGGTGCACTTCCCTTCTTCTCCTGATGCTGCAGAGCTGACAGGCTGGATCTGTAGGGAGGAATTGTCTCTGTGCTGAATCTGGAGCAAAGGTCGCAATCACTACACGGACTCACAGTTTTGCTGTTTTCCAAAGCTTTACTGCAGATGTTGTTGCAGGTTATAGTCCACGGAGTCTGTAATGGGGCTAAGCTCTCTCCCCAACCCTGTCCGGGGTCGTCAGCATCCTTATGCTGCACTCTGTGTGTGTGTCCTGGCTGCTGCTGTTAGCTGAGCTGCTGGGATTCCTCACGTCTCTCTGTATGCTGCTGGTACCACTTGGCTAGGCAACTTGAGTCCTCTATGCTGTGCTGACCCCTCCGTGTTGCTTCGCTCTGGTACTAGGGGGCATCTAGTGATCCCACTGTTCCTGGATTCACTGTGCTGTGGGTGCCAGACACAGTACCGGATCCGGTGTCCGTCTCTGTGCGTACTTCTGGGGCAAGTGATGGTGTCACTCTAGCTCCCAGATGTGTTCCTCTGTCTTTCGTTCTCCTGTTCCTCTGACCCTTGCTAGGTCTGCACTGAGCTAACTCTGCTCTCAGTGAGCTCTTCACAGCACTACACCGTGCTGTACGGTCTCCTGAGCTGTTCTCAGCTCCTTCCTCATGGACAAGAGTATATAAGGAAGCAGGTGGTGCTCCCCTTCTTGCCCAGAGGTAGTAGTATTTGTCAGTGTGTAGTGGGGGAGAGAACCCATGTGATGTTATTGTGGCACATTAACCCATGGGGTGCCACATATGTTCCCCTGGTGTAGATTCTCTGCCAATATTATAATTGCCAAGGTTAGAGTTGTGCGCAGATGTTTCCCTCTCCCATCAGGTACTGAGAGGGAGGGGGGAAGGGGCGAGTCTGCGTGTTCATTTTTACATGCAGTAATGAAAATCATCTCTTTAACATTCTGAATGAGTAGGCAGGAATTTTTGGAATTTCTTTTCATTTTTGGCTGTGAACATTAAGAATCATAATTGTTTACTGTGTATTTAGTTGGAAGCTAGTAATATTGCCTATTATTGGACGCAATAATAGTTATATTGGACAGTTTTTGTACATTCCTCCTCAAGGTTATACAGAATTAGGTTTTACTGATTTTCATACAGGGATTATTCTATTTTATTGAGTCATGCTGACACCCTGTCTTCTTGTTTGTGTTGTGTTAATATTCTTTAGACACTATGATAACTATTCGGGATATTTTTGTATGTTTCTGTCTAAATTTTACGGAGGAACAATAGTTTTTAGAAGAGGCATAGAGAACAGATGATAATACTTAGTATATGTGTGTTAAATCTTCAGATTCTAATCCCATTGTTTTCTAAAGTTGTTTTCTGTTATGGCGTTGGCTCCAGGTGGGGGACGGACAGAAACCTCCGCCCAGCCCAGAGTGTTCCCCCCATCTTAGGAATGTAAGACTCAGAGGAAGTTTTGCCCATCAGAGCTTCCTGTGGCAGCCATCTTGCACCACCCAAAAGGCCTGTTAACAATGAGACTACATCACAGTTAGTTCCACTACCAGTTTATATATCCAGTTATGATTATACAAGAATAATGTATATATATCTTTACTCTGATATCTTCTGATTCCCTCATGCGAAGGGGGATGGAGACATATATGGAGACATTTATAACAGAATTTAAATGGGGATGGAGACCTATATGGAGACATTTAAAACAGAATTTAAATGGGTTTTTGGTTAAGCATAAAACAGTTATAGTTTATAGCTATCAATATAATTAGTAGAGAATTGTAATAAGAATTTTGTTAAATAAGTATTTTTTTTCTAATACGAATTCTTGAGTGTTTTATTTCAGATGTACGTATAGGAGAGATGATCTTACACTGAACACCAGTAGGATCCTCGCATGAGGTAATTGGAGCAATTGATTCTGAGTTTTTGCACTTTTTCATGAGCAGGTGGAGCTTCTTCTAAGTACAATTCTTACAAAAACGGTAAGCATATTGAATGCAGAATTGGTAAATCACGGTAAGGTACACACCATGTTGCCAGTCTAGGATGGTATAATCATGCTGACAGTCACTACAGGTGATCCCTAGAGGTAGAGGGCAAGGTACAATTTGAAGTTAAAATAAAGTTAGTCTAGGTAAATGACGGGAGGTCATCCATCCCAGCCTTGTTACGTCTGGCTGCCTAAGCACCTCTTCGGTATCGGACTGCCCGGACATAACTAAATAAATACTAAAAGAAAAAAAAGGGAGTTGTGCTGAAGGATGGGAAAAAGGACAGGCCATTCTCTTCAACAAAAGTTAGAATAGTCTTTGCTCGGCCCCACATACACCTCGACCGGTCACGAGTGTAGTCAGATGAATACTTCCTGGTTCGCTCCTGGTTACAGGTAAGGCCTTGTGTACAATCCTGCATTATCCTTGCACACAACACAACTAAGAAAGGTAAGAATTTGAAGCAGCAGCCGCTCCACAAGCCTTAAGAATTGCAAATAGGGTGCGGACAAGGAGAGAAAAGTTATAAACATGTCCTAGTAGGTGTGGATCTCTCTCTCCTGTATAAAATACCATAGGATGTCTAATATATATTGGCTAAAAATGTTCTGAAGCAGGGTGAGTAGGTAAATGAGTAAATATACATGTAAAAAAAGAATATGGTAGTTGTATAATAAATAATTGGAAGATTTCCCAGATATCCAGTTACCTTTTTGACCTGTTTTTCAGAAAAGCAGACCACTGATGATAAGTATACAGTAATTATATTGTCTAATGTTATACTATAAGTTGTATTTGTTTGGCTTTACATTGTATCATATTGTTTATTTGTGCTCTGACCGACCTGCTGAGACCTGTTTCAATTACAGACTATTGACAGTGTATCTAGTGACCCTCATATATATACTAGTAAAAAGGCCCGATGCAATTGCATCGGGAGAGCGTTGAAATGAATTGTGTGTATACAGGCGGGTGAGTGGGTAGCAGAGTATACAGGAGGCTCTGTGGGTAGCAGAGTATAGAGGCGGCTCTGTGGGTAGCAGAGTATACAGGAGGCTCTGTGGGTAGCAGAGTATACAGGTGGCTCTGTGGGTAGCAGAGTATACAGGCGGCTCTGTGGGTAGCAGAGTATAGAGGCGGCTCTGTGGGTAGCAGAGTATACAGGGGGCTCTGTGGGTAGCAGAGTATACAGGGGGCTGTGTGGGTAGCAGAGTATGCAGGCGGCTCTGTGGGTAGCAGAGTATACAGGGGGCTCTGTGGGTAGCAGAGTATACAGGGGGCTCTGTGGGTAGCAGAGTATACAGGGGGCTCTGTGGGTAGCAGAGTATACAGGGGGCTCTGTGGGTAGCAGAGTATGATGTGGCGGGAGGCTGGAGGGGTGAGGAGAGGTCTGGCTGGAGCGGCGACATGAGCGCTCGGCTGCAGGACGTGGCTGCGTGCTGGGGGTGATCGTAGCCTCGGCATTGTCCTCTGCAGCGGGGTGGGGGCTGCAGAGAGGGATCAGTCCCTCCCCTCAGGTGACACATGTGACCTGAGGGGAAGGAGCGGATTGGGCATTGTGTGGTAAAGAGAGGACGGCCATCCGATTGGTCCAGGACACGGAGTACTGGGCAATGGGATGGGCGTCCTGTGTTTAGAACAGAGCGCACAATCCGCTTGCAGGGGCGGCGGCCAATGGGAGTGAGCGAGGCATGTTAGGCTTTGCAGCCTGACACACCCCGTTCACTCCTATTGGCCGGCGTCACTGGCTCCCGGCACCGGCCCACAGCCCCTACACCGCTATGGCAGCAGCATGGCGACACCGAGGCGCCAGCAGTGAGAGAGCGGGGAGGGGCGGAAGGCACCAGCGGCATCTGGGCAGCGTAGACCTCGCGGAGGGCGCTCGCGATGAGGCGCTGGCGGCGGGGTCGACGGCGGTTGGCAGGATGGCGGCGGTGTGAGTTAATGCGGCTGCATCGCTCGCAGTGCCGTGAAGGATTTTGGGATTCGGCTATAGTGTCCGAATTTCAAACTCCCAATTTATATAAGTAGATATGTGTATAAACTGTATATGTACATCTAGTTATATAATTGTGTGCCCCTGTCCTCTGCCCCTGTTGTGTCCCCCTGTCCTCTGCCCCTGTCCTGTGTGCATGAGTCCTCTGGCCCTGTTCTGTGTCCTCCTGTCTTGTGTGCCCTTGTCCGGTGTCCCCCTGTCCTGTGTGCCCCTGTGCGGTGTCCCCCTGTCCTCTGCCTCTGTTCTGTGTCCCTCTGTCCTGTGTGCCCCTGTTGTGTGTTCCCCTGTCCTCTGCCCCTGTTGTGTGTCGTCTTGTCCTGTGTGCCCCTGTCCGGTGTCCCCCTGTCCTGTGTGCCTCTGTTCTGTGTGCCCCTGTGCTGTGTGCCCCTGTTCTGTGTGGCCTTGTCCTGTGTGCCCCTGTACTGTGTGCCCCTGTTCTGTGTGCCCCTGTTCTGTGTGCCCCTGTTCTGTGTGCCCCTGTTCTGTGTGCCCCTGTGCTGTATGCCCCTGTGCTGTGTGCCCCTGTTCTGTGTGGCCTTGTCCTGTGTGCCCCTGTACTGTGTGCCCCTGTTCTGTGTGCCCCTGTTCTGTGTGCCCTTGTCCTGTGTGCCCCTGTACTGTGTGCTCCTGTACTGTGTGGCCCTGTCCTCTGCCCCTGTTGTGTCCCTCTGTCCTGTGTGCCCCTGTTCTGTGTGCCCCTGTGCTGTGTGCCCCTGTTCTGTGTGGCCTTGTCCTGTGTGCCCCTGTACTGTGTGCCCCTGTTCTGTGTGCCCCTGTGCTGTGTGCCCCTGTGCTGTGTGGCCTTGTCCTGTGTGCCCCTGTCCTGTGTGCCCCTGTCCTGTGTGCCCCTGTTCTGTGTGCCCCTGTTCTGTGTGCCCCTGTGCTGTGTGCCCCTGTGCTGTGTGCCCCTGTTCTGCGTGGCCTTGTCCTGTGTGCCCCTGTCCTGTGTGCCCCTGTTCTGTGTGCCCTTGTCCTGTGTGCCCCTGTCCTGTGTGCCCCTGTTCTGTGTACCCTGTGCTGTGTGCCCCTGTTCTGTGTGGCCTAGTCCTGTGTGCCCCTGTACTGTGTGCCCCTGTTCTGTGTGCCCCTGTGCTGTGTGCCCCTGTTCTGTGTGGCCTTGTCTTGTGTGCCCCTGTACTGTGTGCCCCTGTCCTGTGTGCCCATGTTCTGTGTGCCCTTGTCCTGTGTGCCCCTGTACTGTGTGCCCCTGTTCTGTGTGGCCCTGTCCTCTGCCCCTGTTGTGTCCCTCTGTCCTGTGTGCCCCTGTCCTCTGCCCCTGTTGTGTCCCCCTGTCCTCTGGCACAGTGCTTTATCCCCCAGTGATGTGTGCCCCTGTCCCCCTGTCCTCTGCTCTCTGTATTCCTTGGAGTGGCATTGAAGCCGGTCATGTGACAGGGCGGGCTAATGTGAGATGAAAGAGGGCCTGTCACATGACCGGCTCGAAAAAGAAAGTATTTGTGCAGTCAGCAGAGCGGGGAGGGGTAAGTGCGGAGAGGCCGGGGGAGAGCGTGCGGCAGCGGCGATACTGACCGGCATATGCGGCGGGAGATCAGCGGCGTGTGCGCAAGAGCGGCTGATCTCCCGAGGGGCGCTGGGCGGTCACCTCGGCGCTATGTTGGTGGGATAGCGGAGTCTCTGCGGCGGCGTGTAAAATCCAAGATGGCGGCAAAATCTCTCGAGATTTTGCCGCCATCTTGGATATTACATGTCGCCGCAAGGACAGTGCTCCTCCAGCTGCATGGCGTCACCGAGGCCCTAGCGGTGCTAGAGCAGCGAGGGGCAGCGGTGACCTCGAGGAGGTGGCGGCGGCGTCGCGGACGGGTGGGCGGCGGAGACGGCAGTGCGGCTGCGGCTCGCGATGACGCTGCGCGTCATCGCTCGCAGTGGCGCAAAGGAGTCTGGGATTCGGCTACAGTGCCCGAATTCCAAACTCCCGATTATATAATTAGATGTTGACTGAACAATTGCGGTATATGTTTATGGAAGATAATGGACTAAACAACACTTTACAAACAAACTGAAAAAGGTACCGTATTTTTCGCTTTTTAAGACGCACTTTTGTTCCCCCCAAACTGCCACACCCTGCCAACACAGGAAGGTGGAGGCTGCCGCATGTAGGCAGAGACACCTGGTACAGCTGCCATTATCACCACACACAGCCCCACTCCTCCTGCGCACCCGTCCTCCTCTCCTCTGTCCCTCCTGCACCCCCGTCCTCCTCTCCTCTGTCCCCCTGCACCCTGTCCTCCTCTCCTCTGTCCCCCTGCACCCCGTCCTCCTCTCCTCTGCCTTCCTGCACCCCCGTCCTCCTCTCCTCTGTCCCTCCTGCTGCTCCTCTGTCCTCCTCTCCCCTGTCCTGCTGCACCCCGTCCTCCTCTCCTCTGCCTTCCTGCACCCCCGTCCTCTTCTCCTCTGTCCCTCCTGCTGCTCCTCTGTCCTCCTACACCACTGTCCTCCTGCACCCCGTCCTCCTCTCCTCTGCCTTCCTGCACCCCCGTCCTCCTCTCCTCTGTCCCTCCTGCTGCTCCTCTGTTCTCCTGCACCACTGTCCACTGTCCTGCTGCACACCCGTCCTCCTCTCCTCTGTCCCTCCAGCTGCTCGTCTTCTCCTCTGTCTCCCTGTTCCTGTCCTTCTGCCCCCTGTCCTCTTCTCTGTCCCCCTGTTCCTGTCCTTCTGCCCACCTATCCTCTTCTCCTCTGTCCCCCTGTTCCTGTCCTCCTGCCTACCTGTCCTCTTCTCCTCTGCTCCCCTGTCCCCTGCACAGTTTCCCTCACCTCTCCGGGTCCATGGGGGGCCAGCTGGGTGGAGGAGCCGCCAGCATCGCAGCCGCCTCCACCGCACGAGCACTTGGAGCCATCACGGGACAGGAAGCAGCAGGGCTCCCAGCAGCTTCCTGTCAGCGTCATCGCTCTCAGCGCTGGGGGCCAGGAGGGGGCACAGTACATGCGGGCGCCGCGGCCGGGCGGCAATGCACCACCGGCGGCAACACCCTCCCTCCCCCACAAAGACTCCACTTTTCATATGGAGTCTGGGGTAGGGAGGTAAAGAAAAAAAAACAAAAAAACGCTTGCGCTCCCCTGCCGTTTAAATACAGCCCTGCTGCCGCCCCCACACACGTGCCGCCTGGCGCGGACCGCCGCCCTTCCCCCACGCTACGCCACTGGTCCCGATCCTTCCCTGCAGCCCGATCAGCCCCGCTGGCTCCCCAGCACCCTAACACTCCATTACTCTGGATGCTCTGGGCATCTGCTCCACCCGTGGGGAGCGACACCATACCAGCTGCCATTCCATCATCCCCAGAGGTCCCGGCCTGCAGCAGCGGCCACTACAGCTGCATACCACGGGTGGCGTCATGACAAACTACTCCCTAATTTTTTAACCCCCTTTTTATTGACTGCCCATCCGGGTGGCCACAGACCAGGTCACGCCACTGTGACATCACCCCAGACACTTGAAGACATCGAGGTGCCCGGCTCAGAGTACCCCACAGCCCCCACGGGGCAAGTCAACTACTACTGCCAACATGCGCATACAGAAATTAAGTGTTAGAGAAATTATTTATAAAAATATTCTTACAGTTTTCCCCAGAGGCTGTGAGTCTTTCTATGGTGTCAGAGGGGCCATAGATGTCTCCTGCTCCAGCTCCTACAATCTGCAGCTCCAGGGCACAGGGGACACTATCATCTGCTGGCAGCCAATCACAGATGTGCTTATAAAGTGAAATCTGTGATTGGCTGATAGGAGATGAGGCACAGATGTCCCTGTGTGCAGTGATATGGATGGAGCAGGGGACACACTGCACAGCCCTCTCTCTCTTATCAAGGGTATGATAGGGTTAAAGTCCTGCTCCCTCTCTCTCCATGGATCAGCAGCAGCAGCACAGAGAGCAGTGGGGGCCACACTGAGTGCCTCTCCCTCCCCCCTCAGCACAGTGAGTGACTATACAGACAACCAGCAGCAGCAGCATTATTAGCATACTCATCTGCAGCACATTGTCCCTGCACCTCCTCCTGTCAGCACTGACTTTGTCTCGGCATTCACTTTCCCTAGCTCCGGGGCCCCTTGCCGCTCTGGTCTCTGATGCACTGCCATATGATCTCCCCAGCACTGCACTCCCAAAGTCTCCCATCAGTGTAGAAAAAAAAAACAACATAAATACTCACCTCTCTCTCTCCTCAGTCCTCAGTGAGCTGCTCCAGTCTCCTCTCAGCTTGTGTCTGCCGGCCGCTCTGCACAGCTCAGTGATGTTGTTACCGCCCCCTGCCAAGCTGTGCTGTAGAGCGGCCGGGACTTAACAGAAAGTGCCACCGGGCACCCCGGGATGCTGCCCCTATGTTTGCTAGCAGGTCGGCTCATGGATGGTGCGGCCCTGGCCCTGACAGCCGGCGAGATTCGGGGCTCTATGCATAAGAATCGGGGCTGCAGCCCCGATTCTTAATGCATAGCGACGTCCCTGGCTTTCTCTCCCCCTTTAACAAGCAGCTACTGTGGACCGAAGTCGCTTCCCACAGTCTGGAGATGGAGTGATGGTCAGAAGAAACGTCAGAAATTCTGCGGATGACAGACAGCTGAAGAGCTCAAATGGCAGCCCAACTAGATCCAAGATCTATCTACACTACAAGGCAGACGAGCCCAGGAGAACTACCGAATGTCTCTTACTACAGACACTGGCCTATATGCGATGGATATAAACATCCCAAGGGACACTGACTGCTTAGGACACCTTTATTTTTTGAATATCAACGACTGACTTATTTCCACCAGCAACATTGACTTGGTACGAGACCATGTCCTCCTGAATTAGACTGTAGTGAGGACCGACTTATGAAGAATGTCAAATATAATTACTAACAGTTGAGTGATAATTATGACCGGTATTTGATTGCGGCATTCGTATAGTTTCCTTGTTTGCCATGGTTTGTGAGTGTTTGTGTCCATCCGATGGTGTAATGGACAGACCTTTGTGGGGAATCCGGTGAAGTGGTGTAGGAAGACCGGCTCCGTCAACTAGGGGAGGAGAATGTACCTGAGTACGTCTGTGTGCATGCACTTTGGTTGGAGCATTCACTCATTGCCATGGGAGAAGGGAACTGTAGGAGCAGCATTCATTTTTATTATATTTAGAACCTATTTTAGTAAATATAATCTCCATATTTTTGTGTGTATAACTTTTAATATGTATTTCAGTAGTATTAAATAGAAAGGTGAGACATCATCTTAGATAACAGTTTAGGGTGCGGCAAGACCAGCTACAAAGGCATTACGATTGTCATTACGGTTAGACGTTATGGTTGTTCCAATATTGGTGATGACTCCTTTCCCCTCTACCTTTCCCCCTCTGTCACCTAGGGCAAGGATTTTGGGTAAGAATTTGAATGTCTCCAAACGGGGGAATGTTATGGCAATAAATAGTTAATAATTTATATTATAAACTTCACAAAAAATGAATCGGGGCACTGGACACCTTGTACCAATATAGCAGCAGATAGTCATTCAATGGGGGTGCTCGCCTGTGTCAGCACTAGATAATAGTCCAAATATATAAAGAAAGGAGGCACTCACCCATATGTAAAATTGGTCTCAGGCTTTTTTATTCGGATGCAAAGACCAGTTGAAGGGTGATTACATCCGAAACAGTCGCTGTTGTCTGCACCTCCAACACCCCCTCCCCTGCAACCTGCACCCTGCTTCATGCCGGAAGGCTGAATAAAAAAGCCTGAGACCAATTTTACATATGGATGAGTGCCTCCTTTCTTTATATATTTGGAATAATTTATATTAGTATGTAGTCATTCAGAAATCAAATCTTCCAGGCTCGAGACCTGGTTGTTGGCCTTGTTCTTTCCCCTAGCTAAGCTCTCTCTCCTTCTTCCCTCCCACCCTTGGGTTTTCTGTGTCTCTGATTTTATATAAATGTTTTGATTTAGAGGTAGCCGTACTGAAAGTCTTATCAGAATGTCTTCGGACTAAATGTTCACTTCAAGGCTAGTTAAACTAACTAACACGCAGAGAATATAATTAAATGTTTTCCAGAATAAAATGTATATTCAGCATAATGTGACGCAATCACCTAGTAACACCCCTTTGCACATCCCTTTAAGGATAAGTAATAAAACTGCTAGCTGATCCCTTAATAAAAGGTCTTTGTCATTAAGCTCGGCATTGACATAGTGTGTCAGCGTGGATTCTTTATACAGTGATGTGCATGCATCCAGACAAAGCCTCCAATTTGGCAGCAGACAATTAAGATGACAGCCTCACCCGAAAGGTGTGGGGGCATCCATTACAACATGACCGCAATTCTGGGACATACTGATGAGCTGCAGCTCATCTGTATCTCCAGAGGCATTAGGACTGTGCAGCAACGTGCTTCTTAAAGGGTCAGTGTAAAAATAAGAATTAGTAAAAAAATAACGTTTTTAAATACCTGTAAAAAAAAAAAACATAAAAGTTCAAATCACCCCCCTTTTCCCCCATTCAAAATAAAAGTATTAAAAAAATTAAAAAATTACCGTACATTTGTTTGGTATCGCCACGTTCAGAATCGCCCGATCTATCAACATATAAAATTAATTAGTGAGAGCTAATTAATAATTAATAAGATAATTAATTAATTAACGCCAAAATTATGTTTTTTTAGTCGCTGCAACATTGCTATAAAATGCAATAATGGGCGATCAAAATGGCGCATCCACCCAAAAATGGTATCATAAGAAAGATCAGCTCAAGATGCAAAAAATAAGCCATTAAACAGCCCCAGATTCCAAAAAATGAGGACGCTGTGGGTCGCAAAACATGGCCCAAAAAGTGGTTTTTTTTTTTTTTTCCAAATTTTGTAATTTTTTTTCACCACTTAGATACCAGTAAAGGTATACATGGTGTCTACGAACTCATACGGACCCGAGGCATCACCCCGTCAAGTCGGTTTTACCATATAGTGAACGTGGCGGCTAAAAAACGCAAAAAACAAACGTGTGATTGCACTTTTTTTTCAATTTCACTGCACTTGAAATTTTTTTGCAATTTCCTTGTACGCTATATGGTAAAATAACTGATTGCATCTAAAAGTATCACTCGTCCCGCAAAAACAATCCATCATATGTCTATATTGACGGAAAAATAAAAAAGGTATGGCCCTTGAAAGCAGGGGAGCAAAAAACGAAAATGAAAAACGAAAAATTCCAGGGTCTTGACGGGGTTAAATGGTTAATATTGTCATATAAGAAGATTATGACCATGTGGATTTTCTGACTTCATAATAAAACACTTGCTTAGCTTTTGTGCAATAACACTGGGGAACACAATTTTTTAGGAGTTAGGTCAGACAACTGTTCTTAATTAATTTTTGGATGCTGAATCCAGAAATGATCTCAGTTTTTCTCTATCACGTCAAGTTTTTGAACTATAGGATTTTTATCTTCTCAAAAATATGTAAACTACTGTACCTAAAAAGTGTTTTTTTTTTTTTTTTTTTTAAATAGTACAAATATGAACAAAAAATGAAATATATAAGAAATAGGCATGACAAATATGTTTTTTAACACTATCATGTTTTCTACAAAGGATATATGAGTCGAATCGTAATGAGATAACAAGTCTTATTACAGATATCGGTGCAATTGTGCTTCTCTGGCAGGTAAGTTGTGGAGGAAAAACTTGACGTGCTAGAAAAAAACTGACTACATTTTTGGAATCAGCATGCCAATTTTAGTATAAATCAGCTCAAAAACCTAACTCAACAGAAATTTTTTTTCAAATTGTTCCCCAGTGTAATTTGTCTTTTTGTTGCTCCATCATTTTTTATAACCCTCCTTGTACTTTTCTTTTGTATTGCAATGAGTTGGATCTTCTAAGGATAGACTGTGGGCTAATTAGACAAAGAGCACAATGAGATGTCAATTCAATTGTGGTGACTGTCAGGGTAATACTTGTTGTCTTCTACTTCTGTACAGTGACCTACTTAGGACCATTTCCATTCTTATCATCATACGAATTTCACAGTAATGGAACATATTTTGTCATTGCACATAATGTAACTTTTGCAATGCAGAAAATATACTACTAGGAACTGGTATTTTATCATGGGCTTGTATAAGTAAGAATTGCTCTTTACTGAATTGTAAAGTACATTTTTTTCCATTTTCTACGTAAGTAAATGAGCAGCATATAATATGAAAAATAACAAAATACTTCCACATAGAATGTATCATACTAGATGGTGGCCCGATTCTAACACATTGGGTATTCTAGAATATGTACCGCATATACTCGTGTATAAGCCGACCCGTGTATAAGCCGACCCCCTTACTTTTGCCCCCAAAACCTGGGAAAACGTATTGACTCGCGTATAAGCCGAGGGTGGACCACAGCACAGGTATACAGCCCCCAGCAGTGTGGTATACAGCAGGTCCCCACCAGTGGTGGTATACAGCAGGTCCCCAGTATGGTATAGAGCCCCAGCAGTGATGGTATACAGGTCCCCAGCATAGTATACAGCCCAGCAGTGATGGTATACAGGTCCCCAGCATAGTATACAGCCCATCAGTGATGGTATACAGGTCCCCAGGCATAGTATACAGCCCAGCAGTGATGGTATACAGGTCCCCAGGCATAGTATACAGCCCAGCAGTGATGGTATACAGGTCCCCAGGCATAGTATACAGCCCAGCAGTGATGGTATACAGGTCCCCAGGCATAGTATACAGCTCAGCAGTGATGGTATACAGGTCCCCAGGCATAGTATACAGCTCAGCAGTGATGGTATACAGGTCCCCAGGCATAGTATACAGCCCAGCAGTGATGGTATACAGGTCCCCAGACATAGTATACAGCCCAGCCAGTGATGGTATACAGGTCCCCAGGCATAGTATACAGCCCAGCAGTAATGGTATACAGGTCCCCAGGCATAGTATACAGCCCAGCAGTGATGGTATACAGGTCCCCAGGCATAGTATACAGCCCAGCAGTGATGGTATACAGGCCCCCCTCACAGTATGGCGCCCCTCCACTTCACAGGATGGCCCCCGCGGATCGCTGCTCCTGGCTCCAGGCTGCATCTTCATCTGTGTCTTCCTGCTTGTGGCCGGGGCTCATCGCGATGACGTCATCGCGTCCCCGGCCGGTCACGTGACAAGCAGGAAGACACAGATCAAGATGCAGCCCGGAACCAGGAGCAGCGATCCTCAGCCGGAGGGTGACAGCTGATAGCCAGGTAATGTATGTGCGCAGTGCTGCATGCGGGGGCCATCCTGTGAGGGGGGGTGCCATACTATGAGGGGGGCCTGTATAATGGTACTGTATATGCACTGCTCCCCCCCCCCCCCCCGCTGATGGGCGGGGGATGCAGTGCATATCATGAATATAATATGAGTGGCACCACGTGACCTCTCCACTTTATTGTCAGCCTCCTTAGCCTCCTCCAGCCCCCGGTCTCGGCCCCCACCAGCCAGCACAGGCACTGACTCGCGTATAAGCCGAGGGGGGGACTTTTCAGCTCAATTTTTGGGCTGAAAAACTCGGCTTATACGCGAGTATATACGGTATGTAGTGTATTTATGAAGATTTAAAAATAATGCAATGCATACACGATATCTATCTTTCATCTACCATATGTCTATCGTCTATGTATGCTATATTTATTTATCATTTCTCTATACATGTTTTATCTATGTATCTATGTATCTATCTACAAAGAAAAAAAGCTAAACAGCACTCAAGGCATAGTCTGAACTGGTGCAAGCTGCAATACTGAATAATACACAGAAAAAGTTCACAGCAGCATACAGTCACTGCTAATCATGTGTGAATACAGACATACAGATAGAAGTAAAAGCACCTATGCATTTGAGATAAAATATAAAAATTCTCTTTTTTTAAAAAAACTCAATTTTTGGATTTTTTTGCCTTAGACATGAGTGAAGTTCGTCACACTGACTGACAGCCTTGTAGACAGGAGTGAAGTGCATTACAGTGACTGACAGCCTTGTAGACAGGAGTGAAGTTTGTGACACTGACAGCCTTGCAGACAGGAGTGAAGGACGTCACACTGAATGACAGCCTTATAGACAGGAGTAGAGGACATCACACTGACAGCCTTGTAGACAGGAGTGAAGGACGTCACACTGACTGACAGCCTTGTAGACAGGAGTGAAGGACGTCACACTGACAGCCTTATAGACAGGAGTGAAATTCGTGACACTGACAGACTCCTGTTTAGGAGTGAACTGCATGACACTAAGAGCGGCAGTTCAAATTGCCCGCCAAAATACCAAGCTGCGTGCCGCATCTCTCATTGGTCGCTGTAGCGACCAATGAGAGAAACGGAATTCAAACCGCGCGCCAAGCCGTGCTACTTCTCTGATTGGTTGCCGTGGCGACCAATCAGCGAAGTGACGCGTCTTGGTAGGAAATATGAATCCCGCGCCACTGATTCATCGCTGCTGAGACCGACAACCAATCAGCGCCGCTTCGCTAATTGGTCACTGCGGCCGCACTGAGTCACACTTTTGAATTACATAATTTATTTTACCATAGAGTGTAATGGAGAAAAGGAATAACATTCCAAGTGCGGTGAAATTGCAAAAATGTTCAATGAAAACAATTGTTTTTGTTTATTTTTTTTATTCATCATGTTCACGGTATGGTAAAAGTGACATGTTGGGATGATGCCAGGGATTGCTGAAAAAATTCTGAAGTTTTTAAAGAAAAGAATTGCACTTTTGGCGCTATTTTCCGTGACACGTTATGTTCTCATTTATTAGGATCTGAGGCTATAATGGCTTATTTTTAGTATCTTGAGCTAAAGTTTCTAAAAATATAATTTTTGGCTAGCTAGACTGTTTTGATTGCCTGTTATTGCATGCTAACATGTTAACCGCTAACTGCAATATTGTTGGAAACAAAAAAACTTAATTTTGGTGTTTGGACTTTTTTCTTTTAAGCAGTTTAATCTGTTAAGCAGTTTACCGATCTGCCTAATTGACAACACAGCTCAGGCATCACTGACAGTAAGTGATTCATGACAGCATCCAGGGTCATCAGCTGATCCCATTCAGCTATAGCAATGTACCGAGGCCCTGTGATCATATCACAGGGCTGCCGATGTAGGCAAAGAACAGCGCTATTCCCAACACAGTGATTGACAGCACAGCACAATCCAAAGAGTTAACAATGCCAATTGGATCACTGATCTGATCAATGCTGTTGACTACACATGTCAGCTTATCCGATCAGCTGACATATGTGGGAAATTATGCAAGTTCAGGGAGTGAGCTCGCATCAGAGAGAGGTTCATGACCAATTACACATAGATACACATTTGATCGTGAAGAAGATAAACAGAAAAAAATTATGGGTTAATGCAAAATGCAATAATGATAACAGAAAGTTAACAAATGACTCTTCCAGATTAGCTGTCTGTAGGAAGAATTTGACTGCCGCCATCCCGTGATCATGACAAATCGATGTGTACATGACTCCATGTCGCATGTGACAACCCACATGTCATCCTCTAAATACAGGGTGGGCAATTTATATGGCTGCACCTAAATAAAATGGGAATGGTTGATAATATCAACTTCCTGTTTGTGGCACTTTAGTATACTCTAGACTCCTTCAAGTCGCCTGAGAATATTAATTATTGTATAAAATGGTAATGCTTCTACACCTCTCTGTAGGTGAAAATAAGTGAACCTACATATAGGCTCACAAAGAAGCCCCACCCTAGAGACAATAAATCTGCTTGGTGGGGTGTAGGGGCCCTTTTGAACCTTAGGAAGCATTTAAAAAGTCGGGACAGTCAGGAAATCAGGAACTAAAGAATCCCTCATTTTCTTTGTAATCAATGATTGTTCAAGGTTAAAGTCAAAGAGACAAGTTAAATCGTTAAGATATTCCTTCAAAGGAATATGACCAAGGCGTTTATAACACACTGGGTTATTGAGCTGTCTCATACATAGGGCCACATTACCTCCTTATTCATTCATTTGATTACTGTATCTTCCATTCTATTAAGTTCGTGAATGGTGACCCTTTGGCCAGAGGAAAGAGTATGATGTGGATTCTTAATTTTTACTAATTAGTAGGGATGGGCGAATCTACTCGCTAGGACTCGTTACTCTGCGAGTAGTAAGGGACTCGCAGGACTCGGTACTCTGCGAGTTTCCCAGCGTTTACTCGCACGAGTCCAATGCAAATCAATTGCAAACGCTGACAAAACTAGGATTGCCATTGTTTGCATTAGACTCGGCTACTGTGCCAGTGATAGCAGGGAACCTCGCAAATAACTGCTGTTACATTGCGAGCCGAGTCCAGCTGTCTTCTCTGTGCAGCTCCAGGGTCCTAGAGCCCGCCTGCTCACAGAGATGATGTAGCAGTGCTGAGATTGTTCTCAGTCTGCTCATTCCCTGTGCATAGACATCTATATCTATGCACAGGGGATATAGCAGAGAGGACATCGCATTTTGGACTACGTCGGACGGAAGAGGATTTTTTTAATTAAAGATGGAGTCCCTAATGGCTTTTTTTTTTATTTCAAATAAAAAAATTTTCTCTGTGTTTTTTTAACCCTTTATTGGAGATTCTTAGTGGCTGGGTCAAACGTGGCCTGACATTAAGAATCTCGGGCTTAATACCAGCTTGTATAACAAAGCTGGTATTAACCCCTTTATTACCCAGCGTGCCACCGCCACCAGGGCCGCTGGAAGAGCGGGCTTCAGCGCCAGAGGATGGCGTTTCAATGAACGCGCCATCTTCTGGGGTGGCTGCGGGCTGCAATTTGCAGCGGGGGGTGCCCAGAAAGCTTGGGCATCCCTGCGCTGCGGATTCCAGCCCCCAGCTGCTTAGCTGTACCTGGCTAGACATAGAAATTGCGCGGAGCCCCACGCATTTTTTTTTTATTATTTCATGAATCTCAGAGTCAGAGTCTCAGAGTCAGAGTCTCAGAGTCAGAGTCTCAGAATTTCATAAAATAATTTTAAAAAAATGCGTGGGGCTACTCGCAATTTCTATTTCTAGCCAGGTGCAGCTAAGCAGCTGGGGGCTGGAATCCGCAGCGCAGGGATGCCCAAGCTTTCTGGGCCCCCCCCCCGCTGCAAATTGCAGCCAGCAGCCGCCCCAGAAGATGGCGCGTTCATTGAAGCACCATCCTCTGGCGCTGAACCCCGCTCTTCCAGCGGCCCTGGTGGCGGTGGCACGCTGGGTAATAATGAGGTTAGGGCCAGCTTTGTATTATCAGCTGGCCCTAAGCCCGAAATTTATGGCGGTCACGCCAATATTAGACATGACCGCCATGAATTTCTATTAAATTGTTTTAAAAAAAACACAACACAGAGAAAAATTTTTATTAGAAATAAAAAAAAAAAGCCATTAGAGACTTCATCTTTAATTAAAAAAAATGCTCTTCCGTCCGACGCAGTCCAAAACGCGATGTCCTCTCTGCTCATCCCTGTGCATAGATATAGATGTCTATGCACAGGGAATGAGCAGACTGAGAACAATCTCAGCTCTGCTACATCAGGCAGCAGGCAGGCTCTAGGACCCTGAAGCTGTGGCAGCCAGCACAGAGGAGACAGCCGGACTCTTATCTGTGCGAGTTTCCCAGCGATTACAGTTGCAAAGTAAACGAGTCCAATGCAAATAAATGACAAAACTAGGATTGCTTCAGGCTGAAGCTTCCGAGACACATCTGCGATTTGTAAATCTCACACTACTCGCTATTACTCGCTTCCCCATTCATTAACATTGGACTCGCTAGACTCGCAACGAGTAGCGAGTCCTGTGCTCGGACTCGCTAGAGTCAAGCGATTCCGAGTAATTTAGGATTCGCCCATCACTACTAATTAGCAAAATTCTTCTCTAACCAGTTTGACAAATATGTCTACCTGAGGACAAGTAGATAAAGAGGAGTAAACAGTGGACCTTTGGTGCAGGTGCACAGGTCCCAAAGAAGGGAGTTCATTATAATTTTCTCTAATGACACTCTCCAAATCATCCATGGCCTGTAATTCCAAATCAGCTACAGAAGGTATTGGTTTACTAAAATATTTTTTTTTTTTTAAATAAGCTCACTAGAAAATACCTCTAAATATTTCATTGTTGTAAAGCAGACAAACTTGCCCCAGGTGAAAAGGACAGGCCTCTGGATAAAACATCTATTTGTGCTTTAGTAAGAGCGCGATTTGAGAGACATTTTTAATTTTCACACAGGCAACATGAGAAAATGCACTCCAAAATATGCTGGGCAGTTTCTCCTTAGTATGCTGATACTCCATATGTAGTGGGAAAAAAAATTTTGGGCACACAGGAAGGAGTGACGTTATTGAGTGGGGACCTGGTAGGTGAATTTTAGGCTATGCGTGGAAGCTGCAAATTTCCCCATGGGTTTTTTCTGCATATTTTTGACAATTCAACAGTACAGCACCTTCCTTTCACAGTGTATGGGAAATCAGAAGTGGTGTGCCCATGCTGTGATTTATTTGCAGCAGAAATGCATTTTACTGCGGAAAAATCTGCAGCATGTCAGTTCTTTTAGAGTATTTTGCCACGATTTTCACCTATAGAACTCAATGACAGCTCCAAAATACTCTGCAAATACATAGCACTGTTTACATAGTATTTGTTGTGTATTTAGCGGACATTTTGCACTGATGATATGGGGCTCTGCTGTATTTTTGGTCACCAGCACAGGTACAACAGGAAGGTGCAGGTTGCCACCCACCACCAGCTGCCTAGTTTTGCCTGGCTGATAATCAAAATACAGCGGAGCCCTTTTTTTTTTACTTCTTGAAATAATTAAAAAAAAAAGATGTGGTCTTCGCCGTATTTTTAGTTTCCAGCCAGGTACAACTAGGCAGCTATGAACTGCCACCCACCCCCAGCTGCTTAGTTGTTCCTTGCTGGTAAATAAAATACAGCGGCTCCCTTTTTTAAAAATGATTTCTTGAAATAATTTTAAAAACAAAATGGTGTGCGCTTCACCGTATTTTTAGTTTCCAGACAGGTACAACTAGGCAGCTGGGGGCTGGAATCCACAGTGTGGAGAGGCCCAGGCGTTCTGGGCCCCCCACACTGCAAATTGCAGCCCGCAGCCGGCCCAGGGAATGACGCATTCACTAGAAGCGCCATTTCCTGGTGCAGTACCCAGACTCTTCCAGTTGCCCTGGTACCAGTGGCAAACTGGGTAATAATGGGGTTAATGCCAGCTTTGTATTGGCAGCTGGCACTAAGCCCAAGGTTCACAATGTCGGGCCAAAGTTAGACCCGGCCATTAGGAACCTCTAAGTCAATGGTAAATAAGACACCACACCGTGAAAAAATAATTTTATTACACCAAAAAACAAACACATATTTGGACTCCATCTTTATTACCCCTACATGCCCTCCGATGTAGTCCACAAAGATGCTCCCACGACGGACAGTCGCCTCCAGAGACTGCAGCATCTCTGGGGTCACACTGATGCTACAATGTATGGCAATGATCTGCCATACAGTGCAGATGTCAGTGCGGCAAACCTAAGTCCCAGAGATCACATGATCTCTGATGCTTGGGTCAAGTTACCAGATGTCGGAATGGCAACCATTAGTTACCATGGTGATCAGCCCATCGCTATTACATTATGATGGTCCAATCAATGTGGGGAGAGGCAAGTGACCCTGCACTCCCTCTCCCCGGACCCTAAGTGCTGTGATCACAAGATCACAGCACTTAAGGGGGTACACAGAGCCAGGGAGAGCAACTACACAGACCGCTGTCCCTGGCTGTCAGATCTCTCCTCTTCAGCCTCATCTCCTCCATGCAGGGGATGAGGCTAAGAGGAAT
Source organism: Allobates femoralis (assembly GCA_033576535.1). Taxonomy (NCBI): domain Eukaryota; kingdom Metazoa; phylum Chordata; class Amphibia; order Anura; family Aromobatidae; genus Allobates; species Allobates femoralis. The sequence continues at coordinate 401,496,494 of JARQOC010000001.1, forward strand.
AGACAGGGGTGGCGGGCGGGCACCCAGCAGAGGACTGGAGGAGAAGAATGGGCACCGGAGGTCAGAAGACGGAGAAGAGGCAGTGGAAGGAGGTGAGCAGTAGAAGGAGAGCAGGGAGCAGAGGGATGAGAGCCGGGAGCGCAGGCAAGAAAGTGGGGAGCAGAGGCAGGAGAGTAGGGAGTGGAGGAGGAAAGCAGGGAGAGGAGTAGAGAGGCAGTGGGCACAGGCAGGGGATGACTGCAGGAGCTGGGCACAGCTGACAGCCCGGCTCCTGCGGCGATCACGCAGGGAAGTAACCATATTCAGCACTTTCCTGTGGGATCATGATGTGATCAGTCAGTCAGAGTAACTGACCAATCACATTGCTCTGAGTGTGGGGACCAGTAACAAGGGTCTCCACACCTCTTCCCCTGACCATTAGCTGTCACTTACAGAATTGAACTGTCACTGTTTGTTTACAAGCAGTGACAGTTCAAAGCCATGACGGGATTAGCCGTCATGGTGCGTGAACTGACATCTTTTCATGACGGCTAATCCTGTCATTGGTCGTATTGGGGTTAAAGACATGATGGACATAACACATCACTGCTTGGGAACTGACACCTGTTGATGACATGCTATATCGCTCATTAGTTTGAAAAGGGTTATTGCACACTCAGCTGATATGAGAGTCATACATGTAAACCAGAACATGAATAATATGCGCATCTTGAAATATGCACTTAAATATCAGTAGCAATATTTATATAGAGCAAGCAAAGACTAAGCGTGTCCATTCCCGCACTTTTAATCTAGCATACAGTTAGGGCCAGAAATATTTGGACAGTGACACAAGTTGTTATTTTAGCTGTTTACAAAAACATGTTCAGAAATACAATTATATATATAATATGGGCTGAAAGTGCACACTCCCAGCTGCAATATGAGAGTTTCCACATCCAAATCGGAGAAAGGGTTTAGGAATCATAGCTCTGTAATGCATAGCCTCCTCTTTTTAAAGGGACCAAAAGTAATTGGACTCTAAGGGCTGCAATTAACTCTGAAGGTGTCTCCCTCGTTAACCTGTAATCAATAAAGTAGTTAAAAGGTCAGGGGTGGATTCCAGGTGTGTGGTTTTGCATATGGAAGCTGTTGCTGTGACCAGACAACATGCGGTCAAAGGAACTCTCAATTGAGGTGAAGCAGAACATCCTGAGGCTAAAAAAAAATAAAAAATTAATCAGAGAGATAGCAGACATGCTTGGAGTAGCAAAATCAACAGTTGGGTACATTCTGAGAAAAAAGGAATTGACTGGTGAGCTTGGGAACTCTAAAAGGCCTGGGCGTCCACGGATGACAACAGTGGTGGATGATCGCCGCATACTTTATTTGGTGAAGAAGAACCCGTTCACAACATCAACTGAAGTCCACAACACTCTCAGTGAAGTAGGTGTATCTGTCTCTAAGTCAACAGTAAAGAGAAGACTCCATGACAGTAAACACAAAGGGTTCACATCTAGATGCAAACCATTCATCAATTCCAAAAATAGACAGACCAGAGTTAAATTTGCTGAAAAACACCTCAAGAAGGCAGCTCAGTTCTGGAAAAGTATTCTATGGACAGATGAGACAAAGATCAACCTGTACCAGAATGATGGGAAGAAAAAAGTTTGGAGAAAAAAGGGAACGGCACATGATCCAAGGCACACCACATCCTCTGTAAAACATGGTGGAGGCAACGTGGTGGCATGGGCATGCATGGCTTTCAATGGCACTGGGTCACTTGTGTTTATTGATGACATAACAGCAGACAAGAGTAGCCGGATGAATTCTGAAGTGTACCGGGATATACTTTCAGCCCAGATTCAGCCAAATGCTGCAAAGTTGATTGGACGGCGCTTCATAGTACAAATGGACAATGACCCCAAGCATACAGCCAAAGCTACCCAGGAGTTCATGAGTGCAAAAAAGTGGAGCATTCTGCAATGGCCAAGTCAATCACCAGATCTTAACCCAATTGAGCATGCATTTCACTTGCTGAAATCCAGACTTAAGACGGAAAGACCCACAAACAAGCAAGACCTGAAGGCTGCGGCTGTAAAGGCCTGGCAAAGCATTAAGAAGGAGGAAACCCAGCGTTTGGTGATGTCCATGGGTTCCAGACTTAAGGCGGTGATTGCCTCCAAAGGATTTGCAACAAAATATTGAAAATAAAAATATTTTGTTTGGGTTATGTTTATTTGTCCAATTACTTTTGACCTCCTAAAATGTGGAGTGTTTGTAAAGAAATGTGTACAATTCCTACATTTTCTATCAGATATTTTTGTTCAACCCTTCAAATTAAACGTTACAATCTGCACTTGAATTCTGTTGTAGAGGTTTCATTTCAAATCCAATGTGGTGGCATGCAGAGCCCAACTCGCGAAAATTGTGTCACTGTCCAAATATTTCTGGCCCTAACTGTATATAACATAAAAAGGCCTTGAAATAATTTAAATAGTTGCGGTGTTGATATAATGGTAAAACTGTCAATAAACCATTTATTGACAATTCCGTCTTAGAGAGGGGTATAAAACGGTACCACTCTGGGACTTTCAAGCAGCAACATTGATAACAGAGGGAGGATAAAGGCCCAGTCTCACATAATGATGCACCAGTGATCCAGATAATGATGTGTAGAAATCGCTGGTGCGTCATTTTTCACATCGCTGGTAAGATGTCAAACAGGTATCTCACCAGCGATGTAAAAAAAGACGTACTAGCGATCCAGAATTATACCAAGGTCGTTGGGAATTGTCACTCCATAGCATAGTAATGAGATTGTTGGTCATTGTCCCCGTCAAACACAATGATGTAGCGCTCCCAGCAGGAGCGCTATGACGTAGAGATGATCCAGAGCAGTGTGTAACGATCAATGAACAATAATGCTTGTGTAAACCCCCACATGCCCACAGCCACTTGCTTCTCACTGTCACTGGAGCTCCAGGACTTGGGCACTGCCACCAACACCCGTGACAGATGCTAGAGGATCCGACCAATGCCTGATGTCCTAGGTACAGTGCACTCCGTGTGTCACAAATGTATAGTCATTTGCTTAATATCATTAGTAAATGTGGGTGAAAAAGTGCTGGAGAGTCTGGTTTATGTCATAACATACAAAGAAAACCACACCTCAGTCTTGCGATAGAGCAGATAGATAGCATGCAGAAATTACATGTGTGATGCAGAGAACATGGTGCCCCAGTCAGTGGTGTTCCTAGTAACAAAAACAAAATACAGATGCGATGAGCGTGTGACATCACGCAATCACTGGTACTACAGCAGAACTAATCATAGAAGATTGGGTATTATTGGATGAAGGCCAATGCGGCCAATGCGAGCCGTTGGTCGGCGCGAGCAATGGCCGCAAAGCGGCCATTGCGAGTCGCCGGCACCGTCCAACGACTGACCACAGCCGAGCCCCGTGTCCGAAAATCGAACCAGGGGCCCGGCCATAAATTTAGCGAGATACCGCTAATGTATCTCTATGGGAAGTGAGGCGCGTTGCTGATTGGTCACTGTGTGCTACGCCGACCAATCAGCATAGCGCCTCACTTTTAGCGGTAAATTTGAATGTTAAAAATCGCCCATTCTATGTCTATGGGAAGTGAGGCGGTATTCTGATTGGTCGCTGTGTGCTTCCGCCGACCAATCAGAATCGCGCCTCACTTTTAGCGGTAAATTGGAAAGTCAACAATCGCCCATTCTATGTCTATGGGAAGTGAGGCGGTATTCTGATTGGTCCGCGGCAGCACACAGCGACCAATCAGAATCGCGCCTCACTTCCCATTGAGATACATTAGCGGTGTCTCGGGAAATTTATGGCCGGCCTCCTGGATCGATTTTCGGACACGTGGGTCGGCTGTGGTCAGTCGTTGGACGGTGCCGGCGACTCGCAATGGCCGCTTAGCGGCCAATGCGAGCCGTTGGCCGGCGCGAGCAATGGCCGCGAGGCCATTGCGAGTCGCTGCCTGAACACGAGCAATGCCCGCTAAGCGGCCATTGCGAGTCGCCGTCACCGTCCAACCACCGACCACAGCCGACCCACGTGGCCGAAAATCGAACCAGGGGCCCGGCCATAAATTTAGCGAGATACCGCTAATGTATCTCTATGGGAAGTGAGGCGCGATTCTGATTGGTCGCTGTGTGCTGCCGCCGACCAATCAGAATCGCGCCTCACTTTTAGCGGTAAATTGGAAAGTCAAAAATCGCCCATTCTATGTCTATGGGAAGTGAGGCGGTATTCTGATTGGTCACCGTCACCACACAGCGACCAATCAGAATACCGCCTCACTTCCCATAGACATAGAATGGGCGATTTTTAACATTCACATTTACCGCTAAAAGTGAGGCGGTATTCTGATTGGTCGGCGGCAGCACACAGCGACCAATCAGAATCGCGCCTCCCTTCCCATACACATACATTAGCGGTGTCTCGGGAAATTTATGGCCGGCCTCCTGGATCGATTTTCGGACACAGCACTCGGCTGTTGCCGGTCCACAAAAATCCAAATGGACCTACGTGCCGGACTTACCGCGCCTGCAACGACTCACCTATGTATCTCTATCTCTCTATCTATCTTTCTATCTATCTCTCTATATCTATCTCTATTTAGTTATTTCTATATTTCTTGATTTCTCTATTTATCTATCTTTCTATCATTATATCTATCTATGGATCTTTCTATTTATCTATCTATCTATCATTCGCTTCAACGACCGACCACAGCCGACCCACGTGGCCGAAAATCGATCCAGGAGGCCGGCCATAAATTTCCCGAGACACCGCTAATGTATCTCTATGGGAAGTGAGGCGCGATTCTGTTTGGTCGCTGTGTGCTGCCGCCGACCAATCAGAATCGCGCCTCACTTTTAGCGGTAAATTGGAATGTCAAAAATCGCCCATTCTATGTCTATGGGAAGTGAGGCGGTATTCTGATTGGTCGGCGGCAGCACACAGCGACCAATCAGAATCGCGCCTCACTTCCCATTGAGATACATTAGCGGTGTCTCGGGAAATTTATGGCCGGCCTCCTGGATCGATTTTCGGCCACGTGGGTCGGCTGTGGTCGGTCGTTGGACGGTGTCGGCGACCCGCAATGCCCGCTTAGCGGCCATTGCTAGCGCTCAGGCAGCGGCTTGCAATGGCCTCGCGGCCATTGCTCGTGCCGGCCAACGGCTCTCAATAGCCTTGCGCCTGCCGCCATTTTATGATTTCAAATATCGCGGCCGCCATTTTAGACCGCGAAATTTGAATTTTTTACCACAGACGTCATTCCTGCTGTGACGATTCCTGTCACAGTGTCACAGTGACGTCGGGAAGCAACTCCTCTACATTATCGACAGAAATTCTGATAAGATAACTTTTTTGGTACAAAATTATTATTACTGTATATATTGGACTACTTATAGTACCAATATTAACCCTTTATAGACCTTTTTGGGTTTAATTTCTATTATCTTTGCTACTTATTAAAAACAGCCTATCTATCTATATGTCTATCTATCTATCTATCTATCTATATCTATCTATCTATATCTATATCTATATCTATATCTATCTATCTATTTATCTATCTATATCTATCTATCTATCTCTATATCTATCTCTATATCTATCTATATCTATCTATATCTATCTATCTATCTATATCTATCTATATCTATCTATGTATATTTATCTAGCTACATCTATATCTATCTCTATATCTATCTATCTATCTATCTATCTATCTATCTATCTATCTATCTATATCTATATATATCTATGTATATTTATCTAGCTACATCTATCTATATCTATCTATCTATCTATCTATCTATCTATCTATCTATCTATCTATCTATCCATATCTATATCTATATGTAGAAAAAAAAGTGGGTCAGGGAGCAGCATAAACAGCTGAAAAGCAGGTGCAGGCAAATCAAACCTTATCTTTAAAGGTTGTAGACAAATCCAGGTCTGGAGAAAGACTTGCAGCACTCCAAGTTCTCAGTGTGAAAAGAACTTTCTTTATTAGGACAGGCACAAAACATGCAACGTTTCAAGTCACAAAGACTTTTCCTCAGGCAGGGTGCCTGAGGAAAAGTCTTTGTGACTTGAAACGTTGCATGTTTTGTGCCTGTCCTAATAAAGAAAGTTCTTTTCACACTGAGAACTTGGAGTGCTGCAAGTCTTTCTCCAGACCTGGATATATCTATATGTATCTAATTTGAATTTTTTACCTCAGACGTCATTCCTGCTGTGACGATTCCTGTCACAGTGTCACAGTGACGTCGGGAAGCAACTCCTCTACATTTTTGACAGAAAATCAGATAAGATATCTTTTTTGGTTTAAAATTAATATTAATGTATATATTGTACTACTTATACTACCAATATTAACCCTTTATAGTCATTTTTGGGTGTAATTTCTATTCTCTTTCCTACTTATTAAAAACAGCCTATCTATCTATCTATCTATTTCTATCTATCTATATCTATCTATTTATCTATATCTATCTATCTATTTCTATTCATCTATTTATCTATCTATCTATCTATCTATCTATCTATCTATCTATCTATCTATCTATGTATCTATATCTATCTATCTACATCTATGTATATCTATCTATCTATATCTATATCTATCTATGGTGAAGCGGTCATCAAGAGTCATTGCAGGGCCTCCCGCCCCGGTGACGACCGACGAGAGCCGAGCGCCGTGGCCCTAAATAGAACCAAGGGCCTGCCCATGCATAGCTCTAAAGACCGCTATGTATCTCAATGCGATGTGAGGCGCTATGCTTATTGGTCAGCGCCAGCACATAGCGACCAATGAGCATAGCGCCTTACTTACAGCGGTAAATTTGAAACTCAAAGTCCTGCAGTTGTACTACCACTGCGAACTTAACCCCTTATATACCAGTTCAGCATTAACTCCATACTTTTTAGTGTCTATTAGTACTGGCAGTGTACATTAACCCCTTATATTCTCTTTTTGGTGTTATTTCTATAATATAGTTTGTAGTTGTAATGCCACTGCCAAGTTAACCTCTTATATACCATTTCTGCATTAAGTGCTTCCTTTGTAGTGTCTATTACTATTGGCAGTGCTACATTAACCCCTTGCACACCATTTTGGATATAATTTACACTGTTTAGTCTGTTGTGGGAGTGACGGTGGAACATTAACTCCTTCAATCATCTTTTTGATATCATTATAAGTTCCTACTTTAATAGAGTCCTGCCAGTCGGACATTAACCCCTTCTAAACCTGCACTATATTGGTACCCTGACAGTTTGGACTAGATCGGCTACTTAGTCATACATCTGACGTTAAAGTCTCTTTTTAATTGGTTGTAATACAGATTCATTTCTAATTACAAGTACATACACTCACTATAAGTAACTGTTTGCCACTTAAACATATACAGAAATCTCAATTAACTCTTCCTACAAAAATTAAAAAAATAAAATCATGCTATTGTACATGTATATACTCTCACTATTCATATCTTCCTTAACAAACATATTCTACTTCACATTGCATTGTATTGTGATTACATTTGCAAACATGAGCTCTGAGCAATCTGCTGACGTGCCTGCACCGAAGGCTAAGAAGCGCAGCACGAACAGTGCTGAAGACAGGCACATTAAATTGGATAAAAAGAAGGCTTCATATTATCAACGCATTGCCAAGGAGTCTCCTGAAGAGAGAAGCCTGAGATTAAAAAAGAAAGCTCTGGCAGCCCGGGAGCGTCGCAGACAAATACGTTCTGACTGTATGAAAAATGATGACGTGGCCAAGAAAGCGGCATTTACTACACCGAAGCGTAAGAAGATTACCACCGAGATTGCTGAAGATAGACGCATTCGATTGGAGAAAGGGAAGGCTGTGTATTACAAACGCATGTGCAACGAGTCTCCTGAAGAGAGAAGCCAGAGATTAAAAAAAAATGCTCTGGCAGCCCGGGAGCGTCGCAGAAAGAGCAAGTTAATGCAGCAAGTCATACCTTCTCCCGATCTCACTGCTTCCAGCTCAACAGCCGTTGAATTGCCGCATACCGAACATCCTTTACCACCGGCAAAGTGTGCACGTAAGCGAAAACACTGTGCTGCCGAGACAATGTATGATAAACAGGCTCACAGCAACAAAGTTCAAACTGCTTTCAAAGCACGTATTAGTGTGGAGTCTCCTAAGTCAAAACAACTCCGCTTACACAATTCTGTTGTGGCACAACACCGACGACATGCACGCACTGCTTCCATCTCTACATTCAGACAGCCTCAGCTTGATATACCATCTACATCCTCATTCATCGAATGTGTGGAACCTGAAGCAGTGCAACGTCTAATATATGTTGGCCTACATAAAAAATATAATCTTTTGTTACCTTCTACTCTCCTTATACATCCCATTGGTTTTACTGATGAGGACACTGACATTGTAGAGCACAGCTGTGGTCCAATGAGATATAAATGTCAATATTGTCAGGCACTACATTTTCATGCTGAGATGCCATGTGACCAAAATTATACACTCTGCTGTCACAAGGGCAAGGTCCAGATACCTATCTCTGAATACCCTGAGGTATTCAAGGGTTTACTTAAAGGTGAAAGTGAGTACAGTCGTAATCTCATGGACAACATCCGAGCCATCAACAGCTCTTTTGCTTTCGCCTCCATGGGGGCCAATATTTCTCCACCACCTGGACATGGCCCTTACTGTTTCCGAATACATGGCCAAATCTACCATCGCACTGGCACATTACATCCGGCAGATGATCAAGTTCCAGCGTATGCTCAACTTTATATTTTGGATACTGCTACCGCCAATGAGCAACGTTTGCAATGTCAACCAAATTTACAATGCCATCCAACTTTAATGAGTATTATTGCTCTGCAATTAGAAAACATCAATCCTTTTGTAGCTGCATACAAAATGCTCCATGACGTGGAACAGGAAGAACAACAAAAGGCTGAAAGAAATGGCACTGTCATGCCAAATATTACGATGGCACTTAAACAAGACTGCAGTCAAGACCCTCGACGCTATAACAATCCTACTGTCAACGAAGTAGCTGTTGTATTTGAAAATAACAATGGGGAGCCACCATTCAACCGAGATATATTGATCCATTTAAAAGCCGATCCACAAAATCCTTTGGCTCCAAACACAACAACAGGTCAGCATTCTTCACAGTAACTTGAATGCATTACTTTATCCTTTATTTTTCCCTTACGGAGAACAAGGGTGGCATGATGGACTGAAACATCAAGGAAAAAGTGAACGCAGGGTTACACAACTCCAATATTACTGTTATGTGCTGTTTGTCCGCAATGAGTTTAATCCCGTTTTGAATGGTGGCAAATTGACACAGCAGTATTTAGTTGATGCTTATGTGAAAATTGAGGCCAATCGACTGAATTTTATCCGTCAACACCAGTCAGATTTAAAAGTCGAGGATTATTGCATACTTCAAGAGCATCTCATCAACAAATCCATTCAAAAAGGCATTCCCATTGGCCGAACTGTCATTCTTCCATCATCTTTCGAAGGCAGTCCCAGAAATATGCAGCAGAGGTATCAAGATGCCATGGCTATAGTCACTAAATTTGGTCGCCCAGATCTATTTGTCACCATGACATGTAATCCCAAATGGAATGAGATCACTAACAATTTGGAACCATGGCAACGTGTCGAACACAGACCAGATTTTTTGGCACGGGTCTTCAGAATAAAACTTGAGGCACTGTTAAAAGACATTAAAAATGGATTATTTGGAACAGTTTGCGCCATGGTTCATGTTATTGAGTTTCAGAAACGTGGGCTACCTCATGCTCACATTTTGATAATTTTGGATGCCACCTCAGAATTACGCACAGAGATTGAAGTTGACAATACTGTTTGGGCTGAAATACCAGATACTATCACCTACCCTCAGCTTCATAAGATCGTCATGCAACACATGATTCATGGTCCCTGTGGAGAACTGAGGCCAAATTCACCATGTATGCATCTTGGGAAGTGTAGCAAAGGTTTCCCCAAACAATTTCAGGATTCGACTCTCATCGCAAAGGATGCCTATCCGACATATCGACGACATACAGGACCATCATTTGAACACCATTCCGTCATGATTGATAATTCGTGGGTAGTTCCTTATAATCCTTTCTTACTTCTCAAATATAAGTGTCATATCAATGTGGAAGTTTGTGGCTCCATACAAAGTGTCAAATACTTATTTAAATATGTATATAAAGGACACGATAAAGCAAATCTGGAAATTTGCCAAACAAGCATCCAACATGATGAAACTCATCAATTTATGGATTCCCGTTATGTTAGTGCACCTAAGGCAGCTTGGCGGATATTTGCTTATCCCATGCACAAACAATCGCATAGTATTATTCGCCTGGCCGTACATCTGCCTCATTCTCAACAACTCTATTTTCATGAGGATGACTCCGTAGCCAACATCAGACACAAGCTACATAACAATTCCACTCTTATGGGCTATTTTGAGCTTAATAAGAAGGACCCAACTGCTCATACTTATTTCTATCCTGAAATTCCAGAACACTATGTTTGGATAGAAGGTTCTTGGCAACAGAGAAAGCGAGGAGGTGCTTCTGTAATTGGAAGAATGTATACCGTAAGTCTCAGAGACCAAGAACGCTACTATTTGCGGTTGTTGTTGCTGCATGTCAAAGGTGCCACCAGTTTTGACAGCATTAAAACGGTTCATGGAGTTACACATCTAACTTTCAAAGACGCTGCCTTAGCTCTTGGTTTATTATTTGATGACAGTTTGTGGAGAAATACCTTACTTGATGCTTGCATTTTGAACATGCCTGCACAGCTACGTGATATGTTTGCCTACATTTGTATTTTTAGCCCTCCTGCTAATCCACTGGAGTTGTGGCTTGAATTTAAAGAACACTTCATTCAAGACTATTGCCATAAATATCACTCAAACACGGAGGAGTGTGTGAATTGTGAAGGATATGCGATGACAGATATCCAAGAAATTTTGCGAAGTCATGGCAAAAAATATACTGAATTTAACTTACCACGCCCTGTCAGGAAACAACAACTTCCACAACAATTTGATCAAGACGATGAGTTAAGAATAGCTGCTGAGATGAAAGCAACTCTCAATCCTCAACAACTTTTGGCTTATGAGGCTATTATTCAAGCATTAGAAGACACTACTGCAACACCAAAGTGCTTCTTCATTGACGGTCCTGGTGGCAGTGGAAAAACTTACCTTTACCATCTACTTCTACATCAACTAAGGGGAGAAGGAAAAATGGTGTCACCTGCTGCCACTACAGGAATTGCAGCCAATATGCTTGAAGGAGGAAGAACAATTCATTCTCTTTATGGAATACCAATACCTGTGAATTAAACATCGGTTTCCAGGATAAAAAATGACACGGATGCAGCTTATGATTTGCAGAACACTGAACTCTTTATTATAGATGAGTGCACAATGGTCTCAAAGTATGCATTGCATGTCATTGAAAGACTCTTACGAGATGTTATGACCAAAAAAGTTACCAACAAAGAAAAGACACCTTTTGGAGCCAAAGTAATTGTACTTGGAGGAGACTTTCGACAATGTCTTCCTGTCATTCCTCATGGCACAAGAACAGATATTGTGGAGAGCTGTTTAAAATATTCTACACATTGGCCAATTTTCAATCCACTCCCGCTTATTAACAACATGCGCTCTATTGATCCAGAATACAGCAGTTGGTTGCTTAAACTTGGTAATGCTGAGCTGTCCAATGAATATAATCTTGGAGATGATGTCATCGAGAATCCTCCAGATATGCTGTGCACTGGGTCTTTAATACATGAGATCTTTGGAGACAACATTAACATTGATGTCAGTAACAACGAGAGTATCAATATCGCTGCTTCTCATGCTATCCTATGTCCAAAGAATGATGACATCGATTTTGTTAATTCCAAAGTCATGGATTGCTTGATTGGTGACTACACAGACTATATGAGTGAAGATTCTATTGATGCGGAGGACTGTGATGATTCAGAACAATATCCACCTGAATTTTTGCATTCACTTACACCTACTGGAATGCCTCTACATCATCTCAAAATTAAAGTTGGCACCATTGTCATGCTGTTACGCAACCTGAATACCAGGAAAGGTCTGTGCAATGGTACTCGGCTCATTGTAACTGCATTGTTTCCAAACATGATCCAGGCTTAAGTCATTACCGGCTCAGCAGCAGGACAGGTGGTATTCATTCCACGTATTGATTTATGTCCATCAGAGACTGCATTACCATTCAGATTAAGAAGACGACAATTTCCCATCAAGGCAGCGTTTGCAATGACAATCAATAAATCCCAAGGGCAAACTCTCAATCGAGTTGGGATATATCTCCCGAAACCACCTTTTGCCCATGGTCAACTCTATGTGGCCTTTTCAAGAGTCAAGCAACGCTGTAATGTCAAGGTCAAAGTCCTCAATTCACCACTCCAAGGACAATTACTGCCTGATTCTCCTAAGGTCTTTACACACAATATCGTGTACAAAAATGTTTTACGTTAAGATTTTTCTTTTTTTCTCATACTGTTCTGATACTTTTTTTACAAAAAAAACTAAATCTACAAAAAAATTAGTTTAGTCATATTTTTAAAGATATTAATTACATGGTTATTATATAGCCATGTTGTATATATAGTTATTTTTGGGGAGGTTAAATCCCTTTTGTACAGAATTTATCATATATATATATAGATAGATATTTATTATATATATATATATATATATATATATATATATATATATAATAACAAACGACTGCAGCACTCCTCTTGTTTTAGTAACCTCTTGCCTTTATTGGGCCTTCAGGTGTACAGGGCAACGTTTCGGGACAAATCTCCCTTCTTCTAGCTTTGAGATTTGTCCCGAAACGTTGCCCTGTACACCTGAAGGCCCAATAAAGGCAAGAGGTTACTAAAACAAGAGGAGTGCTGCAGTCGTTTGTTATTATACTGGAGGCAGTAAGTGGATGAGGCTGGACTGAATTGCACCCTAAAGAAACTGTGCTGCTTTCTTTCATTTCATCATTATATATATATATATATATATATATATATATATATATACAGATGAACACACATTTAGTTTGAGCTCATAGATGTGTATCATCCAAATTTTACAATTTGGTGATAGAAACCATCATATTATGTTCCAGCACTATAAGTGCTGAGAATTTTGATATATTTGTTTTACAGGGAGAGGTTTTTGTGAACAGCTAAGAGACGGGTGGGATGGCTGTTCACACACATCTCCATCTCAAGGTGTGTTCACTATATATAGATAGAGAGGGACATATCTAAATTGAGATTTACCTTTGACTCCAGCATTTTTTAGCTATTTGTGGATGGTTTTTATTTTAAATTTAACATTTCTACATTTGCTGCCTTAGGGCTCACCTACAGCACACTTGCCGTAATTTTCATGCAATGTGTATGGAATTTGTAGTTTACTTGCAGTGGATGCAGACAACGTGGTTGCGGCTGTTTCAGCCACAATAACTGCAGTGACCTGTGGTTTGTTAGTGGATGTATTTCCTGCATCTGCCGTAGCCATGTTTGCTCCATTTCCCGCAAGTTTACTGCAAATTCCTTAGTTGTGCTATGGAAATTGCTGCAAGTCTGTTGACGGTAACTCCTTAGGTGTCAGGTGTGGAAATTTTATTTTTTACATCCACATCCTTTTTAAATAGATGAAAAATGCTGCTGTTAAATAAATCAAAATATTCATAATTCGGAATTAGTTAGATTAGGACCCACCAGACGTAAGGGCATCTTGATGCGATTGGTGGGCTGACACAAACTGGCTAATACGCAGAATATCAATATTGATTTGTCAAATCAAGCTATTGACACATTAACAAGTATTGTTACTTTGTGTTCCAAGACCCTTACATCATAATAGTTCAATTTTCCAAAAATGATATCAACCATACAATTATATGTAGTTGATGGAAAGATATCATGGAATTATTGCATTATTAGTTAAAACTATTTTTAAATAATGGAAATACGGATTCTAGACTCCCGATTCTTTAGAATCGGGCTCACAGCTAGTAAATTAATATTTTTGTAATCTTTTTCTGAATTCTGTGTGAATGCACATATAAAATATGACAGCAAGTTAATTAATTTTGGAAATCTTAAATATTATTGTTAACTAGTATCAAGTATGTTGTATGAAAATGAATAAATATAAACTAGCAATTAAAGTAATTTTTCTTTTTTTTAAATTACTCAAATTGAATATATCTTAGTGTATAGTGGTAATTGCTTTCTACTTCTAATTGAACTGTACACTGTAGATGTGAACTGAGTCACTGAATTATTTATGTTCTCGTGAGTTTTTCTATAGAGACTCGAAGTCTGTTTGAAAAACAATTACTTGATGCAATGTTGGGTCGACATATGGTGAGAAAAATATGAAAGACCACATTTTGCTGGAAGCAAATAAAAGTATAACATATTTTGGTTAATTCTTTCTCTGCCATAAATTAATGCAGAAACATGTAATGATCTCTTGGCAACATATTCTTTAAATTTCTGCCAAACTAGAGAAAGTATTTTTGGCATACAATATACATCAGCTGGTCTGACATACTCTTCATTTAGCATGTGAGAAAATGTAAGAACAGTAATATGGCATATTTGCTTTAGAATACTAGATGAATCAATATTGTCATGAATAATGGCAACAATCCATAGACACATTTTTCTGTAAATTAAGTCACTGATATTTATTACTTTATTGTGTATTAACTTTGTTACTGAAGCTGCTTGATTACATGGGCTTGCTTGCTACAACAATCCAATCTTTTAAAATTCATTCTATTCCACAAATATTTCCCAAAAACTTACCATATATACTCGTGTATAAGCCGACCCGTGTATAAGCCGACCCCCCTACTTTTGCCCCCAAAAACTGGGAAAACTTATTGACTCGCGTATAAGCCGAGGGTGGACTCCAGCACAGGTATACAACCCCCAGCAGTGAGGTATACAGCCCCCAGCAGTGTGGTATACAGGCCCTCCCAGTGGTATACAGGCCCCAGCAGTGTGGTATACAGCCACCAGGACAGGTATACAGCCCCCAGCAGTGAGGTATACAGGCCCCCCCAGTGGTATACAGGCCCCAGCAGCATGGTATACAGCAGGCCCCTAGGGGTATATACAGCAGGCCCCCAGGATACAGCAGGCCCCCAGGGGTATATTCAGCAGGCCCCCAGGGGTATATACAGCAGGCCCCCAGGATACAGCAGGCCCCCAGGGGTATATACAGCAGGCCCCCAGGGGTATATATAGCAGGCCCCCAGGGGTATATACAGCAAGCCCCCAGGATACAGCAGGCCCCCAGGGGTATATACAGCAGGCCCCCAGGGGTATATACAGCAGGCCCCCAGGATACAGCAGTCCCCCAGGGGTATATACAGCAGGCCCCCAGGGGTATATACAGCAGGCCCCAGTGGCACTCGCCCCCCCATCATGAGAGGAGCCCCCCACACTTTGCAGAGCCACCGCCCGCTGCATTATCTTACCATCCAGGGTCTTCTTCACCGCAGGTCCTGTAGTCCATCCTCGCGCACTGTGTTCCCGGTCTCTTGTGACCCGGCGGTCGCAGTGGAATGACGTCATCGCGCCGGGTCACGTGAGACCGGAACACAGCGCGCGATGATGACTGCAGGACCCGCGGATGGTAAGATAATGCAGCGAGGGGGGGCTCTGCAAACTGTGGGGGGCTCTTCTCATGATTGGGGGGCTAGTGCCACTGGGGGGCTGCTGTATACACTGGGGGGCTTTATGCACGGCTGCCCCTGCCGCTGTGATGGGCGGGGAGAGCCGTGCATATCTAATGAGCGGCCTCACGTGATGGGCCGCTCATTCGGCAGCCTCCCCCCGCCTCCTCCATGGAGAAGTTACCGTATTGACCCGTGTATAAGCCGAGGGGGTGACATTTCAGCTCAATTTTTGGGCTGAAAAACTTGGCTTATACACGAGTATATACGGTAATTTGCAGTAATATCACCAGTTGTGCAAAAGAATTAATTACCCAGAAAAGATGTGTAAAACTTAGTTTGCCCTAGGACTGCATTGAACCCCATGCTTGTTCTTGCAAATATAGCCTTAAAAATGTCAAGGTGACATAAAAAAGTAAATTAATAGTAACTGGTAAGGTAAAGAATATTTATACCGTGTTAGCCAGTAGATAGAAAAATATATTGCAATCTGAGAGTCCTCAATGGTTGATACCTTTTAATGGCTAACTGAAAAGATGGTAAACATAGCAAGCTTTCATGATACAGAGGTCCCTTCTTCAGGCTGGTAATGACACAAATTCTGAAGACACATACATAGCAATTGAAAGAAGAAAAAAAAAAGCAATACAGTGTTATATGTTCTGGTTGATATGACAGGTGACACAAAGCAGAGTGGGGTTAGGGAGGGGTGGAGGAGCAGGGACAGAGAAACCAGATTTCTAAGATAAGCAGAACCAATTGTATTAGGTAAATGGTCAGCAACCCATGGAGACCTTAAAATACTTAGTTAAGTTGTGGAGAGCAGAGTTCCAAGTGAGATAGTTCACAGAAGTGTCAAGAGTTCATAGTCCTATAATTTCAGTGTGTTGCAAGATGTCTCCAAATGCACTTTCATTTTATATAAAAATGCATGAATCTGCTATCCCCAAATGTCCGTTCATTTTACATAAAATCCCATAAATCCATGTGAAATATTTAATCCTGATTTGAATGTGTCAAAGGTCATTATCAATTTGTATTCCCAAATTCTTCTCTCTGTCTGAGATTTGAAGTTACTTTTTAAAATGAGCAGCCTCATATCGGATTCAGTGTTGTGGTCAGAACTGCAAAAATGGTTCGCTACAGGTAGATCCATATGCTTTTCTTTTATTGAATGGCGATGAAAATTCATTCTTGTTCTGAATTGTAATCCGGTCTCCCCTATGTACATGCTGCCTGTTGGGCATTTGGTACATATAATTAAATACACCACATTGCTTGTGGTGCAGCTGAAGTTACCCGGGATCTTGTAATCCTGATCTGTCCCAGGAATCCTTATCTTGTCCGTTGTCATTATAGATGGACAGGTTTTGCACTCTCTCTGGTTGCAGGGAAAGGTTCCTGTTGTTGCTGGAGAGGACAGTGAACTTCTGACAATGATGTTTTTTAGATTCGGAGGTTGTCTAAAACACAAGAATGAGGGATCCAGAAATATTGATTTTAGTCGGGCATCTTTTTGTAGGAGTGGTTGCAGTTTCCGTGCAGCTCATCTTAACACCTCCAGACTTGGATTGTAGGTGACTACAAGAGGAACTCGGTTGTTTTCTTCTCTAGTTTTGTAATGTAGGAGATGATTCCTTGATATTCTGGTGGCTCTTGTAATCTGGTTCTCGATTGTTCTTGGATGGTAGTCCTGGTTCAAAAAGGTCTTTCTGAGGTCCTCAAGGTGATTGTCTCTGTCGGTAGGGTTGGAACATATCCGGTTGTATCTGATGGTCTGGCTGTACACAATAGAGTTTTTTTATGTGCATTCGATGATAATGTCCCATCGGAGATATGTTGGACGGTCAATTGGTTTCCGGTACAAGGATGTCTCTATTTCATTGTTCTGTAGCTTAATGATGGTGTCCAGAAAGCTGATTTCAGTTCAGGAGTAGTTGAGTGTTAAGTTAATGGTGGGGTGAAATTAATTAAAGTGTTCATAGAACGTCTTCAGCTGTTGCTCAGACTCCGCCCAAATGATCAAAATGTCATCAATATAATGGTAGTAGGCCAGAGGCCTGATAGGGCAAGAGGATAAAAAGTCACCTTCAAGCTTGGCCATGAAAAGGTTTGCATATTGTGGTGCCATTTTGCTTCCCATTGCTGTGGCAGTCTCCTGTAAATATATTTTGTCGTCAAATGTAAAGTAATTGTGCGTGAGGATGAATTTTGTGAGTCAGCATCAATCCCTATGCTTTCCAGGAAGGTTTTGCAGGCATTTAATCCATCTTGGTGTGGGATGTTGCTGTACAGAGATGCCACATCCATGGTGGCAAGGATGGTTCCTTCTGGTAGAGGACCCATTAGTGACAGTTTATTCAATAGGTCAGTTGTGTCCTGAATGTAGCTGGGTGTCTCTTTTACCAGGGGTTTGAGAACACCCTCTACCCACCCAGAAATTTGTTCGGTGAGGGTGCCCACACATGAAATGATTGGTCTCCCTGGATTTCTTGGTTTGTGAATTTTGGGAAGCATGTAGAATGTGCCTGTTCTTGGACTTACTGGTATTAGGTCATCACTCTTACGGATATGTCAGGTAGACAAGAAACCAGCCTTTTTAATTCCTTGTAATAGTCCTGTGTGGGGTCAGACTGCAATTTCTTGTAGTAACATGTGTCCGTCAGTTGTCTATTTGCTTCCTTCAGGTAGTCAGATTTGTTCATCATGACTATTACACCACCCTTGTCTGCAAGTTTAATAATGATTTCTTTGTTGGTTTTCAAGGATCGTATGGCCCTTCTCTCCTGGGCATTGACGTTGGATGGTTGACTCTTGTGTGTATCTAGTGGATTTTACCAGATGTCTGAAAGTGTCTATATAGTTGTTCAAATGGGAGTTATGCTTATGATCAGGTGTCCAGTCTGACCTTTTCTTGTCAGGATCCTTGTTCCTTCGGCCCATTTGGGTTCGGAATCCTCTTT
Source organism: Allobates femoralis (assembly GCA_033576535.1). Taxonomy (NCBI): domain Eukaryota; kingdom Metazoa; phylum Chordata; class Amphibia; order Anura; family Aromobatidae; genus Allobates; species Allobates femoralis. Next base: position 401,515,268 of record JARQOC010000001.1, read on the forward strand.
GTCTCTGAAATATTCCCTTAGGCGTAATCTCCTGAAGTAATCTTCCATGTTGCTGCACAGTTCAATTTTATCAAGAGCTTTAGTAGGACAAAACGAGAGTCCCCTAGAAAGCACAGCAAGTTCCAACTTGTTGTGTTTGTAATCCGAAAGGTTGATGTCACAATTAGATGCTTTCTGACAGGAGTAGTTGTCCAAGTTGTCAGGATTTGTCTTTGTTTTGTTTGTATTGAGTCCTGAATTGATACGCAATCTGTGTAATTTCTTTTCCTTGTTCTGAAACAGACGAGTTTGTAATCTATGGTAATATTGTTGTAGATTATGTTCCATGGCTTCTGCAAGTGTGTTCCTCCGTGTTTCCAATTCCCCCTGGAAGTTACTTTTGATGTTGTAGTAGACATGCAAAAGGTGGTTCCTTAGTCTCTTTGAAGTCCTGTGGCAAAGGTTTCGTGCATACTGAGTATTATAGGTATGCAGAAGTGGATTTGTAATCCAGAGTCCTTTGGGGATCAGATTCTCCTTCTTACATTTGGATTTTATGTAAAATGAACGGACATTTGGGGATAGCAGATTCATGCATTTTTATATAAAATGAAAGTGCATTTGGAGACATCTTGCAACACACTGAAATTATAGGACTATGAACTCTTGACACTTCTGTGAACTGTCTCACTTAGAACTCTGCTCTCCACAACTTAACTAAGTATTTTCAGGCCTTCATGGGTTACTAACCATCTACCTAATACAATTTGTTCCGCTTGTCTTAGAAATCCGGTTTCTCTGTCCCTGCTCCTCCACCCCTCCTTAACCCCACTCTGCTTTGCGTCAACTGTCATATCCACCAGAGCATATAACACTGTATTGCTTTTTTTTTCCTTTCAATTGCTTATGTATATATGTATGTGTCTTCAGAATTTGTGTCATTATCAACATGAAGAGGGGACCTCAGTATCCCGAAAGCTTGCTATGTTTACCATCTTTTCCGTTAGCCATTAAAAGATATCAACCACTGAGCACTCTCAGATTGCAACATATTTTAGTAACTGGTAGTAACCAATAGCATTCTTAGTAACACACAGTACTAATAGATATTATCAGATATTTAATTGTTTAAACAGACCCAAATTATCCCTTCTATGAGGCAGATGATTGCCTGATAAGTATGTATACTCATACAGTGTATGTGGAAAAAGATGTGGCTTTTTTTGGCAAACAGTATACAGTAGTCCTGTATAAAATTATTGTTTAACAATAGCTAACAAATAGGTAAAGTCACACAGTTATAGATTCTGCTATACCCAGAATAAAAACCAGTATAGTAATGATTGTGGATGGATACCAATAATGGTAATTGAAGGTAAATACATATCCTGGTATATTTAAAGAGGACCTGTCACCCCCTGGTGCTATGCTAACTGAATATAGCGCTGAATTCAGCGTGTCTGCTGCATTAATGGAAGGGGTCCCCCATGTTTCTAGATCCCCGGTAAACTGTTAAAATGACTTTATAAAGTGGACAGATAAGGAGTCCGAAGGGACTTAATCAGTAATAAGTCATCGCTGTTGCTGGTGTTCTCCCCGCCTCCAGCCCTCTCTTGTTCAGCCTCCTTTATGTGTCTGCCCTCGTGCCTGCTCATTCATCTCATCATCTTAATTGATGCAGGCACAGAGAGAGCAATGTTTTAGAGTTGGTTACGGAAGCTCCCGTCCTGCTCCAGATTATACTGTATTTATACAGCAGGACAGATCTGGCGCTGATGTCACCGGCAGGAAGGTTTTCAGCTGACTTGACCAGCTCCAAAACATTGCTCTCTCTGTGCCTGCGTCAATTATATTGACGAGTGGGGAGGAGGGCAGACACACAAAGGAGGCTGAACAAGAGAGGGCCAGAGGTGGCACAGAGAGGGCTGGAGGTGGGAAGGACACCAGCAACAGCCATGACTTAATACTGAGAAAGTTCCTCCGGACTCCTTATCTGGACACTTTATAAAATCTTTTTAACAGCTTACAGGTTCAGACATGAGATCTGATCTAAGATTTTACCAACAGATCACTGTCAATCATGGCAAAAGACTAGCTTTTATTTTCAATTATTAGGTAGTATGGTACACCAAGGTGTAGGCCACACTTGGATTGCATAGAAGTGTCCTCATTTTCATGTTAAAGGGAACCTGTCACCCAAAATAACCTTCCTAACCTGTTAATACCTGTCCTTGCAGCCTTACAATACTTTCTAAACCATCCCTATCTGACCTATGTTAGTAATCTATGAGTACAATAAAGTAGTTAGCAAACTTACAAAATTCATGACAACGGGGCGTTCCTCGCTGCGTTTGTGACGGGTATGCGGGTCCCTTGTGCCGCGCTACCCCCGCCTCGCCGATCTATTACGCCCTAATGGGCGTCATTACATACTGCAGAGCTCGGTCACAATTTAAATATCGTGCCCGCAACGTCACCGCTGCGACGCGGTCACATGACGCCGGGATCGCTTCACTTCCAGTCGCACACAAGCAGACTTCAGCATGCAATCTGCAGATGCGCGAAGTCTGCCTGTGTGAGACTTGCGGCGACTGGAAGTGATGCGATCCCAGCGTCACGTGACCGTGTCGCAGCGGCGATGTTGCGGGTGCAATATTTAAATTGTGCCTGAGCTCTGCAGAGTGTAATGACGCCCATTAGGGCGTAATAGATCGGCAACGTGGGGTAGCGTGACACAGGGGACCTGCCTACCCGTCACAAACGCAGCGAGGAACGCCCCGCTGTCATGAATTTTGTAAGTTAGCTAACTACTTTATTGTACTCATAGATTACTAACATAGGTCAGATAGGGATGGTTTAGAAAGTATTGTAAGGCTGCAGGGACAGGTATTAACAGGTTAGAAAGGTTATTTTGGGTGACAGGTTCCCTTTAAATAAAATCCCTTTTTCAGCAAGTGTTACAGTGAACCTGTCATGTCCTTCTTGATATTAAACTGCCTCCAATGTCTTGCTATTGTGGCAATGTAAAATACTAACATGGTTTTGTCAAACAAAAGCTTTCTGTATTTATCTTAAAAAACACTTTTTATTTTCATGTGAATGCATTACAGACCTTTTCTTCCAGTCTTGTGGTGGCACATTTCTTTGGTTCAGTCAAGCTCCTATTCAAATTTTGCGTGTCCCCCACATTGTGATTGACTGCAGTGATTATATAGCAACCTAATAAATCCCAAACTTGCACAATTCCTCTCAGCTGCCTGGGCATGTGTTCTTAATCTGGCAGTAAATCTCCAGATTCATTTCATTCACATTTTATCATGTGATCAAAATACTCATTTGCCTAATAATTCTGCACACAGTGTATGTGCACATGCTGTGGGCTTTATCATGTCTCCTTGGGAGTGCACGCACTAAGTGCAATCCTGTGCTCCCACCACTCTGTATACCTGACGTTCTGCTCCAGTTGTTGCCAGGAGAAAGAAGAAGAGGGACAATGTGCAAGTATGGGATTTAATAGGACATTTCTGTGACATCGGGCCAGTCATGGCAATCAATCACAATGCAAGAGGCGTACATAATTTGTAGAAGAGCGTGTCTGACCCAAAGAAATGCGCCACCCCTATGACTGAAAGAGAATGCCTGTAATGCATGCACATGACCATAAAAAGTTAAGATAACTACCTTAAACTTTTGTTTGATTGAACCAAGTTAGTGATGCACATGGCCTCACTAACAAAACAAAGAGGACAGTTTAATTTAAAAAATTAGGAAAGAATAAACCCAAGCTTGACAACTACTATCTGGTGCTCAGGAGTAAAAAAAAGTTAACTGAATAAACTCTGACACACAATTAAAGAATGAGAAACAGTGAAAATTACTTGTGAGTCTTTTTTATTCATTAAAAAAAATTATAAAGCTCCCATGTAGACCATTTTGGCACCCCTGAGCCTTCTTCACAATAGCAATCTGTGTAAAGTATATAAACAACAAAAAAGTACATAAATAAAAATGTATCCTAAAGGTTTACAGCAACATGAGTATCTGGTTCTCCTCCTACCTCTATGACAGCTGCTTCACTCTGTTGTTCACAGACTCCTCTTCTTCTCCTCTTCACCTCACTGTTGGGGTTCCTCAGGGTGCAGTCCTAGGTCCCCTTCTGTTCTCTCTATACACTGCCCCTATTGGACAAACAATCAGTAGATTTGGTTTTCAGTACCATCTCTATGCTGATGACACCCAATTATACACATCTTCTCCTGACATCACCTCGATATTACTACAAAATACCAGTCATTTTCTGTCTGTTGTCTTTAATATCATGTCTTCTCTCTATCTTAAACTGAATTTGTCAAAAACGGAACTTCTCATTTTTCCTCCTTCTCCTAACCTTTTGAAAACTGATATTTGCATTTCTGTATGTGGTTCTACCATTACTCCTCAGCAGCACGCTTGCTGTCTTGAGGTTATATTTGACTCAGATCTCTCCTACTCTCCCCACATACGGGTCACTCGCACGCTCATGTCACCTACACCTCAAGAACATCTTTAAAATTCGACCTTTTCTTATGGTTGACTCTGCAAAAACTCTAACTGTTGTCTTTATTCATTCTTGCCTGTATTACTGCAATTCTCTACTAACCGGTCTCCCTCTTACTAAACCCTCTTCTCTTCAATCCATCCGGAATGCAGCAGCCAGGATCATATTCCTCTCCAACGGCTTCACCGATGCCTCTATCCTAGGGCAGTCATTGCACTGGTTGCCAATCCACTATAGAGTACAATATAAAATTATTACTTTCATCCACAAAGCCCTCCTCAGTTCTGCAGCTCTCTACATCTACTCCCTCATCTCTGTCTATCGCTCTACACGTGCCCTCCGTTCCACAAGTGTTCTAAGACTGGCATCAACTACAATCCGAACCTCCCACTATCATCTCCAAGACTTTTCATCAGCTGCAACAATTCTCTGGAACGGATTACCAATCCTTTCCTGAGAATCCCCATAGATTTAAACTTGCGAGCAGGGACCTCAGTTCTCATGGTTTTTTAATTTTTTGTTATTCTGTATTGTCTCATATTGTCTGTACATGTTCCCTCTGAATTGTAAAGTGCTGCGTAATATGTTGGTGCTATATAAATAAAATTATTATTATTATTTATTATTACATAGGCAAATTAAAATATATAATCAAATAATGTGGATGTGGTGGAAGGAAAAGGTGACTGTGTAGCATGTCATGTGTGGATGTGAATAATAGTGAGGAGACGGGTTGGTAAGAGAAGCAAAAGAAAAAGTGAAAGCTAAGTAAGGAAACAAAAGGAAAAACAAGACAACAAGAACTATAAGTGAGAAACTGGATAAATTGTAAGGTAGAGGATGTAAGGACAAAAAAGGATAGGGTGAAATATTAGGAATGTAATAGATATCTTGAAGAGAGCTTGTTTATAGGGCCTAGATTAATAGGATATGTAGTAGGAGTGTCCTTTTGATTCTGGTTGTTAATAAGGACAATTGTTAATTGACGTCAGACTACGAAAAAGGGAAGAAAATTGGAAAAAGAAAGGGAAAAGAACAATAAGAGCTGGTATATATCATGATGCATGATCACACAGGATCTACGATGTAAGTATGTCTCTCTGATTGAGATGGATGCTCATGATTCAACGTAACTAGGAGAAAGTCACAGAGGATATATGTGGTGTGATTATATAAACTGAAACGTACCAGTTAATTTGGATAAAAATCCTCTTCAGGAGGCTCAGCGGAAGTCAGTGGTATATACTACCAAAAGTTTTTTATATAAAGTAGAGGATTTAGTTGCTTATGATTTCAGGAAGGTGTGATGAAATGAACCCCTTTAATGTATAACATATGATGATTTCTTATTTATCCAGACAATATTGTATTCTGTTTGCAAACTTGTAATATGCCACGCATGGGTTACACAAGATTTCTAGGAGCCAGCTAGTATTTTAAGTGGGTAATATAATTATCTTGCCTCTTTGTATTGTATTTTATTCCCTACCTTGTGATAAGCAACTCATTGTTCCTAGAGTCTTGTAGATGCTTGGTGATATTTACTGTGTGTTATGTAATTATCTCAACCCTTGTCAGAGAAGGTCATGACACTCAGAGAACTTAATCCTACTAAAATTACATTATATTGCTATGTCAATCAGTATGTGCGTCTTCCTTGCCAGGACTGCAATACTATTAAGGTACATTTACACACAGAGATATATTGCTTGCAATTCACTGGTTGCAGTGAAATCATGGGCACATTGTTCCATTTTGTTGCCATGTACAAGTGGAACAATGTGTCCATGATTTCACTGCAACCATTGAATTGCAAGCAATATATCTCTGTGTGTAAAGGTACCTTTAGAGATGTTTTATATGAGGTTTGAGATCGAGCTAATGGGAAGACAGTCTTATTCCACCAATTGTGAAGTCCCAATATCCTGATTGAGTGGTCATGGGGATATAAGCAGAGCTGTTCATTAACCAGGGTGATAGAGATTCTGTCTAGTGACCTTCATCTAGGGATTTCGGTCCCGACTAGAGGTGCACGGGATTTGATACAGGCATCTAATCTAAAATCTTGGGGTACGATTGGCAAGCCATAACCCAGGCCTAGGCTGACCGAGGGGATCAGAACCTGGATTATAATACTACAAAGGACTTCAGCATTGAATGATCGGATTCAGCTGAGATAACAAAGGCTGCATAAGGATGCAACCCAGGTTTGGACGATCTAGTCCCCTGGCTACAGAATTTTCTGTGCTATATTCTAATACCTGGTGAGCCAGTGGAAGGGTGAGACTCTGTTGCCTGTTACATGTTGTGTTTTGCTGGTTATGTGTTATATGCCCGTTAACTGTTTGGGGATCCAATAAAGCCTTAATATTGTGCTTCCCTCACCCTGTGTTGACTGAGTAGCGTTCTGCCCACGGTTAAGAAGCTCGGGCATCCAGTTTGAGGATGAGACCTGGTCCAGGCGGTTAGGCCAACGGACGAGAGCACCCACTGACCCCGTGTCTCCACAGAAGGATCAAAGCAAATATAGGTCTACATACATATATATACTTTTAAACTGATGTATGTAAAGTGCTATGGAATTAATAACGCTATATAAATGAATAAATATTATTATTATTATTATTATTATTATTATTATTATTATTAAATAGCATAAAATATGGATAGAGGATTTTTAAGAAAATCTGGGAGACTCTAAGTACAAGGATTTATTAATATGTTCCACCAGTAAATTGCCTGCAAAACATGTATGAGCTTCATGATCAATACATGACTATCCCACTCAGCTCTAGGGCAATAATTGGATGATAATGGGATACTCCACTTCACTTATTTACAGTGTTGGCCAAAAGTATTGACACCCCTGCAATTCTGTCAGATAATACTCAGTTTCTTCCGGAAAATGATTGCAATCACAAATTCTTTGGTATTATTATCTTCATTTAATTTGTCTTCAATGAAAAAAACACAAAAAGAATTGTCCTAATTGGATATAGTTCCACACCAAACAAAAAAAGGGGGTGGACAAAAGTATTGGCACCGTTCGAAAAATCATGTGATGCTTCTCTAATTTGTGTAATTACCAGCACCTGTAACTTACCTGTGGCACCATTTTGCCCTAATATGTGTATCTGAAATAGCTGAGACTTGGCCCAGCTTCCTGTCATTACCCTTGTGTGGCATATCTTTGGAATCTCCTCACCATTTATTTCCTATATGTGTCATTACTTGTATGTGTGCTTTTAATCAATAAAGTTTATCTAAGTACAAGGAGACAGCTAGATTAATGAATCTATATGCAAATTGACACTTCAGTGAGGAAGCGAAAAACTCTAATGCCACCCAATAAGCAGGGAAGATCCGTAATGAAATGCCATGAAGCCGATGGAACTGGGGGAGGCAGTAGACGTCCAGGCGGCAACTTCCTGGACACCTTATTTCTAGCACAAGACGGACATGAAGCAACAAAGTCGTGGACGTCTTGACGGATAGAAGGCCACCAATAGTGATGAAAGATCAAAGAGAGAGACTTTTTAACTCCAACACGGCCGACAATTCTCGATGAGTGTCTCCATGACAGGACTGTCTTCCTCTTATCCTTTGCCACGAACGTCTTACCTGGAGGAAATCCAGCTATACGTAAGGGAGCCACAGTGATTATCTTGGTAGAGTCAATTATATGGAAGGACTCCACCTCCACATCTGATGGCTGGAAGGACCTTGACAGGGTATCAGCCTTGACATTGACGGGCAAAGAACAGGGACCACCGGAACTACCGGGAGTTTAGCCTCTGGGCGGACTGGAGATAAGCCAGATTCTTGCCACTCCTCTAATGCCAATTTGATGGCCAGCAATTCACGATCCCCGAATAGTTGCGCTCCGATGAGGTAAATGCTCTGGAAAAAAATCTGCAGGTGACCAACCGACCCGAAGAGGATTTCTGGGAGAGGACAAGCCCTGCTCCTATGGAGGAAGCGTGTACCTCTACAATGAACTGTCTGTTTACCTCTGGTCGGTGCAAGGTAGGAGCCTCGTTGAAGGAGCGCTTTAAGGTGGAGAAGGCTTCTTCGGCCTTCGGGGTCCAGTTACAGGACTTTGCTCCCTTACAGATGAGAGCCGTGATGAGTTTGATCAAGGAAGAGAAATGGGTAATGAACTGCCTGTAATAATTTGCAAAGCCAAGGAACCTTTGGATAGCCTTAGTCCCTACAGGACGGGGCCACTTCAGAACGGCGGCGAGCTTCTCACGGTCCATGTCCATCCGGAATCCAGAATCAGAAATGATGTATCCAAGAAAGGGCAAAGAGGTCTGCTCAAAGACGCATTTCTCCATCTTGGCGTACAACCGATTCCTCCTCAGTCGCAGGAGGACTTGCCATACGTACCGTCTATGGGAGGGTAAATCCGGGGAGAAGATGAGGATGTCATCTAAATATACCACCACACACGTGTACAACAGATCACAGAAGATGTCATTGACGAATCCTTGGAACAACGTGGGGGCGTTACACAACCCATATGGCATGACCAAATACTCATAATGGCCGTCCCTGGTGTTGAAAGCCATCTTCCATTCATCCCCAGCATGTATGCAGACCAGGTTTTTGGCTCCTTGTAGGTCCAATTTCATGAAGATGCAAGCCCCTTTGAGCCTGTCAAAGAGCTCCGGTTCAGCGGCATGGGGTATTTGTTATTGACGGTGATCGCATTCAAGCCTCTGTAATCTATACAGAGTCGAAGGGTGCCCTCCTTCTTCTTCACAAAGAAAAACCCTGCGCCAGTAGGGCATGTGGACTTTCGGATGAATCTCATAGCCAAATTGTCCGTGATATACTCAGACATGGCTTGAGACTTGGGTGGGGACAACATGTAGATCCGTCCTCTGGGTGGTGTAGCACCGGGAACCAGGTCTATAGGGCAATCATATGGCCAATGAGTCGGGAGGACTTCTGCCTCTGTCTTGTTGAAGACGTCAGCGTACTGCCAATAGGCCGCCGGTAAACCAGGAAGAACAGAATCCGGTTACCGGGAACAAGGTGGAAGAATGGACTGCAGGCATCTCTCTTGGCAGAGAAGACCCCACCGCAGCATATTCCCAGAGAGCCATTCCAGCGCAGGTTTGTAAATCTGGAGCCAGGGAAGCCCAAGGAGCAGGGCATGGGAGAGACTGGGCAGGACAACTATTTCATGGTGTAGAGCCCCGATCTGCACCTCCAACTCTTCCGTCACCTCAGTGACGATCTCCTGCAGCGGTCGGCAATCCACCGACACAATTACCCAAGGCGTCAACAGAAGTATAACAGGGATTCCAAGCCGAGTCACTGCCTCTTGCCGAATGAAGTTTCATGCTGCCCCAGAATTCATGTAGGCCAGCTCAGAGAAGCGTCTCTGCGGTCATATCACTTGCACGGGCAGGATGAGGGGTTGAGAGGCATCGCTCTCGCCTAGGATGGCCTCTCTTACTTGACCTAGGTGGAGAAGTTTCCCGGTCTTTCAGGACAATACTGGCGCTGATGGGATGCATCTCCACAGTACAGGCATAGGCCGTGAGCCAGCCTCTCCTCTCGGCGTTGTTCCACCATCCTGACGCGATCCACCTGCATAGGTTCGGAAAAGGGGGCGGCGGCAGACATCACGGCCCGTGTACTGGGCAGACTGCATTCAAAGGGTAGCGTCCGGAAGGATCTCCTCTCCCTGGCGGATTCACGAGAGCGGTCCTGGAAACAGAAATTGATGTGAGTGGCTCTGCTAGGATATCCCGACCCGCGAGTTCATCCTTTATCCTGCCGGACAGGCCACACCAGAAAGCCTCAGTAAGTGCCTCGTTATTCCATCTTAACTCGGAGGAGAGGGTACAGAAGCATATTGTCACATCACCATTGGACTCTGTGGCTGGTGTTCCTGCCTCGGCCACTGGGAGGCACCGGATTCCATCAGCTGATGGTGCCGGTGATAGGAGGGCCTTATCCTCATATGGACCTGCTCCTTCGACGTCGGCCTCTGTCACTGAACGCCGCCGTGTTTCTCCTTTGAGTGATGTTGGTTGCAGAGTAGCGGGCCCTGCAGAGGTGTCTGATAGGCGCAGCCTTCATTCTTCTGCAGAAGTGGGGTGTTTGGTGCCAGTCGTGCATCACCATCTGGCCTGGTTCTAGGGACGTTCCGGATGAGATCATCAGGCTGTGAGCTCCAGCCTATGGGAGGTAACCGCTCCCTTCAAATACATTGGAGCCTGTCTTGCAGGCTGCCAGATATAGTTTTGGTTCCCCAGTGATATAGTGTGTGTTTGGTTTTGACTCTGACCTTTGCCTGGATTTTCGACTCTGCTACCGCCTGACGATTTTGTACCTTAGCTGCCCTCTCGGTTTTGACTCGGACTCCTGACTACTTTCTTCAACCCTGATTTTTCCCTTCCTGGCGACCTCCCTGCTCTGCTGCTCATAATAGGCAGCTATCCTCTGGGCTCCGCTGTAATTCTAGATCCCTGTATAGGGGTTAAGGGTCTTGGGGTTTCTCGGGCTGCTGCCTTACCAGCAGCTCAGCCTCACAGCGGATGGCCGTCACACATATGGCGTACTGCCCAACGGTAAGGGTCCCTTGACGGAAGTTGAAAAGGGATTCTGTAAGTGATGCGACCCGGCCGGGTTCATCGAAGACCTTACGGAATGTCTCCAGAAAGGTTGACAAATAAGAGACAAATGAGAGACCACAGGGTCATCCCGCTCCCATAGAGGGTTAACCCATGCCAGGGCCTCACCCACCAGGTGGGACACCACAAAGGCCACCCTGGCCCGATCGGTGGGATACTGCTGTGGCAGCAGTTCAAAGTGTAGACGACACTAGTTGAGGAAGCCGCGGCATATCTTAGGGTCACCGCTGTATCTAGGCAGTTTTCCAAGGCGAGGTGGAGGATTCGGGACGCTTCCTGGAGACCAGTCATAGGCTGCGGTTAGGGCTGGGATAAGGGTGTTAGTCAGGTTGGGGAGGGGGTGAGAAAACATGGGATCAAGTGCTCATGTGGTGAGGTGTGATTTGGAGAGGAGACGAGTAAGCTCTCCTTCAGTTATGTTGGAGAGAAAGGTTGTGAGGAAAGAGCAGAGGTCTGGCATATGGAGAGGTTGTGGTGGTGGAACAATGAAGGCTTACCTTGTTTGGTCGGTCTTATTTTTGAAGTATGTGGCAAAGTTCTCAGCAGAGATAAGGGAGGTCGAAGGGGGCAGTGGTGGTAGGAGAAGAGAGTTAAATGTGCTGAATAGTTGTTTGGGGTTGTAGGATAAGGAAGATACAAGGTTTGTGAAGTAGGTTTGTTTATTAGAGGTGAAGTCTGATTTGAAGGTAAGTGTTGCTTGTTTGAATGCAGTGAAGACGTTTGACAGGTTTGTTTTCTTCCATCGCCACTATGCAACCCCACTTGTCGAAGTTTTTTTGTGAGATTGTTGGGCCATGTTTGCCTATTTATTAATTGCACTTTGCAATGCACAAGAGGGGCGGCAGAGTTTATAGCAGATGAAGGGTGGCATTATAGAAAGTGGTGGCACTGTCCATGTCATGGAGTGAAGATATGGAAGACAGATGCAGAATATAGTCTGAGAGTCTGTGAATGTCTAGATGTGCAAGGTTTCTTCTAGGACGTTCTAGTGGCTGTACATTGGGGACGGGTGGGGAGAACACGGATGAGAAAGTGAGTAGGTGATGGTCAGATGAGGGAAAGGGGAGGTTGTGAGATTAGATAGGGAGCAGAGGCGGGTGAAGAATGGGTACATCACAGTATTCCAAGCAGATCACAGTATTTCAAGTAGATCACTAGTTTAGTAATACAGCAATTTCTTCTGTTTAACAAACTGAATATTTTAATTTTTTTCTTTCTTACTAACTGTAATATCTGTTCAATGCTTACCTTGATATAATACTTTATATGTTATGCTTTTAGCAACAAAAGAGTCCATTTCTAAATATATTATAGTATTCTTTAAGAGAGAAACTTCCTTTCTCTAAATAAATTGATGAATGACTTTGATCTTCCTTGGGTTGCAATTACAGCAAATATATTGGAAGGAAAAAATTGCTTCTTATAACTGTCACCTTTAATTTTAATAGACATAAATTGTACCAGTGCGTGTCATATTTAATTTTTTAGCTAGATCATTTTGACCCTTGCATTTAAATGCTTCAGTATTTATGACACACAGTGGGGTTTTAAATAAGTAGACCCATTGATAAGAAAATAAATGATTTTGTTTGCTGCATTCCTTTTTATCCAAAAACCCAAACAAGACAGTAGGCAAAGCTGTTAAATGGTGGAAATTCAGATGGACTATTGCATTGTTCCTTAAGCTCACGTTAACATACTATTTTCTCTTTTTCTTATATTTATTTTCTAGTTTTCAATCATCCTGTAATTTATATGGCTTTTAGTTTTAAACAAGAAAAAAAAATCTATTATGGGCATGCAGTAATACTAGAATTATTTATTAAGATTTTTTTTTAGAACAGATCAGTCAATGCTGGGTAATTAAAACCCAGACTTGAGAATATGTGTTAGAGGATATGTCAACTCAAAATAGGCACCCATAGATAGAAGTTGCACAAGCCACTCTATATTTCAGGATCTCAGGAGCTATCTTATATTCATCCTTTCATGCCAATGGGGTACTTCACACACTACAACATCGCTAGCGATGTCGCTGAAACGTCACAGGTTTTGTGACGTAACAGCAACCTCTCCAGCGATGTTGTATTGTGTGTCACATAACAGAGATCAGGCCCCTGCTGTGAAGTCGCCAATCGCTGCAAGTCGTTCAGGACCATTTTTCGGTCCTTGGTCTCCTGCTGGTCAGCACGCTTCGCTGCGTGTGACAGCGAGAGACCAATGATCAGCGACCTCCCAGGCTGGTAACCATGGTAAACAACAGGAATCTAGGCAGCGCGGAGCACCTAGTTACCCGATGTATACCTTGGTTACCAGCCTTCTCTGCTTCCAGGCTGGTATCCAAGGTACACAGCAGGTATCTAAGCACATCGCTGTCCCTAGTTACCCGCTGTGTACCTTGGATACCAGACTGGAAGCGGAGAAGGCTGGTAACCAAGGTATACATAGGGTAACTAGGTGCTGCATGCTGCCTAGATACCCGTTGTTTATCATATTTACCAGCCTGCTCCCACTTACCGAAGTCTGTCAGAAGACAGGAGCGGGAGCTCAACATCGTGGAAATAATAGTTTATATTCTTTCCATGATGTTGCTGGTCCACTGGTCGCTGGTGAGTCTGCCTGTTTGACAGCTCACCAGCGATTGCATAGAGACTTTCCAGCGATCCCGGCAAGGTTGGATCGCTGGTGGGTATCGCTGGAAAGTCTCAGCATGTGAAGGGGCCCTATGTCCTTCATGGCCTTGAGTTTTTAAATTTGCATCAACTTGCTGGCTGTAGATACAATTAGATCAAGTCAGAACCAGAAAGGTCAGGACAATGAAAAATCAGGTTAAAAACTTTGGCCAACTGATAGCTTTGTTCAATCACAGAATGTTAGGCCATAGCAAAAGGCAGAGAAAGTTGGCAGTTTAATGATCAAATACAGATGGATTTCCAGTGGTTAACCCACAGAATAAACAGAAAAAAAACTGGTCACTAAGAGATACCAATCCAATGTAAAGTGGAGCAGAACAGAATAGAGTATATAATCAAGGGTAGACATATAGCGGAGATTTAGAACATTAATTGGGTTTGGAATGTACATGTTAGTAGATCTACTGATACATGACTACTGTAATATTGTAAGCCTCTTCCTTTCTACTGGCTGGGCAATGCACATGCAGCCTATCATGCCAAGAGGCCATACAAACTATGTCCATCATACTGGCACCATTGATTTAGGCATAGCTAAAGGTAATGCATATATAACACAGAACAGTAACAATTGTTGAAAGTATAAGGAAGGTAATTATAGTCTGCCATATTACAATTATGACATACCACAATGTAATATGAATACTTTTGAACAGTTAAATGTAAACTAATAAAGAAATTCTGTTACTAAATACATTTTTAGATAAAATTGATTATACTGTAGCCATAGAAAAATAAATGTAAAGGTTTGACAATAGATGAACCTACCCGTGGAAGTTCTGCTTCTGCTTGTTCTGCCGAAGAGTATAAAGGTTGTCCCAGGCCTTGTTGGAAGTCACTTACCGTATATACTCGAGTATAAGCCGACCCGAGTATAAGCCGAAGCCCCTAATTTTACCCTACAAAACTAGGGAAACTTATTGACTCGAATATAAGCCTAGGGGGGGAAATGAAGCAGACTCTCATCATGGTATACAGCCCCTCTCATCATGATAAATGGCCCCCTATTACTGGTATATAATCCCCCATCACTGGTATATAGGACCTCCATCATTGGTATACAGTTCCCCCCAACAGAGGTTACAGCCCCCATCAGTGGAATACAGCCCCCCATCAGTGGTATATGCAGGCCCCCCTCAGTGGTAGATACAGGCTCCCCATCAGTGATATATACATCCCCCTCATCAGTGGTATATACAGGCCCCCCCTCATTGGTATATACAGGCCTCCCATCACAGGTTACAGACCCCATCAGTGGTATATACAGCCCCCCCATCAGTGGTATGTACAGGCCCCACACCAGTGGTTACAGCCCCCCATCAGTGGTATATAAAGGCCCCACCATCAGTGGTATATACAGCCCCCTATCAGTGGTATATACAGGCCCCCCCTCTCAGTGGTATATACAGGCCCCCTTCTCAGTGGTATATACAGGCCCCCTTCTCAGTGGTATATACAGCCCCCCATCAGTGGTATATACAGGCACCCCCACATCAGTGGTATACAGGCCCCCCCATCAGTGGTATACAGTCACCCGCCATCAGTGGTGTACAGGCCCCCCCCTTGCTGCCGCACACCTGTAAAAGAACAGCTCATTCATACTTATCCTCCTCGCTGTCACCACGTGTCCTCCAGTCTTCTTCCTGCTTGTACCTGGCGGTTGCAGCATCGATGACGTCATTGCGTCTGCTCCGTCACATGACGCCGGGTACAAGCAGGAAGAAGACTCAAGGACGCGCAGTGACAGCGAGGAGGATAAGTATAAAGGAGCTGTTCTCTTACAGGTGTGCGGCAGCAAGGGGGGTCTGAATACCACTGGCAGGGGGATGGGGGGGCCTGTATACAACTGGCGGGGGCGTGGGGGGCCTGTATACAACTGGCGGGGGGCCTGTATACCACTGAGGAGGGGGGCGGGGGGCCTGTATACCACTGAGGGGGGGTCACTTACATGGTGCAATGTTATATGCATCGCTCCCCCTGCCGCTGATGGACAGGAGAATGCAGTGCATATTACATTGCACTAATGAGCGGCCCCACGTGACTGGCCGCTTCTATTACAGCCTCCCCCTGCCTGCTCCAGCCCCAGACACTGCCCCCCCACACTGAGCCGTCACTGTGACTCGAGTATCAGCCGAAGGGGGGCACTTTTCAGCACAATTTTTGTGCTGAAAAACTCGGCTTATACTCGAGTATATAGAGTATTTGGTATTTTGGCTCTCCACCCACATAAAGTTAACCATAAACAAAGCACTTCTGGGGGACAGAGGGGTTTTGTAATTTTTTTTCTGGGTAGTACGGTAAGAAGATGTTGCAAGATCTACCAGGTATACATTTTCACTATGCACCAAAATGAAAACAAACTATTTTACAGATGAAGAACTATAAGAAGAAAAGTAAAAAATAATCACTTGAACTGATGGAAATAAGATGTATCCAAATAAGTATACATTTATAAAAATATATTAGTGGTAAATTGAATGAATATAAATATAAAAAATGAATAATAAAGTTTGTACTATCAATAAGTATACAAAGCAGGATTTGCTGCAGGCATAAAAAAGATTAACTGCCTAACAGCTGTGTTTCATAAGTCTCACAATGCAAAAAAGTGTCAAGATTCAGACACCTGTGTTATTAAATATAACTTATACTAGCTGTGAGCCCGATGCAAATGCATCGGGATTCTAGAACGTGCATTAATTTGATTATAGTAGTTATAGCTGTTAGCCTGATGCAAATGCATCGGGTATCTAAAATATGTTTATTGTTTTTTTAAAGATTTTTAAATAATAATCGCATCATCAATAGCAATAATATAAGCCATAGCATTATTATTAGCAGTAATAGCAGTATTAATAGCATTATTAGCAGTATTATGAGCATTAATAACAGTATTAATAGCATTAATAGCATTATTATTAGCATTAATAGCATTATTAATAGCATTATTAGCATTAATAATAGCATTAATAACATTATTAATAGCATTAATAGCATTATTATTAGCATTAATAGCATTAATAATAGCATTATTAGCATTAATAATAGCATTAATAACATTATTAATAGCATTAATAGCATTATTATTAGCATTAATAGCATTATTAATAGCATTAATAGGATAAATATTAGCATTAATAGCATTAATAGCCTAATTAATAGCATTAATAGCATTATTAATAGCATTAATAGCATTATTATTAGCATTAATAGCATTAATAATGCTTTATTAGCATTAATAATAGCATTAATAACAGTATTAATAGCATTAATAGCATTATTATTAGCATTAATAGCATTATTAATAGCATTATTAGCATTAATAATAGCATTAATAACATTATTATAGCATTAATAGCATATTATTAGCATTAATAGCATTAATAATAGCATTATTAGCATTAATAACATTATTAATAGCATTAATAGCATTATTATTAGCATTAATAGCATTATTATAGCATTAATAGGATAAATATTAGCATTAATAGCATTAATACCTAATTAATAGCATTAATAGCATTATTAATAGCATTAATAGCATTATTATTAGCATTAATAGCATTAATAATGGCATTATTAGCATTAATAATAGCATTAATAACATTATTAATAGCATTAATAGCATTATATTAGCATTAATAGCATTAATAATGCCATTAATAGGATAAATATTAGCATTAATATAGCATAATTAATAGCATTAATAGCATTATTAATAGCATTAATAACATTATATTAGCATTAATAGCATTAGTAGATAAATATTAGCATTAATAGCATAATTAATAGCATTAATAGCATTATTAATAGCATTAATAACATTATTATAGCATTAATAGCATTAATAATAGCATTATTAGCATTAATAATAGCATTTATAACATTATGTAATAGCATTAATAGCATTATTATTAGCATGAATAGCATTAATAATAGCATTATTAGCATTATATAATAGCATTAATAGCATTAATAGGATAAATAATAGCATTAATAGCATTAATAGGATAAATATTAAGCATTAATAGCAGAATTAATAGCATTAATAGCATTATTATTAGCATTAATAGCATTATTAATAGCATTATTAGCATTAATAATAGCATTAATAACATTATTAATAGCATTAATAGCATTATTATTAGCATTAATAGCATTAATAATAGCATTATTAGCATTAATAACATTATTAATAGCATTAATAGCATTATTATTAGCATTAATAGCATTATTAATAGCATTAATAGGATAAATATTAGCATTAATAGCATTAATAGCCTAATTAATAGCATTAATAGCATTATTAATAGCATTAATAGCTTATTATTAGCATTAATAGCATTAATAATGGCATTATTAGCATTAATAATAGCATTAAAACATTATTAATAGCATTAATAGCATTATTATTAGCATTAATAGCATTAATAATGCCATTAATAGGATAAATATTAGCATTAATAGCATTAATAGCATAATTAATAGCATTAATAGCATTATTAATAGCATTAATAGCATTATTATTAGCATTAATAGCATTAGTAGGATAAATATTAGCATTATAGCATAATTAATAGCATTAATAGCATTATTAATAGCATTAATAACATTATTATTAGCATTAATAGCATTAATAATAGCATTATTAGCATTAATAATAGCATTCATAACATTAGTAATAGCATTAATAGCATTATTATTAGCATGAATAGCATTAATAATAGCATTATTAGCATTAATAATAGCATTAATAGCATTAATAGGATAAATATTAGCATTAATAGCATTAATAGGATAAATATTAGCATTAATAGCAGAATTAATAGCATTAATAGCATTATTAATAGCATTAATAGCATTATTATTAGCATTAATAGCATTAATAATACCATTAATAGGATAAATATTAGCATTAATAGCATTAATAGCATTATTAATAGCATTAATAGCATTATTATTAGCATAAATAGCATTAATAATAGCATTATTAGCATTAATAATAGCATTAATAACATTATTAATAGCATTAATAGCATTATTATTAGCATTAATAGCATTAATAATGCCATTAATAGGATAAATATTAGCATTGATAGCATTAATAGCATAATTAATAGCATTAATAGCATTATTAATAGCATTAATAGCATTATTATTGGCATTAAAGCATTAATAATAGCATTATTAGCATTAATAATAGCATTATTAACATTATTAATAGCATTAATAGCATTATTATTAGCATTAATAGCATTAATAATAGCATTATTAGCATTAATAATAGCATTAATAACATTATTAATAGCATTAATAGCATTATTATTAGCATTAATAGCATTAATAGCATTATTATTAGCATTAATAGCATTAATAATTACCATTAATAGGATAATATTAGCATTAATAGCATTAATAGCATTATTAATAGCATTAATAGCATTATTATTAGCATAAATAGCATTAATAATAGCATTATTAGCATTAATAATAGCATTAATAACATTATTAATAGCATTAATAGCATTATTATTAGCATTAATAACATTAATAATAGCATTATTAGCATTAATATAGCATTAATAACATTATTAATAGCATTAATAGCATTATTATTAGCATTAATAGCATTAATAATAGCATTAATAATAGCATTATTAGCATGAATAATAGCATTAATAACATTATTAATAGCATTAATAGCATTATTATTAGCATTAATAGCATGAATAGCATTATTATTAGCATTAATAGCATTAATAATACCATTAATAAGATAAATATTAGCATTAATAGAATTAATAGCATTATTAATAGCATTAATAGCATTATTATTAGCATAAATAGCATTAATAATAGCATTATTAGCATTAATAACATTATTAATAGCATTAATAGCATTATTATTAGCATTTATTTATTTTATTATTATTATTATTTAATTATTTATTATTTTTTATTTATTTTTTTATTATTATTTTTATTGAATTATTTAATGTTTTTTATTTATTTTTTTATTATTTTTTAATTATTTTTAAATTATTATTTTTATTATTTAATTAATTTATTTTTTTAAGTGAGAGTGAGACACAGTTCTCATTCAGGTCCGCATTTTTTTTTTTTTTTTTATTATTATTTTTATTGAATTATTTAATATTTTTTATTTATTTTTTTATTATTTTTTAATTATTTTTAAATTATTATTTTTATTATTTAATTTATTTATTTTTTTAAGTGGAGTGAGACACAGTTCTCATTCAGGTCCGCAGTTTTTTTTTTTTTTTTATTATTATTTTTATTTAATTATTTAATATTTTTTATTTATTTTTTTATTGTTTTTTAATTATTTTTAAATTATTATTTTTATTATTTAATTTATTTATTTTTTTAAGTGAGAGTGAGACACAGTTCTCATTCAGGTCCGCATTTTTTTTTTTTTTTTTATTATTATTTTTATTGAATTATTTAATATTTTTTATTTATTTTTTTATTATTTTTTAATTATTTTTAAATTATTATTTTTATTATTTAATTTATTTATTTTTTTAAGTGAGAGTGAGACACAGTTCTCATTCGGGTCCGCAGTTTTTTTTTTTTTTTATTATTATTTTTATTTAATTATTTAATATTTTTTATTTATTTTTTTATTATTTTTTAATTATTTTTAAATTATTTTTTTTATTATTTAATTTATTTATTTTTTTAAGGGAGAGTGAGACACAGTTCTCATTCAGGTCCGCATTTTTTTTTTTTTTTTATTATTATTTTTATTTAATTATTTAATATTTTTTATTTATTTTTTTATTATTTTTTAATTATTTTTAAATTATTATTTTTATTATTTAATTTATTTATTTTTTTAACTGAGAGTGAGACGCAGTTCTCATTCAGGTCCGCCTTTTTTTTTCCCCATTGACATACATTAGCGGTGTGTCGGCGATTTTATGGCCGGCCACCTGGTTCTATTTGTCGGCCCTAAAATCGCGGACACACCGCTAATGCATGTCTATGGGCAGTCAGCTCGAATTCTGA
Source organism: Allobates femoralis (assembly GCA_033576535.1). Taxonomy (NCBI): domain Eukaryota; kingdom Metazoa; phylum Chordata; class Amphibia; order Anura; family Aromobatidae; genus Allobates; species Allobates femoralis. The sequence continues at coordinate 401,536,159 of JARQOC010000001.1, forward strand.
TTGGTCGGCGTTCAATCCGAAATCGGGCTGACTGCCCATAGAGATGCATTAGCGGTGTGTCTGCGATTTTAGGGCCGACAAATAGAACCAGGTGGTCGGCCATAAAATCGCCGACACACCGCTAATGTATGTCAATGGGGAAAAAAAAAGGCGGACCTGAATGAGAACTGCGTCTCAGTTTTGAGGGGCTCTTCTGATTGGCTGAGGGCAGTATACCTCGACCAATCAGAAGAGGGCCTGAGATCTCATTGAGGTAGAATGGGGGATTTTTCTTCCATTCTACCTTAATGAGAAGGAAGAGGACGTCGGAGGTGGAAGATCCCCGGGGCCGGACGAAGAGGCGAAGATGGCGAAAATAAGAGAGAAGACCCCCGGGGCCGGAGGAAGAGGACGCCTGGCCGGACGGAGGAGTTGAGGATCGGACGGACGGACGATCAGATGACTTGAAGGGATGTAAGTGATCGACGGGGGCGTTAGGTTAGGGGACAGCGGGGGCTTCGGGTGTAGGGCCTTAGGTGACAGCGGCGTTAGGTTAGGGGACAGCGGGGGCTTAGGGGATAGGCGGCGGGGCTTAGGGGGTATTGGCGGGGGCCTAGGATGCTACGTGGGGTAGGGGCTTAGGGGCTGCTGCGGGGCTTAGAAGGTAGGGCCTTAGGGGCAGCGGTGGCTTAGGGGGTAAACGGCGGGGGCTTAGGATGCTGCGGGTCGGGGGTTAGGTGGTCGCGGCTTAGGGGATAGGGGCTTAGGGGGTATCGGCGGGGGCTTAGGATGCTGCGGGTCGGGGGTTAGGTGGTCGGGGCTGCTGCGGGGCGGCAGTGGCTTAGGGGGTAAACGGCGGGGGCTTAGGATGCTGCGGGTCGGGGGTTAGGTGGTCGCGGCTTAGGGGATAGGGGCTTAGGGGGTATCGGCGGGGGCTTAGGATGCTGCGGGTGGGGGGTTAGGTGGTCGCGGCTTAGGGGATAGGGGTTTAGGGGGTATCGGCGAAGGGTTAGGATGCTGCGGGTCGGGGGTTAGGTGGTCGGGGCTTAGCGGGTGGCGACTTAGGGGTAGGGGCGGCGCAGGTGTTCGGGGCTTAGCGGGTGGCGACTTAGGGGTAGGGGCGGCGCACTGAGGGCGGCGGTGGCTTAGGGGGTAGACGGCGGGGCTTAGGGAGTATCGGCGGGGGGTTAGGATGCTGCGGGTCGGGGGTTAGGTGGTCGGGGCTTAGCGGGGGCGACTTAGGGGTAGGGTTGGCGCAGGTGGTCGGGGCTTAGCGGGTGGCGACCTAGGGGTAGGGGCGGTGCACTGAGGGCGGCGGTGGCTTAGGGGGTAGACCGCTATGGTATACTACAGTCCCATGGCCATACGCCTGTCAGGTGTAAAGCGTATGGCCATGGGACTGTAGTATACCATAGCGGTGTACACTACAGCGCCGGGCGGCGGGGCTTAGGGGGTATCGGCGGGGGGTTAGGATGCTGCGGGTCGGGGGTTAGGTGGTCGGGGCTTAGCGGGTGGCGACTTAGGGGTAGGGGCGGCGCACTGAGGGGGTGGCTAAGAGCATGGGGCTGTAGTGTACACCGCTATGGTATACTACAGTCCCATGGCCATACGCCTGTCAGGTGTAAAGCGTATGGCCACGGGGAGAGTCCAGGAAAAGCAGCTCGCTCGCTAACAAAGCCACCGGAAGTTGCGCCGCTCCGACGGAAGTCGCTACGGCAATTATATAATAGATACTAATGTCCTACTATAACTCAGCAAAAGTTAGCATCCTATAGTGTAGATAAGACCCAAAAATATATGCGGCTACAGTCAATTGACAAGTGTTTGCAAACAGATATTGTGTCCACTGAATATAAAATCATGTAGTATCTTGCATATGTTGTAAGCAGCTTAGCCTGAGTGATCCTACACAGGCTGGTGTATTGCATGCCACAAATGAGAATGCTTTGGGTAGTACAAATTTATTACTAGGTGCTCCTTTACACTCGAGTCAGCTTTGTGCCTCGTCTAAGGATAGAATTTTGTCATGATACTTTGGCATTTTGTATAGAACTATCCTGGGACAATAATTCATGCAGGTACACTATCTTATGCAGGGCTGAAATCCTGCTGAATTCCTTCAGCCGGGCTGGCGTCAGCACCTGGCATACCCGGGCAAGTGCCAGGGCCCTGAAAAGTTGGGGGGGCCCACTGGCCATAAGGGTCAGGCAACACTGACAGCCAGGGGCCCATTAAGGACAGACAGGCCTGTCAATGAGGGGCCCATCCGGGACACTTAGCAAGTAGCTGAGTGAAAATTAGCCATGTGCAGGCTCCCAGAGTTGTGGAGCTTCCTCCTCTGCCAATTGCAGCAGTGATGAGTCATCTCCGTGTGACCTCATCACACTGCAGCAGGCAATGAGGAGGAAGTACAGACCAAAGCCTGCTCCATGGATGCGGCAGAGACAGCATCTGCAGCCCAGGGGGAGTGGAGGGAAGGTGAGCATAATCATTTTGTTTAGTTTTTTTACTGTGGGGCCATGATGGGGACATATATACCAGCAGGAGAACCACCATATTATATATTATCTAGAGGCTACTGCTGGGGTATATGGAGGCTGTGCTGGCTGTATATAGAGGCTGTGCTGGCTGTATATGAAGGCTATGCTGGCTGTATATTGAGGCTGTGCTGGGGTACATAGAGGCTGTACTGGGGGATATAGAGGCTGTTCTGAGTATATGGAGGCTGTGCTGGGATATATATAGAGGCTGTGCTGGGGTACATACAGTCATGGCCAAAAGTTTTGAGAATGACACCAAAATTATATTGTAGCAATAAAAGAAAAGGAGGGGGAACAAGAGGCGCAATAGTGCCCTATCACTTGCGACACTGTGTATCAAGGTGGTGTGTAAGAATTTCACTCACCTATGCCAGTTGTGAGACCACAAACTGGTTTGAAGGCATATGGTAATAATGTCCTGATGGCTGCTGCTGGACTTCCACCGACCACTTACTCATGGAGACACATCAAGATGTTGGGAAGGAAAGGTGTATAACAGTCCGCGCTGCCAGGTCCACTTACTCCAAAGAACACACGAGTAGGTGATGTTCAAACAATATCCTTTATTTTCTCCTCTCTCCAGAGAGAGGAGAAAATAAAGGATATTGTTTGAACATCACCTACTCGTGTGTTCTTTGGAGTAAGTGGACCTGGCAGCGTGGACTGTTATATACCTTTCCTTCCCAACACCAAAATTATATTTTCACATGATCTGCTGCCCTCTGGTTTTTATTTGTGTTTGTCTGATGTTTATATCACATACAGAAATATAATTGCAATCATATTATGAGTACCAAAAGGTTATATTGACAGTTAAAATGAGTTAATGCAGCAAGTCAATATTTGCAGTGTTGACCCTTCTTCTTCAGGACCTCTGCAATTCTCCCTGGCATGCTCTCAATCAACTTCTGGACCAAATCCTGACTGATAGCAGTCCATTTTTGCATAATCAATGCTTGCATTTTGCCAGAATTTGTTGGTTTTTGTTTGTCCACCCGTCTCTTGATGATTGACCACAAGTTCTCAATGGGATTAAGATCTGCGGAGTTTCCAGGCCATGGACCCAAAATCTCTATGTTTTATTCCCTGAGCCATTTAGTTATCACCTTTGCTTTATGGCAAGGTGCTCCATCATGCTGGAAAAAGCATTGTTGGGAGCCAAACTGCTCTTGGACAGTTGGGAGAAGTTGCTCTTGGAGGACATTCTGGTACCATTCTTTATTCATGGCTGTGTTTTTAGGCAAGACTGTGAGTGAGCCGATTCCCTTGGCTGAGAAGCAACCCCACACATGAATGGTTTCAGGATGCTTTACAGTTGGCATGAGACAAGACTGGTGTAGCGCTCACCTCTTCTTCTCCGAATAAGCTGTTTTCCAGATGTCCCAAACAATCGAAAAGGGGATTCATCAGAGAAAATGACTTTACCCCAGTCCTCAGCAGTCCACTCCCTGTACCTTTTGCAGAATATCAGTCGGTCCCTGATGTTTTTTCTGGAGAGAAGTGGCTTCTTTGCTGCCCTCCTTGAAACCAGGCCTTGCTCAAAGAGTCTCCTCCTCACAGTGTGTGCAGAAGCACTCACACCAGCCTGCTGCCATTCCTGAGCAAGCTCAGCACTGCTGGTAGTCTGATCCCGCAGCTGAAACAGTTTTAAGATACGGTCCTGGCGCTTGCTGGTCTTTCTTGGGCACCATGGAGCCTTTTTGACAACAATGGAAGCTCTCTCCTTGAAGTTCTTGATGATGAGATAGATTGTTGACTGAGGTGCAAACTTTCTAGCTGCGATACTCTTCCCTGTTAGGCCATTTTTGTGCAGTGCAATGATGGTTGCACGTGTTTATTTAGAGATAACCATGGTTAACTGAAGAGAAACAATGATACCAAGCACCAGCCTCCTTTTAAAGTGTCCAGTGGTGTCAATCTTACTTAATCATGACTGATTGTTTGCCAGCCCTGTCCTCATCAACACCCACACCTGTGTTAATGGAACAATCACTAAAACGATGTTAGCTGCTCCTTTTAAGGCAGGACTGCAATGATGTTGAAATGTGTTTTGGGGGTTAAAGTTCATTTTCTAGGCAAATATTGACTTAGCAAGTAATTGCTGTTAAGCTGATCACTCTTAATGACATTCTGGAGTATATGCAAATTGCCATTAGAAAAACAACTGAAGCAGTAGACTTTGTTAAAATTAATATTTGTATCATTCTCAAAACTTTTGGCCATGACTGTAAAGAATGTACTGGGGTATATGGAGCCTGTGCTGGGGTATATGGAGCCTGTGCTGGGGTATATGGAGGCTGTGCTGGATGAAAATAGAGGCTATGCTGGCTGTATATGGAGGCTGTTTTGGGGTATGTAGAGACTGTGCTGGGGTATATGGAGGCTGTGCTGGCTGTATATGGAGCCTGTGATAGTTTATATAGAGGCTGTGCTAGCTGTATATAGAGGCTGTGCTGGGGTATATAGAGGCTGTGCTGAGGTATATGGAGGCTGTACTGAGGTATATGGAGGCAGTGCTGGCCTTATATGGAGGCTGTACTGGGTTATATATGGAGGCTGTTTTGGGGTATATAGAGACTGTGCTGGGGTATATGGAGGCTGTGCTGGCTGTATATGGAGACTGTGCTGGCTGTATATTGAGCCTGTAATGGGGTATATAAAGGCTGTGCTGGCTGTCTATGGAGGCTGTGTTGACTGGATATGGAGGCTGTGCTGGGGTATATAGAGGCCATGCTGGCTGTATATAGAGGCTGTGCTGGGGTATATAGAGACTGTGCTGGGGTAGATTGAGGCTGTGCTGGCCTCATATGGAGGCTGTACTGGGTTATATATGGAGGCTGTGCTGGGGTATATAGAGGCTGTGCTGGGGTATATGTAGGCTGAGCTGGCTGTATATGTACACTGTGCTGGCTGTATATAGAGGCTGTGCTGGCTGTATATGGAGGCTGTGTTGGCTGTATATGGAAGCTGTGTTGGTTGTATATGGAGGCTGTGCATGGGGTATATAGAAGCTGTGCTGGCTATATATGGAGGCTGTGCTGGCATATATAGAGGCTGTTCTGGGGTATATGGAGACTGTGCTGGCTGTGTATGGAGGCTGTGCTTGGGTATATGGAGGCTGTGCAGGGCTATATAGAGGCTTTGCTGTGGTATATGGAGGCTGTTCTGGCTGTACATGGAAGCTGTGCTGGCTGAATATACAGGCTGTGCGGCATTATATGGAGGCTGTGCTGGGGTACATAGAGGCTGTACTGGCTGTATATGGAGGCCGAGCTGGCTGTATATGGAGGCTGTGATGGGGTATGTAGAGGCTGTGCTGGCTGTATATGGAGACTGTGCTGGCTGTATATGGAGGCTGTTTTGGGCTATATAGAGGTTGTGCTAACTGTATATGGAGGCTGTGCTGGGGTATATAGAGGCTGTGCTTAGGATTATGGAGGCTGTGCTGGGGTATATAGAGTTTGTGCTGGGCTGTATATATTATTTAGAAGCTGCTGCTGCGCTGTCACAGCTTCCAAATAATATATACCGCCTGGCACAGCCTCAAAATAATATACAGAGCCCAGCAAAGCTTCCAAATAATATATGCAGCCCAGCACAACCTTCAAATAATATATATATATAGCCTAGCACAACCTTCAAATAATATATACAGCCCACAGCCTCTATATTATATATACAGATTGGCAGTCTCCATATTGTATATACAGTCTAGCAGTCTCCATATTATATATACTGCCCTAAACAGCCTCTATAGTATATATACAGCCCAGCCAGTAGCCACTATATTATACACAGCCCACAGCTTCTATATTATATTCATAAATAATAGTCTGTGTTAAAGGGGCCCACTGAGACAGTTTCGCCTGGGACCCACAAAAACCTGGAGCCGGCCTTGTCTTCAGAAGTCAGTATGCAGTAAATCTTGAGCATAGGGTACTGTGTGCATAAATGATTTCTTAATTGAATCCTTCCATGGGTGTATGGTTGAGTCCATTTTTGGATTTCCTGATGCACTAGGCACTTTTAGGGATTGCACCCCCCTCTGATCAGTTAGACTAAAGGCTGCTTCATCTCATCCCCTGGCTGCTTCATCCCCTGGCGGCATCATCTCCTCCTGGGCTACATCATCTCATCCCGGCTTCTTCACCCCACCCTGGCTGCTTCACCTCACCCTGGCTGCTTCACCTCATTTCGGCTGATTTACCTCATCCCGGTTGCCTCACTTCATCCTCGGCTGCCTCACCCCATCCTCGGCTGCATCACCTCATCCTCAGCTGCATCACCTCATCCTCGGCTGCATCACCTAATCCTCGGCTGAATTACCTCATCCTCTGCTGTATCACCTCATCCTTGGCTGCTCCACCTGAGCCAACTCGTCCTGGCCTCGATGTCCTCTGCTGCATCACCTCTTCACCGAACTGCACCTCACCCCTGAACTGCATCTCCTCCCCCGGACTGCATCTCATCACCTGGCCACACCCCAAATGCGGCTAACCACCCATCATTTTGAACTCACACTTGCCACACCAGATCCCCAGCTACCTCTGACCCCAGCCACCTCTCCTCTCCTACTCACCCCACCATGTTCCCGCTTCTTCTCACCTTCACTCCCATCCTTCTCCACTTCCTACTACCCCCACTCATCCCCCCACTGAGCAAAGGAATTCTGCTCTCATCCTCCATCCTTCCTACCCACCTCATCCTATCCTCCGAACTATTCCCCCACTTTCAACCCACCATCTCTAGATGTACATGCCCACCAAGCAAGCTCCCCTGCTCCCACCTCCTAGCCCTCTCCCTGCTCCTCCTACTCTCCGGTGACATTTCCCCTAATCCTGGCTCACCACACCACACCATCTCACTCCCCTCCATCCCACTCCGACGACCCATCCCCAACCCTCATAACCCCTTAACCTCTGACCCATTCCCCCCACCCTGGCTTCCCCTGTCCCCCTACCCAGCGCTCTCTGGAACGCCCGCCCAGTCTGTAACAAACTCACACTTATCCACGACTTCTTAATCTCCAAAAAACTCTCCTTCCTCGGCATCACGGAGACCTGGCTTACCCTCTCTGACACAACCTCCCCGGCTGCCCTCTCCTACGGTGGATTCACGCTCTCCCACACTCCCCGCCCCACCAACACCTGCGGCAGAGGTGTTGGCCTACTTCTGGCCAATGACTGCTCCTTCTCCCCACTTACTCCACCCCCCTCCCCTCCTTCGAGGCACACGCTGTTTGCATCTACTCCCCCTGCAACCTGCAACTGGCCGTTGTCTACCGCCCCCTGGATCCCCCTCTACCTTCTTCAACCACTTCACAACCTGGCTCTTCCACCTCCTCTCCTCCGACATCCCTACCATCGTTATGGGTGACTTCAATATCCCCATCGACACCCCCAAAGCCGCTGCCTCCAGTCTCCTATCCCTCACCTCCTCTTTCGGCCTCTCCCAATGGATCTCCTCCACCACGCACACTGGTGGCCGCACACTTGACCTAGTCTTCTCCCGCCTCTGCTCCCTCACCAACCTCACATACTTAACCCTCACCCACTCCGACCACAACCTACTGACATTCTCATCCCTCTCGTCCCCTACCATGCTCCCCCCTCTCTGGACACTCCCCCACCCATGCAGAAACCTTCCACTCACTCTCAGAATCTCTCCTCCCCCTCTCAGACTTGGCCTCTTCTCAAGACGCTGACTCAGCCACCTCCCTCTACAACTCCACTCTCACCACAGCCCTCAACCAGGCTGCTCCACTCACATTTAACACAACACGAGTACAACGACAACCCTGGCTCATGACTCTCACCAAAAAACTCAGACAAACGACTAGGGCAGCCAAGCGGAAATGGAAGAAATCCCACTCTGCAGAGCACTTCGCCCTATACAAGCGTTCTCACAATACCTTCAAGACTTCCCTTGACTCCGTAAAACAAGTCTATTTCTCCTCCCTAATTACCACCCTGTCTCACAACCCCAAACAACTCTTCAAAACCTTCAACTCTTTACTTCGTCCCCCTGCACCTCCTCCCTCACCCCTCTTCTCCGCCGACGACTTCGCCACCTTCTTCAAAGACAAAATTGACAAACTCAGACAAAGCTTCGACCCACACTCCCCTCGCCACATCCCACCTCCAGCCCATCCCTGCTCACCCAAATGCAGTTTCACCCCCATGACAGAGGACATGACACCTGCGCCCTTGATCCACTCCCCTCCCACCTCATCCCTAACCTCACGACAGTCCTCATCCCTGCCCTAACACACCTCTTCAACATATCACTCAAATCCGGCACATTCCCCTCACCCTTCAAACACGCCCTAATCACGCCCATCCTAAAAAAAACCATCCCACCATAGTCTCCAATTTTCGCCCCATATCTCTCCTCCCGTTCGCCTCAAAACTTCTTGAACAACACGTCTATTCCGAACTATCCTCCCACCTCTCTTCCTGTGCTCTCTTTGATCGCCTACAATCCGACTTCCGACCTCATCACTCCAACGAAACAGCCCTAACCAAAGTCACCAACGACCTTCTGATCGCCAAGAGCAAACGACACTACTCCGTCCTCATGCTTCTCGACCTCTCTGCTGCGTTCGACACTGTTGACCACTCCCTCTTACTTCAAATCCTTGAATCTCTTGGCATTACTGACCTTGCCCTCTCCTGGATCTCCTCCTACCTAACGGACAGGACCTTCAGCGTCACCCACTCCCACACCTCCTCCTCGCCCCACCCCCTCTCTGTAGGTGTTCCTCAAGGCTACGTCCTGGGACCACTACTCTTCTCCATTTACACCCTCGGCCTAGGCAACCTCATAGATTCACACGGCCATCAATACCACCTCTACGCCGATAACACCCAGATTTATCTGTCTGGCCCTGATATCTCCTCCCTTTTATCAAAAATTCCTCCCTGCCTATCCGCCATTGCATCCTTCTTTTCTACCCGCTTCCTCAAACTCAACATGGACAAGACCGAATTCATCATCTTTCCCCTGAACAACCCTGCCCCTCTTCCTGATTTATCCATCACCATCAATGACTGCACACTCTCACCCCTCCCCCACACCAAGTGTATGTCTATGCACAGAGATGTAGCAGTGCTGAGATTGTTCTCAGCCCGCTCTCCCTGTGCATAGGCATTGTATGTCTATGCACTGGGATGTAGCAGAGTGGACATCGCATTTTGGACGACGTCGGACGGAAGAGGGTTTTTTTAATTAAAGATGGAGTCCCTAATGGCTTTTTTTAGTTAGTTCTAATTAAAAAAATGTTATCTGTTTTGTGTTTTTTTTTAAAACAATGTAATAGAAATTCATGGCGGTCATGTCTAATATTGGCGTGACCGCCATAAATTTCGGGCTGATAATAAAAAGCTGGCCCTAACCCTTTTATTTCCCAGTGAGCTACCGCACAAGGGCCACTGGAAGAGCGGGGTTCAGCGCCAGAAGATGGCGCTTCAATAAACGCGCCATCTTCTGGGGTGGCTGCGGGCTGCAATTCGCAGCGGGGGGTGCCCAGAAGGCTTGGGCCTCCCTGCACTGTGGATTCCAGCCCCCAGCTGCTTATCTGTACCTGGCTAGACATAGAAATTGTGCGGAGCCCCACGCATTTTTTTGGATATTATTTCAAGAAATTCATGAAATAATAAAAAAAAATTGGTCTCAACTGTATTCTTGTGTCTGGCCAGGTACAAATAGGCACCTGGGGGTTTGGGGCAGCCCGTCGCTGCCTGCTGGATCCGGCTGGTTACAAAAATACGGCAAAGCCCACATGATTTTTTTGTTTGGGAATAATCATTTAAAAAAATGCTTAAAAAGGATTGCATCTTTACTAACCCCTCGACCATGGTGGAGGGGTTAATAAAGATGCAGGCCCTTTTCATTATATTGTTTTATGGATTTTTCAGAAAAATTTGACGTGGGCTTCGCCGTATTTTTGTAACCAGCGGGATCCAGCAGGCAGCGAGGGGCTGCCCCCAACCCCCAGGTGCCTATTTGTACCTGGCCAGACACAAGAATCTAGGGGAGCCCTTTTTTTTTTAGTATTTCATGAATTTCATGAAAAAGTTTAAAAAAAATGCGTGGGGCTCCGCACAATTTCTATGTCTAGCCAGGTACAGATAAGCAGTTGGGGGCTAGAATCCACAGCGCAAGGAGGCCCAAGCTTTCAGGGCCCCTTCCCGCTGCGAATTGCAGCTCGCAGTCGCCCCAGAAGATGGCGCGTTCATTGAAGCGCCATCCTCTGGCGCTGAACCCCGCTTTTTATTATCAGCTGGCCCTAAGCCAGAAATTTATGGCGGTCACGCCAATTTTAGACATGACCGCCATGAATTTCTATTACATTGTATTAAAAGAAAACACAAAACAGATAAAAAAATTTTTATTAGAAATAACAAAAAAAAGCAATTAGGGACTCCATCTTTAATTCAAAAAATCCTGTGCATGGATATACATGTCTGTACACAGGGAGAGCAGGCGGGCTCTAGGACCCTGGAGCTGCCACAGTCCGCAGGACCCGGAGCCCAGCACAGAGCACATAGCAGACAGCCAGAAGAGAGGTAAGGAGCATTTTTCCCCCTTCCCTTCCTTTGCTCCTCGCTCGCTCCCCCCAGCCCAGTCCTAACTTAGGACCGGGAGGGGGGGGGGGGGAAACTCGTTACTGTGCGAGTAATCCCTGCGATTACTCGCAGAGTAACGATTCGGGCGAATCCCTTAGTACTCGGCAAGTACCGAGTAGAAACGAGTAGATTCGCGCATCCCTAGCCACATCCAATTATGATGTGCAAATTCACTCCAGCAGCATTGGTTAAGGCCACGTTGCACACACAGATAATTGTGCAGATGTTGTTCACAGATCTCTGGTTGCAGTGAAATCATGGACACATTGTTCGACTGCACACAGCCACAAAATAGAGCAATGTGGCCATCATTTCACTGCAACCAGAGATCTGTGACCAATATATCTGTGTGTGTAAAGTGGCCTTCGATACTTATGTGTCCCAGCCATGGATGAGTGCTTGTGTGACAGTGGCCTTGTTCACACATATGAGCTTATTTAACCTTCTCTGCGTTTTTTGGGCTGTTTAAAAAAATGCAGGTGCGTTAACGCAGGGTGCATTTGAGTGTACATGCGTTTTTTCAGCTCCACTTGCGTTTTTTCCCCCAGTCCAAAAAACGCTGCATGCAGCGTTTTTTGGGTGCTGGAAAAAAACACAGGGGTTGCTCCCAAAAATGCATGCGTTTTTTTAACATGGGGTCCTATGGGAAATGCATGCGTTAACGCAGGACACATAGGCACCTGCGTTAACGCATGCGTTAACGATAGCGTTTTTAAAAGGCTCATTGAGGCACCCTGCGTTAGCGCTAGCGTTTTTGCCTGCGTTTTTGATGAAAAAATGACAAAGTCCAAAAAGGATTCTAATCCTTTCAGACACACAAGGAACACTTTTTGGCACTCTTAAAAAAAACGCATGTGGTTTTTGGATGCTAAAAAAAACGCAAATTGTGTGTGGACAAGGCCAGTGACAATCCGAATGTGTGTCATGACTCCAATGGAAACAAGATTTAGATGTGGCTGCCTCATCTGATATGAGCATACCTTGGCTGCAGAAGACACAGTGTCCTATGGGAACTTGATGCAGCAGCTGGGGAGTCAAATCCACAAGTGGGAAGGGACGCACACAAGAGCAGGGAGGCCAAACATGTTTGCATACACTATTTTTGCTAAATGAAGCACCAGCCATGTGATGGTCACAGGTGCGATGTGCTAATGCATCGCAGGTGCCACACCTGTTGGAGGACGTCACATCATGGTTGGGTGTGGTACAACGCTGGAGCGACGCCTGTTGGAGAACGCCCAATCGTGGTTGGGTGTGGTACAATGCTGGAGCTACGCCTGTTGGAGAAAGTTGCTGCATTGTGATTGGGTGTGGTAATTATATAGCGACGAGATGTTGGCACAGACACGTGATTGCTGCAAAGTCGCCAACAGTATGTATTTAGTCCGCATTTGATATGTTTGCGCTGGGGACACTGCTGCGTTGCGAAAATACTTGCATTAAGATGTCATCACTCGAGTCCACCCATATGACGTAGATGCTATTTTTAATATTGTATTTGTGTTATTTGTGTAGGTCACTTTGCTAAATACAGCATCCCACAATTGGCTTAAACATCACGGAAATCTTCATTGGTTTTCCATTGACATTTGAGTGGCACCCATCTCAGCAAACAGTGCATGTGAGTTTATCTTTGTAGTGTTCTTTGCTTTACACCATACATAATATAGTCATCCATATGTGTGATGTATTTGGAAGTAGCTTCAATGCTGTAGAAAAAGTGAGATGTGGGTTTGGAGCTAGATGGGTAACTACCTTGTTTTGGATTAGTATTTTTTGGACAGGAGCATTTGACGATGTAAAACATCTTGAAGTACTGGACGCCTATATTACTATAGATGTGTTTGGTTTTTGGGGGACATCATTTCCACATATGTGTTTTGCCCCAGTACAGATTTTGCTAATATAATGTTCAGTATTGGACACTTGCACATATCAAATTTATCCCAATCAACCGTTTGCCTTTGTCACCATGAGTTTTTTCATTTGCTGTCTAACAGCATGAATGCTGGCGAACATGCCGTGGTGGGGGCTGCTTTTCTTGTGGAGGCTGCTCGGCAGGAGGAGGAGAGGCAGGAGAGCCACAGGAGGAGACCACGATGCCTGTGGACGAGGGAATGGCTTCAGCAGCGCAATGAGCATTCCCACATTCATCTTGTGCGGCAACTCCGAAAGAGACTTTCCGCGTGACTTCCAAAACTTTGAGGATGTCGGAGGACTCATTTCAAATCCTGCTTGATGCAGTTACACTGCTGATTGCATGCAATGACACTGTAATGCGTCCAGCAGTCCCTGCGGTGGAGAGGTTGGCCGCTACGCTGCGCTTTCTCGCCACAGGTTGCAGCATGCAGGACATTGAGTACTCCTCAGCTGTGTCCCGGCCACTCCTTAGCCAACTGATCCCTGAGACCTGTGAGGCTATAGTCCGGTGTCTGGCTCCCACATATATGCGTTTGCCCCAAAACCCTGAAGAATGGCTGGCCACTGCCGCAGAATTTAGCCAGAAGTGGCAATATCCGAGCTGTGGGGGGGCCATAGACGGCAAACACATTTGAATCACCCAACCAGACAACAGTGGATCGTACTTCTTCAATTACAAAGGCTATTTTAGCATTGTATTGTTGGCAGTGGTGAACGCCAACTGTGAGTTTATGTATGCATCAGTGGGTACAAATGGCCGAGTGTCCGATAGCGGGGTTTTTGACCAATCATCATTTGGGCAAAAGTTAAAAACTGGGCCCCTCAATTTGCCAAGAAATAATGTCACCTGTGCAAACCTAAACTTTGTATTTCTGGCGGATGATGCGTTCCCACTCCATCGGAATAGCCCCAGAGGCATTTTACTCCACCACAAAGAATCTATAACTATAGGCTTTTCCGGGCACACCGAGTGGTGGAGAATGCTTTTGGGATTATGGCAAGCCGATTCAGGATCTTCCACACCGCCATTAACATGAAACTTGAATCGATAGACATAGTTGTGTTGGCCTGCTGTGTCCTGCACAATTTTCTCAGACGCCGCGATCACCAGTCCTACACCCCACCAAACTATGTGGACTCCATTGACTCCAGCAATGGCGAGGTAGTGTTGGGGGGCTGGCGTGCTGATGCCCCACACGTGGCAGGACTACAGCCATTAGGCCGTGGAAGCAGCCGGCAGGAGGCACAAGAGAATAGGGACCAGTACTGCGAGTACTTTAATGTTCCAGGGGCTGTGAGCTAGCAACACAACATAGTGTAGGTACCACTGTGACATGTGTGATTGTTGTGTTGACATTTCTGATGTATCCTGTAGCTCATGTTTCTAGACGGGACATGTGTCCTTGTATAATTTGACACAGGTTTTTTTTTTTTTGGGATTGGGAATACTAATCAATATGTTGTAAGGGGGCGATGGCTTGCCTAATTGATGGGAGGTATGTGTCTCAGAGATACCTGTTGTCTGTGACATAAGTCGGAGGATTTTCCTTAGTGCATGTCAGCACTAAAATGTTTATTAGTGCAGAAGGGCCCGGCTTATGGGTCCTGTGAGAGACGGGCGGGTCCAAGACCCACATACCTCCCCAAGGGGCATGGTGACAGGCTTATAGTGGAGCCTGGTGTTAGCACTGTGCGGGTCTGTGTGCTTCACTGTTATTTTGCTGTAGAATGGCTTATGAAGGAGAATAAACCATTCTATTTGTCACGTGTGAACACGCTGCCTCCTCGTACTTCCTGTCATCACCAGCGAGTAGTTCTGCTACAATGTGTATTTTGCAATCATAAATCAATACACACACATACATATGTTGGTACCCATATGGCTGTGCACAACACAAGTGTTGGCAGCGCAGACTACAGCAGATCAAAAACATTAGGGCCCCTTGCACAAGGAATGTGGAGAAGCTTTTTGCTTCTTTTGCGTTGCCATGTGGTTTGAATGCCAAAACGCTTGACAACACACGCGTTTTTGTAACCACAAATTTTTACAAAAATGTGTGTAGAACACATGGCAAATGCATGTTAGTTTGCAGTAAAACGAAGCACGCCTTTTCAAAACGCATATGCGTTTTTCCTTGCGTTTGCCATACAGGTCGAGTAAAAATAATAGTGGGCCCGCAAATACAGGCCGCCACAAAGTGCTCCACAGAAGGTATGTTCCTACCCTGACGGTGCCAACAGGTGCCGCAGGTTATCATCTATGAAGCACCTTCCTTGATTTACACGCCGCTAGCACAAGGGAAGATGGGCGTACCAGGGGCAGCAGGGACAACACATATGCGTGGAATAGTCTCTTATGGCGCGGCCAAACGACAACCATTGCCCAACACAATAGTGTTCATATTGTGCACGGCGCACAAGGCGGACGGTGGAGACGCGACGTAGTAGGGCTTGAATTGTGACGGATTACTTTTCGGTAGCGCCATGTAAAGGTTTCCTTATATCAGTCCGTATTTGTACATTTGGAGTGAGACATACATCACAGGACAAGAGGAAACACATAGTGCCCTGTTTGCAGGCACATCTGACCAATGGGAACGCAGTAGTGGCCACCAACAATGGAGAGAGAGGTGTGGATTAAAAGCCATGTAGCACGCCTATCTGCTCAAATTGACCAACAGGCACGCCCACATTTACCACCAAGTCGTTCACGAGGCTTGTGTGTGACTACATTATAAAGATATGCACACACGATAGCTAGGTCGTCCACACGACCGCGGAATCGAGGCATCGTTGAGTTGATTTAACGATGTCTGTGAGTGTAACGTGCAGGCGATCGATTCTACACATCGTACGGACGATGCGCAAATATTGACATCGTTGCTGACATCGTTATGTATATCGTAGCGTGTGACGGCCGCCTAAGAGAAAATAAGGATAAAGTGATTAAGAATGCAGACAAAGGGGGAGGGGTGGTAGTAATGGATAGGATATGGTATATAGGGAAGGGTAGAAGAATCTTGGAAGATAAACTATATTATCAGAAACTGGATTCTGACCCCTCAATTTGAATCTACGTTAATTATAACATATTAGTGACACAAGCATGGGAAAAAGGAATATTAACTAAAAATGAGAAAAAATATCTAGATATTCCAAGATATAAAATCCCATATTTTTATTTCTTCCAAAGGTACATAAAAACAAAAGAAACCCCCCAGGTCGCCCTATTATATCGGATATTGAATCCATAACGGCCAATTTATCCCATTATGTGGACCTATAAAAACAAAAATTTGTTGTGCAATTAGAATCGTATCTAAAAGATTCCTCTGAATTAATCAAATTGTTGAAAGAATTACCCCCACAAAGTGATTGCACACTCCTGACACTAGATGTTGCTTCATTGTATAGCAACATTTGTCATGAGCTGGGAGTGGAAGCTGTAGCTTCTTTTTTAAATGTGGATAAAACCATGTCAGATGAACAGCGGTCATTCATAACATCAGCAATAGAATTTATACTACAAAATAATATTTTTTCTTTTGATGGTGAATTCTATAGACAGGTGAGGGGCTGTGCGATGGGGACGAGATTCGCACCGAGTTATGCGAACCTATACATGGGGAGTTTCGAGTCCGTCCACATCGCACAGTCCCCTCTTTCAAAAAAACGCATAAAATTCTATTGGAGATTTATTGATGATCTCTTCATTATATGGGACGGGCCCGAAACCACAATATTGGATTTTATTGAAGAGTTAAATAAAAACAATTGGGGATTAAAATTCACAATGTCCATGTCCAGAACTTCAATTCAATTCCTTGATCTTATTGTGAAATTGGATGAACTGGGGAGGTTGTCCACTTTAACACACTTCAAAGCAGTTGATGTAAATAGTTATCTTAGGTTTGATAGTAGACAGCTGGATCAAAAATACACCATATAGACAATATTGGAGGGTACGGAAAAATTGTTCGGCAGATGCGGATTATGTAAGAGAGTCCAAGACCCTAAAAGAAAGATTTTTACAAAAGGGTTATCCTAAAAAACTATTAATAGATGCATATAAAACGACTTATCCCCTTTCACAGGATTCGTGTATTTCAAAAAATGTTTCCCAGAAAACATCTAATGAGGAGATTGTTAAAAAAAAAAAAAAGATCTTTGTAACCACATTTAATCAATCACGGAGGAATATTCAAAATCTGCTTGACAGACATTGGTTCATCTTGAAAGCAGATCCGGTTTTAAAAATACAATTGCCAGACAAGCCTCTGGTTGTCTATAGAAGAAATCGGAATTTACGGAACTTAATTGCACCAAGCAATACAGGTCAAGGTGGATTGGGTAATAGAACAATAAATACACCAGATAATAAAGGATGTTATGCCTGCAGAACCCCAAGATGTTTGCTTATGTTGCGGTACAATAATAGATGGAGACTTAATATTCCAATCACAAACAACTGGAGAACAGTTTATAATTAACTAGCTGTGAGCCCGATTCTAAAGAATCGGGAGTCTAGAATCCGTATTTCCTTTATTTAAAAATAGTTTTAACTAATAATGCAATAATTCCATGATATCTTTCCATCAACTACATATAATTGTATGGTTGATATCATTTTTGGAAAATTGAACTATTATGATGTAAGGGTCTTGGAACACAAAGTAACAATACTTGTTAATGTGTCAATAGCTTGATTTGACAAATCAATATTGATATTCTGCGTATTAGCCAGTTTGTGTCAGCCCACCAATCGCATCAAGATGCCCTTACGTCTGGTGGGTCCTAATCTAACTAATTCCGAATTATGAATATTTTGATTTATTTAACAGCAGCATTTTTCATCTATTTAAAAAGGATGTGGATGTAAAAAATAAAATTTCCACACCTGACACCTAAGGAGTTACCGTCAACAGACTTGCAGCAATTTCCATAGCACAACTAAGGAATTTGCAGTAAACTTGCGGAAAATGGAGCAAACATGGCTACGGCAGATGCAGGAAATACATCCACTAACAAACCACAGGTCACTGCAGTTATTGTGGCTGAAACAGCCGCAACCACGTTGTCTGCATCCACTGCAAGTAAACTACAAATTCCATACACATTGCATGAAAATTACGGCAAGTGTGCTGTAGGTGAGCCCTAAGGCAGCAAATGTAGAAATGTTAAATTTAAAAAAAAAAACATCCACAAATAGCTAAAAAATGCTGGAGCCAAAAGTAAATCTCAATTTAGATATGTCCCTCTCTATCTATATATAGTGAACACACTTTGAGATGGAGATGTGTGTGAACAGCCATCCCACCCGTCTCTTAGCTGTTCACAAAAACCTCTCCCTGTAAAACAAATATATCAAAATTCTCAGCAGTTATAGTGCTGGAACATAATATGATGGTTTCTATCACCAAATTGTAAAATTTGGATGATACACATCTATGAGCTCAAACTAAATGTGTGTTCATCTGTATATCTATATCTATATATATATATATATGATAAATATCTATATACAGTGCCTACAAGTAGTATTCAACCCCCTGCAGATTTAGCTGGTTTGATAAGATGCCAATAAGTTAGAGCCTTCAAACTGCAAACGAGAGTAGGATTTATTAACAGAAGCATACATCTTACAAACCAAAAAGTTATGTTGCTCAGTTGAATTTTTATAAATTTTAAACATAAAAGTGTGGGTCAATTATTATTCAACCCCTATGTTTAATATTTTGTGGAATAACCCTTGTTTGCAATTACAGCTAATAATCGTCTTTTATAAGACCTGATCAGGCCGGCACATGTCTCTGGAGTTATCTTGGCCCACTCCTCCATGCAGATCTTCTTCAAGTTATTTAGGTTCTTTGGGTGTCTCATGTGGACTTTAATCTTGAGCTCCTTCCACAACTTTTCAATTGGGTTAAGGTCAGGAGACTGACTAGGCCACTCCATCACCTTGATTTTTTCCCTCTTGAACCAGGCCTTGGTTTTCTTGGCTGTGTGCTTTGGGTCGTTGTCTTGTTGAAGATGAAATTACGACCCATCTTAAGATCCTTGATGGAGGAGCGGAGGTTCTTGGCCAAAATCTCCAGGTAGGCCATGCTATCCATCTTCCCATGGATGCGGACCAGATGGCCAGGCCCCTTGGCTGAGAAACAGCCCCATAGCATGATGCTGCCACCACCATGCTTGACTGTAGGGATGGTATTCTTGGGGTCGTATGCAGTGCCATCCAGTCTCCAAACGTCACGTGTGTGGTTGGCACCAAAGATCTCGATCTTGGTCTCATCAGACCATAGAACCTTGAACCAGTCTGTCTCAGAGTCCTCCAAGTGATCATGAGCAAACTGTAGACGAGCCTTGACATGACGCTTTGAAAGTAAAGGAACCTTACGGGCTCGTCTGGAAGGAGACCATTGCGGTGGATTACGTTACTTATGGTATTGACTGAAACCAATGTCCCCACTGCCATGAGATCTTCCCGGAGCTCCTTCCTTGTTGTCCTTGGGTTAGCCTTGACTCTTCGGACAAGCCTGGCCTCAGCACGGGAGGAAACTTTCAAAGGCTGTACAGGCCGTGGAAGGCTAACAGTAGTTTCATACGCCTTCCACTTCCGGATGATGCTCCCAACAGTGGAGACAGGTAGGCCCAACTCCTTGGAAAGGGTTTTGTACCTCTTGCCAGCCTTGTGACCCTCCACAATCTTGTTTCTGATGGCCTTGGAATGCTCCTTTGTCTTTCCCATGTTGACCATGTATGAGTGCTGTTCACACGTTTGGGGAGGGTCTTAAATAGTCAGAAAAGGCTGGCAAAAGAGATAATTAATCCACACATGTGAAGCTCATTGTTCTTTGTGCCTGAACTACTTCTTAATACTTTATGTAATTATACAAAATCACTATGCACCTTAAACCTATAAAGATCCTCATGGCTAAAAGTGCATCTTTGTCACAAGGTGCATATATGAATGGAAGTAAGTAACACTCCTATAAGTACAAATTAAGTGGAAACCACTATGGAGTTGGAGTTACATAAAATATAACTTTTATTAATAATATAAAAGCAGACACATAAACGTACTGAAACGAAGTACATGGAGGTTCCAAAAACAGCTGCAGTGAGGTAGTAACCCCCTGGGTGTAAACCAACCACAGGCACAATTCACATTAGTATCAACTTTACATAACAGGCAGTGTTTAGCAGACAGATTAAGGCATAATACCATTAAATCCTGCACTCACCCATAGTGTGTTGTTAGTGATAACCTGGCGGTTCCCCTGGGGGCCCTGTCCTGCAGCACGCCCCTAACAGCTGTTTCGCCACTGCTTGGTCGCACCAAGCAGTGGCGAAACAGCTGTTAGGGGCGTGCTGCAGGACAGGGCCCCAGGGGAACCGCCAGGTTATCACTAACAACACACTATGGGTGAGTGCAGGATTTAATGGTATTATGCCTTAATCTGTCTGCTAAACACTGCCTGTTATGTAAAGTTGATACTAATGTGAATTGTGCCTGTGGTTGGTTTACACCCAGGGGTTACTACCTCACTGCAGCTGTTTTTGGAACCTCCATGTACTTCGTTTCAGTACGTTTATGTGTCTGCTTTTATATTATTAATAAAAGTTATATTTTATGTAACTCCAACTCCATAGTGGTTTCCACTTAATTTGTTCTTAATACTTTAGGGGGACCAAACAGAAGTCTGGTGGTTTGAGGGGTTGAATAATAAATGACCCTCTGAATTAACTTTTAACGCTTTAAAAAAAAAAAAAAAAAAAAAAAAGAAACAAATTTTTTGTGGCACTGCATTTCCCACTTCCAGGCTGATCTACAGTCCAAATGTCACAATGCAAAGTTAATTCCGCATGTGTCAACCAGCTAAATCTGCAGGGGGTTGAATACTACTTGTAGGCACTGTATATATATATATATATATATATATATATATATATATATATATGATAAATTCTGTACAAAAGGGATTTAACCTCCCCAAAAATAACTATATATATAACATGGCTATATAATAACCATGTAATTAATATCTTTAAAAATATGACTAAACTAATTTTTTTGTAGATTTAGTTTTTCTTGTAAAAAAAAGTATCAGAACAGTATGAGAAAAAAAGAAAAATCTTAACGTAAAACATTTTTGTACACGATATTGTGTGTAAAGACCTTAGGAGAATCAGGCAGTAATTGTCCTTGGAGTGGTGAATTGAGGACTTTGACCTTGACATTACAGCGTTGCTTGACTCTTGAAAAGGAGTTGACCATGGGCAAAAGGTGGTTCCGGGAGATATATCCCAACTCGATTGAGAGTTTGCCCTTGGGATTTATTGATTGTCATTGCAAACGCTGCCTTGATGGGAAATTGTCGTCTTCTTAATCTGAATGGTAATGCAGTCTCTGATGGACATAAATCAATACGTGGAATGAGTACCACCTGTCCTGCTGCTGAGCCGGTAATGACTTTAGCCTGGATCATGTTTGGAAACAATGCAGTTACAATGAGCCGAGTACCATTGCACAGACCTTTCCTGGTATTCAGGTTGCGTAACAGCATGACAATGGTGCCAACTTTAATTTTGAGATGATGTAGAGGCATTCTAGTAGGTGTAAGTGAATGCAAAAATTCAGGTGGGTATTGTTCTGAATCATCACAGTCCTCCGCATCAATAGAATCTTCACTCATATAGTCTGTGTAGTCACCAATCAAGCAATCCATGACTTTGGAATTAACAAAATCGACGTCATCATTCTTTGGACATAAGATAGCATGAGAAGCAGCGATATTGATACTCTCGTTGTTACTGACATCAATGTTAATGTTGTCTCCAAAGATCTCATGTATTAAAACCCAGTGCACAGCATATCTGGAGGAATCTCGATGACATCATCTCCAAGATTATATTCATTGGACAGCTCACCATTACCAAGTTTAAGCAACCAAGTGCTGTATTCCGGATCAATAGAGCGCATGTTGTTAATAAGCGGGAGTGGATTGAAAATTAGCCAATGTGTAGAATATTTTAAACAGCTCTCCACAATATCTGTTCTTGTGCCATGAGGAATGACAGGAAGACATTGTCGAAAGTCTCCTCCAAGTACAATTACTTTGGCTCCAAAAGGTGTCTTTTCTTTGTTGGTAACTTTTTTGGTCATAACATCTCGTAAGAGTCTTTCAATGACATGCAATGCATACTTTGAGACCATTGTGCACTCATCTATAATAAAGAATTCAGTGTTCTGCAAATCATAAGCTGCATCCGTGTCATTTTTTATCCTGGAAACCAATGTTTCATTCACAGGTATTGGTATTCCATAAAGAGAATGAATTGTTCTTCCTCCTTCAAGCATATTGGCTGCAATTCCTGTAGTGGCAGCAGGTGACACCATTTTTCCTTCTCCCCTTAGTTGATGTAGAAGTAGATGGTAAAGGTAAGTTTTTCCACTGCCACCAGGACCGTCAATGAAGAAGCACTTTGGTGTTGCAGTAGTGTCTTCTAATGCTTGAATAATAGCCTCATAAGCCAAAAGTTGTTGAGGATTGAGAGTTGCTTTCATCCCAGCAGCTATTCTTAACTCATCGTCTTGATCAAATTGTTGTGGAAGTTGTTGTTTCCGTGGGCGTGGTATGTTAAATTCATTATATTTTTTGCCATGACTTCGCAAAATTTCTTGGATATCTGTCATCGCATATCCTTCACAATTCACACACTCCTCCGTGTTTGAGTGATATTTATGGCAATAGTCTTGAATGAAGTGTTCTTTAAATTCAAGCCACAACTCCAGTGGATTAGCAGGAGGGCCAAAAATACAAATGTAGGCAAACATATCACGTAGCTGTGGAGGCATGTTCAAAATGCAAGCATCAAGTAAGGTGTTTCTCCACAAACTGTCATCAAATAATAAACCAAGAGCTAAGGCAGCGTCTTTGAAAGTTAGATGTGTAACTCCATGAACCGTTTTAATGCTGTCAAAACTGGTGGCACCTTTGACATGCAGCAACAACAACCGCAAATAGTAGCGTTCTTGGTCTCTGAGACTTACGGTATACATTCTACCAATTACAGAAGCACCTCCTCGCTTTCTCTGTTGCCAAGAACCTTATATCCAAACATAGTGTTCTGGAATTTCACGATAGAAATAAGTATGAGCAGTTGGGTCCTTCTTATTAAGCTCAAAATAGCCCATAAGAGTGGAATTGTTATGTAGCTTGTGTCTGATGTTGGCTACGGAGTCATCCTCATGAAAATAGAGTTGTTGAGAATGAGGCAGATGTACGGCCAGGCGAATAATACTATGCGATTGTTTGTGCATGGGATAAGCAAATATCCGCCAAGCTGCCTCAGGTGCACTAACATAACGGGAATCCATAAATTGATGAGTTTCATCATGTTGGATGCTTGTTTGGCAAATTTCCAGATTTGCTTTACCGTGTCCTTTATATACATATTTAAATAAGTATTTGACACTTTGTATGGAGCCACAAACTTCCATATTGATATGACCCTTATATTTGAGAAGTAAGAAAAGATTATAAGGAACTACCCACGAATTATCAATCATGACGGAATGGTGTTCAAATGATGGTCCTGTATGTCGTCGATACGTCGGATAGGCATCCTTTGCGATGACAGTCGAATCCTGAAATTGTTTGGGGAAACCTTTGCTACACTTCCCAAGATGCATACATGGTGAATTTGGCCTCAGTTCTCCACAGGGACCATGAATCATGTGTTGCATGACGATCTTATGAAGCTGAGGGTAGGTGATAGGATCTGGTATTTCAGCCCAAACAGTATTGTCAACTTCAATCTCTGTGCGTAATTTTGAGGTGGCATCCAAAATTATCAAAATGGGAGCATGAGGTAGCCCACGTTTCTGAAACTCAATAACATGAACCATGGCGCAAACTGTTCCAAATAATCCATTTTTAATGTCTTTTAACAGTGCCTCAAGTTTTATTCTGAAGACCCGTGCCACCAAATCTGGTCTGTGTTCGACACGTTGCCATGGTTCCAAATTGTTAGTGATCTCATTCCATTTGGATTACATGTCATGGTGACAAATAGATCTGGGCGACCAAATTTAGTGACTATAGCCATGGCATCTTGATACCTCTGCTGCATATTTCTGGGACTGCCTTCGAAAGATGATGGAAGAATGACAGTTCGGCCAATGGGAATGCCTTTTGAATGGATTTCTTGATGAGATGCTCTTGAAGTATGCAATAATCCTCGACTTTTAAATCTGACTGGTGTTGACGGATAAAATTCAGTCGATTGGCCTCAATTTTCACATAAGCATCAACTAAATACTGCTGTGTCAATTTGCCACCATTCAAAACGGGATTAAACTCATTGCGGACAGACAGCACATAACAGTAATATTGGAGTTGTGTAACCCTGCGTTCACTTTTTCCTTGATGTTTCAGTCCATCATGCCACCCTTGTTCTCCGTAAGGGAAAAATAAAGGATAAAGTAATGCATCCAAGTTATTGTGAAGAATGCTGACCTGTTGTGTCTTTGGAGCCAAAGGATTTTGTGGATCGGCTTTTAAATGGATCAATATATCTCGGTTGAATGGTGGCTCCCCATCATTATTTTCAAATACAACAGCTACTTCGTTGACAGTAGGATTGTTATAGCGTCGAGGGTCTTGACTGCGGTCTTGTTTAAGTGCCATCGTAATATTTGGCATGACAGTGCCATTTTTTCAGCCTTTTGTTGTTCTTCCTGTTCCACGTCACGGAGCATTTTGTATGCAGCTACAAAAGGATTGATGTTTTCTAATTGCAGAGCAATAATACTCATTAAAGTTGGATGGCATTGTAAATTTGGTTGACATTGCAAACGTTGCTCGTTGGCGGTAGCAGTATCCAAGATATAAAGTTGAGCATACGTTGGAACTTGATCATCTGCCGGATGTAATGTGCCAGTGCGATGGTAGATTTGGCCATGTATTCGGAAACAGTAAGGGCCATGTCCAGGTGGTGGAGAAATATTGGCCCCCATGGAGGCGAAAGCAAAAGAGCTGTTGATGGCTCGGATGTTGTCCATGAGATTACGACTGTACTCACTTTCACCTTTAAGTAAACGCTTGAATACCTCAGGGTATTCAGAGATAGGTATCTGGACCTTGCCCTTGTGACAGCAGAGTGTATAATTTTGGTCACATGGCATCTCAGCATGAAAATGTAGTGCCTGACAATATTGACATTTATATCTCATTGGACCACAGCTGTGCTCTACAATGTCAGTGTCCTCATCAGTAAAACCAATGGGATGTATAAGGAGAGTAGAAGGTAACAAAAGATTATATTTTTTATGTAGGCCAACATTTATTAGACGTTGCACTGCTTCAGGTTCCACACATTCGATGAATGAGGATGTAGATGGTATATCAAGCTGAGGCTGTCTGAATGTAGAGATGGAAGCAGTGCGTGCACGTCGTCGGTGTTGTGCCGCAACAGAATTTTGTAAGCGGAGTTGTTTTGACTTAGGAGACTCCACACTAATACGTGCTTTGAAAGCAGTTTGAACTTTGTTGCTGTGAGCCTGTTTATCATATATTGTCTCGGCAGCACAGTGTTTTTGCTTATGTGCACACTTTGCCGGTGGTAAAGGATGTTCAGTATGCGGCAATTCAACGGCTGTTGAGCTGGAAGCAGTGAGATTGGGAGAAGGTATGACTTGCTGCATTAACTTGCTCTTTCTGCGATGCTCCCGGGCTGCCAGAGCATTTTTTTTTAATCTCTGGCTTCTCTCTTCAGGAGACTCGTTGCACATGCGTTTGTAATACGCAGCCTTCCCTTTCTCCAATTGAATGCGTCTATCTTCAGCAATCTCGGTGGTAATCTTCTTACGCTTCGGTGTAGTAAATGCCACTTTCTTGGCCACGTCATCATTTTTCATACAGTCAGAACATATTTGTCTGCGACGCTCCCGGGCTGCCAGAGCTTTCTTTTTTAATCTCAGGCTTCTCTCTTAAGGAGACTCCTTGGCAATGCGTTGATAATATGAAGCCTTCTTTTTATCCAATTTAATGCGCCTATCTTCAGCACTTTTCGTGCTGCGCTTCTTAGCCTTCGGTGCAGGCACAGGCGCTTTCTTATCCACGTCAGCAGATTGCTCAGAGCTCATGTTTGCAAATGTAATCACAATACAATGCAATGTGAAGTAGAATATGTTTGTTAAGGAAGATATGAATAGTGAGAGTATATACATGTACAATAGCATGATTTTATTTTTTTAATTTTTGTAGAAAGAGTTAATTGAAATTTCTGTATATGTTTAAGTGGCAAACAGTTACTTATAGTGAGTGTATGTACTTGTAATTAGAAATGAATCTGTATTACAACCAATTAAAAAGAGACTTTAACGTCAGATGTATGACTAAGTAGCCGATCTAGTCCAAACTGTCAGGGTACCAATATAGTGCAGGTTTAGAAGGGGTTAATGTCCGACTGGCAGGACTCTATTAAAGTAGGAACTTATAATGATATCAAAAAGATGATTGAAGGAGTTAATGTTCCACCGTCACTCCCACAACAGACTAAACAGTGTAAATTATATCCAAAATGGTGTGCAAGGGGTTAATGTAGCACTGCCAATAGTAATAGACACTACAAAGGAAGCACTTAATGCAGAAATGGTATATAAGGGGTTAACTTGGCAGTGGCATTACAACTACACACTATATTATAGAAATAACACCAAAAAGAGAATATAAGGGGTTAATGTACCACTGCCAGTACTAATAGACACTAAAAAGTATGGAGTTAATGCTGAACTGGTATATAAGGGGTTAAGTTCGCAGTGGCAGTACAACTGGAGGACTTTGAGTTTCAAATTTACCGCTGTAAGTAAGGCGCTATGCTCATTGGTCGCTATGTGCTGGCGCTGACCAATAAGCATAGCGCCTCACATCGCATTGAGATACATTGCGGTCTTTAGAGCTATGCATGGGCAGGCCCTTGGTTCTATTTAGGGCCACGGCGCTCGGCTCTCGTCGGTCGTCACCGGGGCGGGAGGCCCTGCAACGACTCTTGATGACCGCTTCACCATAGATAGATATAGATAGATAGATATACATAGATGTAGATAGATAGATATAGATACATAGATAGATAGATAGAGAGATAGATAGAAAGCTAGATAGATAAATAGATGAATAGAGATAGATAGATAGATAGAAATAGATAGATAGATAGATAGATAGATAGATAGATAGATAGATAGAATAGATAGATAGATAGATAGATAGATAGATAGATAGATAGATAGATAGATAGGCTGTTTTTAATAAGTAGGAAAGAGAATAGAAATTACACCCAAAAATGACTATAAAGGGTTAATATTGGTAGTATAAGTAGTACAATATATACATTAATATTAATTTTAAACCAAAAAAGATATCTTATCTGATTTTCTGTCAAAAATGTAGAGGAGTTGCTTCCCGACGTCACTGTGACACTGTGACAGGAATCGTCACAGCAGGAATGACGTCTGAGGTAAAAAATTCAAATTAGATACATATAGATATAGATATGGATAGATAGATAGATATAGATAGATGTAGCTAGATAAATGTACATAGATAGATATAGATAGATATAGATAAATAGATAGATAGATATAGATAGATATAGATAGATATAGATAGATATAGATAAATAGATAGATAGATAGATAGATAGATAAATAGATAAATAGATAGATATAGATATAGATAGATGTAGCTAGATAAATGTACATAGATAGATATAGATAGATATAGATAGATAGATAGATAGATATAGATAGATAGATATAGATAGATATAGATAGATAGATATAGATAAATAGATAAATAGATAGATAGATAAATAGATAGATATAGATATAGATAGATAGATAGATAGATATAGATAGATAGGTAGATAGATAGATATAGATAGATATAGATAGATAGAGATAGATAGATAGATAGACATATAGATAGATAGGCTGTTTTTAATAAGTAGCAAAGATAATAGAAATTAAACCCAGAAAGGTCTATAAAGGGTTAATATTGGTACTATAAGTAGTCCAATATATACAGTAATAATAATTTTGTACCAAGAAAGTTATCTTATCAGAATTTCTGTCGATAATGTAGAGGAGTTGCTTGACAGGAATCGTCACAGCAGGAATGACGTCTGTGGTAAAAAATTCAAATTTCGCGGTCTAAAATGGCGGCCGCGATATTTGAAATCATAAAATGGCGGCAGGCGCGAGGCCATTGAGAGCCGTTGGCCGGCGCGAGCAATGGCCGCGAGGCCATTGCAAGCCGCTGCCTGAGCGCTAGCAATGGCCGCTAAGTGGGCATTGCGAGTCGCTGGCACCGTCCAACGACCGACCACAGCTGACCCACGTGGCCGAAAATCGATCCAGGAGGCCGGCCATAAATTTCCCGAGACACCGCTAATGTATCTCTATGGAAGTGAGGCGCGATTCTGATTGGTCGCTGTGTGCTGCCGCCGACCAATCAGAATACCGCCTCACTTTTAGCGGTAAATTTGAATGTTAAAAATCGCCCATTCTATGTCTATGGGAAGTGAGGCGGTATTCTGATTGGTCGCTGTGTGGTGACGGTGACCAATCAGAATACCGCCTCACTTCCCATAGACATAGAATGGGCGATTTTTGACATTCCAATTTACCGCTAAAAGTGAGGCGCGATTCTGATTGGTCGGCGGCAGCACACAGTGACCAATCAGAATCGCGCCTCACTTCCCATAGAGATACATTAGCGGTGTCTCGCTAAATTAATGGCCGGGCCCCTGGTTCGATTTTCGGCTACGAGGGTCGGCTGTGGTCGGCGGTTGGACGGTGCGGGCGACTCGCAATGGCCGCTTAGCGGCCATTGCTCGCACTCAGGCAGCGACTCGCAATTGCCTCGCGGCCATTGCTCGCGCCGGCCAACGGCTTGCATTGGCCGCTACGCGGCCATTGCGAGTCGCCGGCAGCGTCCAACGACCAACCACAGCCGAGCGCTGTGTCCGAAAATCGATCCAGGAGGCCGGCCATAAATTTCCCGAGACACCGCTAATGTATCTCTACGGAAGTGAGGCGCGATTCTGATTGGTCGCTGTGTGCTGCCGCCGACCAATCAGAATCGTGCCTCACTTTTAGCGGTAAATTTGAATGTTAAAAATCGCCCATTCTATGTCTATGGGAAGTGAGGCGGTATTCTGATTGGTCGCTGTGTGGTGACGGTGACCAATCAGAATACCGCCTCACTTCCCATAGACATAGAATGGGCGATTTTTGACTTTCCAATTTACCGCTAAAAGTGAGGCGCGATTCTGATTGGTCGGCGGCAGCACACAGCAACCAATCAGAATCGCGCCTCACTTCCCATAGAGATACATTAGCGGTGTCTCGGGAAATTTATGGCCTGCCTCCTGGATCGATTTTCGGCCACGTGGGTCGGCTGTGGTCGGTCGTTGAAGCGAATGATAGATAGATGGATAGATACATAGATAGATAGATACAGCGATAAATAGATAAATAGATAGATACATAGATACATATATTGATAGAAAGATAGATAAATAGAGAAATCAAGAAATATAGAAATAAATAAATAGAGATAGATATAGAGAGATAGATAGAAAGATAGATAGAGAGATAGAGATACATAGGTGAGTCGTTGCAGGCGCGGTAAGTCCGGCACGTAGGTCCATTTGGATTTTCGTGGACCGGCAACAGCCGAGCGCTGTGTCCGAAAATCGATCCAGGAGGCCGGCCATAAATTTAGCGAGATACCGCTAATGTATCTCTATGGGAAGTGAGGCGCGATTCTGATTGGTCGCTGTGTGCTGCGGCCGACCAATCAGAATACCGCCTCACTTTTAGCGGTAAAATTGAATGTTAAAAATCACCCATTCTATGTCTATGGGAAGTGAGGCGGTATTCTGATTTGTCGCTGTGTGCTGCCGCGGACAAATCAGAATACCGCCTCACTTCCCATAGACATAGAATGGGCGATTTTTGACTTTCCAATTTACCGCTAAAAGTGAGGCGCGATTCTGATTGGTCGGGGGCAGCACACAGCGACCAATCAGAATCGTGCCTCACTTCCCATAGAGATACATTAGCGGTGTCTCGCTAAATTTATGGCCGGCCTCCTGGATCGATTTTCGGCCACGTGGGTTGGCTGTGGTCGGTGGTTGGACGGTGCCGGCGACTCGCAATGGCCGCTTAGCGGGCATTGCTCGCGCTCAGGCAGTGACTCGCAATGGCCTCGCGGCCATTGCTCGCGCCGGCCAACGGCTCGCAATGGCAATGGCTGCGAATCGTCGGCACCATCCAACGACCGACCACAGCCGAGCGCTGTGTCCAAAAATCGATCCAGGAGGCCGGCCATAAATTTCCCGCTAATGTATCTCTATGGGAAGTGAGGCGCGATTCTGATTGGTCACTGTGTGCTGCCGCCGACCAATCAGAATCGCGCCTCACTTCCCATAGACATAGAATGGGCGATTTTTGACTTTCCAATTTACCGCTAAAAGTGAGGCGCGATTCTGATTGGTCGGCGGCAGCACACAGCGACCAATCAGAATACCACCTCACTTCCCATAGACATAGAATGGGCGCTTTTTAACATTCAAATTTACCGCTAAAAGTGAGGCGCTATGCTGATTGGTCGGCGTAGCACACAGCGACCAATCAGCAACGCGCCTCACTTCCCATAGAGATACATTAGCGGTATCTCTCTAAATTTATGGCCGGGCCCATGGTTCGATTTTCGGACACGGGGCTCGGCTGTGGTCGGTCGTTGGACGTGACGGCGACTCGCAATGGCCGCTTCGCGGCCATTGCTCGCACTCAGGCAGCGGCTCTCAATGGCCTCGCGGCCATTGCTCACGCCGGCCAATGCTTCGTGGGTCACGTGGCTGCGAGGCAGCCACGTCCACGACGACGGAAGTAGCGCCGAATATGACGGAAGTGCGCTACGGCAATTATATATAAGATAATAGGTTTAACTGTCAATCCACATATGTGATCTATCTCTTAGAATGTTTGTGTGGATTACAGTATGTTGGACGAATTATTAAGACGATGCATGCACGATTGAATAAGCATCGGAAAAATATAAAAGATGTTTTTTTGCAACATAGTGTATCAAAACCTTACTGCAAGTGCCATTCAAAAAATCCTGCGGGGTTGAAATTAATTATAATTGACCATATACCCACAAACATTGTAAATCGGTACAGCTCGCTAATAAAAAAAGAGAGCTAATGGACTCTTTAAATAGGCCACCTTAAACAAGAAGGTCTCAACCTCAATATGAAATATAGCTAGAAGATGAACATTTCATAGGAGGCACATAGTAACATAGTTTTTAAGGTTGAAGGAAAACTTTAAGTCCATCTAGTTCAACCCATAGCCTAACATGTTGATCCAGAGGAAGGCAAAAAAAACCCATGTGGCAACACTAGCTCCACATAGGGGGAAAAAATTCCTTCCTGACTCCAGATATGGCAATCAGACTAATTCCCTGGATCAACGCCCTATCAAAGAATCTAGTATATATAACTGGTAATATTATAGTTTTCAAGAAAGGCATCCAGGCCCTTCTTTAAATGTTATTAGTGAGTCACTCATTACAACATCATGTGGCAGAGAGTTCCATAGTCTCACTACTCTTACAGTAAAGAATCCACGTCTGTGATTATGATTAAACCTTCTTTCCTCCAGACGTAGAGGATGCCCCTTGTCCCAATCTCAGGTCTAAGAGTAAAGAGATCATTAGAAAGTTCTCTGTACTGTCCCCTAATGTATTTATACATTATTATAAGATCACCCCTAAGCCTTCGTTTCTCCAAGCTAAATAACCCCAAGTTTAATAACCTGTCTTGGTATTGCAGACCCCTCAGTCCTCCAATAACCTTGGTCGCTCTTCTCTGGACCCGCTCTAGTTCAGCTATGTCTTTCTTATACACTGGAGACCAGAATTGTACACAGTATTCTAAGTGTGGTCGCACTAGTGACTTGTATAGAGGTAAAATTATGTTCTCCTCATGAGCATCTATGCCTCTTTTAATGCATCCCATTATTCTATTTGCCTTTGCAGCAGCTGCCTGACACTGGCCACTAAATTTGAGTTTGTCATCTACCCATACACCCAGGTCTTTTTCAGTGACAGTTTTGCCCAGTGTTTTACAATTAAGCACATAATTATACCTTTTGTTTCCTCTGCCTAAGTGCATGACCTTACATTTATCCCCATTAAAGCTCATATGCCATTTATCAGCCCAAGCTTCTAGCTTACATAAATCCTCCTGTAATATAAAATTGTCCTCCTCTGTATTGATTACCCTGCAGAGTTTAGTGTCATCTGCAAATATTGAGATTCTACTCTGTATGCCCCCTACAAGGTCATTAATAAATATATTAAAAAGAAGCGGGCCCAACACTGACCCCTGTGGTACCCCACTGTTAACTGTGACCCATTCTGAGTGTGTTCCATTAATGACCACCCTTTGTTTCCTATCGCTAAGCCAGTTTTTAACCCACTTATACATACAGTCATGGCCAAAAGTATTGACACCCCTGCAATTCTGTCAGATAATACTCAGTTTCTTCCTCAAAATGATTGCAATCACAAATTCTTTGGTATCATTATCTTCATTTAATTTGTCTTCAATGAAAAAAACACAAAAAGAATTGTCCTAAAGCCAAATTGGATCTAATTCCACACCAAACATAAAAAAGGGGGTGGACAAAAGTATTGGAATCCTTAACAAAATCATGTGATGCTTCTCTAATTTGTGTAATTAACAGCACCTGTAACTTACCTGTGGCACCTAACAGGTATTGGCAATAACTAAATCACACTTGTAGCCAGTTGACATGGATTAAAGTTGACTCAACCTCTGTCCTGTGTCCTTGTGTGTACCACATTGAGCATGGAGAAAAGAAAGAAGACAAAAGAACTGTCTGAGGACTTGAGAAACCAAATTGTGAGGAAGCATGAGCAATCTCAAGGCTACAAGTCCATCTCCAAAGACCTGAATGTTCCTGTGTCTACTGTGCGCAGTGTCATCATGAAGTTTAAAGCCCATGGCACTGTGGCTAACCTCCCTAGATGTGGACAGAAAAGAAAAATTGACGAGAGATTTCAACGCAGGATTGTGCGGATGGTGGATAAAGAACCTCGACTAACATCCAAGCAAGTTCAAGCTGACCTTCAGTCCGAGGGTACAACAGTGTCAACACGTACTATCTGTCGGTGTCTGAATGAAAAGGGACTGTATAGTAGGAGACCCAGGAAGACCCCACTTCTTACCCCGAGACATAAAAAAGCCAAGCTGGAGTTTGCCAAAACTTACCTCAGAAAGCCTAAAACGTTTTGGAAGAATGTTCTCTCTTTTTGGGCAAAGGCATCAACATAGAGTTTACAGGAGAAAAAAAGAGGCATTCAAAGAAAAGAACACGGTCCCTACAGTCAAACATGGCGGAGGTTCCCTGATGTTTTGGGGTTGCTTTGCTGCCTCTGGCACTGGACTGCTTGACCGTGTGCATGGAATTATGAAGTCTGAAGACTACCAACAAATTTTTTTACCAAAAACAGAGTAATGATCGTAAATAAGACCATCACAGAGCCGCACCAACTCTACAATAATAGCAAATATTATGAATTTTAATAATGAGTAAATAACCAAGACATGAAAATGTAGGATAGTACAATATAAACATCCATTTGGAGAGTATACACAGAAAATTAATTCGTGATACAGTTGTTAAACCCCTCAGATAGGGGAGAGAAGACTAATTCGTGTGGGAAACACATACGAACCTCCTTATTACAGAAAATTCTGAATTAACTGCTACAGAATAATGGACCAACAATTCCTGATCCAGAAAATATTAAGGAGTCAGATAGAAATTAAACCTATTCTGTATAAATAATATTATTGCTATATAGCATACAAAAGAAATAACACATGGAAATCCTGGAAAATCAATTACAGCCCATTAAGGCAGACTACGACAAATGTCCAGTCTGTCCTATAATGGTAGAATAACTGTGTTAGACATATATAACATTTGATTTACCCTGTGCCATGGTATAGATCCTTTGATATGGAGACCGGTATGGAGCCCACACGACTAAACCTCGACGAAGTCATTTTCTTGACGAAACGATCGTCGAGGTTTAGTCGTGTGGGCTCCATACCGGTCTCCATATCAAAGGATCTATACCATGGCAAATTGAAGTTTTTATACTAAAAAGTATACAAAAAATTGTATAAGAAAATTATAAAAAATAGATTTTAGAATTTTAGAAGTGCTAGATCTCCCATTTTACATACTAATTATTAACTCTTGAAGATTATACACACACGGAAAGTCTTCACAGATCTTTAGCTGCTACTCAACTAGGGCTGACTCCAGTGTACAAACAATTATCTTTGAATTTTGTTTGTGTTTTTTTTCAAAATAAAAATATTTTTCTCTCTGTGTATTTATTGACTACTTACCAGAGATTCCTAATGGCGGGTCTAACATTGGCCCAATATTATGAATATCGGGCTTAGTGCCAGCTGCCAATAAAAAGCTGGCATTAACCCCTTTATTACCCAGTTTGCCACCGGCACCAGGGCAACTGGAAGAGCATGGGTACAGTGCCAGAAAATGGCGCTTCAATGAATGCGCCATTTTCTGGGGCGGCTGCGGGCTGCTATTTGCAGCATGAGGGACCCAGAACGCTTGGGCCTTTCCATGCTGCGGATTCCAGCCCTCAGCTGCCTAGTTGTACCTGGCTGGGCCAAAAATATGGCGGAGCCCTACGTCATTTTTTTTTCTATTTATGTAGAAAAAAGCCCAGGTTTAGATTCCGCGCAGACCACCAAGCAGGAAGGGTATTGCCAAGCAGGGTTTGCCCTGAGGAAGCAGCAGGTCCTGCTGTGAAACGCGTTGGCTCAATAAACGGACATCAAATATACCCTTCCAGCTTGGTGGTCTGCGCGGAATCTAAACCTGGACTTTTTTCTACGTAAACAGATTTCTCCCTTACCAGGTGTCTGCTGCGACCAGGATAACAAGGCTCTTGCAGTTTGTTGTGACTCACACAACCCAAAAAGGTGAGTCACACTAATCGGGGGGCATTGAAGTATCATCATAGATAAGACCCTATGTGCGCTCCCTTCTCTCTTTGTTTTATTTTTTTTTCTAGAATTAGTTCTAGAAATAAAAAAAAATGGGCTTCGCTGTATTTTTGGTTGCAGCCAGGTACAACAAGGCAGCTGGGGGTTGCTGGCAGTCTGTAGCTGCCAAGTTGTACCTGGCTGGACCAAAAATATGGCGGAGCCCCACGTCATTTTTTTTTCTAGAATTAGTTCAAGAAATAAAAAAAAATGGGCTTCACTGTATTTTTGGTTGCAGCCAGGTACAATGAGGCAGCTGGGGGTTGCTGGCAGTCTGAAGCTGCCAAGTTGTACCTGGCTGGACCAAAAATATGGCGGAGCCACACATAATTTTTTTTCTAGAATTAGTTCTAGAAATAAAAAAAAGGCCTTCGCTGTATTTTTTGTAGCCAGCCATGTACAACTTGGTAGCTGGCTGACTGGAATCCTCAGCGTGGAGAGACCCAAATATTGTGGGTCCCCCACGCTGCAAATTTCAACCCAAAGCCACCCAAGAAAATAGCGCATTTATTAGAGGCGTCATTTTCTCGTGCTGTACCCCAACTCTTCCAGTTGCCCTTGTGCTGGTGGCACACGGGTTCACCATATGCGACATGGTGTCCGCTAACAATTTCAATGGAAAATTAGCTCCAATTGTTTGCGGAAACCATGTCGGGTATGGAGAGCCCCTCCCTGTGTGCCTGAACATTGGAGCTCCCCCACAAGTCACCCCATTTTGGAAACTAGACCCCTGAAGGAACGTATCTAGATGCATAGTGATCACTTTGAACTCCCAGATGCTTCACAAATTCATCCATAAAAATGAAAAAGCACTTTTTTTTCCACAAAAAGTTTATTTTTTCATTTTTACGGATCAATTTGTGAAGAACCTTGGGGTTAAAAGTGCTCACTATGCATCTATATATGTTCTTTGGGTGGTCTAGTTTCCAAAATGGGGTCACTTGTGGGGGAGCTCCAATGTTTAGGCACATAGGGGCTCTTCATATCCTACAAGGTGTCCGCTAACAATTCCAATTGTTAGTGGACACCATGTTGCGTTGGGTCACTTATGGGGGAGCTCCAATGTGGAGACACACGGGGACCCTCCCAACACGACATGTTGTCCGCTAACAATTTGAATGGAAAATGAGCTCAAATTGTTAGCGGACACCATGTCGCGTTGGGAGGGTCCCTGTGTGTCTCCACATTGGAGCTCCCCCACAAGTGACCCCATTTTGGAAACTAGACCCCCAAAGGATTATATCTAGATGCATAGTGAGCACTTTGAACCCCCAGATGCTTCACAAATTGATCCATAATAATGGAAAAATAAATTATTTGTGGAAAAAAAAGTCCTTTTTCATTTTTACAGATGAATTTCTGAAGCATCTGGGGGTTAAAAGTGCTCACTATGCATCTAGATATGTTACCTTGGGGGTCTAGTTTCCAAAATGGGGTCACTTGTGGGGGAGCTCCAATGTTGAGACACACAGGGACCCTCCAAACGCGACATGGTGTCCGCTAACAATTTGAGCTCATTTTCCATTAAAATTGTTAGCGGACACCATGTCGCGTTTGGAGGGTCCCGGTGTGTCTCCACATTGGAGCTCCCCCACAAGTGACCCCATTTTGGAAACTAGACCCCCTAAGGAACGTATCTAGATGCATAGTGAGCACAATTCATCCATAAAAATGAATAAAACACTTTTTTTTCACAAAACAATTTTTTTTTTTGCCTACATTTTTTCAGTTTCACATGGGCAAAGGGATAAAATACATCCCAAAATTTGTTGGTCAATTTCTCCTGAGTTCACCGATACCTTATATGTGGTCATAAACCACTGTTTGGGCGCACGGCAGGGCTCAGAAGTGAAGGAGCGCCATTTCACTTTTTGAACGGAAAATTGGCTCTAAAATTCAAATTGCACTCCTTCCCTTCTGAGCCCTGCTGTGCGCCCAAACAGTGGTTTATGACCATATATGAGGTATCTGTGTACTAATTTTAGGATGCATTTTATCCTGTAGCCCATGTAAAAATGAAAAAATTGAGGCAAAAAGAACATTTTTGTAAAAAAAATTAAAATGTCAATTTTTTCCTTCAAATTTATTTTAGTTCCTGTGAAGCACCTGAAGGGTTAATAATCTTCTTGAATATAGTTTTGAGTAGCTTGAGGGGTGCAGTTATTGGAATGGTGTCACTTTTGGGTGTTTTCTGTCATGTATGCCCCTCAAAGGACTTCAAATGTGATGTGGTCACTAAAAAAATGGTTTTGTAAATTTTGCTGAAAAAATGAATAATTGCTGATGAACTTTGAACCCTTATAACGTCCTACCAATTTTTTTTTTTTCTTTCAAAATTGTACTGATGTGAAGTAGACATGTGGGAAATGTTATTTATTTATGATTTTGTGGCACATAACTCTCTGGTTTAGCAGAATAAAAATTAAAAAGTTGAAAATTGCAAAATTTTCAAAATTTTTGCCAAATTTTTGATTTTTTCACAAATAAAAGCAAAAATTATCGACCTAAATTTAATACTAACATGAAGCCCAATATGACAGGAAACACATTCTCATAATCACTAGGATCCGTTGAAGCGTTCCAGAGATATTACCTCATAAAGGGAGAATGGTCAGAATTACAAAAAATGGTCTGGTCATTAAGCTGCAAAGTGACTCGGTCCTTAAGGGGTTAAAAACCATAAAGTTTTTAAGAAGATTTTATGTATAATTGTCTTGTTTTTAATTATACACGCAAAATGTTGGCTTTGAGATATATATTTTTTGTGATATTCAGGTATGCTGTTAAATGATATTAAAGGAGGAAAGTGCACTACTCAGTCCATTCATATTATACTAGTGAAGATAGGGTTAAATGACATGATGGAATTGCTTGCATGTAATTGGCCCGTATATATATATATATATAATGTCATCTTCACTGTTTGATATGAACTTCACCTGAGGAAGACGGTGGCACGCCGTTGAAACGCGTAGTGGCTAACTTCTATATACATACTCACCAGTTTTGCGCTTCTGGCCACTGTGCCACTATCACGCACTGTGAGCGATGGCGCGCATGCGCCATCACGAGCCGCTGACACTGGCCGGAAGTGCAAAAAAAAGACGGCCGACACCACTAACCCCCACACCCCAACCAATACCCGCTCCGCTGCCCACCCGTCCGCCCCGCCACGAGCGATGACGCAATAGCGTCATCGTGAGCCGCCTCGCGGCCTCCACGAGGTCTCCGCTGCCCCTCACTGCTCTATCACCGAGGGGGTCTCGGTGACGCCATGCAGCTGCAGTAGCGGCGTCCTTGCGGCGACATGTACTTTCAAACATGGCGTCCAAAATCTCGCGAGATTTCGACACCATCTTGGATATTACATGTCGCCGCTGGGACTCCGGTATCCCACCGCCACCCCCTGCTCCATTCCCTCCCCTACTCGTTCCATCGCCCTCTCCCCCCGCTCCATTGCGCACCCCCCCTCCATTGCGCCCCCCCACCGCTCCATTGTGCCCCCCCCTCCATTGCGGCCTTCCCCACTGTTTCATTGCAGCCCCCCCACACCTCCCTTACTCCTACCCGTTCCCCTCTCACTGGCCGCTCCATCTCACCCGCACCCGGTAATGAGTGGTCATGTGACAGGCTCTTCAGCCCACCTATCACATGACCGCTCATTACTTGCTGCGGTTTCAACACCGGCTGTGGCTGACACTGGATCGAAGCGGGGGAACCATCTTGCGCTAAACACTGTCCCTCCATCCTACGCTGACTACCCACTGTCCCTCCGTCCTGCGCTGACCACCCACTGGCCCTCCGTCCTGCGCTGACCACCTACTGGCCCTCCATCCTGCGCTGACCACTGGCCCTCCATCCTGCGCTGACCACTGGCCCTCCAACCTGTGCTGACCACTGAGCTTCCATCCTGCGCTGACCACTGAGCCTCCATCTTCCGCTGACCACTCTGCCTCCATCCTCCGCTGACCACTCTGCCTCCATCCTCCGCTGACCACTCTGCCTCCATCCTCCGCTGACCACTCTGCCTCCATCCTCCACTGACCACTCTGCCTCCATCCTGCGCTGACCACTCTGCCTCCATCCTGCGCTGACCACTGAGCCTCCATCCTGCGCTGACCACTGAGCCTCCATCCTGCGCTGACCACTGAGCCTCCATCCTGCGCTGACAACTGAGCCTCCATCCTGCGCTGACCTCCGAGCCTCCATCCTGCGCTCACCACTGACCACCGAGCCTCCATCCTGCACTGACCACTGAGCCTCCATCCTGCGCTGACCACTGAGCCTCCATCCTGCGCTGACCACTGAGCCTCCATCCTGCGCTGACCACTCTGCCTCCATCCTGCACTGACCACTCTGCCTCCATCCTGCGCTGACCACTCTGCCTCCATCCTGCGCTGACCACTCTGCCTCCATCCTGCGCTGACCACTCTGCCTCCATCCTGCACTGACCACTCTGCCTCCATCCTGCGCTGACCACGCTACCTCCATCCTACCCTAACCACTCTGCCTCCATCCTGCCCTAACCACTCTGCCTCCATCCTGCGCTGACCACTCTGCCTCCATCCTACGCTGACCACTGAGCCTCTATCCTCTGCTGACCACTCCATCCTGCGCTGACCACTCTGCCCCCATCTGGCGCTGACCACTCTGCCTCCATCCTGCGCTGACCACCGAGCCTCCATCCTGCGCTGACCACTGAGCCTCCATCCTGCGCTGACCACTCTGCCTCCATCCTGCGCTGACCACTCTGCCTCCATCCTGCGCTGACCACTCTGCCTCCATCCTGCGCTGACCACTCTGCCTCCATCCTGCACTGATCACTGAGCCTCCATCCTGCGCTGACCACTGACCCTCCATCCTGCGCTGACCACTGGCCCTCCATCCTGTGCTGACTACTCTGCCTCCATCCTGCGCTGACCACTCTGCCTCCATCCTGCGCTGACTACTCTACCTCCATCCTGCGCTGACCACTCTGCCTCCATCCTGCGCTGACCACTGAGCCTCCATCCTGCGCTGACCACTGAACCTCCATCCTGCGCTGATCACTAGCCCTCCATCCTGTGCTGACCACTGGCCCTCCATCCTGTGCTGACCACTCTGCCTCCATCCTGCACTGACCACTCTGCCTCCATCCTGCGCTGACCACCGAGCCTCCA
This sequence comes from Allobates femoralis, assembly GCA_033576535.1. NCBI lineage: Eukaryota > Metazoa > Chordata > Amphibia > Anura > Aromobatidae > Allobates > Allobates femoralis. The sequence goes on from JARQOC010000001.1 coordinate 401,576,572, forward strand.
TCCTGCCCTAACCACTCTGCCCCCATCTGGCACTGACCACTCTGCCCCCATCCTGCGCTGACCACTGAGCCCCCATCTGGCGCTGACCACTGACCCTCCATACACAGTGCTAACCACTCAGCCACCATATACAGTGCTAACCACTGAGCCACCATATACAGTGCTAACCACTGAGCCACCATATACAGTGCTAACCATTGAGCCACATTACTGTTCTAATTATTGAGCCACAATATACAGTGCCAACCACTGAGCCTTCTCCCCCCGCTCCATTGCGCACCTCCCCCTCCATTGCGCCCCCCCCACCGAGTGCTAACCACTGAGGCTCCGTATACAGTGCTAACTACTGAGCCAGCGTATACTGTGCCAACCGCTGAGCCCCCGTATACTCTCCTAACCACTGAGCCCCTGTATACTCTGCTAACCACTGAGCCGCCGTATACTCTGCTAACCAATGAGGCGCCGTAAAGTCTGCTAAGCACTCAACCCCCATATACTCTGCTAACCAATGAGCCCCGTATACTCTGGTAAGCACTCTGCTGCAGGCAGGATAGGGCCGGGGAACAGCGGTTGGGTGCGGCCAGGAGGGGCCCCCCCTCCTGCCTACACCCGGCCACTGTTCCCTACCCTTCTCCTGCCCGCACCTGGCCGCTCTTCACCAGCCCCCTCCTGCCCGCACCCGGTCGCTGTTCCCTAGCCTTCTCCTGCCCGCACCCGACCGCTCTTCCCCGGCCCCCTCCTGCCCGCACCTGCCCGCTGTCCCCCGGCGCCCCTCCTGGATTTCGGCATCGCTGCACACTGACACTGCTGCACACCGGTACTGCTGTAGGTATCTATATATATAATCACCAATGCTGTGCTGCTATTCCGGCATGCACCGCGGCACCGTCGCGAGCTATGGTGCGTAGCGCCTCCGCGAGCCGCTATTCACAGACTCAGACCCGTGAGCGGTGGCGCACTTGTGCGCCACTGCGAGCCGCAGTCACGTCCGCAACAGTTACATCACCATTCACAGCCCCATGAGCGATGGCGCGCTCGCGCCCCACCATGAGCCGCAGTCAAGCCAGCCACAGTTGCAACGCCATTCACAGCCGCACGAGCGCAATAACCATCCGTCACCCCGCATGCGCATTCACGAAATTTACCTCACAGCAACGACAAGCCCCTATTTCCTCCACTCTGGAAGTACGCAGCTCTCATAAAAGAAGTCGGGGGTGACAGCCATTACGTCACATCACCTCTCCACCCACCAGGACGCCCATTAAGGTCACCATCACGCCCACAAAGCTGTTACCCACAGAACTACCTGTATATACTCTGCTACCCACGCAGCTGACTGTATACTCTGCTACCCACAGAGCTACCTGTATATACTCTGGTACCCACCAGCTACCTGTATACTCTGTGACCCACAGAGACACCTGTATATCCTCTGCTACCCACGCTGCCGGCTGTATACTCTGCTACTCACAGAGCTACCTGTATATACTCTGCTACCCATGCGGCCGCCTGTATACTCTGCTACTCACAGAGCTGCCTGTATATAGTCTGCTACCCATGCAGCTGACTGTATACACCGCTACCCACAGAGCTACCTGTATATACTCTGGTACCCACGCAGCTACCTGTATACTCTGTGACCCACAGAGACACCTGTATATACTCTGCTACCCACGCAGCCGGCTGTATACTCTGCTACTCACAGAGCTGCCTGTATATACTCTGCTACCCACGCAGCTGACTGTATACTCTGCTACCCACGCAGCTGACTGTATACTCTGCTACACACAGAGCTACCTGTATATACTCTGCTACCCACGCAGTTGACTCTACTCTGCTACCCACACAGTTATCTGTATATACTCTGCTACCAACGCAGCTGCCTGTATACTCTGCGACCCACAGAGACACCTTTATATACTCTGCTACCCACGCAGCTGGCTGTATACTGTGTTACCCACAGAGCTGCCTGTATATACTCTACTACCCACGGAGCCCCCCTATAGACTCTGATACCCACGCAGGTGCCTGTATACTCTGCTACCCACGGAGCTGCCTGGATAGACTCTGGTACTCACGCAGCCCGCTGTATACTCAGCTACACACAGATCTGCCTGTATATACTCTCCTACACACGCAGCCATCTGTATACTCTGCTACCCACAGAGCCGTCTGTATACTCTGCGACCCACATAGCCACCTGTATATACTCCGCTACCCACGCAACCGCCTGTATACTCTGCTACCCACGCAGCTGCCTCTATACTCAGTGACCCACAAAGACACCTGTATATACTTTATTACCCACGCAGCCGGCTGTGTACTCTGCTACCCACGCAGCTGACTGTATACTCTGCTACCCACAGAGCTACCTATATATACTCAATAAACTTATGTAGATTATTTTTCTGGCACTATTACCTTATAGCATGATGCTTTGCCCTTATTTTACAAATGTTAATAAAAACTGCTTTTTTCACAAGCGCAAAGCATGTCATACATGTTTACTGTTCCTGTTAGCACATCTAAGGATGCACACAATTCATTTCACCGCGCTCCCGATGCAATTGCATCGGGCCTTTTTACTAGTTGTTAATAATAAAAAGGTTTGTGTACATCTGGACTATTAGTCACTGCATGTAGCGCTCCAAAAGTGACTACAAAACACTTTTGTCTGACGATTTGGCTCCCCCTGGAGGGAATGCGGCTGGAGCAGCTCGCATGCGGTGCCCGACTTCCAGTCTGAAGGACCTGGCCTGACGTCACTAACCAGCTGATCAGTGAGTACATGTGACTGGAAAACAATCCCTGTTGGTGGGTTGAGATCGGAGATCACGCTGCAGTACTCGCTACCACGCTGAAACCCTTGGTTGTGTGAGGCTTGCACAACCATAACAGGTGAGCAGGGTTCCCCCCACCTGTAAATATTTCCCGATAGACCACCAGGTACTGCTCAATTGCGCCTCTCTCTCTTTCTTTTGTTTTTCTTTGGATTCTGCGTCTCCAGGGAGCCCTATCCCTCTGGGAAGTGTCACTCTGTCACTGATCTTGTCTTTACCTCTCGGCTCACTCTGGCCTACTCTGGGTCTTTTCTGTTCAACCTACTCCGGCCTACTGGCTAACTCCTCCCATTGCTCCTCCTTTTGTTCTGGTCTACCACCTGACCTACCTTCCCACCCACTTTCCTCTAAACCCTACCACCACTTGCCCGCCTAGAGTCCCAGGCTCCGGGTTGGGTGTTGTGCTCTAGTGGGTGTGTGTGCTGTTAGGGTGTTTGTTACACAAACTGTCTACCTTCTGCCTGGCTGCAGTTCCCTATGTGGCCACCCTGGTCGCAGGGGCGCCACACAAGCGCTCCCATCAATGATATACCCTGCCACACACCAGTGGGACCACCATAGGTTTCATGGAGTACCACAGGTAATAATAGAGAGGTAGGTCAGAGACCTGTTTGGGCCTAGTAGACCGGATAAACTCAGGTTACAGGTTCAGGTTACTCACACACAGGTGGGACTGCCATTAGTTTTGTGGAGTACTACATGAATTAATGGAGAGGTAGGTCAGAGACCTGTTTGGGCCTAGAGGGCCACATAAATTCAAAGTTCTTGCAAGCGTTCGCCGCAATGATATGCAGCGCCACACACAGGTGAGACCACCATTAATTTTGTGGAATACTACAGGAAATAATGGAGAGGTAGGTCAGGGACCTGTTTGGGCCTAGAGGGCCACATGAATTCAAAGCTCTTGCAAGCACTCCCATTAAAGTTATGCCCCGCCACACACAGGTGGGACCACTATCAGTTTCGTGGATTACTACAGGAAATAAGAAAGAGGTAAGTCAGAGACCTGTTTGGGCCTAGTAGGCCAGATAAACTCAAAGCTCATGCAAGCGTTCCCATCAAAGTTATGCCCCGCCACACACAGGTGGGACCACTATCAGGTTTGTGGATTACTACCAAAAATAACAGAGAGGTAGGTCAAAAACCTGTTTAGGCCTAGTAGGCCGGATAAACTCAAAGCTCATGCAAGCGCTCCCATCAATGATATACCCCCCCACATACAGGTGGTCCCACTATCAGTTTCGTGGATTACAGCAGGAAATAAGAGAGGTAGATAAGTGACCTGTTTGGGTCTAGTGGGCCAGATAAAGTCAAAGCTCATGCAAGCGTTCCCATCAATGATATACCCTGCCACATACAGGTGGTCCCACTATCAGTTTCGTGGATTACAGCAGGAAATAAGAGAGGTAGGTAAGTGACCTGTTTGGGCCTAGACGGCCACATAAATTCAAAGCTCTTCCAAGCATTCCCATCAATGATATGCAGAAGCGCATCTAGGTCGGGATAGATTCATTAAACTCTGTCAAAACTCACATTTGCCAGACATTTTAATGTAAACACTGCCTGATGGCGTTGAGCCCTGCTGCCAGCAAAGTAAGGAGGTGTTCTGGATTCCGTCTGAGCAGTTTGAACGCGGGTCACATTACCAGACAGGCTTTGGGCGCAGGTGGAGGACCTAGAAGAGGTGGAGGAGGCAGAAGCAGTGGAGGAACATCAAGATACAGAGGTTTGACACACAACCCATGAGGATGGCAAGACTTATAGAGCAGCCCCTTCTCCTGCTGTCACCATAGTCACCCAGTGCACAGTAAGCGACATGTAACGCCCCTGTCCATGCTTACTCATCCAAGTGTCAGTGGTGAAATGCACACGTTCACACACAGAGTCTCTCAAGGAAGCAGTGATGTTGTGTGCAACATGCTAGTGTAGCGCAGGCATAGCTTTCTTTGAGAAGTAGTGGTGACTGGGCATCTGGTACTGGGGGACTGCGACGGCCATAAGGTCTCAAAAATCCGCTGTTTCCACCAGACATAAAGACAGCATTACCATAGCCAACAGCTTGCAGATGGTAAAATTCAATCTCTTAGCTTTGGCATGGGTAGGAGGAAATGGTCTTTTACTTGTCCACATCTGAGGGACCGAGGGCTGGCTGCTGTGCTGAGACAGGGTTGAGTAGGGTGTCCCAGACAAACTGCTGATCTGTGAGGGAGGTGCATATGGACTTATTACATCGCATTCATGAAAAGGTGGTGCTATCGATGTTTGGCAGCGCTCAACACCAGCAGTTGTTTCCACTTCCAAAACAGCTAACGACCTGTCAATCACACTGGCTGTTGCGGGTAAAGAGGTGGAAGTTCTGCGCCCGAAAGCCTGCTAACAACTGTCTCCACAGTCACAGAGGATGAAGAGGCTGCATATTCACTTGATGGGGCAGATAGTGGTTGGCCAGGCCTGCTAGACCACATTGTAGCACAGTGAGCTTGCCATTGTGACTTATGCTTCATGTCCATGTGACGGTTCATGCATGAAGTACTTAAAGTATTGATTTTTTGACCTGTACTCAATTTTTGTTTACAAATTTGGGAGATAACATGAGTTGTGTTATCCTTTGCAATCTGAAAAAAGGCCCAGGCTAGGCAAGGCTTAGTGCCCATGCGACCTGCAGAGCCACCACGACTTCTGCACAAAGGTAGAGTTGTGGCTGAGGACACAGTTGTTGACGTACATCCAGGACTCCATCTCTGTCCAGGATGCCGCAACCTAACCTCATTACTAGAATCCTCTTCCACCTCCTCTGATGAGCTCATCAACTGACTGCCTGTGGGTTGACAGTAAGTGGGATCTCCAACCTCATCATCACCCTGTGTGTTCTCACACTTGTCGTCCTCAGAGCCAACCTCTTCCTGCCCTGAGCGTAAAGTCAAGTTGGCAGTACAATAAGGTATCTGAGTCTCATCATCTGTCTCATCTGCCTCATTGTCTCCACCAACAGAGGTTACAGTTTGGGAATAAGGGTCTACATTATGCTCGGACCCTTGTTCATCTGGCCCTGGATCCGACTCACAAAGATTTTGGACATCGGTGCAGAAATTTTCCTCGTATTCACTGAATGAAGATTTGGAGCAGACCTCTGATTCCTAGGCTATAGTATGAGTGAACAGCTCTGCATCCATCTGTGTTTCCCCATAGTCAATAGGGCAGCTGGAGACTTATGAGCTGTGAAGAAGCAAGAGCGATCGGGGTGACACTTCTGAGGACTGGAGTGTTTGTGATGTTGAAGTTGAGATGGAGGAGAGCCCACTTGATGGAGTGCTTGATATCCATTGAAGCACCTGCTGTTTTTGGCCCTCATCTACAAGTTTTAGCGATGCTCTGCTGCGTAAGAAAGGGATGATATCAGATCGTCCACAAAAAGAAGTAGACATTTTCATTTACCTTGAAGATGGTATTTGTTCACCAGATGTTTCTGTTACTTTAGCACCTACCCCACGGACACAAAGATTTTTACCCTTTCCACACGCCTTTTCCCCTTTCCACCATCAGCAGACCTTTTACCACTCATTCTGGAGGGGAAGTAATTGCCAACTCTGCAGTTATTGCTACAAAAAACAATAGATGCAAAACTAGCAGAGCTGTGTGGCCAAACAGTGGTATTAGCCTAAATAGGTTTTGGTAATTAGTTTTTTGCAGATGTAAAACAGTGGTACTAGCGTCAATAGTTTTGGTAACCAGTTTTGGGCAGATGCAATACAAAAGTGTTGTCTGCGCTGTGTGGCTGTAATTTTCAAAAGAACACTGAAGTACAGCTATGTAGTAAAACAGTGGTACTAGCATATATAGTTTTGGTAGTTTTGGTAACTAGTTTTGGGCAGATACAATACAAAAGTGTGTTCTGCACTGTGTGGTGGTACTTTTCAAAAGAACACTGAAGTACAGCTACAGTACGTAGTAAAACAGTGGTACTAGCATAAATAGTTTCGGTAACTAGTTTTGGGCAGATGCAATACAAAAGTGTTGTCTGTGCTGTGTGGCGGTACTTTTCAAAAGAACACTGAAGTACAGCTGCGTAGTAAAACAGTGGTACTAGCATAAATAGTTTCGGTAACTAGTTTTGGGCAGATGCAATACAAAAGTGTTGTCTGTGCTGTGTGGCGGTACTTTTCGAAATAACACTGCAGTACAGCTACCTTGTCAAACTGTAGCCTAAAAGGATTTGCTTGGCTACATGAACTAAAAAATGGCAATTACAGACAGGCGGTGTAGCTTTCTTCACAACAGTGCTACACCAATGCCTGTCACACTGCTACTAGCCAATATGGATTGACTGGGCTAGATGCAGTAAAAAATGCCTATTAAGGTACCTTTACACACCGCCACTATCTCTGGCAACCAGTATCAACCGTACATGCACGCGCATGTTTTTGACGGTTGATACCGATCGCCAATGCCGCATGTACACGCCGCCATTGCGTTGTCAACTCAAAGTATCGTTGTTCCCCGGAAGTTCCTACAGATCCTGCGGATGACTTGCTGTTGAATACCGTCGCCGGTTCACACGCCGCTATCCACAAAGGAATATGGGCATACATCTTTCGTGCCGCAAGTACATAGGCGAGACAGTTGTGTTGTGACACTAATACGCTAATTGGACAATGCAATAGCGTCATGATTGGCCAGTTTGCGCAGAAAGGCTGGCTAATACATGCCAATTGTGGAGTGTGAATGGACAGCTCTTTAAATATGGCGCCCTGTGCAGGGACAGCCAATCGTAACAGTAGCCCCCACCAATGATCGCTGATGGGGCGCGGTATCCATGAGGCTGTGGCACGCCCCGGGGAAATCACTAGGTGACGCAGATTCCATCCCTGTGCCCCGTTTAGACGCCACTACCATGGCAATTGTGCCTTTGTGTTGCCTTGGATTTTAGAACATGGCTCAGCAACAGCTACCCGAAGCAACTGCGAGGAACCCGATCTCATTCCCAATTTACACGCTGCCATTTCGTAGCAATTTCAAGACAACAGGCACAAAAATCCCCATTGCCAGGCAGTTGCTACCATGCAGTGGCAGCGTGTAAGGGTACCTTAATGGTACCTTTACACACCACCACAGGGAGGTAGAAACCGCCAGGCATCGGACACAATTGTGCCTGTTGCCATGAAAACACCACAAAGTGGCGGCGTGTAATTCAGGAATTTCCTTCCTGTGTCTTGCAGTTCCTTTGGATACCTGTATCTGAGCCGTGCTCACAAACAGGAAGGAACAATTCCTATGGTGGTGGCGTGTAATCGGGGCACAGGAAAGGTATTTGCATGGCCTACGAATTCCCTGGGGGGTGCCATGGCGTCATGGATACCACGCCCAATCAGCGATCATTGGTGGAGGCTCCTGTGTGGCGCCCCGTAACGAGTGCGTCACAGGAGTGTATGGCATCCAAGACTGCAGATGTAATATTCTCTGACTAAGCAATGACATGGTTAAAACTCAGAGCTCCGTACCCTACATGCACATCAGAATAGAGGGCCAATAAGGTTCTAGTGGGCGGAGTGTAGGAGTAGTGTGTTGAAGGAGAATGTAGAAGAAGGAGGTAGGAGAAGGAAGTGGTCGGGAGGAATGTAGGAGAGGTGGCTCTGCACAGTCCCGTGCAGCCCCCCTAGACCACCTACCGGTTGGCGCCATTACCCGGTGCCTCAACAACCGGACTCTGGGCGAACATCTACGGGTCAAAATACACCCGCGCCCATCTACAACCGGATCGCTGGTTCCGAAGCAAGCAAGTTGTTCAGCACTGCTTAGCAAACCAAGAGTGGAGGGATCGCTCTACAGGAGTACCCCACCGCCGCCGCAAACAGAGCCGTCTTGCCCGCGGAGTACCCACCAAAAAGACCCAGGCTACCCTCACACCGGAACGTACACACCACCAGGGAAATTTAAGTAGTCCCTTGTACCCGAACTTGGCACACTAAGGCGACTTCGGCAACTTACCTAGAACAAGTTTAGAATAGAGGAACACCGCGGAGCTCTGAGACAACATCGTTCATTGCTAGGTCCACCCAGTCCGTTGCCTGTTACCTGTATACCATGTATCACCTGCTGGTTACAGTAAAAGACCCATTACAGAGACTATTGGTGTCCGTGTTTCTTCAGAACTGTTTAACCCGCGTACAAAGAGTAACTAAGCTGCCTCACAACATCTTGTGCAGCTCCTGGCTCCGGGGACTCCCGCTCGTCCTGTGGGGAGCGTCCCATCTTGCTGCATCACATCCCCCAGAGGCCCAAGCAGCGCCGGTGAAATCACCGGAACTCCCGCAGGTGGCGGCACGACAAGAATTAACCCCTTATCTGTTCAGCCAACTTTATTGATCTGGACCACCGGGCCTACATACACAGCCTCGGGCGCGGAACTGTGACAGGGAGCAGCGACAGCCCGAGACATGCACACCCCGGCTACGGTGAGTCACCTGCATTATGATTGGCTCCCTTCACAGGTCGCCATCTTGGAAGAGCTCTCACTTCACTAGACGCATAAGGCCCGTCTGCACGATCTGATACATCAGTACAATTACGCGGCCACCCAACTGCGCAGGCAAATGCATAGTGCTGTATAATCCTATATAGTGTGCACATTCTCATACCACATACAAAGGAATAGTGCTGTACACAGCGCACATGCATGCCGTACGTAGTGGCCTGCGTTTTTTTTTTTTTTCTACTGGATGCAGAAGTGTTTTTGCTGTGTCGCACTGTGCGTATGGCGAATTTGAAATTAGTTACGCACCGCAAGCGGCCGTTCTGACGTCATGACGCTTGTTTCAGTTTCACTCTGCCTGCAAGGTGCCTGTCCCTCCCCTGCACATAGCAGCATAGTCATGGCCGCCACACACCGCGCTGCAACGTGTTGTATGGCAGATCTTCTAATCCTTATCGATTATTGTGACCGCTATGATTACTAGGGCCACCATCACCACCGGCATCCCAGGCTGCGCAATCGTAGCACCCTGATGCAGATCCAGTGGGCCCTGCTCCACAAACTGGGGGTTCAAAGGACCACAAAGCAGATCCAGAAGAAGATCGCGGATCTGAAGCAGAAGTGCCTAGGTCGCATAGTGGACATCCGTGCCAGGATTGTCAGACTGCGTGGTGAGTAATTGTTGGCCCCAAACACACACCTACACATGTACATGTACCAAACTACACAGCAATGTCTACAAATTATATTAGAAGGAGAGTGTGGGCCACGGCGTGGCCACTGCAATGTGGTAACATATATTCTGGCTAATTTGGAGGGGGTGCCTACACTTCGGCCTGGTGGTGCAACCTAAAACACTTCATTATTAAAGAGATTAATCAGTAGAAAAATGCGCGTCAATCATCAGTATGCATCTTTAATTTTATTAAAGGCAGGTTACAGGCAGCATGACAAGGGGAGGGACTGTGGAGTATAGGTGACTGTACACTCCCTCCCTTGTCATACTGCCTGTAAGCTGCCTTTAATAAAATTAAAGATGCATACTGATGATTGACGCTCAGTTTTCTAAGGCAGTGTTTCCCAACTCCAGTCCTCAAGGCACAACAACAGGTCATGTTTTCAGGATTTCCTTATCATTAGACAGATGATGGAATTATTCCCTGTGCAAGTGATTAAATTATCACCTATGCAATCCTAAGGAAATCCTGAAAACATGACCTGTTGGTGTGCCTTTAGGACTGGAGTTGGGAAACACTGTTCTAAGGAACAATAACACAAATATATGTTAATTGGCCAACATTTTACTAATGTGTATTCACCCACCATTTGGATGTATCAACAATGTGCAATGCCTGGTTGTTGACACCCAAACAGGAATATGGGCAAAGCAGTCATGTGCACCACAAATGCTGTCACCTGCACTCAGCCGTAACCTCACTATATTTGTGCCTAAGCTGACTCCACATTGAAAATGTGATTTTCAAAAATCAGTACCATCTTCAACACACACTGCCCCACAGATGTTGCCCCCTACATAGGGGACAATATGGACACACCATGATGTTAGAAGGGAACTAACAATAGTACCTGAACAATAGGTGTACGCAGCCATGGGGCAAACACCAGTGGCTTCTGGCCCTTCATAAAATAAAACACACATACACCTACCATTGTGTTTGCCCACAATCAAACATATCTTGCCAGTGTAGTGGCCCTACTGTCAGTAAACATACTGTGTCCTACCCACAGTACATGCATACTACATGAGTATATACATCCAACATGACCTTGTACCCTATTGGTAATGCTGGAACTACATAGGCACACAATCTATATGTTTGACAACAATGTGTTTAACCTTTCTCCTAAAAGCTCTGTGATTGTGGTTTCAAATACAGATGGGGAGAATTCATCCTCCGAAGATGACCACCATGCCCCACCCACAAGTGAGCCAGTGACACCACCGCCACATCAGGCTGCAAGGACACCCTCGCCTCCTTGGAATCCACTGTCCCCAGGGCCTGAGGATGAGGAGCTCCCATCAGCTGCAGGCCCGGAGGACCCAGAGAACCGGTCATCACAGGCAGGGACGAAGGACTCTGATGACCTGCCATCCCATGCATGGATGGAGGAGGATGACAACCTCCCATCCCCACCATGGCCACAGGAGGGCGAGGAGCTGCCAGCACCTGCTGGCCCAGAGAATGGTGCGCCCTCGAGCCCAGGCTCCCTTTTGCCACACAACCACATCATGTGGCCACAGAGCCCCAGCCCTGGAGTGACCCCACCTCCCACTATGTCCAGCTCAGTGGCGAGCCCAGGGGTGGCCATGTCCCCAGAGCCTGAGGAGGAAGAGGTGCCTCAACACCAGGGCCGGAGGAGGAGCAGCTGCCATCCACAGCAGGCCCAGAGGAGGAGGAGATGCCATCCCCAGCAGGCCCAGAGGAGGAGGAGATGCCTGAGGCTGCTATGGACTCAGACTTTGATGACTATGGTGGTAAGAGTGTATTTTTGTGGCATACGCCCTGCACACTGTAATCAGTGTTGTGTTTTTTGGCCATCATGATTGTCACACAGTTTTATTTCAATTATGTTCACCTATTTGTGCAGATGGAGAACGTGCTGGGGCTGCCGGCTGGAGCTTGAGCCCATCACTATCACCACCTGATGGTCACGATGAGCTGGAGGCAGAGGGTAAGGAGCAGCATTTTGTGTGTGTTCACTAACCATCCCCAGCTGCTGTTGAAAACTAAAGTTTTTTTTTTTCCCTATACAGGTGTCCCTACCATGGAGGATGTCATCCGTGCCCACCATGAGGTGGTGCAAGGAGTGACCAGGGCACACCAATGTGGGCTGCAGGACCTTGCCCTATTGGGTGCCATGCTTGAAGCGCTCCAGCAAGCACATGGCGGGCTGCCCTAAACTTGATGGGGCCAGCCAGATTAATGGCCAAAGATAGCCAGGCAAACTTTGACTCTTACCTGTTGCCCTGTTGGCATTTGTTTTTTTGATTAAGGCCACGTTGGCCTCTTTTCTTATAGTGTCCCACATTGGGACCATGGGGACTGTGTTGTGGCTAACCCGTTGGCCTCTTTTCTTATAGTGTCCCACATTGGGACCGTGGGGAGTGTGTTGTGGCTACTCCTACACTAAACCAGCATTGTGTCCTTTGTGGTCACTGTGTGCCACACGTGTTTTCGAAATAAAATTTTTTACGAATCTTTCTGTGTGTTCCTTGATGGCAACACACACATGTTGGCCTGACAACCATCAAAAGTAGCTAACTGTGTGACACAGATTTGGAGACCTCTTTGATGTATTAATAGACGTTACCAGTCCACATCGTGTACCAGCACTCCCGCCATTGGCCTGAATGTATGGTTAATGTACCCTTTATGTTACCCACAATCATACACCCAGTCTACACAGTTGTGTTGGTAGAAGTCAAATTATGTAGCACCATGGTTTCATATAAATTTTTATTTGTTTAACAAATCTTCAAAGGAAAAAAAAACAAATTGGCCACAATCTGGGCTAAATTTTGGCACAAAAGTAAAAAAATAATAAAAAAAATAAAGGGTGCCAGTCCACATGGCCAATTTAGTACATTGGCTAGTAGTGTCCAATTTCAACATCATCCTCTGCTGGATACGACAATGCTTCCTCCCCCACCCTCTCATGGTAGACCCACCGTGCCTGAGAGGGTGCTGTTCTTCGGCCACTTCGTCTTGGGGGAGGTGGGGTATCTGGACGTGGGGGTCTCCTCACCCTGTGTTGTTGTTGGGCGGGCGTAGTGGGCCAAGGGGTGGTCTTGTGGGGGACGGGGATCATGCACCCCCATTGCAGGGCTCCATCTATGCCCACCTCCAGGACACGAGAGATGGCCCATTGAGCGATGGTCCTCTGCTCTGGCTCCATCTGGGCGAGCATGTCGCTGGTGTGGTGGGCAAAACTAGAGGTGTGGGTCCGTTGCTCATCCAAAAGGACCCTTTTGGCCCAGGTACCCAGCTCGGTGTTTGGTGGGGCCGGCAGTCTGCTTCGCCGAATGGCCGGGCTGGGCCCTGGGCCCCCACCACTAGTCCCGCCCACTGGCTCGCCCGCAGATGTGCTTGGGCGAACCTCACCAGCTCCAGGCTCGTCCTCACCGGAGCCAGGCAGGTCAGGGGCCTGTGAAAAAAAAAGAAAAAAAAAACAAATCAATACCACAAAGCAGCATCATTGATGGCAATTGCTTGAAGCCCAACCCCATCCACTACACAACACACCAGCACCCAACCACCCAACAGAGAACTAAAAGGATCAAGGTTCTAATGGCTAAGAAATGCACGTCTGATGTATACTCACCTGCACCATCAAACTGAATTGCACACAAACAGAAATAGGTTTACTTAACTATGGGTTAACAAAATATGGGTATGTGACCACAGGAGATTTAAGCTGCCTTTAACCAGCTGCTAGGCCATGTGCCTCAGCCTTAGCTTCTCAACAAATTAAAAGGATGTTGTTCATGATTTCAACATACACTACATGGGGCAAAGGCAACACACATGTCTGTGTTCCATTGCGAATATCTGGTGTTGGGACAAAGATAAACGGCAACAAATCAGCATTGGGGATATTGTTACACCCAAAAATAATATCAGACCAGGTTGTTTATTGTAAAGGACAGGGAGAAGCTCTGTTGTGGGTGTGTTTAAAAATAAAGAGCAAAGCCCCTGAGGCCACATACCCAGTAAAAACATGCTTCCAAAGTAAACCCAAAAGAATATAGAAGTGTGGTATGGAATATATGCAGACAAGCACACCTGGGGAGCAAACATGGTGGACCACCACAAAAACACAATTACCCACTTCCTGCGGCGGTGATGTAGCTTGCACAGGGCCTACAGAGGACGCGGAGTTGCGCAGGCTGCTCCGCGATCCACGCGAGGTCTCTTGGCCGAGGATGAAAGTGAGGAGGTCATAATACCATAACTTTTGCTTAGGTACCTCCCCACCTCCAGCCCCGGACCTAAGATTGGTGTATGTATTGTGAGCTTGCGTGAATGCGGAACGCAGGGATTTGATTTTGTCATAAATCAACCCCGCGTTCCACCTCTTCTTGGGGTATAGCTGGTTGGCCAAGGCCACTAGAGGCTTGTAGGCCTCTGCCCGCACTGCAGCGTCGTGGTATGAGGGTAGCGTCCGTCCGCCACAGGCACTCGTGTTCCTGATATATGGTGAGGAGTTGGATCACGAATTCCACATACCCCACTGTTTTTTAAATAAAAAAAAAAATCAGACCAAGCAGGGCCAAAAGAAGGCATGCCTGCCAAATACACACTATATTGAGTGTATATATGCAAGTGTTTTGGCACTGCAAACATTGGTGAACATGTATGTTTGCATGTGGGACACCCTTTATACAGGAGCAATCTATAAGCTACGGTTGGCATGTATGGAAGGATATGTTTGAGTAGACATGATCACAAAGGCAAAAGGTGCACGATGATTTAACCAAAAAAAAAAAAAAAATAGGGGTAGAGGGGCCATGGTGGAAGGGGGCTAATTGCCCCCTGGCCTGGTGGTAGAACCCTCATCTAGGTCCGTGGGCCCATCTAAAAGGTCTGGCCAGCGGCCAGTTATGGCTTGCAGTGTGAAACAACAGCAGACGCAAAGCCTTGCGCCCACCAACAGCCCCCCCTCCCCCTTCCACCCGTGGCCCATACAACACTATGACAGCCCCTCCCTGGCCCTCCCTTTAAGGCCTTGTGGACCAAAATTGCAACCCAGACTTAGAGTGGCCAGCCAGCCCCTGATCCCTGCCGAAACAACAACACTACAACATATGGAATATATAACCAACATGGCTACTTAACTAAATGACAATGTATACTGCCTATAGGTAGCAATGCTTAACACTATTATTACCACACTATATACATTAGCACATGGCGCTACCTGCTGTCTGACACACAGCATAAGCTATAGAAAAAGATAAAGGAGACAAGCGAGGCGCAATAGTGCCCTATCAATATGACACTG
Organism: Allobates femoralis; assembly: GCA_033576535.1. Classification (NCBI taxonomy): domain Eukaryota; kingdom Metazoa; phylum Chordata; class Amphibia; order Anura; family Aromobatidae; genus Allobates; species Allobates femoralis. The sequence continues at coordinate 401,591,905 of JARQOC010000001.1, forward strand.
TTTCCACACTCAGATCAAAAAGAGGTGCACTCACCTGGTCTAGTTGTGTGCACCCACAACTAGTTTTTATTGCATGTAGTTTATAAGCTGCTGCAGGACTTCCACCGCCACGTCGCACATGTAAAGATGATCAGATCCAGGGATGGTGTAAAAACAGTCCGCGCTGCTTGAAATAATCAGTCACTAGTCTTTAGGTAAAAGACCCCCCTTCCACGCGTAGGTGGAAATAAAGAAGGGGGGTCTTTTACCTAAAGACTTGTGACTGATTATTTCAAGCAGCGCGGACTGTCTTTACACCATCCCTGGATCTGAACACAGCATAAGCGGCATGTAGCAGACGCATCAGCGTTACCTAAAAACCAGTAGCATGGTGATGAAAAAGCATGTGAGGATACTTACCATCGGAGCAACAGAGAACAGATTCCTGGACACCACTAGCTCAATGCACATGGATGTCTGGACAGGGGCCGGTCGACATGGCAGGAAATTTATACTGACCCACACCAATCAGCACACACCAATTAGGCACATTACCAGCCAACACCTGCGAACACTCATAGCGTCAGTTGAGCAGGTGTTGTCCAAGCGCCATGATTTGTTTGTGCTCATTGAAAAGCAGCTCAGGCCAGATTGGCGTCACGCTTGCTGCCCAGAGTCATTAAGTATTTGTGTGCAGACATGGATGTAGCGGCGTGGCGGAGTGAGGTGCATGATTAGTTTTGGTAATGCAATAGGGTACTGTATCGGACGCACATGTGATGTCAGTTTGGTCACTACAATAGCGTAGCACGCTGGTGTATTTTTCACGTGTTGCCCATACATGCGCATATTGTAGTTACAAAAGTATTGTGTTTATTTCCATTCGCCAGACAGGATCATGGCTGCAGGAATCTAGAGTGTAATGTCGTACCGATGGGCAATGAAATGAAAATATCATACTGCTTGGGGTGAACACACACTGGGACCAACATGGCTAGGAACAGACATGGATTTGAGGCGTGAGGCAGCAGAGAATGTTTAGATGTGGAGCTCCCCCTTGCAAACACATGTAGCCCTGCATCACTACAGAATGAGTCATCTATAATCTGCTTTGTGTCATCTGTGATTACTCACCCTGAAAGGCTGTGGTACATTGATAGTTACAGACTGTAGAAGTGTAAATATATGGTATCCTACATTGTTTGTGTGACATGTAAAGCCGTTCATTGTGGTGATCCATGTCCCTTTTTAACACAGATATGTCCAGATGTGTTACTTTCATTAACGCAACAAAGTGTAGAAGGATGGACGGGCCTCATCAGTGAGCATGTTTCCTTTGTTTAGCGCCCACTTGTGGTTGTTGGCCTAGCAATGTTCCAAAGGATGTATGCTGTGCACACACAAGCCATTAAATATGCTTTTCCCTAGTGTGTAATCTAAGTATTGTGTGGTTTTCTTTAGATGCAAACATGTCACCATATTGCTCTATGTACTGATGATATTGTTTATCATATATAGGTGCTGATACACAAGATGCAGAATCAACGTGATCGACATGTTATCGTGGCTTTTGCGTTGGTGAAAGAGCAACTGTGGATGGAGGATAGATATGAAAGGTTGATGCGCTGCAGACGACGGCGTGTGTGGAGCCGGGATTGGCTTCGCCTCCGGGAGAACCGGGGCCACATGCAGCTGGTGCGTGAGCTGGAGGATAATAATCCGCATGATTACCAAAACTACCTCCGTATGTCCGAGGACTCTTTCAACTTCCTTTTGGAGTGCGTGGGGCCACTGATAGCCCGTCAGGACACTGTCATGCGTCGATCTGTATCAGCTGAGGAGCGGTTGACTATTACTTTGCGGTTCCTGGCTACAGGGCGGACAAGGACCGACCTGACATACACATCACGTGTATCCCTGTCCCTGCTGAGCCGCCTGATCCCTGAGACGTGTGAGGCCATCTGGAGTGCTCTGCTGCCATCCTACCTGAAGTTGCCAGAAACACCCGCAGAATGGATGCAATTTGCCCGAGGCTTTGAAAGCCGATGGAACTTCCAAAACTGCGGGGGCGCTTTGGATGGTAAACACGTGAGGATTACTAAACCCCCCAACTCGGGCTCTTTGTATTATAATTACAAAGGGTATTTTAGTATAGTCCTCATGGCCCTGGTGGATGCGAACTATGAGTTCCTCTACGTGGACGTTGGAATACACGGGCGAATCTTAGATGGGGGTGTGTGACTTGGCACAAGAACTAAGGACAGGTGGCCTGAACTTACCCTCAAAATGACGAGACAAGCCATCATCTCAACTTTGCGTTTGTGGCGGATGAAGCGTTCCCACTTCAGGCTCACCTAATGCGGCCATATCCCCAGAGGACCCTTACTTCTGAACGGCGCATTTTCAATTATCGGCTATCCCGGGCCCGCCGTGTGGTTGAAAATGCATTCGGGATCATGGCGAATAGATTCCGGGTTTTTCATACACCTCTGCATATGAAACTGGAATCTATTGACGCGGTAGTGCTGGCCTGCTGTGTGCTGCATAACTTCCTGCATCGTAGGGATAGAGCATCATACACGCCGGGAAGTTATGTAGATTCTGCGGACGCCACAACAGGGTGGTCCGTCCAGGGGCTTGGCGTGAGGTGAACCATGGTTAGTTAGTTTAGGTTTTATTTGTGTTATGTGGGTGCTGCACACTATCATTGTTTGCCAATTATGTATTTGTTTCTTAATCTTTATTGTGTGTTTACAATGTAACATGATGTTTGAATTTCCATTGTCTTTCCTTTCTGTATATGTGTTTTTATTTAACCATTTCATGTGTCTAAAAACAATACATCTTTTTTTTTGGATCCAAATTACTATGAGTGAGCCTGATTACTTGGGGATGGAGGGCAGCGTGATCAAGGTTTGGGTTGTGCCCAGTGATTTCACACACATTGGCACCTATGGGTGGGTACGAGACACAACATGTGTGAGTGGCCATGAGCTATGTGAAGGTATTTGGTCAACAGTCTATGTGACAAATGTGTGGACATTACCCTTGTGGTGTGGTGTAGGCAGAGGGTCACCAGGACACAACACATTGATGCAGCACATGCTATTGTGTGGCATATGGGCTTAAGTAAGTAGTGCAGCACATGTGCAGACACACACATCATGTACATGTGGCATGTCAGCTGCTCAAGGCCATTGACATCTGTTGGCACATAATATGCTATCTGCATTGGAGCTCTATTCACACATTTTGATCCAGACGCACACATAGCCCAACACTTAGTTTTTAATACGCACGGAGTGTGTGACTGTAAACCGCTCTTGTGTGAGACGTAAGCGTCCCCTAGCTGAATATCGGCACACTCCGCCATGTCACAAGCACTTATTCCGTGTGACAATTCAAACACTACTGCTACGCACACATAGCCCAACACTTAGTTTTTAATACGCACGGAGTGTGTGACTGTAAACCGCTCCTGTGTGAGGCGTAAGCATCCCCTAGCTGAATATCGGCACACTCCACCATGTCACAAGCGCTTATTCTGTGTGACAATCCAAACACTGCTACGTCACGTCTCTGCCATCCGCCATTCGCACCGTGCCCAATCAGAACACTATTGTGTTGGCCAATGGTTGTTGTTTGGGCGCGGCGTGATGGACTGTGGCACGCCTATGTGTCGTCCCTGCTGCCCCAGGTCCGCCCATATTCCCTTGTGGTAGCGGCGTGTAAATCAGGGAAGGTACTCCACAGAAGGTAATCCGCAGCACGCGTCGGCACTTCCGGGGAACACAAATATCTTCTGTGGAGCACGTTGTGGCGGTGTGTATATGCGGCATCGGCAACAGTTAGCAACAGGTAAAAACGCGCGCGTGCACGTGCGGTGCCTACCTGTTGCTACCGTCTGTGGCGGCGTGTAAAGGTACCATAACAGACAGACCGTGTAGCTTTCTTCACAACAGTGCTACACCAATGCCTGTCACACTGCTAGTAGCCACAAAGTATATACTGGGCTAGATTTTGCCAGATGCTGTAAAAAATGCTTGCACAGGACTGGAGCAGACCTGCCTGGCAAAAAAATGCTTTTAAGCCCTCAGAATGGCTGTTCTTGGAAGTAGTCCCTAAACCTATCAACTATCTATCTAATTTGCACTTGAATCGATATCTAACTAGCTTTTTCTGTAGAGACCTGCCTGGCAAAAACTGCTTTTTAAGCCCTTAAAAGGGCTGTTCTTCAAAGTAGTCCCTAAACCTATGAACTATCTCTCTATCTAACTTGCAATTGAATTGTCATCTAACTAACTAGCTTGGTCTGTATTTCACACATCAGCACCAAAAGTGGTGCCGTCTGACACAGAGAGGCAGCACTGAGAAAATGGCGAGCAGGGTAAAATGGCCAGGTTTTATATGGCAAGGGCATGTAACATGCCCAGCCAATGACAAAACCCTTGTGTTAAAAAAAAGTGCACTTTCCTCTATGCGTGCTGAATGGCTGACACACCGGACCACATTGTATTGTAAATTAGCGGCAAAGAGAAAAAATGGAGATCTGCATTATTTCAGCATACACGTCTCCACAGCCCCCCTCCCGCCCACTATTCATTCCTAGACACTGAAACTCACAATTACATTCACCTTCTTTTGGTGAATGAAGAGTTATCAAAGATACTCGAATTACCAGAGTTTTAGCAGTGACAGGTGATTTGTGATTAAACACCCTCCCTTACAACACACAAACACACAAAGAATGCACCTCAGGTTTGTATTTTCTTCTAGACGGTCACTCTTATATATATCTCCCCTAATCACAACCCTGCAAAATTGAATTTTTTGAAAAATACAAGAGAAGTTTTCACTGATTATGTAATTTGGTGTGCTGATTATGAAAATGACCTCCATTTTTTTCCATCACGTAAGGATTTTTGTAAAACCAAGATCGATATTTTTTGTGAAAATCCTATTTAAAAAGGTATTCTGTCAAACAATTGTACATATAATATCTGGCAACAGTGGTTTTTATCCATTTTAAATTTATGTATAATCGATTTCTTAAATCTTCATAAATAAACTAAATACATATCCTAATATGCATTAGAATCGGGCCGCCATCTAGTATATTATAATGCACCATCCATAGTCCTCCGTCCACTCTCCTCGCTGTATGCCGGGTTTGCTGAGAGCGGCGCAGCAGGGATGACGTCATCACTGTTCCCGGCAGTTACATGTAGAATCCACATGTAGAGAGTGGACGGAGGACCCCGGGTGCCTGCGGACATCGGAGGGTGAGATCAATGCGGAGGCAGGGGGCCTCTGTATACCGAAGGGGGGCCGTGTGCCAGCCGGGGGGGCCTCTGTCTACCTATGGGGGGGCCGTGTGCCAGCAGTTAGTTCAGGTTATGCATACGTTCGTCAATACCTGTCTATGTCAAACAGTGTGTCTCGTCATACGTCCATTATACTTATTGAGGTTACATTCAGTACTTTATCTTTTCCTTAACCGTCAATGTGGTTTAACGCCCTTGCCCTACGTGTTTCATCTTCATTGTAGTACAGAGACTCATCAGGGGCTTGTATATGTCTGGTTCAGAAGACGTTGCGGGTGTTCTGATAAGATGTGACACTCCACCGTATTTGTGAGTCAAAGACCTAATGCCGTCCAATGGTATAGTCCCTTAATGTGCAGGATCCAGGATTATATATGATTGTTTCTTCCTCTTTGGGTATTTTTTGGAACAGTAATCTGTGGAGAGGACTGAGTCATATTCCCTTCCAATAGGGTTGGATCCACATTATTTTTAATTTATTTTTTTATTATTTTTAAATTATTTTTTAATTATTTTTTTTATTATTACATTTATTATTTAGGCTGAGACCCAGTTCTCTCTCAGGTCCGCTGAAAGGGCTGATATAATTAGCATATATTTAATTTTTTTATTATTATTTTTATTGAATTATTTATTATTTTTAATTTATTTTTTTATTATTTTTAAATTATTTTTTTAATTATTTTTTTTATTATTAAATTTATTATTTAGGCTGAGACCCAGTTCTCTTTCAGGTCCGCTGAAAGGGCTGATATAATTAGCATACATTTATTTTTTTTATTATTATATTTATTTAATTATTTATTATTTTTTATTTATTTTTTTATTATTTTTTAATTATTTTTAAATTATTTTTTTTATTATTTAATTTATTTATTTTTTTAAGTGAGAGTGAGACACAGTTCTCATTCAGGTCCGCCTTTTTTTTCCCCATTGACATACATTACCGGTGTGTCGGCGATTTTATGGCCGCCCACCTGGTTCTATTTGTCGGCCCTAAAATCGCGGACACACTAATGCATCTCTATGGGCAGTCAGCCCGATTTCGGATTGGTCGCCGACCAATCAGAATTCGAGCTCACTGCCCATAGAGATGTATTAGCGGTGTGTCCGTGAAAAATAATAAAAAAATAAATAAAAAATAATAAATAATTAAATAAAAATAATAATAATAAAAAAAAAAAAAATGCGGACCTGAATGAGAACTGTGTCTCAGTCTGACTTAAAAAAATAAATAAATTTAATAATAAAAAAAATAATTAAAAAATAATTTAAAAATAATAAAAAAATGAGGGGCTCTTCTGATTGGCTGAGGGCAGTATACAGCGACCAATCAGAAGAGGGCCTCAGATCTCATTGAGGTAGAATGGCGGATTTTTCGTCCATTCTATCTTAATGAGAAGGAAGAGGACGTCGGAGGTGGAAGTTAGCAAAAAGAAGACAGAAGATCCCCGGGGCCGGACGAAGAGGCGGAGATGGCGGAAAGAAGAGAGAAGACCCCCGGGGCCGGAGGAAGAGGACGGCTGGCCGGACGAAGGGATTGTGGATCGGACGGACGATCAGATGACTTGAAGGCATGTAAGTGATCGACGGGGACGTTAGGTTAGGGGACGGCGGGGGCTTCGGGTGTAGGGCGTTAGGTGTTAGCGCGAGCGGCGGGGGACAGCGGCGGGAGCTTAGGAAGCGGCGGGGCTTAGGGAGTAGGGGATGGGCGGCGGGGCTTTAGGGTGTATCGGTGGGTGCTTAGAATGCGGCGGAGCTTAGGAGGTAGGGGCGGCGGAGTTAGGGGGTAGGCGGCGGGGCTTAGGGGGTATCGGTGGGGCCTTAGGATGCGGCGGTGGTTAGGGGCGGCTGACTTAGGGGGTAGGGGGTTAGGAGCGGCGGACTTAGGGGCATAGGTGCGGCGTGTCGGGGCTTAGGGTGTAGGGGTGCGGCGCACTTAGGGGGTAGGGGCTTTGGTGCGGCGGGGTGGTTTTGTTGCGGGGTGGCTGTGCGGACATGGGGGGGTCTGTGGAGAGATGGGGGTGGGTGTGCGGATATGGGGGGGGCTGTGCGGAGATGGGGGGGGCTGTGGGGACATGAGGGTGTGTGTGCGGACATGGGGGGGGCTGTGGGGACATGAGGGTGTGTGTGCGGACATGGGGGGGGGCTGTGTGTAGATGGGGGGGCTGTGCGGACATGGGGGTGGGTGTGCGGACATGGGGGTGGGTGTGCGGACATGGTGGTGGGTGAGCGGACATGGGGGTGGCTGTGCGAACATGGGGAGGTCTGTGCGGACATGGGGGGGCGGCCTGTGCGGACATGGGGGGGGCGGCTGTGCGGACATGGGGGGGCTGTGCGAAGATGGGGAGGGCTGTGCGGACATGGGGGAGCGAGTTGCGGCTCAGGCAGCGACTCGCTCCATGATCCCCGAGTAGCGATTTGCGGCTCAGGCAGCGACTCGCAATGGCCTCGCGGCCATTGCTCGCGCTACCTGAGCGGTAAGTGGCGAACGTTGTGGGCGAGCCTGTGGGTAGATTTTGGGCCAGCGACTCGCAATGGCCTCGCGGCCATTGCTCGCGCAGCATTGGGCGCTTCGCGCCCAATGTTAAATTCGTATCCACATGACCACGCCGGAAGTAGCGCGCGGAGGGGCGCTTTTCCGATTCGCGATTATATAATAGATACATCAATATCTTGTTTGTAGATTTGATTGGGGATGGTTATGTATCACTTCTATAAGGAAAAGGGGGCAGGGGTAAACAAAGGAGGGATATAACAAAAAGATTACAACAGGAATCTGGTATGTTTTAGGACAGGAGAAACTACCGGAATAAACGAGAGGACACCACCCCAGGGTTTTAGAAAGAACAATACCAGGTAATACCTTAATGATGTTATGAACAGCACATAAAATGCAGCACAGAAACAATTACAGGATTGCTTACCCATACTATGTGTTTAGCAACAGAACTAGAAGTGACCGGGATACCTGGAACAATACGAATTCTTATGGTTGGAGGAGACCTGAGATTATCTGAAATAAATAACTAGGCAGACCGACAATATGCATAAGGACCTGAGGGTATGATGACAGTAAAATAATAAAGAAAATCTCCTTACCTTTTCTAACGTCACTGACTCGGGTGAACTAATAAGAGTATTTAGATGCACCATAAGACAATGGGAATATAGGGGATTAATTATGTGGATCCAATTCTAATGGAAGGGAATATTACTCAGTCCTCCCCATCCACTCCACAGATTACTGTTCCGAAACATACCCAAAGAGGAAGAAACAATCATATACAATCATGGATCCTGCACATTAAGGGACTATACCATTGGACAGCATTAGGTCTTTGACTCACAAATACGGAGGAGTGTCACATGTTATCAGGACACCCGCAACTTCTTCTGAACCAGATATATACAAGTCCCTGATGAGTCCCTGTACTGCAATGGAGATGAAACGCCTAGGGCAAGGGCATTAAACCACATTGATGGTTAAGGAAAAGATAAAGTACCGAATGTAACCTCAATAAGTATAATGGACGTATGACGAGACACCCTGTTTGAAGTAGACAGGTATTGACAAACGTATGCATAACCTGAACTAACTGTAGGGTCAAACATTACACCAGACCTTGGTGAAAGATATATACCACTGGCAGATTCTGGAAAATTATCCAGGAATTGTTAAGAGAGATATATATAAAAGAGTGACTGTCAAGAAGCAAATCCAAAACTGGGGTGCATTCTTTGTGTGTTTGTGTGTTGTAAGGGAGAGTGGGTAATCACGAATCACCTGTCACTTTTATCACAAGATTTTAACATTAAAAGAGTTTAAACCTTTAAGAGAGTCTTCCCGCTTTTTGAATAAAATTAGATAATTAGGGATACTCCATAATCGTAATTGGTGAACCCCGGATTTTTAGCAAATTGTTCGAATTCATTGAATGACTAGAACATAGCCCAAAACAGGTTGAATTTGAAATTGGCGAACAATTCTAATCGAACATCGCTCATCTCTACTCTTGAAGGATTCTATTGTACTGTCGGTCGAGAAAGTTGGCTAATCAGCATAGGTTGTTGGGGAAAATGTGTATCATGTGAGTGGCATGAAACAGACACAGATTAACTGTGCCATGTGGGCCAAGCTTCAAACAGGCAAAGGTTCTGTGTCAACAATGGGAGGTACAATACCCATCCTCTCCTCACACTGCCTCGCTGCCTACTCCTTCTCCACCTCCTCCTCTCCATCCCATCCAAGCTTGGATTGGAAGTCCCCTCTATAACAATGGGTGTCCTTTTGTGAATTCTGCTTGTGGGCTCCCTCCTGTGGTTGTGGCTGGTAATGCAGTATCTCCTGTTTTGCAGTCTTGGTCAGTTGAATTGGATAATTGGAATTTAGATTGGAATATTTAGGTATGCAGGTTTCCCTAAGGGCCACTTTACACACACCAACTTATCTGTCCAACCTCTGACCAACTTACTGGTTGCAGTGAAATCATGGACACATTGTTCCATTTTGTGGCTGTGTACAAATGGAGCAATGTGTCCATGATTTCACTGAAACCAGTAAGTTGGTCAGAAGTTGGACAGATAAGTTGGTGTGTGTAAAGTGGCCATCAGTCCTTGCCAGTTGTCAATTGTTCCTGGAGGTGTTTCACCTCTGCCTGGTCTCTTCCTGCCCTGCTGCAAAACTTCCAAGCTAAGTGAATGGTTTTGTTTTCTTGTGGCACACATGCTGTGTGCTTGTTTTGGAATTGTCTATTTTTGCTCAGAGTTTTGGGTTGATATTTAGTCTGCATGTCTGTCTTAGAGTATGTGCCCACAGGACGTTTTTTGAGCAGTCCTGAACGCAGCAAAACCTGAACTGGTTTCAAGGATCCTAGAGTCCTTGCCAGGAGATTTGCTGATTTCAGGTCTTGCGTTTTTTGTGCGTTTTTACTGCGTTTTTGATGCTGCGTTTTTCCTGCGTTTTTTCCATTGACTGCACCAAAAACGCAGGAAAAATAGAGCATGTCAATTCTTTCCCATTTGCACCAAAAACGCAGGGATTTTACAGTTCTTTACACTTACAAAACCAATGTGTGGGCACAGCGTTTCTGTGAAACACATTGGTTTTGCTGGGAATCAAAACTGCAGGAACAAATTAGCATACATTACCATAAAACCAATGGTAAACCGCAGGCAGAAACCGCAGCAAAACCGCAGCAAAAATGCACTGTATGCACATACCCTTAACCTGCTCTCTGTTAGGAAGTTTTCTTCCTAGTATTTAAAGGGAACCTGTCAGGTGGTTTATGCTTCCCCAGCTATCATTGTCTGTACCTGCAGCATCATAATACTATTCTAATCATCCCTGTCTGAGCTCAGAGTGTAATGTGAAAGGTGAAAAAAAAGCATTTATACACTTACATTTCCTTATGTAATGAGGCAGTCAGTCCCCAGCTTGGAGGACGGAGACTGTTTGGCAGGTTAATAGTTAACATTTCAGCCTTGTGCTAGAACATGTTGGGAGACCTGATGTGATGTCACAACTATGTGACTACAATAGGCAGAGCTAAGTTCTCATAGAACATAATATGCTTGCTGGCTTAGCTCCGCCCACTATGGTCACATGATCGTTACATCACACAGGTCCTTTAGCCATCCAAGTTAAAAGTGAGTTAACTATTATCCTGCCAGACAGTCCCCCTCCTCCAAGGTGGGGACTGAAATGTAAATGTATAAATGCTTTTCTTTCACCTTTCACATTAAACTATGAGCTCAGATAGGAATGATTAGACTGGTATTATAAAGCTGCAGCTACAGACAATGATAGCTGGGGAGGCATAAACTAGCTGACAGGTTCCCTTTAAGTGCTATTCATTTGTTGTTGGCTTGAACAGCTTTTGATTGTGTCAGCATAGTTGGATTCACAGGAGTTCCGCAGATTTAGAGAGCGACGAGTCTTGAGTAGACTCAGGGGTATTTTTGTATTATCTGCTGTGGATATTTTTGAAAGGATTTTTACACTAACGGCAATAGTAATCTGTCCTGTTTTTACCTATCTAGCTAGAGTGGCCTCCTTTGCTAAATTCTGTTTTCTGCCTGAGTGTGTCTTTTCCTCTCTTACTCACAGTCAATATTTGTAGGGGGCTTTCTATCCTTTGGGGGTTCTGCTCTGAGGCAAGATAGAATTCCTGTTTTTATCTTTATGGCTAGCTAGTTCTCCGGCCGTGTTGAGGTGTCTAGGGTATGGTTAGTCACATCCCATGGCTACTTCTAGTTGCGGGGTTAGGTCAGGAACTGCAGTCAGTATAGGTACCACTTACTTCTGTGAAACATATTCATGCGGCTCCAAGGTCACCGGTTCACAACAGACTCCCCTTGGTAGCACAGAAAAACAAGTCATCTCTCTCCTTATCTTCCTCATCAGCATCCAACATTGCCTCAGAATATTTGCTAAGCTGAGTAGTATCACCCACTGAGAAATCTTGATTCATAGCCACATGCTGGTCATTCAAATCGTCTTCTTTGAGATTATGCAATGATTGTTTCACTAGACAGAGCAGCGGGTTAAGTATGCTGATAACAGCCTCACTGATCACCGCTCATGAACTTGGTGCAGTACTAAAAGCTCTCAAAAACTTCACAAATGTCAGTGATCCACAAGCAATTGACAGTTGTGGCTTTGTTTCAATGTAATGGGCATGTTGAAAATGGTATTCAGGTACAGCGCTCTGCTGCTCACTAATCCTTCACAACTTATATGTTCTGTTCAACCACATGTGCAGGTCGCAAATGAGTTGGTGACTTGTCAAATTATAGCGGTTTAGCAGCGCTGCAAGACCAGCAAAAGCAATAGAGGAAAGGTGTAAATAGTAAATAATATGGCACATCTTCTGAAGTATGTACGACAAGTCAGGATATGCTTTGATTTATTTCTTAACAACTAGGTTTGGTATGTGAGCCATGTGTAGCTGCTTGCTGACTCTGAAAGCAGCCAACAGGTGACTGCCATTATCACACATGACCATACCCACAGAGGAAGGACTTTCAAGATGAATAAAGGAGGGCCCTCACAAATTAATAGAGGAGGGCCCTCCCAAATGTATAGATGAGGGCCCTCCCTAATGTAGAGATGAGATGACCTTCAGTGGCATCAAACATGCCTTTGTTTATGCCATTATTCTTACGGCAGTGGTTTCAGCCCCAAATGCATAGAGGAGGGCCCTCACAAACATATGCTACAGGGCCACCTCTGGGCCTTCCCAAAACTCAAGTTTGCAGGCCCTCTGAAAAATTGAATTGAGTGTTGCAGAATGACATGGCAGAGGAGGAGGAGGAGGAGGGGAGAAACTGGCATACGAGGAGAGAAACCATGATGGAAGTTGGACCCACTATTCTTGGTGTGGTTAGTATGTGCGATGTCTCAGGCTGTGACTCAGTCCCACCCTTCACTAGGTTCACTCAGTGTGCTGTCAGAGAAATATATTGTCCCTGATTGTCCACAACAACTTCTCTATGTGTCTGTTGTTACTTGGACCTTTCCAGTTACAGCATTGGTGACAGTACGGTTGATTTTGTTTCATACATGCTTCTGTAAAGCAGAGACAAAACCCTGGGTACAATACTGGTGGCACTGGCTAGGAAATGAGTATTGTGGGGCAGCATCAGCCAAAAGATCATGGAAAGACTCTGTTCCCACAAGCCTAAAGGGAAACATCTCAATGGCTAGCAATTTTGCAATGTGAGTGTTTAGTGTTTTTTTCCTGTGGTTGAGTGTTTGTGTATTTATGCTTCTGTTGCGCCCAGGCTTTGGGGTACTCGGGTGTCAGGCTGCAAGGGCTAACGCTCCTGTTGTCACGGAGAGTGGTGGCCGCGCCTGACCCCGCGTCCTGGGCCTATCTTCCAAAAAGGGGTAATATGTACAGGGGATTATATACAGTATTGTCGTGACGCCACCTGTAGTTTCTGGTGATGGTTCACCAGCACCGCCACAGGCCACCGAAGGTAGATGGTACTGCGGCAAGTTGGTGAAGTCCTCCACAGGTAGGACTGTACCTCCGGGGCAGCGTAGGGTAAGGGGGCAGCTGGATTGGAGCTGTGGATGGAATGGGGAGTGTTGGAACAGTCTATGAGAGGGGCCGGGAACGGAGAGGAATGACACACGGCAAAGTCTCTTTACCTTTTACTGATGTTCGGCAGGTAAAGTTGTCCAGGGCACTGACAGGTGACCAGGTTGAACAGTGGGTCCCCACAGCAAGTGGGTATAAGACCTCCTCTGTTCCTTTGTAGTGTTTAAAGCACAGCCTGTGTGGCGCCCTGCTCACGCAGGTAACCACAGACCTCTCTACTGCACAGCTGGGTTTCCACAGCAGGTACTCACTACAAACAACACCTTCCACCCCGGCACAGTAGGGGGAGCTCAACTTACTGCCAATAGGCAAGATCCCCTATATATACTGCTGCTGGGTAGGAGCTAGTCAGAGTGTGTGCAGATGCTAGAAGAGCTGCAGGGATGTCCTGGTGTTCGGTGCTGCGTATAGGTCCGAGCCAGTGACCCGGAGTGGCCCTTCAGCATCCCACAAGCCTAAATGGGACTGAAGACAGGGAGCTCAGAGCAGGAATAGAAGCAAGGAACAAGTAGCTCAACTTGAGAGTTCGTTCCAGGAGAAAGCCAGATATTGGGGATCCGCATCAGTGGGGGAACTATAGACCCACAGGAAACCCCATCACACCGTGGAAGCTTCAGCTACCCGGTCTCCCAGGAGAGTCAAAGAGAGGGAGCCAGGAACAGCAGGTCACTGCAGTGTCCATGAGAAGGTTATCCTGGAGATCGCACAGGAGGAGAAAGTGGCAGGCAAAAGGAAGAGAGTGGAGGCAAGTCAGGCTATAATCGACTGTGCTTCAGCAAATTCACAAAGAAAGGAGGCCTTATACCCACTTGCTGTGGGAGCCGACTGTTCAGCCCGGTCACCCGTCAGTGTCCTGGATTATTTACCTGACTAACATCAGTAAAAAGGTAAAGAGACTTCTGTGTGTGTGCATCCTTCCCTCTCACTCACAGTGCCCCTCTACAGACTATTCTAACTCTCCCTCCACAATCTCAGCTCTGCTACAGCCTGTTCACCCTCACTACGCTGCTCCGGAGGTCCCAGTCCTGCCTGCTGAGGACTTTACCATCACTGCCGCAATACCACCGACCTCTGGAGGACTGTAGCGCCATTGGTGATCTCTCACCAGGTACTGCAGGTGGCGTCACGACTAACTTGTACATAATCCCTGTAAATACCCCTTTTCAAGAGCATCGGCCCCAGGATACGGGATCAGGTGCGGCCGCCATTCCCCGTGACAAAGTTAACTCCCCTCACTGTCGCTTGATACCCGAGTATCCCATGCCCTGGGGCGCAACAGCCTCATTCTGGCATCACGAACAGGATCCCGTGATACCGGGTACTGTGTGCAATTTTATTGACTGTAACGTGTGACTGTTCAAGTTCCGCTGCCCTTACTGCGCCGAAGAGCGGGAAGAAAGGGGGCGTGCCAGCTTGCAGAGCGCAAAACTGAAACCCACCCCTCGCTCAGCCGAGCATTCCCGAGCGCTGCGGTCCGGAAACTCTTGAACTGTTTAACCCTTCAACAGCTGGCTGTAGTTCACTATGGGAACCTCCAACATGTCAGCCTTCTCCAGCGACGACGAAGCTGCGTACGCTGACCCCCAGAACTACATTGGACCCTAAATGGCTGCCTCCGGTAGCACTGCCAGCACCTGTGGCGCTCCCGGTACAGTCGCTCCGATAATGCCCATGTCATTTCCATACATCCCGGGGGCCAAGTGGTTGCCCCAGTATGATGGTTGCCCTGATACGCTGGATGAGTTCAGGTGAAAGATTAAAGGCGTCCTGGACATGTATGCTGTGACCGGCAACAACGTGCTACAGTGGTACTCGGACAGTTAACTGGTGCAGCAGAAAAAGAAAGTGTGTCCTGGACTGTTGCTGAACGCAGATCAGCCCCTGCTATATTTGATAAACTGAGAGTCACCTTTGAGGAGTGTAATGAGGCTGATAAACGCATGTGTGGCGCCCCGCAACGAGTGCATCACAGGAAGGTATTGCATCCCTGACTGAAGATGTAATATCTTCCGTCTCAGTGATGACATGGTTAAACCCAGAGCTCCATACACCACACAACACACTAGAGGTAGAGGGCAATCAGGTCCTGGTGGGAGGAGTGAGAAGAGTAGTGTGTGGGGAAAGTTAGAAACATAGGAGAAGGGGAAGGAAGCTGAAGGAGCAGGGACCTTCACAGTGCCGTGCAGCCCTAAAAAAGTAACTTACCGGCTGGGCACCAGGAAGCGGTAACACAGACCGGAATACGGGCAACTCTGAGTGGGTTCAAGGATACCCGTGCCCAACCTCCCGGACGCCGGGTCCGAGGCGAACAGATGTCTACCACTGTTCTGCAGAAACTGGATTGAAAGAACGGCTCTTTAGAAGCACCTCACTACAGCCGCAACCTAGCAGTCTTGCCAGCGAGATATCCACCACAGGGAAACAGGCCCCTGTACATCCGCGGGTCGCTCCGGTAGGGAATCCTAAAGAAGTCTTCCCCGTACCTCGAACTGACACACTAACGCGACAACGGCAACCAGACTAGAACAGTTAGATAAAGGAGGGACACCGTGGAGCTCTGGACTAAGACCAGTCATCGCTGGGATCACCCGGTCCGTTACCTAAAGACTGTATACCGTGTACCACATCAACCATTACAGTAAAGACCCGTTACAGAGGAATCTGGTGTCAGTACCTTTCTTCAGAACTGTTGTTAACTCTGTCCAGCAACTACCTGAGCTGCCGTATTACATCTAGTGCAGCTCCTGGCCCCGGGGACTCCTGCTCATCCTCTGGGGAGCATCCCTTCAAGCTGCCGCATATCCCCCGGAGGCCCAAGCAGCGCCAGTGCAATCACTGGAATCCCACAGGTGGCGTCACAACAAACAAGAATCATCCCCATCCTTAAATTCCCTTTGATCTGACCACCATGCCCTACAGCCTCAGACGCGGAACCGTGACAAGTGCTGCATCGCCTGAGACGTGAGCATCCGGCAACGGTGAGTCACATGCGCTTCCATCACTGCTACCATAGGCCGGGAGATGACATCAGATCTTATGCCTGGCGCCTGGAAAGAGCACTATGCGCCCTTACTCTTGTTTTTTGCAAACTATGGGATGTTTGATCGTGTATTCTTATGCCCTTATACATGTCAGCCCTGCCAGTGCACGAGATGAGAAGAAGATCCTCATTGAACAGTTCACATGGGGCCTGCTATCCTCTGAGGACAGTAAAAATGTACGCTGGTGGTCATTAAGCAATCCCGATGCTGATTTTAACACCTTGAAAGAAATGGCCATCAAAGGGTTAAAGCCGGTAGAGACCCATGAAGCTGAAATTAAATGGTGGTGCGACGGTGAGGTGCAGGCTACTCCAAAACCAGTACCCGTGACTGCAGCCACGCACAATGAACAGTCTGCTCAGCCTGACAAATATCACTCCCTACGGGCTGAAATACGTGCTGAGATGCGCGAGATGAATAAAAACATCTCCAAGTTAATAGACGCTATGCAGTTACAGAAGAGCCAGCAGGCAGTACCAAGACCCCAAGCCAAGCCTCAGCCGCTAATTCAACTTGCCGACAGCCCGGACAACGTCCCCTGGATGCGAGGGAAGCAAGCTACAGCCTACAGTGGAAGAGCCACCGACCGCTACAGCTCCACTGGGGAGCCGTCTACCACAACTGTAATCGCACCAGTCACCTCGCCAGACGCTGTCCTTTAAACGGTCAGTCCCTGGGGGCCGGGGCCAAACCTGAGGACTAAATCAGCAGGGCCCAGCCATCTGGTGCAATACCTTCATCGGACAGAGGCCATTTCTGTCCATTGTACTGGATCGCATCCCGACACCTGCTCTACTGGACAACGGGTCACAGGTGACCTCCATTCCCTATATCCTTTATAAAAAGTATTGGGCTGATGCAGAACTGAAACAGCCTGAAATAGACATTTTCCTTCATGCAGCTGATGGGGAACCAATTACTGTGATGGGGGTTAGAGAAGTGCTCATAAAGGTGGGAAGGGTGGAATTACAGAACCAAGGGGTCCTTGTAGTAGCAGAAGCCAGTAATGCAAATGATCCTTATGTTATACTGGGTACAAATGTTGTTAGCAATTGCATGGAGGAAGTTTTGTCTTTGCTTCAACAGATTGCTAAAACTGCCAGACCTGGTCAGAGGAAGGTTATCCAACGTGAGATCAGAGCCATCCTACACCATCAACAGGTAACAATTACAGGTGGTGAAATTGGTACAGCACGAGTGACAGACCCGATACCTATTGTGATACCCACAATGAGTGAAATGATGATTTGGTGTCGAGCAGCTATAGGTCTAAGAGGGCAGGACTATCAAACGTTAGTGGAGCCCATTAGCACAGAGCACAGATCTAAACTGTTGACAGCCAGGGGGGTGGTCGATGTACACAATGGGAGAGTACCTGTTTGCATCTTAAATTGTGGCAGTGAAGAGGTTAAATTACCCAGGTATACCACCATTGCCAAATTATACACAGTCAGTAACAACGTGATCCAAACAGTGCAACCTGAACCCCACGAAAAAGGGGCAAAACCTGATCAAACAATTGGGCCACTGGAGGACTGGTGCCAGCAGCTCCATGTCGGAACTGACCACTCCTGTGTATGAAAAGCAAGGTGTGTACCAGGTAGTCCAAGAATTTGAACAAGTCTTTAGTAAGCATCCACTTGATTTTGGTAGGATAAAAGGGGTACAACATCACATCCCCACAGGTACACATCCACCAATCAAGGAACGGTACAGGCCTATTCCTCCTGCACATTATCAAAAAGCCAAAGAAATGTTACAGGACATGAAAGGTTATACGAGATAGCTGTTGTCCCTAGGCAACTCCGTTAGTCCTAGTTAGGAAAAAGGATGGCAGTATGAGGATGTGTGTAGACTATAGGCAAATAAACCGCATAACACACAAAGATGCTTGCCCGTTGCCACGTATAGAGGAATCTTTAGCTGTGTTGAAGTCTGCCAACTACTTCTCCACCTTAGATCTCACTAGTGGGTATTGGCAGGTGTCCGTAGCCGAAGAGCATCGAGAGAAGACGGCATTCACAACACCTATGGGCCTATGTGAGTTCAACAGTATGCCCTTCGGACTATGTAATGCACCCGGAACCTTCCTGAGGTTGATGGAGAGTTGCCTGGGAAATAAAAATGTGGCGCCCCGCAATGAGTGGGTCACAGGAGGGTATTGCATCCCTGACTGAAGATGCAATATTCTCCGTCTCAGCAGCGACATGGTTAAAACTTAGAGCTCCATACCCTACATGCACCACTAGCATAGAGGGCCAATAAGGTCCTGGTGGGCGGAGTGTAGGAGTAGAGTGTAGGAGAATGTAGAAGAAGGAGAAAGGAGAGAGAAGTGGTCGTGGAGGAACGTAGGAGAAGGGGGCTCTGCACAGTTCCGTGCAGCCCTACAGCCCACCTACCGGTTGGCACCATGACCCAGTGCCCCACAACCGGAACCTGGGCGACTATCCATACGGGTTACAAATTACACCCGCGCCCATCAATAACCGGATCACTGGTTCCAAAACTAGCAAGTTGTTTATCACTGCTCAGCAAGCCAGAAGTGAAAGAAGGCTTTTCAGGAGCACCTCACTGCAGCCTGAATTAGAGCCGTCTTGCCAGCGGAGTACCCACCAAAAGGAATCTGGCTCCCCTCACACCGGGCTGTATACACCGGCAGGGAAATTGAAGTAGCCCCCTTGTAACCGAACTTGGCACCCTAAGGCAACATCGGCAACCCATCTAGAAAAGTTGAGAACGGAGGAACACCGCGGAGCTCTGAGACAACACCAGTCATTGCTGAGACCACCCAGTCTGTTAACCGTTACCTGTGTACCCTGTATCATCTACTGGTTGCAGTAAAAGAGCCGTTACAGAGAACACTTGTGTCTGTATTTCTTCAGAACTGTTTAACTCCGCATGCTAAGAGTAACAAAGCTGCCGTACAACATCAGGTGCAGCTCCTGGCTCTGGGGACTCCCGCTCGTCCTGTGGGGAGCTTCCCATCTTGCTGCCGGACATCCCCCGGAGGCCGAAGCAGCGCCGGTGAAATCACCGGAACTCCCGCAGGTGGCGTCACGACAAGAATTAACCCTTACTGTTCAGCCAACCCCTATTGAATCTGGACCACCGGGCCCCACAGCCTCGGGCGCGGAACCGTGACAGGGAGAAGCAAACGCCCGAGACGTGCAGAACCCGGCTACGGTGAGTCAAAAACATCGAGACGGTACTGCTCTACCTGGATGACGTGATCGTGTACTCGAAGACCTACGAGGAACATGTCGCCCATCTAGGAGAGGTGTTCGAAGCTCTGGCCAAATACGGGATGAAGCTAATACCTTCAAAATGCCACCTGTTAAAGCCAAGAGTGCAGTACCTGGGACACATATTGAGTGCTGAAGGCGTGGCCCCTGATCCAGACAAGGTGACAGTAATCAGAGAATGGCAGGAACCCAAACCCATCAAGGAGGTACATTAATTCCTGGGTTTGGTGGGCTACTACCGAGTGTTCATCAAGGTGTACACCAAGAAGGCTGCTCCCCTGCAAGACCTCCTAGTAGGTCAACCCACAAAGGTCAAGTCAAAGGATTTTCCATGGAGATGGGGCAAAGAACAAGAGGAATTGTTCCAGACGATGAAAGAAGCCCTGACCGGAGAAGAAATCCTAGCTTACCCGGACTACAACCTGCCATTCTTGTTGCATACAGATGCCAGCAATGTGGGACTCGGAGTCGTCCTTTCTCAAAAGCAAGACGGCAAGGAGAGGGTAATCGCCTACGCAAGCCAAAAGCTGCGAATCACGGAGAGGAACCCAGAAAATTACAGTTCCTTCAAGCTGGAATTCCTGGCCTTGGTCTGGGCCATCACCGAGAGGTTTAAACACTTTCTAGCCTCTAGCAAATTCACCGCGTACATGGATAACAATCCGCTCACCCACCTGGAAAGTGCGAAGTTGGGAGCCATGGAGCAGAGATGGATAGCCAGACTCTCCAACTATCAATTCACCATCAAGTACCGAGCTGGGCACCAGAACGGAAATGCGGATGCTCTATCCAGGATGCCTCACTTATCCGAAGAGTGTGTAGATGAAGACGAGCTGGAAGAAGTGGAGTTACCTGCCTTCCATCATGTAAGAGTAACCCAATGCCAGCAGACCTATCAAAACTTCTCTACAGGAGCAGTGAACCCATTATCCCACTTTGACTGGAAAAAGCCGCAGGACCAAGACCCGGCTGTCTGTCTAATCAAGCAACTGATAGCACGAGAGTCATCGAAGCTGCCTACAGACCCTCCGTCTGATGCCAAACATCTATGGAATGAATGAGGTCAATTGTTCCAGTACCAAGATAAATTGTGCCGGCGGTATATAAATCCAAGAACCGATGAAATGCCGTGGCAGATGATCGTGCCGAAATGCCGAGATGATTGGCCCAGTATGCGGTCATCCATAGAAAAATGGTGCAAAGATTGTCAAGCCTGTACCTTGAGAAGAAAAAATGTACAGAGCCAGAAAGCTTCACTTTATCCCATAGTAACCAAGCAGCCAATGGAATTAGTCGTCTTGGACCATTTAAAACTAACTTCAAGCAGGTGCGGCTATACCTACGCCTTGACAATGGTGGACCATTATTCAAGATTTTTAATGGTTGCCTCTGTAAAAGACTTGACAGCTGCAACTGCTGCTAAAACCTTCCAAAAAGTCTTCTGGGGACCGTTAGGATATCCAGAACATATTCTAACCGATCAACGACCAGCATTCGAAGCAGAGATCTTTCAAGAGTCTTGGCAGATGTATGGGTGCAAAAAGATAAGAATGACCCCGTATCATCCTCAAACTAATGGACTCTGTGAGAAAATTAATAACAGTCATTGACATGCTGAAAATCCTCCCGTTGGAAGAAAGAAATCAATGGCCAGAAAAACTGCCTGACTTGGTCGACATGTAAAACCACATTCCAATAAGTTTCACCAACTGTACACCAACATATCTGATGAGAGCTCATACAGGAAAATTACCTGTAGACTTATAACTCGGTGTAGTAGATCCTGAAGCAGATCGTGCTATTTCAAACTGGAAAGTCCATCGACAAGAACAGTAGAAAGGAGTTCAACAAAATGACGAGAATAACCTGGAGAAGTCCCGTGCAAAACAAGAAAGGGATTACAACAAGCATGCTCCAGCAGAACCAATACCACCTGGAAGTATGGTCCTCAAAAGAAAAAGAACTCATCATAAATTAGATGATAGATGGGAAAGTGAACCCTATGTCCTATTAGACTCTGGAAATGACAAAAACAAAGTCTGCGTCATCAGTAAAGACGGTGGAAGAACCAGACAAACTGTATCCAGAGATCACCTTAAAAAGTGTCCTCAAAATTGGGAAAATCAAGAAACCTACAATGAGCCCATTCAAGCGTTTGAACCAATTCCAGATCCAATTCCAACTCCAGATCCAATCCCACAACCAAAGAAGAAAGTAATCTCTATCATCTTAGGAGATTTCCCAGAAGATTGGCCTCAACAAAATGGAGCCATCATTGTGCCAGTATTAAACTTCTACCAACCCCGTGAAGAGATGCCTAAGAATCAGGAAGAAATACCCATTGCTAGAGAATCTGAGGATGCTGAAATCGGTTCACCTGCTAGCCCAGTCGTGACACTAAGGCAACGCAGAAACTTACCTGAACCACCTACACCAAGCTCAACACTAGACACCTCACCTGAGATAGTGACACCTGTAGTGCGCAGATCACATAGAAGCACACAAGGTCATCCCCTGTTTAGGTTTGGAGAGTGGGTATAAGGTAGAGCATATTTGAAACATGTAAATAAGGGTCATTTCATGTCAAGTGAACCAATGATTATTACCTCTATATTTTTAATTGTTTTGAGATTTTGTTATTTGATAATAGCATGTCAGACAATGCAAAATGTGAAGAGAAAAATTTTTAAAAAAATTTATTTTTTTTAAAAATGATTTTCAAAGTTCAGAAAATGTGCGAATTTCGCTGTTGCCTGCCTTTACGTTTCTCCTCATACCTAAGGCTAGGAATAAGATAGAGAGACACAATAAACACCATTCTACTCAGAACTATACAGGCTTTCACCAGATATGTCACAAGAGGATCTTTGTTAATATTTTACCCATGTGATCGCAAGCGCAAAACTTTAAAATGCATTTCCGAAAAATCGGCGCGCTTTAAATATTTCAAAAACTGCCCATGTGTCTGCTTTGCTCTTAGCCACATCTGTACCAAATTTCAAGTTGGGATCGCGATGGGATCATATTTTAAAATATTTTACTATTAATAGCGTCAATGGGTCATTCCATATCAAGTGATCTATATATGAATATTTTTTTTTACCTGACGTCTTTAGATTTTTTTTATTTTTTTTCCTTTATGAAGTACTACTTTAGTTAATTACAAATTAAAAGTTTAGAATTTTTTTCTTCATCAGTTAATTTTTTACAGATTTTTAAAGTTTAAAAAAAGTGTGAATTTTGGCCTGGTATGACTTTACATTTTTTTATCTTGGGCTAGAAATAAGATAGAGAAACAAAATAAACACCATTCTACTCAGAACTGTCCAGGCTTTCACCAGATATGTCACAAGAGTATATTTGTTAATTAAAATTTTTTACCCATGCAAACGCAAACGCAACATTTTGAAACGCATTTCCGAAAAAACGTTTTAATAAAAATTTTCCAAAACTGCCCATGTGTCTTTTATGCTCTTAGCCACATCTGTACCAAATTTCAAGTTGGGATCGTGATGGGATCATATTTTAAAATATTTAACTATTATAGTGTCAATTCAAAAATCTTGAATTCAGATCTGTTTAACCTGTGGTCTAAAAGCGTGGGGTCTATATTTATCAAATCCATTATTTTTAGACATTACTGTATTATTTTGATATGTTACAGCTTAGAAGCAGGAGAGGACATATAGGAAAATGCTTTGTTAGGGCTCAACCTGAGAAAGCACAGGGATAGACAGTGAATGCAGAGCAGATGATAGGCCAGCAGCTCTGTCAATCATGTTAAGTGTCTACCCACTGCATTCAGGAAGTAAGACAGCTCGTTCAGACCTTTCATGTCCTGACATGTCTGGACATCTTCACTCCTGAACAAACAATAGTCTGTACAAAGCCATCAAGGCTGTGTACTAAAATATGGGTGAGTAAATATATTAATAGTTTAATGCTTTTATTATTAAGGGCCAATACACACAGTGCTATTCTTAGGGATCATCATTCAGAAAAACAGCCCCATTGATTTCTATGGGGTTCACCACATGCAGTGTTTTTGGAAACACTCAAGAGTGAGTAAATCACTGCTTGAACTACTTTTTAATCGCTGCAATAAATGCAGCATTTATCATTTTATAAAAAAAGCTGCCATTTTTTTCACTAGCGATTAAAAAAACTAACGCATATGTGGTAAAAACTTGGTAGAAAAACAAGCTGCCAAAACTGCAGCGTTTATCTGCAGACAGAAAAAAACTGTGCGTGCTAGCCCTACAACTCACTTTATAGTAATACAGTTATATCTCAAGTGTACTGTAAATCATTATTTTAATTACCTATCTTCCTTACTTAATATTAACTGTATTTTTCCCACACAGCAATGGCTGCTACTTCTCAAGAAACAGCATTTTATCATAGACACTGTTGCAATCCTTTTGAAAAAATATGAATATGATTGGCGCTGGTGGCTGGCTACTGTACTCTCCAAAGATTGTGAAAATGAAGAAGTAGAATTGACTTTATTGCATCCTTTTGGTCCAGCGCCATCCTTTGTGTATCCAAGAAAGCCAGACATTTTAAAAGTGCACAAAAATCAGATATTAGCTCAGGCGGAGCCTAACACCGTGAAAGGCCGGACATACTCTTTGACACACGAGGAAATGGCGATTGCTAGTAAGCGTTTATGGACAAGATTACATTTCACCCACTAGAATGGAAAAATTGATAAAATGCCACTTTAAAAACATACTATTAATTGTTTGATTAGTTCATAATTTATAGAACGATGATTTAACTACTGTACTATTCTTATTAAACACTTCATAAATCACATGTTTAGTGATAGAATAGAAAACAAATTTATATGTATAAATAGGGGTTAACATTTTTGGTTCTTTTAATCTTGCTTAATCAAACTTGAGGATATGATCACCTTTCTTCTTTTGGTTTGTTCAATGCATTCAAGTTGAAAATGCTGAGCGTTGTGTTCTGATGAATAAGATGTATTTATCCTGGCACTTATGGGATTTGTTTTTTGTGTTTCTTTATTGTTGCATATAAATGTTTTATTCAATAAGTTGTGATAACTCATACAACCATAAAATAAAAAATATATAAATTTGACAGGTCCCAAGTTGAATTTCTGCACAAATATAACCAAGAACACAATCAGTCATTTTTTCACAATTGCCTGTCAATAGTTTGAATTTGATATAAAGAAACATAGTCTTGTAACATATCAAATGAAAGATGTTGACGGATTCTCAGTTATCTACTACAAGAAGTTGAGGGAAATGGTGACCCCGCACCTCCTTAATTATTTTAATGACCTGAAAAGTGGAAGAACCCCCCACAGTGACTCCCTCAGGGCACACGTAGTGGTGATACCGAAAGAGGGAAAGGACCCGACTCAATGCGCAAGTTATAGACCCATATCGCTTTTGAATGTGGATCTAAAACTGTTTGCAAAGATTTTAGCATCAAGACTGGCTCCCACCATGGGGGAGATCGTACACAAGGATCAGGCAGGATTCACTTTAGGTAGAGAGGCGCGGGATAACACGGTTAAGGCGATCAACTTGGTTCACAGGGCCAGAGGCCGGGGAGTCCCCTCCATCCTTTTATCTACCGACGCAGAAAAAGCTTTTGATCGGGTTAATTGGAATTTTTTGAGGGAGACTCTTGGGCATCTGGGACTGGGACCAAATATGATGAACTGGATTATGGCCCTCTACTCTGCTCCGACAGCTAGGGTCAGGGTGAACGGGTGTCTATCAGACCCATTTGCAATACATAACGGAACCAGACAAGGATGCCCTTTGTCACCCTTGATCTTTGTTCTCACGATTGAACCACTACTCAGGAAAGTCAGGGCCAACCCAGATATCACTGGGATAGAAGCAGGGGGGGTAGAACACAAGATAGCAGCTTATGCCGACGATCTCCTCTTTTTTCTGACTAAACCCAAAACATCCCTTCCTAACTTGATGAAGGAAATACAGGTCTTCTCTAGATTATCAAACTTCAAAATTAATTTTCAAAAGTCGGAGGTTCTCAATGTAAACCTACCGTCGGGGACTGCGAAAGACCTACAAGCATCCTTTAAGTTCAAATGGAATGTCACATCCATCCAATATTTAGGGATTAAACTAACAGCTAACCCGGATATGCTCTTTAAGTTAAATTTTCTGCCTCTACTGGTTAACCTTAGGAAGGACTGTGAGAGATGGTCGAAGGTCTCTTTCTCTTGGTTAGGACGTACCCATGTGCTCAGGATGAACGTCCTCCCGCGCCTCCTGTACTTGCTACAAGCGATTCCGGTAAAAATCCCGGCCTCCTTCTTTCAGGCAGTTTCCTCCCTCCAGACCTCATTTGTTTGGGGGGGGGAAAAAGCCCGGATCAGTAAAGCGCTGCTGTCGCGACCCAAGTCGAAGGGCGGCATTGGCTTGCCGAACTTTAAACTTTATCATATGGCGGTTCACTTTGCCAGGATGGTAGACTGGTGCAGAAACGCGGAGGGGAAGGCATGGGTAGGCATAGAGCAGGCTTCTTGCTCGGTACCCCTGTCTAGACTCCCTTGGCTGTTGTCGGCATCCCAGAAGGAAATAGGGACACACCCAACTCTGGGTTCAACAGCACATTATTGCTCGGCCCTTTGGACTAGAGCTTTCATGATTCCAACGTATTCTAGACTCACGTCTGTACTGTGCCACCCAGACTTTAGTCAAGCGAGAAATGATGGAGTCTTTAAACAATGGATAGCAGAAGAGAGGGACAGAGTCGAGCATTTTAGAGAGGGAGATGACTGGCCATCTCTGAATGCTCTTAGGCGCCTGGAGGAACCCGTCCCTTTGGGATGGTGGAGATCCCTACAAATAAGACACTTCCTGGGTACACACCAACCACGGAGTAATTATACAAAGCCTTTGACACAGTTTGAGTCCCTCTGCGCTGGAAAAGGCCCGTTGAGACATGTGCTATCATTGGTCTATGCGATGTTGAACGCCCCCCCGGATCAAAAACCCCCTTACTTTATAGCCAACTGGGAGAAAGAACTGGGAATGATGTTCTCAGTTACCCAGATTAACAGAATCTGCAGTTTAGCACATAGCACCTCAATCAGCTCAAAACAACAAGAGGCGGGGTATAAAATCGTGACTAGGTGGTACAGGGTGCCAGAGAGACTGCATGCTATGTACCCATCGGCAGATTCCAAATGCTGGCGATGTAAAGCGGAGACGGGCTCTATGGTCCATATTTTCTGGAACTGCGAAGGTCTCAGGACATTCTGGAAGGGAGTAGAGACTGTGGTAGCTCAGGTAACGGGGTATGCAGACCCTCTGACTCCGGAAGCGGTCCTCTTGCACCTAACAAACATGCCCAAAAAAAGATATAAACATTCTCTGCTAAAGTTCTTGATTATAGCAGCGAGGGCATGTATACCGGTCCTCTGGGGTACGACAACCTCGCCCCGTCTTTCTCAATGGGTGGCCAAAATTAACGAATTGATGCTCATGGAAGACCTGACAGCCTCCATGAATGACTCTTACCAGAGACATTGGGCCACATGGTATAAGTGGATGGATTTTCAACAAACTCCCGAATACAATCGGTTGTTGATGGACTGCAGGACATAGTTTGAAAAAGGCGTATCAGGAGAAGTATGCTTGGGATGGACCTCTCCCTCTCTCCACTCCGGCCTCTCGGGGTCTAGGTTAGGGGCAATTACCTCTGATCTCCCACTCACGGGGCTAGGGTTCCTCCTTCTCACTTTTCTATTTCCCCTTCCCTCCCCTTCTCTCTATCCTCGCTTTATCTTCCTCTTGTTCTCCCAGACTGGTTTCTACTCTGTTTTCCAGTCGGAGAGTTGGATCTAAGACCAAATTGGTGATATACAATATATTCGGAGGTTTAAGTTAGTGAAATATTTAAGAATATGTGTGGTTTGTATGGACAAGAAACACCCGGACACCTGATAGGGTGATTCCGATGGAGAAACGAAGTAGCTGTCCAACTGCAGAACCCAATTGGAGTGCGGACTGATTCTACTGTAATAAGCAGATTGGCAAACAGGTGTGTCCACACTAGTCGGGTAAGAGTGATGTGACAGGTTTTTCATGTTGTTAATGTCACTGGTGAGTGCCCGTATAATTTGTACAAGTTGCAATTGAGGTTGAAATATTGTCAAACATGGTCAATATGTTTCTGGATTGTATATATATTCAAAAATGTGAAAATAAAGAATTTAAAAAAAAAAAAAATTAAAGATGTTACCGTTCTGAGTAAAATGATGCCTCTCCCACTTCATTATCTTATTTCTAGCCTGAGATAAAAAAAAATGTAAAGTCATACAAGGCCAAAATTCACCCTTTTTTTAAATTTTAAAAATCTGTAAAAAATTAACTGATGAAGAAAAAAATTCTAAACTTTTAATTTGTAATTAACTAAAGTTGTACTTCATAAAGAAAAAGAATAAAAAAAATCTAAAGACGTCAGGTAAAAAAAAATATTCATATTTAGATCACTTGATATAGAATGACCCATTGACGCTATTAATATTAAAATATTTTAAAATATGATCCCATCGCGATCCCAACTTGAAATTTGGTACAGATGTGGCTAAGAGCAAAGCAGACACATGGGCAGTTTTTGAAATATTTAAAGCGCGCTGATTTTTCGGAAATGCGTTTTAAAGTTTTGCGCTTGCGATCACATGGGTAAAATATTAACAAAGATCCTCTTGTGACATATCTGGTGAAAGCCTGCACAGTTATGAGTAGATTGGTGTTTATTTTGTTTCTCTATCTTATTTCTAGCCCGAGATATGATAGAAAATGTAAAGCCATACCAGGCCAAAATTCGCACTTTTTTAAAACTTTACAAATCTGTAAAAAATTAACTGATGAAGAAAAAAATTCAAAACTTTTTTTTTGTAATTAACTAAAGTTGTTCTTCATATAGAAAAAAAATTAAAAAAATCTGAGGACATCAGGGAAAAAAAATATTCATTTTTGGATCACTTGACATGGAATGACCCATAAGCAAACTGTACAAAAGGAAATGTATATAGTAGTGTACAGAAGGGTAAAGGAACTGGGCCCAGTCCCAAGCACATTAAGTTAGGAACAGAAAGTGCCTGGGGCAGGGAGGTACCAGGTCTCCTAAGCCGAGACACCCATAGGGACCCCTGTTTGTTGTTGAAACTGTGGACATTTTGAAAAGACTTACCGTATATACTCGCGTATAAGCCGAGTTTTTCAGCCCAAAAAATAGGCTGAAAAGTCCCCCCCTCGGCTTATACGCGAGTCACTGTAAACTGTATACACTGTATACAGTATACAGGCCGCCAGCCCCCATTAGTATACAGGGCCCCCCCCTTGTGCAGCAATCCTGTAAAGGAATAGATTATTATACTTATCCCTGCCACTGTCCCGCCGCCGCTATCGCACTCCTCCGGCTTCATCCGACTTCCTCCGGTGGGCGCAGGCAATGACGTCATTGTCTGTGCGCCGACCAGAGGAGGAAGCCGGAAGACGCTGGATGAAGCCGGAGGAGCGCGATAGCGGCGGCGGGACAGCGACAGCGGGACAGCAGCAGGGATAAGTATAATAATCTATTCCTTTACAGGATTGCTGCACAAGGGGGGGCCTGTATACTGATATGGGGGGGGGCTGCTGTATATACCTCTGGGGCTGCT
The DNA here is from genome assembly GCA_033576535.1 of Allobates femoralis. Taxonomy (NCBI): domain Eukaryota; kingdom Metazoa; phylum Chordata; class Amphibia; order Anura; family Aromobatidae; genus Allobates; species Allobates femoralis. Next base: position 401,621,281 of record JARQOC010000001.1, read on the forward strand.
GTATACTACCTCTGGGGCTGCTGTATACTACCTCTGGGGCTGCTGTATACTACCACTGGGGCTGCTGTATACTACCACTGGGGCTGCTGTATACTACCATTGGGGCTGCTGCTGTATATACCACTGGGGCTGCTGCTGTATACTACTACTGGGGCTGCTGTATATACTTCTGGGGTGCTATATACTACCACTCGGGCTGCTGCTGTATATACCTCTGGGGCTGCTGTATACTACCTCTGGGACTGCTGTATACTACCTCTGGGGCTGCTGTATACTACGTCTGGGGCTGCTGTATACTACCACTGGGGCTGCTGTATACTACCACTGGGGCTGCTGTATACTACCACTGGGGCTGCTGCTGTATACTACCACTAGGGCTGCTGCTGTATACTACCATTGGGGCTGCTGTATATACCTCTGGGGCTGCTGTATAGTACCACTGGGGCTGCTGCTGTATATACCACTGGGGCTGCTGCTGTATACTACCACTGGGGAGGCTGCTGTATACCACACTGCTGGGGGCTGTATACCTGTGCTGGGGTCCACCCTCGGCTTATACATGAGTCAATAGGTTTTCCCAGGTTTTGGGGGCAAAAGTAGGGGGGTCGGCTTATACACGGGTCGGTTTATACACGAGTATATACGGTATTCCCCTTTCTTACGTGGAGCGTACAGAGACTTACTGTATAGACTCTTATTGAACTGAACTTTGAACTCTTAAAATTTCAATGGACTACGGTTAATGGACTAACGTAGCCGCAAACTTTAAAAAGCCTACGGTGGATGGACTAGCACGGTATGACTTACTCGTTTCTATCTTTCTATTTTTCAATATTTTGTTAGTGTCTTTTTGTAAATTTTTCATTTTTCAGACTATGTACATATGTTCTCATTGTTATTATTGTTGATGTTACCTAGGGGGGTGTGTGGCGCCCTGCTCACGCAGGAAACCACAGATCTCTCTACTGCACAGCTGGGTTTCCACAGCAGGTACTTACTACAAACAACACCTTCCACCCCGGCACAGTAGGGGGAGCTCAACTTACTGCCCTTAGGCAAGATCCCCTATATATACTGCTGTTGGGGAGGGCTAGTCAGAGTGTGTGCAGACGCTAAAAGAGCTGCAGGGATGTCCTGGTGTTCGGTGCTGGTGTATAGGCCTGAGCCAGTGACCCGGAGTGGCCCTTCAGCGTCTCACAAGCTTAAGTGGGACTGAAGGCAGGTAGCTCAGAGCAGGAATAGAAGCAAGGAACAAGTAGCTCAACATGAGAGTTCATTCCAGGAGAAAGCCGGATATTGGGGATCTGCATCAGTGGGGGATCTATAGGCCCACAGAAAACCCCATCACACCATGGAAGCTTCAGCTACCCAGTCTCCCAGGAGAGTCAAAGAGAGGGAGCCAGGAACAGCAGGTCACTGCAGTGTGCAAGAGAAGGTTATCCCGGAGACCGCACAGGAGGAGAAAGTGACAGGCAAAAGGAAGACAGTGGAGGCAAGTCAGGCTATAATTGACTGTGCTTCAGCAAATTCCCGAAGGAAGGAGACCTTATACCCACTTGCTATGGGAGCCCACTGTGCAGCCCAGTCACCTGTCAGTGTCCTGGATTAGTTATCTGACTAACATCAGTAAAAAGGTAAAGAGGCTTCTTCTGTGTGTGTGTGTGCATCCTTCCCTCTCACTCACAGTGCCCCTCTACAGACTATTCTTACTCTCCCTCCACAATCTCAGCTCTGCTACAACCTGTTCACCCTCACTACGCTGCCCCGGAGGTCCCAATCCTGCCTGCGGAGGACTATACCATCATTGCCGCAATATCACCGACCTCCGGAAGACTGTAGCGGCTCTGGTGATCTCTCACCAGGTACTGCAGGTGACGTCACGACTAACTTGTACATAATCCCTGTAAATACCCCTTTTTCAAGAGCATCGGCCCCAGGACACGGGATCAGGCGTGGCCGTGTGAGTTACCTCCCCTCACACCTGCATGCAGCCAGACTTGCCTCCTCTTTCTTCCTGACTCTGATGGCTGTCTCTCCTCCTATGCAGTCTCCGGGTTACCCGCTCTGATCACTGCGGTGATGCACTGCTATGTCTGGCTCCCTCTCTTGACCCAAAGGAAAAAAACAGGTGGCTGAAGCCTCCACGGTGTTACGGAGTTTTCTGTGGTCCTGGAGTATCCCACAGATTCCACCCGATGTCCAGTACTTCTTTGGGCAAACTTCCTCAAGTTCCTCACTCCCTTTCTTCTATCTGCTCCTTGCCTTCAGTCCCACTTAGGCTTGCGGGACGTAGAAGGGCCACTCCGGGTCTCTGGTTCAAGTCTTCACAGCTCTCCTAGCGTCTGCACACTCTGACTAACTCCTTCCCCAGCAGCAGTAATTATAGGGGATCTTGCCTAAGGTCAGCAAGTGATGCTCCCCCTACTGTGTTGGGGTGGAAGATGTTGTATGTAGTAGGTACCTGCTGTGGAAACCCAACTGTGCATTAGAGAAGTCTGTGGCTCCCTGCATGAGCAGGGTGCCACATACACCCCTAGGTAACATCAGTACTCCTGGACTGAGGTAACATATTTGCAAAGACTAAAAATATAAAAATTTACAAAAAACACTGACAAATATTGAAAAATGGAAAACATGTAAGTCTGTACGGTGCTAGTCCATGCACCGCAGGCTTTTGAAGAGTTTGTGGCTACATTAGTCCAATAACTGTAGTCCTTTTAACTTTTAAAAGTTCAATAGGGAAAAGTTCAAAGGGAAAAGTTCAAAGAGTCTATACAGTAAATCCTCTGTATGCTCCGAGTAAGAAAAAGGGGAAAAGTCTTTCAACAGTCCATATTTTTAACAAACATGTTCCCTATGGGTGTCTCGGCTTAGGAGACCTGGTACCTACCTACCCAAGGCACTTTCTGTTCCTAACTTAATGTGCTTGGGGCTAGGCCCAGTTCCTCCACCCTTCTGTACACTACTATTTACATTCTTATTGTACAATTACTACTTACAGGTTACTTCTGCTCTACCTTACTTTACTGTGCCCACTCTCCATATCTAGATGGGGGTTGACCTTCTGTTTGATCTACGCACTGCAGGGGTCACTGTCTCAGGTGAGGTGTCTAGTGAAGAGCTTGGTGCAGGCATGTCAGGTAAGCTTCTGCATTGCCTTAATCTCACTACAGGGCTAGCAAGTGTACCGATTGCAGCATCCTCAGATTCTCTAGCAACGGGTATTTCTTCCTGATTCATTTGTACCACTTCATTGGGCTGGTAGAAATTCAGCATTGGCACTATGATGGCTCCATCTTGTTGAGGCCAATCTTCTGGGAATTCTCCTAAGATGGTAGGGATAACATCCTTTCTTGGTTCTTGACTAGAACTTAGTTCTTGTACAGGTTCAGATTCTTGAATAGGTTGATTGGAGGAATCTTTGTTTTTTCCAATCTGTTGGACACTTTTTAATGTGATCTCTGGATACAGTCTGTGTGGTTTTTCCACCGTCTTTGCTGATAAGGCAGACTTTGCTGATATAATTTCCAGAATCCAATAAGATGTAGGGTTGTTGTTCCCACCGATCATCTAACTTATGTTTAGTTCTCTTTCTCTTAAAGACAATACTTCCAGGTGGTATTGGTTCTGCTGGAGCATGTTTGTTGTAGTCCCTTGCTTGTTTTTCGCGGGATTTCTCCAGATTATCTTCGACCCTGGCTTGAACCTTTTTGTATTGTTCGAGGCGATGGGCTTTCCAGTTTGAAATAGTGTTAACTGCTTCAGGATCTACTACTCCGAGTTCCAAGTCTATGGGTAACTTTCCTGTACGGGCCCTGATCAGGTATGCTGGTGTACAGTTTGGAGAGCTTACTGGAATGTGGTTATACATGTCAACCGAATAAGGTAGTTTCTCCGGCCATTGGTTTCTTTCTTCTAATGGTAGGATCTTCAGCATATCAATGATGATGTGATTCACTTTCTCAGAGTCCGTTGGCTTGTGGATGAAATGGGGTTGTTCTGATCTTCTTGCACCCATACATATGGCTGAAGATCTCTGCTTTGAAGGCTGATCCTTGATCTGTTAGGATCTGTTCAGAGTATCCCAATGGTCTGCAGAAGACATTTTGGAAGGTTCTAGCAGCTGTTGCAGCTGTCAAGTCTTTTACGGGGGCAACCATTAAGAATCTCAGGTAATTGTCTACCATCGTCAACGCGTAGGTGTAGGTGTAGCTGGATCTACTTGGAGTTAGTTTTACATGGTCTATGGCGACTATTTCCAGAGGTTGCCTGGTTGCGATGGGATGAAGCTGGGCTTTCTGGCTCTGTAAGTCCTTTCTTCTTAGGCTGCAGGATTTACAATCCTTACACCATTTTTCAATTGATGTCCGCGCATGCCGACCCAAAAGAACCTATCCTTCAGTAGCATCTCGAGCTTCTTCCATCCGAAGTGACCAGTCTGGTTGTGATAAGCGTTCAAGACTACATGGATTTCTGATTTTGGCATGATGATTTGCCAGGCCATCTTGTGTGTTCTTGGGTTGATATACCTCCGACAAAGCTTATCCTGGTATATGAACAGCTTACTCCGCTCGCTCCACAGATGTTTGGCTTCAGATTGGGGATTGTCAGGCAGCTTCGCTGACTCTTGGGTTATCAGTTGTTTTATTAGACTGACAGCCGGGTCATTGTCTTGCACCTCCCTCCAACCCAAGTGGGGCAACGGGTTTAATGTCCTTGTAGAAGCGTCTTGACGGGTTTGCTGGCATTGGGTTACTCTTAGTTGATGGAAGGCAGGTAACTCCACGTCTTCCAGCTCATCTTCATCTACACCCTCTTCTGACAGGTGAAGCATTCTGGATAAGGCATCCGTGTTTCCATTCTGGTGCCCAGCCCAGTACTTGATGGTGAATTGGTAGTTGGACAATCTGGCCATCCATCTTTGCTCCATGGCTCCCAACTTCACAGTTTCCAGGTGGGTCAGTGGATTGTTATCCGTGTAGGCTGTAAATTTGCTAGAGGCCAGATAATGTTTGAACCTCTCTGTGACGGCCCAGACCAAGGCCAGGAATTCTAGCTTGAAGGAACTATAGTTCTCTGGGTTCCTCTCTGTGGGTCACAGGTTTCTGCTGGCATAGGCGATTACCCTCTCCTTGCCGTCTTGCTTTTAGGAAAGGACGGCACCGAGTCCCACATTGCTGGCGTCCGTGTACAGCAGCAATGGCAGGTTGTAGTCGGGTAAGCAAGGATTTCTCCTCCTGTCAGGGCTTCTTTCATCATCTGGAACGCTTCCTCTTGTTCCTTACCCCATCTCCATGGAGAATCCTTTGGCTTGCCCTTCGTGGGTTGGCCTACTAGGAGGTCTTGCAGGGGAGCAGCTTTCTTGGTGTACTCCTTGATGAACCTCCTATAGTAGCCCACCAAACCCAGGAATTGACGTACTTCCTTTAAGGTCTTGGGTTCTGGCCACTCTTTGATTGCTGTCACCTTGTCTGGATCAGGGGCCACGCCTTCGGCACTGACTGTGTCCCAGGTACTGCACTCTTGGATTTAACAGGTGGCATTTTGATGGTTTTAGCTTCATCCCTTATTTGGCCAGAGCTTCAAACACCTCTCCTACAAGAGTGACATGTTTCTCATAGGTCTTGGAGTACACAATCAGATCATCCAGGTAGAGCAGTACCGTCTCAAAGTTCTTATGTCCCAGGCAACTCTCTATTAATCACTGGAAGGGGATGGGTGCATTACATAGTCCAAAGTGCATGCTGTTGAATTCACATAGGCCCATAGGTGTTGTAAATGATGTCTTCTCTCTGTCTTCCTCGGCTACGGATACCTGCCAATACCCACTAGTGAGATCTAAGGTATAGAAGTAGTTGGCAGACTTCAACGCAGCTAAGGATTCCTCTATACGAGGTAATGGGTAAGCATCTTTTTGTGTTATGCAGTTTATTTACCTATAGTCTACACACATTCTCATACTGCCATCCTTTTTCCTGACTAGGACAAATGGAGCTGCCCAGGGACTACAGCTATCTCGTATAACCCCTGCGTCCTTCATGTCCTGTAATATTTCTTTGGCTTTTTCATAATGTGCAGGTGGAATAGGCCTGTACTGTTCCTTGATTGGTGGATGCGTACCTGTGGGGATGCGATGTTGGACCCCTTTTATCCTACCAAAGTCAAGTGGATGCTTACTAAAAACTTCTTGAACTACCCGGTACACACCTTGCTTTTCATACACAGAAGTGGTGTCAGTTTTGACATGGAGCTGCTGGCACCAGTCCTCCAGTAGCCCAGTGGTTTGATCAGGTTTTGCCCCTTTTGTATAGGGTCTGGGTTGAACTGTTTGGATCTCATTGTTGTTGACTGTGTACAATTTAGCAACAGTTGTATACCTGGGTAATTTAACCTCCTCACTGCCACAATTTAAGATGCGAACAGGTACTCTCCCATTGTGTACGTCAAACAGCCCCCTGGCTGTCAACAGTGTAGGTCTGTGCTCGGTGCTGACGGGCTCCACTAGTGCTTGATAGTCCTGCCCTCTCAGACCTATAGCTGCTCGACACCAAATCATTAGGGATGCTCAAGTATGCTTGTCACTACTCGGTACTCGCACGAATATCTCGGGGTACTCGGCGAGTACCTTGTAATCTCGTGATACTCTTGCTATGCTCGGGGTCCACCTCCCTGAAAGTTGGCGCTCTGTACGGAGCCAGCCCACATGCAGAGATTGGCTGACAGACACTGTAATGCCACAGCCATGTTGGTTGTGGCATTACAGTGATTGGCTGGCCGCACAGCGTCATCAGGTCTTTATAAGACCTGACCACGCTGTGCTCGTCACTCTGCTCCACAGACAATGAGTGTAGGGAGAGCTGCTGATGATTGAGGGACAGATTTGTGGCCTTTCAGCTAGTGTAGGCGCAGGGCTGCCAGTCTAATTACCACAACAGTCCTTCTGAGGACTAATAGAGCTGTATACAGGCAGGCAAGGAGACAGGGTATATAGCAAACTTCGTTGTGCCAGTATACTAGCCTGCATCACATCTGGGGCTGGTGTACAGGCTGGAAATTTCATCCATCTATCCCAAAACAGTGCTTTTAGGATTACGTTAGCTCAATATAGGCAGAAGTAGGTTTTAGCGTAAATTAGGGTACGCCAAAAAACTCGCTATTCTTGTTAGCGTTTGTGTCTGACTAGTCCACCTGCAGGGCCTTAATCTCAAATCTCAGTGTCGTGCTAAAAACCAACTCTTGTCTGCATTCATCTAACATTTGTGTGCGGCAGGAGTAGGTTGCAGCGCAAATTAGGATACGCAAAAAGACTCGCTACCATCGTCAGCGTTTGTGTCTGACTAGTCCACCTGCAGGGCCTTAATCTCAGATCTCAGTGTCGTGCTAAAAATCAAATCTTGGACGCCTTAATTTAGCTGTATACAGTCAGCACAACATTGAAAATGCGCAAGGCCGGTGGCAAGGGACAAGGAACTGGACCTGATGGTTGTGCAGGCAGAGTCCGAGCCCGTGTGCAAGCTCAAATTGCGCTACGACAAATGCCCACATCATCTCACTTGACCTTCCTGTCCCAATATCTAGGGGACCGCAGCAGTACTCCACTATTAAACCAAGACCAGTGTCAACAGGTTGTTAGTCGGATAGCCATGAGACTGGACCGCACATTCCACACCTTGATATTCCTTCCTCCCACCATGCCAAGTGCCCAGCCTCGGACATAACTGATTCCACACTTGGCCACTCTGAAGAGCTGTTCACTTATCCATTCGTAGATTTTGGCCTCTCGCCAGCTCCAGTTGAAGTGGGTCATGAGGAGATTGTATGTACCAATACCCAAATATTTGAGCAGCCACGGTCTCACGAAGGCAACGGTGGGAACGTGTCTCAACAAGAGGTAGACGATGATGAGACACATTTGCCACAAAGTCAGGAGAAGGACGAGGGTGTGGAAGTGGAAGACGACGTGGTGGATGATCCAGTAACTTTAGTGTTTTATTGCACTTTTTTTTTATCTGCAGTTTGAGGCTGGGCCCTCTGTGGGGCATCTGTCATTTTGTGAGGCATGTAATCAGTGCAGAGCAGCCCGCCTGATCTAATAGAAGGGCGTGACCAATAGACTACTCTGACACTATGCCTTGCATGCACCGTGAGTGGCAGAGCCCTATGGTAACCTCGTGTCTTTAGATGCCACCATTCACCTCCCTGACAGCATGGTCGGACGCTGGTGCCACAACCACCCCCACTGTGGGTTGCAGGTGATTGAGTACCGGCATACAGACACCTGTGTTGCCTCTCAGGGGAGCTGGCAGCTGCTGCTAAGTGCAATGGGTATTTACTTGGCAAATTTTTGGTGAGTTTGATCCAGTAACTGACCCAACCTGGCAAGAGGACATGCAGAGCGAGGACAGCAGTGCACAGGGGGAGTTAGGTGTAGCATCACAACAGGCTGGAAGAAGAAGGGTGGTGGCCGCAGACAGAAGGCAGGCAACCGCTCCTCAGAACAACAACACGAGTGAAGTTTCCAGTACAACTGTTAGGTCTTCCCGAGTCTGGCTGTTTTTTAAGGTGTCTGCAGATAATTCAAAAAAGTCCATTTGCAACACCTGCCATGCCAGCATCAGCAGGGGTAGCAAAACTAGCAGCCTGACCACCACCAGCATGATCAGGCACATGGCAGCAAATCACAACTTTGTGGGATGTACAGCAGAGTCCAGGAGCAGTATCTGCGGGTGACACCACTGCGTCTTCCACTGTTGTGCATGCAAGCCAATCCCCTGTCCATACTGCAGGCAAAAATGCCTCCTGTCCTTCACCTATACTTGCACAAGCAGAAATAGCACCATCATCAGCCACGTCCTTGTCCCAGCGCAGCGTTCAGTTATCCATACACCAATCTTTGGAACGCAGGCGCAAATACGCTGCCAACGCCCCACATGCCACAGTTCTAAATGCACACATTTCGCGACTGCTTGCACTGGAAATGTTGCACTTTAGGCTGGTGGAAACAGAAGCATTCCACAACCTGATGGCGGCGGCTATCCCACATTACTCGGTCCCCAGCCACCACTATTTTTCCCGGTGTGCTGTCCACGCATTACATAAGCATGTGTCAGTCAGGGTTTCACCCACAGTGTACAGCTCTGGCACGTCATGCTCCTCAGCCTCCTCCTCTACCTCTTCCTCCACTTCACCCTCCACACCAGTCCCAAGCTGGAAGCACTGCAGCACTGCCTCGGCTAAGCGGCAACAGGCTGTGCTGAAGCTAATATGCGTAGGTGGCAAACCCCACAATGCTGAAGAGTTGTGGACAGCTCTGACACAGGAGGCAGATCACTGCCTCACACCACTGAACCTACAGCCTGGCATGGACGTTTGTGACAATGGCCGGAACCTTGTGGCGGCTCTGAGGCGAGGTGAGCTGACACATGTTCCATGCGTGGCCCATGTGCTCAACCTTGTGGTTCAGCGGTTTATTAAATCCTACCCGGAGCGGTCGGATCTGCTCGTCAAAGTACGCCGCCTGTGTGCCCATTTTAGAAAGCCACCTACTGCTTCTGCCAGCCTTGCCGGCTTTCAGCAGCGTTTGCAGCTTCCGGCTCACAGACTGGTGTGTGATGTCCCCACAGGTTGGAATTCCACACTGCACGTGTTGGTCAGGATTTGTGAGCAGAAGAGGGCAGTTGTTGAGTACCAGCATCAACTAGGCCGTCGGTATACGGTTCAAACTCCACACATAAGACCTCAGGAGTGGACATGGAAGTCCGACATATGTACCGTCCTCCAAAACTTTGAGGACTCCACCAAGATGGTGAGCGGCGATGACGCCATCATTAGCGTCACCATCCCGCTTCTCTGTCTTCTAAAACGCTCTCTGCTCAAAATCAAAGACGATGCATTGCAGGCGGAGCACGATGACTTGCAGCAAAAAACTGTACTGGGTGATTACACAGACCAGCCTAATCTCATCCCAACGTGCATTGGAGGACTATGACGAGGAGGATGAAGAAATAGAGCTACTTTCATGTGGAATTGACGGTAATACATGCTCAACCGTCAGACTGTCGGTTCAGCGTGGATGGCCAGAGGACAAGGGAGAGGAGGAGGAGGATGAGGTCAGCATGGCCAGTCATGCTGTTGGTGAGGACCCTTAATTCTTGCCTCTTAACAGTCTGGCGCACATGGCTGACTTTATGTTACGCTGCCTGTCTCGTGACCCTCGCGTTATAAAGATCTTGGCGGACACTCATTACTTATTGGTGACACTTTTAGACCCACGCTACAAAGAGAACTTTATTTCTCTTATTCCCGAGGCGGAGAGGTCTACAACAATGCTGCAGTAACAGAAGGCCATAGTCGCGGAATTAGTCAAAAAATTCCCTTCTGAAAACGCTAGCGGCAGAGGTCACGATTGAGTGGACAACCAAGGTGTCCGGCAGAGAGAGGCACAAGTCCAATACAGCAGATGTAGGGGAACAATCTCAAAGATCTGGGACACTTTTCTCAGCACCTCCTGTACCACAGGCCCTCAGGTGCGGGGTAGTGTCACAAGGACTTCAAAGTTTGCCAAGATGCTGAGGGAGTACCTTGCCGATCGTACTAAAGTGCTCCTAGACTCCTCTGTGCCTTATAATTATTGGGTATCCAAGCTGGACACGTGGCAGGAATTGGCTCTCTACGCCTTGGAAGTCCTAGGCTGCCGCTAGCGTTTTGTCAGAAAGTGTTTTTAGTGACGCAGGTGGAATCATTACAGATAAACGCACCCGCCTGTCTACTGAAAATGCTGACAGGCTGACTTTGATCAAGATGAACAAGGGTTGGATTGGGCCTGGCTTCACCACACCACCACCAAATGATAGCGGAATAAAAATTTTGTGCCGGTAGATTGCCATGCACCTCCGCACACCCACACATCGGTACACACATGTCTTTGGCTACTTGCTGTACTGCTCCTCCTTCTCTTCATCCGCCACCATCATATCATCAGTGTGACCGTGGTTCATGATGCCACAAAACCATAATTTTTTAAACCATATTTATGATAATGATGACCCTAACCGTTCAAAAGTTAGGCATTAGTTTCATGTATACCCCCCAGGGGTAAATGTTTTAGTCTATGCTTCCAGAATGGGCATTACAAGCACAGGAGACCAGCTCCTTTGTAATGGGAACAATTTTTAGAGGCTCTCCTCCATGTTTCTTCCCAGAGGCATCGCAATGCCTCCCAATTTTTGGCAGCCCTTCCTAGGGCAATGCTACAAAAGAGCCACTTGCTTAAAATGGGCACATTATTTAAAGAGGCCCTCATGCACGCCTACATCCAGAGGCATTGAAGTGCCTCCCAACTTTTGGCTACCCTGCCTAGGGCAATGCTACAAAAGACCCAATTCCTTACAATGTGCACAATATTTAAAGAGGCCCTCATGCACGCCTCTATCCAGGGGCATCAGAGTGCCAAACAATTTTTGGCTTCCCTGCCTAAGGCAATCCTACAAATGACCCACTTCCTTATAATGGGCACAATATTAAAAGAGGCCCTCATGCATGCCTCCATCCAGGGGCATCAGACTGCCTCCCAACTTTTGCCAGCCCTGCCTAGGCTAATCCTACAAAAGACCCACTTCCTTATAATGGGCACATTATTTAAAGAGGCTCTCGTGTACGTCTCTTCCCAGGGGCATGGGAGTGCCACACAATTTTTTTTTAAAAAAAACTTTAATATAATCCTAAAAACTAACATACACCAACTCTGTCTCACAAGTGGGTATCAGCCCTTAATATTTTTTGCATGAAAATCCATTTTGGTTTCATTTTGTAACATTTTCTTTACAGTCCGTAAAAGTGGCATAATAGTCTGACAACCTTGTTGACATCAGTGACCTTGGGGTATGAAATGCTTACAGGGGTCTTCCCCATGCTGCTCCCATGTCATTTGAGCAGTGTTCTGATACTTTTGTGACATTTTTAGGGTTTTTCCATGCTGCCGGGGGTCATGTCAGAAAAATACTCGGGTCTCCCATAGGATAACATTGGGCTCGGTGTTCGGGCCGAGTACACGAGTATCTTGGGATGCTCGGCCCGAGCTTCGAGCAACCGAGCATTTTAGTACTCGCTCATCTCTCTTAGAAAGGTTTAAAACTTTCATTAACATTTTTTCACATGAAATAAAAATAAAATTCCATATATGTAAAAATGTTATAAAAATGTAGATGCTTTTACTTATTAGTTTATATCTATATAAATTTGAATATCCTTTCAAATTTGTTGTTTTTTTTACATAATGAAATTGGTTGAGATACATTGTAGTTGTTTATTTCCTATTAATCATTATAACGTTGCGAATAGTCAAAGAGGATTAATTAGTTCTTTAAATTCTATTCTCTGTAGTTTTTATACTATACTTCTTCTCTGCCTCTTAGGCCGGCTTCACACTACGGCTGGAATCCGATCCGTGGCTGTCCGTTTGAGGCAGATAGCCACGGATCAGATCAGCACACAGAACTGGAGGGCTAATTTGCCCTCCGGTCCAGTGTGCAGCCGCACGCAGCTGCTGCTGCTGATATGTCGGGACCGTGGCTCGCAGGGAGCTAGCCGCGGTCCTGAACTATCAGGAGGGGCCGGCGCTGAGCTTCAGCACCATGGAGCTGTCCCCTCTGACAGATCATGAACACGGCTCGCTCCTTGCGAGTCACGGTCCTGAGTTATCAGCGGCGGCAGCTGCGCCGGCTGCACACCGGTCCCGAGGACAAATTAGCCCTCCTGTACTGTGTGCTGATCCGGTCCGGGGCTGTCTGCCTCAAGTGGACAGCCATTGATCGGATCCCAGCCGTAGTGTGAAGCCGGCCTTAGAAGTTTTCCTCTTATCAGAACTCTTCATACTGATCAGGGGTTGCTATTTGTTCTGCTGCATGGTGGCTAATTGGTTAGCACTGCAGAATTGTAGTGCTGAGGTCTTGGGTTCAATTCCCACTGAGGAGAAAATCTGCAAGGAGTTTGTATGTTCTCCCTGTGTTTGTGTGGTTTTCCCCTGGGCACTCTGGTTTCCTCCCACATTTCAAAGACATACTGATAGGATGTTTAGAATCTGAGCCCCAAGAGGGACAGTATTGCAAAATATATGTAAAGCCCTATGGAATTAATAGTGCTATATAAATGTGGCACCGGTTCACATTAGTCTGAGTGCTGTGCAGTTTTTTTTTTCTTTTTTTTTTTCTGTATATATATATATATATATATATATATATACACAACAAGAAAAAAAACTGCACAGCACTCGCAGACTAATGTGAACTGGTGCTAGCAAGGACGCAGGGTCAAATAATTTAATAAAAAATTCTTGCAGCACACAGCTACCACCAATGATGTACAAGTGCTATAAGCTATATGCAAATTGCACCCTTAATTGCAACTTCAGAATTAAAAAATTAGAATTTTTGAGTTTTTTGAAAAAAACGTAAGTTTTTAACTTTTTCCTCATATATATATAGCTTATAGCACTTGTACATTAGGGATGGGCGAATCTACTCGCTAGGACTCGTTACTCGGCGAGTAGTAAGGGACTCGCAGGACTCGGTACTCTGCGAGTTTCCCAGTGATTACTCGCACGAGTCCAATGCAAATCAATATCAATCCTAGTTTTGTCAGAAACGCTGACAAAACTAGGATTGCCATTGTTTGCATTAGACTCGGCTACTGTGCCAGTGATAGCAGGGAAACTCGCAAAGTAACTGCTGTTTCTTTGCGAGCCGAGTCCAGCTGTCTTCTCTGTGCAGGCTGCCAGCTCCAGGGTCCTAGAACCTGCCTGCTCACAGAGATGATGTAGCAGTGCTGAGATTGTTCTCAGTCTGCTCATTCCCTGTGCATAGACATCTATCTATGCACAGGGGATGTAGCAGAGAGGACATCGCGTTTTGGACTACGTCGGACAGAAGAGGATTTTTTTAATTAAAGATGGAGTCCCTAATGGCTTTTTTTTTATTTCAAATAAAAAATTTTCTCTGTGTTGTGTTTTTTTAACCCTTTATTGGAGATTCTTAGTGGCTGGGTCAAACGTGGCCTGACATTAAGAATCTCGGGCTTAATACCAGCTTGTATAACAAAGCTGGTATTAACCCCTTTATTACCCAGCGTGCTACCGCTACCAGGGCCGCTGGAAGAGCGGGGTTCAGCGCCAGAGGATGGCGCTTCAATGAACGCGCCATCTTCTGGGGCAGCTGCGGGCTGCAATTTGCAGCGGGGGGTGCCCAGAAAGCTTGGGCATCCCTGCGCTGCGGATTCCAGCCCCCAGCTGCTTAGCTGTACCTGGCTAGACATAGAAATTGCGCGGAGCCCCACGCATTTTTTTTATTATTTAATGAATTTCAGAGTCAGAGTCTCAGAGTCAGAGTCTCAGAGTCAGAGTCAGAGTCTCAGAGTCGGAGTCTCAGAGTCGGAGTCGCCTCAGAGTCGGAGTCGCCTCAGAGTCGGAGTCGCCTCGGAGTCGGAGTTATCTCGGAGTCGGAGTCTCCTCAGAGTCAGAGTCTCAGAGTCGGAGTCGCCTCGGAGTCGGAGTCGCCTCGGAGTCGGAGTCGTCTCGGAGTCGGAGTCGTCTCGGAGTCGAGTCGGAGACGTCTCGGAGTCGGAGTCGTCTCGGAGTCGGAGTCGTCTCGGAGTCGAGTCGGAGTCGTCTCGGAGTTGGAGTCGTCTCGGAGTCGGAATCGTCTCGGAGTCGAGTCGGAGTCGGAGTCGTCTCGGAGTCAGAGTCGTCTCGGAGTCGGAGTCGTCTCGGAGTCGGAGTCGTCTCGGAGTTGGAGTCGTCTCGGAGTCGGAGTCGTCTCGGAGTCGAGTCGGAGTCGGAGTCGTCTCGGAGTCGAGTCGGAGTCGGAGTCATCTCGGAGTCGGAGTCGTCTCGGAGTCGGAGTCGTCTCGGAGTCGGAGTCGTCTCGGAGTCGGAGTCGGAGTCGTCTCGGAGTCGGAGTCGTCTCGGAGTCGGAGTCGTCTCGGAGTCGAGTCGGAGTCGGAGTCGTCTCGGAGTCGGAGTCGTCTCGGAGTCGGAGTCAAAAAAATGCGTGGGGCTCCGCGCAATTTCTATGTCTAGCCAGGTACAGCTAAGCAGCTGGGGGCTGGAATCCGCAGCGCAGGGATGCCCAAGCTTTCTGGGCACCCCCCGCTGCAAATTGCAGCCCGCAGATGCCCCAGAAGATGGCGCGTTCATTGAAGCGCCATCCTCTGGCGCTGAACCCCGCTCTTCCAGCGGCCCTGGTGGCGGTGGCACGCTGGGTAATAGAGGTTAGGGCCAGCTGTGTATTATCAGCTGGCCCTAAGCCCGAAATTTATGGCGGTCACGCCAATATTAGACATGACCGCCATGAATTTCTATTAAATTGTTTTAAAAAAAACACAACACAGAGAAATTTTTTTATTACAAATAAAAAAAAAAAGCCATTAGAGACTCCATCTTTAATTAAAAAAATCCTCTTCCGTCCGACGCAGTCCAAAACGCGATGTCCTCTCTGCTCATCCCTGTGCATAGATATAGATGTATATGCACAGGGAATGAGCAGACTGAGAACAATCTCAGCTCTGCTACATCATCTCTGTGCACAGACATTCATGTCTGTACACAGGGAATGAGCAGACTGAGAACAATCTCAGCTCTGCTACATCAGGCAGCAGGCGGGCTCTAGGACCCTGGAGCTGGCAGCCTGCAGAGAAGACAGGACTCTTATCTGTGCGAGTTTCCCAGCGATTACAGTTGCAAAGTAAACGAGTCCAATGCAAATAAATGACAAAACTAGGATTGCTTCAGGCTGAAGCTTCCGAGACACATCTGCGATTTGTACATCTCACACTACTCGCTATTACTCGCTTCCCCATTCATTAACATTGGACTCGCTAGACTCGCAACGAGTAGCGAGTCCTGTGCTCGGACTCGCTAGAGTCAAGCGATTCCGAGTAATTTAGGATTCGCCCATCACTATTGTACATCATTGGTGGTAGCTGTGTGCTGCAAGAATTTTTTATTAAATTATTTGACCCTGCGTCCTTGCTAGCACCAGTTCACATTAGTCTGCGAGTGCTGTGCAGTTTTTTTTTTTTTCTTGTTGTATATCTAATGGAGTTGCAGGCTCCATGACTGCAAATTGCACCCTCATTACCTACAGGTGATCGAGGGTCTAGATGGTGTCTGCCCACTGAGGAGTGGGGGGGTGGACAAGGAGGACAGGGATGTCAGCGATAGGACTCATCAGACCTGAAGTCACTTTGTCGCAGTTGATGAGCAAGCAGACATTGGCCAATGTGTGTACCAAAAACTTCAGAAATAAAAACTTAGAATTTTTGAGTTTTTTGAAAAAAACGTAAGTTTTTAACTTTTTCCTCATATACATATAGCTTATAGCACTTGTACATCATTGGTGGTAGCTGTGTGCTGCAAGAATTTTTTATTAAATTATATATATATATATATACACATTTGTTCTAGTATGAGCGAGCAGTAGTTTATTTTCAGCTCCTTTTCATCATGAATGATACCGGGAAGGGAACTCATGATGTTCCTCCTTTTACAAGTATATACATTTTCCAGTTTATCGTTGAGGCCATCTGGGTACAGGCTCTGCAAGTGGTACATCCAGTAAGCCTCCTTTCTATTGAGCGTTTGGACTCTATTGTGAATACTGCTTGACATATGCTCCACAGGGGTTAAATGAAATTCAAATTCGTCTCCATGCTTCTGGAGATGTTGGGATAGACTATGCATAAATAAGCCCACTTTAGCATTGTGTCTATGTCCACTAAGCCTGGTTTGGAGCATCTGAGTAGTTGGACTGACATAAAGTCGTCCGCACTTACAAGATATAACATATATGATGTATCTTGTCTGACAAGTCAAATGATGTTTGATTAGAATTCTTTCTCCTGTGCTAAAAGAAGTAATAGTCTTCTGTCCTTGGTTTAAAGCTTTACAACACAAACATTTTCTGTTATTACATTTATAAACCCTTTTTGGAGCATTTGATAAACCTTCTTCTTCACAACTACTTGTAGATTAAGGTAATTCTAAGGTTTTAAGCGGCTTGGTGCAATGATATTTCTGGCAGTTTTTCCTCTCCTGAAGGTGATTCCTCGCCTCTCTAGAACCCTTCCAACCCTCTCAGCCCCTCAGGAGTGGACCGTGTTGCAAAATATGCCACTGTTTATTTAAAATTGCCCTAGTTTTATTATTTTCTTTGTTAAATGTTTTAATAAAATTAGGTCTGGGAAGTTTGGGGTTCTGATCTGGCACAAATCCCTTAGTTATATTAAAAGCTTGTAGGAAAGCGATTATGACTTTGAGGAGCTGCTTAAATGTGGCATGGGAGTTTCTCAACTTCCTTAGTGAAGTGCAAATTTGCATATATAGTAATAAAATTATATCTCCATCTGTTTTTTTCTTTCTAAATATTAGTTTTCTCTAACTGTTGTTATTAGTAGTTTTTCTACTTTTTTTTTTTTTTCATTTCATTCTTATTCTGCGCCACAAAAAACAAGTCCGGATATCTCTCCTTGAAAAGTATATTTTTATCTGAGCTTTATTTGATAGCGTGATCACCACATCAGCTAACTGCTAGCATGGTTTACTGAATGTGATTTGGTTATCCTAATTATTTCACATGCTTTGTCTGGAGGAATTTTTCCTGACTATTTTAAGTAACCCCCCTTTGTTACAAGGTATTTACGAGATAAAAGCTTTCTAACTTGAACAACAAGCTTTATATCTACAGCTGTCTTTTTCCCAACTTGCCCTACATGACTATGCTAGCATGAAGTACAAAATATTGATTGAAAATGTACTGAGGATGCTTTGTGCAGCAGATTAAATTATGGTAGACTGTACATGTTTAATTTTCCAACTACAATAATAAAAATGATTAGTTCTCCAATTTCAAGACAAAGTTCTCAGCAATTAAGTAAATAAATATGCTTCCAGTATGGCTGAGATTTCATGAAAATGTTGCATTAGTGCTACTAAAGTAGAAAAATAGAATTATTTCTTATTCTTTTGCATAGGATCTTCTTTTTCTTTTACCTTTCTATATTTACTTCCCTTATTTTTATTATGGATCTGCCATTCATTTTCAATTCTGACAGTAAAACCCCAGGACGTGGTTGTTGTGAAGAGGATTATCTTTTAGATCAATGCTGAAATTGATTCCAAACCACACCATTTATCAGCCTGCAGCTAAACCACTCAGAGCCAGGAAATATTTCCTTGCCTTCCAATCCATTCTTATTTCACTGAAGGGAGGAATATTATGCCATACAGTGTATTATAGGTCTTTCTGTTTTTAACTTTTATAGCAGCTAAAAACTTTAATGCTATTTAGCAAAGTTTGACATGCAAAAGGATAATATGTAAAAAGATGTTTCATAACATTATTAAGGATTTAAAAGAACACAATACATTCATGACTAAATTTACATTTTATTTCACATGCTTTATCACCTTGGCATTCTCTAATTACACAGTCAGTGAGACATAACTGGGACCCATAGGAAAACTTTAAATGCAACTTCACCGAATTACCTTATCCCCAATCATGAAAATTTAACATCTCTGTATAATATTTAAGATTGGGACAAACTTTCTTTCAAAGTTAAAAAAAAATATATATATAATAATAATAATAATATCTAATATATAAAGCTGAATGTATGTATGTACTGTATGTATGTATGTCCGGGATTGGCATCTACACCGTCGCAACTACAGCCAAAAAATTTTGCACAGTCACACGTCTGGAACCCGAGAGCATCATAGGCTATGTTGTGAGGCGTAATTTTAACCCTGCGCGTTCCAGTTCACTAAACAATTTTGCCCCTATCTACATAACGGGGAAAAAGCGGCAGTTACCAGTTGACAATTGTGAATGAGAGGGGCTTAATGACAGCGCCAAAGACTAACAGCCTATAGTCACTAAGGTGGGGCGCCAACATGGGATATTCACCATGCACGGGGACATGTATACACACTACACGCACACAAAGAGTAACAGCAAGTGTATAGTCGCTAAGGTGCAGCCCCAATATTGGATACTCATTACGCACCCAAACACACACACCACAAAGAGACACACACAACACAGAGACACACACACACCACACAAACACCCCCCACAGGGACAAACACACATACACACATACCCCAGGGACACACACCACACAGACAGACAAAGATGTGCACAAATCGCCTCACACAACTCACCTCATACGTGTGCCATCTTTAATTTCCAAAAATAAACATCTGATTAAAAACAGCCAATGTGCAACCCATGTGCCATATAGGGAATTAAGATTTCCTTGGACGAAGTGCCTCTATGTCTGCGCTGCTGCTCCAGAAACGAAGGAACCAGGACACGGGGATGTCTGGATCAACTTATGCTTTTATTATCCTACGCGTTTCGGAGCCACAAATCGAGCTCCTTCCTCAGGGAACATCAAGATCATATTGGCATAAACCCATATTTATCCTTCTAAAGGCACCAAAAGATGATGCGGCTATAATTGAAATGATGTCAGTGGTCAGGGAGGACCCTATATGACGTCAGAGTGTTTATAAACAAACCATAGTAAAACATATGAGTCCATGTCAATTACACAAAAGAAATGTCAATATTGTCTGGTACATCAGTGCCCGTCAGCAACAGTATTAAAAAGGTCAAAGAACATAGAATACCGTATATGAAAAAAATCCAAAAACATATGGGAAAGAAAAAGATAGAGCTTATATGTTTGAAAACTTTTTATAGACTATAATCCTGATAAAAGATTGGAATGAAAGAATGTGATCAAACTCATGTGTTCTGAAAATCTAATATGGAGAAAAATATTCTTAAAAAATGTGTTATAATGGTTTTTGGATAAAAAAGAAAGAAAAAAATAGGGCAAATAATGGAAAGGATTTTTTAATTTTTTTTAAATATATATATATATATATATATATTTGGGATGGGGATTGAGCTGATGATGCAGCGGTGAGATGAATTCAAATCATTCAAATATGATGCTGTGAAAGCATTATCGGAGTGTGCCATATAATACGCAGACAAGGTGTAGCTATGGTTTAAGGCTGATAAGAAGAGATCAAAGTGAGGTTGAAAATGAAAAATTGCATATATATATAAAGGATGGGAATTGAACAGATAGGGTAATTTCATGACATACAGATAGAACACTGTGAAAGCATTATCGGTGTGCGCCATACACCAAGTGCTGAGATGAGAGGAGATATCGGCATATGTATCAATCGGCATATGTATCAATAGAGAGTGAAGAGTGTCATTAGATTGTGAACAAGATGTATATCTAAAAGAATTCTGTGTAGTAATTGCGTAGTGCTAATGTCAAAGAAACTCATATCATAAGTGTAGGTTCGAGTATCTCACAAAAAGAATAAGAAATGTATAAATAAAATCATTTAATAAATATATCAAAAAAGGGGAAGGGGAATAAAACTTTTTATGATATGTGTAATCATATGTAATATCTTTTACAGATATGGGGATCATCAAACCTGAATTCCCTATCTTATTCAGCACAAATTCAGCGCAGAGGAAACAGCATACATTAAGAAAAAAATAAGAAAAAAAATAATATGAAAATCTGTTAATAAAAGAATATATTCGTATAATAAATACATTTGTTTAAAAATGTATGTATTTCAAGGGTTAAAAATGTGTGTCTCTAAAAAATAATCATCTAATATAATAATTGCCTAAGCCAGCTTCCGTCCGTTTCTGCTCAAAACGACGTCAGATCAGGACTGAAGCTGGCTGTAAGACCACTAAGGGTGTACCAAGATGGCCGACCGTTAGCGAGAGCGGGGCTAATACAGCCCCACTCTTGCTATCGGTACTCTCGGTGGCCCGAGGGGGGGTGCTGTCAGATTCCAGCACCGCAGCCCCTGCAGCCGCGGGTGAGGAGCGGGGGGTGCTGTCTGAGACTAGCACCACCGCCCCTGCATCCGCGGGAGCCATGACAGCTGTGCACATGGCGAAACCAAGATGGTGGCTGGGACATCTCGCAAGATTTTCCGGAAGCCATCTTGGTTTCACTATGTACGGGCGGCGACATGTAAGATGGCGCTGGCGATGGAAGTATTTCGCCTCCACTCTGCCCCCCGGCCTCCGTTGACTACTCTGCCCCCCCCGGCCTCTACCGACCACTCTGCCCCCCCGCCCTCTGCTGACCACTCTGCCCCCCCCACCCTCCGCTTACCACTCGGACCCCCCCGGCCTTCAATGACCACTGCCCCCGTACTCCGCTGACCACTCTGCCCCCCCCCGGCCTCTGCTGACCACTCTGCCCACCCCGCTCTCCACTGACCACTCTGCCCGCCCTGCTCTCCGCTGACCACTCTGCCCCCCTGACCTCCGCTGACCACTCTGCCCCCCCCGACCTCCGCTGACCACTCTGCCCTCCGTACAGTGCTGACCACTGAGCCACCGTACAGTGCTGACCACTGAGCCACCGTACAGTGCTAACCACTGAGCCACCGCACAGTGCTAACCACTGAGCCACCGTACAGTGCTAACCACTGAGCCACCATACTGTGCTAACCACTGAGCCACCATATACAGTGTTAAATACTCAGCCACCATAGAGTCCTAATCACTCAGCCACCTTATACTGTGCTAACCACTGAGCCACCTTATACTGTGCTAACCACTGAGCCACCTTATACAGTGATAACCACTGACCCACCATACTCTGCTAACCAATGAGCCTCCATACAGAGTTAAGCACTCTGCCTCCATATAGTGCTAACCACTGAGCGGCCATATACTGTGCTAACCACTGAGCCACCATACTTTGCTAAACACTAAGCCACCACGCAGTGCTAACCACTGAGCAACCGCGCAGTGCTAACCACTGAGCCACCATACAGTGCTAACCACTAAGCCACTGTACAGTGCTGACCACTGAGCCACTGTACAGTGCTGACCACTGAGCTACCTTATACAATGCTAACCACTGAGCCACTGTACTGTGCTAACCACTGAGCCACCGTATAGTGCTAACCACTGAGCCACCGTACAGTGCTAACCACAGAGCCACCGTACGCTGCTAACCACTGAGCCACCATACGCTGCTAACCACTGAGCCACCGCACAGTGCTAACCACTGAGCCACCGTACAGTGCTAACCACTGAGCCACCGTACAGTGTTAACCACTGAGCCACCGTACAGTGCTTTCAAAGCCCCACTACCGCCATCGGAGGCCTCTACTGTGCCTCACAATCACACTCCTTACCAAATTCCCCCTCTCTTTCTGCACCTCCCCACATGCGCGATCCCCTGGCCACTTCACATACACCCCCCCCTTCCTCTGTACAGTCCCACACTCATACCCCCACACTCATACCCCAATGTACTCTCACGCCGACATCTATACTCACCAACACCCGTCCGCTAACACACCGCCGACATCCGATCGTCTCTTGCACGCCGCCGCCAACATCTGATCTTCTCCACCAACATCCCATCTTTTTCTCCTAGACGCCGACGCCATTTTGGATCTGCCCCGTCTGGCGACATCCATCCTCGACAATGATTTCTCGCGAGACTATCCGCCTGCCATGTTGGATCTCACGAGATCCAAGATGGCGGCCGGGAAGTCTCGCGACACTTTCCGCCCGCTATGTTGGAGCGCACCACATCCAAGATGGCATTCTGGAAGTCTAGCGAGACTTTCCGGATGCCATCTTGGATGTGGCACAATCCAACCCTCCTGTTGCAATAGCATCGGGCCTTAATCTAGTAATAAATAAATATCAATTACATAAAAAAATCTCTTTAATCAATTTAAATTATATAAAAATGTGTATAATAAATATTAAACCGTTCCCATGCTTGATTTATTATATTAATGCCATAAAAAATATAAATGTTCCATAAAAATATGTACTAATATATCAGAAGGACATTATGGGGAGAACACAGTGAAGAATCACAAAGGGAGGATATAATTATATCAGGATGATAACAATGACATACTGTCATTAGTCAAAACAACTATTTTTTATTAATCCTGTGTCCAGTGTTCCTATATTGCCCCATGCACATGGAAGAACACTGAAAAGGAAAAAAGTGATTAACCTGTAGAGAAACTGTGCGGCTCACAAGGCACATAGCGCAATATGAGAAAAAAACTGATTCAAACCGGTCAGTGAACAAAACCGGTCAAGAAAAAACGGTCCCCTGTCAACCTATAGAAAGAAGAAAACCGGATTGTCCTGGATAGCAGAGAATATTATAGTCCGGGAATCGAATTGTACCGGATATAGAGAGTAGAGATATTATATAGGAGCTGAACACAATTATCCTAGTTCACTCCGCAATTACAGTGTAGCTGATGAAAAGCAACATTGTAATCAGACAATTATAGAGCAGACACATTGTCAGTGAACATAGATTAATATCTGGACACCCAGATAGTGTTAAGTGAAGAATACACAGGAGCAAGATAAACTTCTGTGTATATGATGCAGTATTTAATAGTTAGGAACATAAAAAAAGGTAATGGAGTCTCTATGAACATAAGAAAATGTTCAGGAATCCTTATATATGTAAAATAGAACAGGAAAAAATGTGAGGGGGAAAAAAAAGGGGAAGGGAGATAGGAAAAAAAAAATATATATATATATTAAGCAGATTCAGGCACCGATGTAGCAGTGTTGTGTTACAATGATACAAATGCAAGCTATATTAGTTGGAAACATCATCAAGATCAGAGTTGTACAGAATTATATGAAATTACACAATATCATCTAAGTTAAATAATTGTGATAAGTTCATTATGTACAAAAATACAGAGAGACATAATGAATAATATAGGCATTGTATCATGAAATAATTTCTGACACCAAATTTAACCCACCAGGTTTTAGAGTGCATCCAAAATTTTTCTTTCTTATTAAGGGCACCTACTGTATTATTAATATGAGGTGCTATATGATCAATTGCAGTGACTTAATTTAGTGAAGTTCCTATTGTGGATTATATCAAAACTAGCTGTGAGCCCGATGCGATTGCATCGGGATTCTAGAATGTGTGGAGAGTTTACTCAGTATATTTCAAATATGGCGGCATAGCGGCCACCGCTATTCTGATTGTTCGGCGCACTGAAGGCGGCGACCGATCAGAAGAGAGCCGCGCTGTATGGCGCCATACTGCAAATACATGGAATATTTTAAGTTTCATATTTACCATTGTAAATGAGGCGCTATTCTCATTGGTTGCTGTCTGCTGCGGGCAAGCAATGAGAATAGCGCCTCACTTTCATCAGTAAATGTGAAACTCAAAGTCGTCCATTATATGTCTAAGATGGTGGCCTGATTCTAAATAATAGGGAGTCTAGCATGCATATATACATTATTCATTCAAATTTGACAATAATGCACATAAGACATGATATGTATCTATGAACTACCAATGTTTGTATAGTATATGTCAATGTAGTACATGTAATGATTCTAAGGCAAGGCTTTTCGTACAGATACTGGCACCGATGTTTTGTACAGATTATTAACATTCATATATAAATTGAATATACATAATCTATGGTTTAGCCAGTACATGTTTCCCCACCAACCACGGGAAGGTAGCCTTACAGCTGGTGGGACCTACTCTACTCTATCCCTAATTATTAATACTTAGACTCCTTTTAAATCAGATATTTTTCGGCTATTTGCAGAAGGTGTGGAATAACAAAATACAATTTCTGCACTTGGCACCAAAAGACCTACCTACAGATCACTTTCAGCAAGTAACATGTAATGTATATGGAACTTCCAGTTAGCTTGCAATAAATATGGTAAACACAGCTTCGACAGATTCACTAAATGCAACCACTAAAAATCAGAGCTAACTTCGATTTAGGTGGTTGAAACTGTCGAAACCACATGTGCCGCAACTGCCGCAAGTAAACCACAAATTCAATATAAATTTCATGCAACTTACAGTAAGAATGCTGTAGGTCACAATTAGGCAGCAAGTGGCAAAATTGCTTTTTTCCCACTATAAATTCAACAAATAGCAGAAGAATTCAGATTTAAAATAAAAATGTCTATTCTTTCCCTATGTGTCTAAATATGTACCTACAGTTAGGGCCAGAAATATTTGGACAGTGACACAATTTTGGCGAGTTGGGCTCTGCATGCCACCACATTGGATTTGAAATGAAACCTCTACAACAGTATTCAAGTGCAGATTGTAACGTTTAATTTGAAGGGTTGAACAAAAATATCTGATAGAAAATGTAGGAATTGTACACATTTCTTTACAAACACTCCACATTTTAGGAGGTCAAAAGTAATTGGACAAATAAACATAACCCAAATAAAATATTTTTATTTTCAATATTTTGTTGCGAATCCTTTGGAGGCAATCACTGCCTTAAGTCTGGAACCCATGGACATCACCAAACGCTGGGTTTCCTCTTTCTTAATGCTTTGCCAGGCCTTTACAGCCGCAGCCTTCAGGTCTTGCTTGTTTGTGGGTCTTTCCGTCTTAAGTCTGGATTTGAGCAAGTGAAATGCATGCTCAATTGGGTTAAGATCTGGTGATTGACTTGGCCATTGCAGAATGTTCCACTTTTTTGCACTCATGAACTCCTGGGTAGCTTTGGCTGTATGCTTGGGGTCATTGTCCATCTGTACTATGAAGCGCCGTCCAATCAACTTTGCAGCATTTGGCTGAATCTGGGCTGAAAGTATATTCCGGTACACTTCAGAATTCATCCGGCTACTCTTGTCTGCTGTTATGTCATCAATAAACACAAGTGACGCAGTGCCATTGAAAGCCATGCATGCCCATGCCATCACGTTGCCTCCACCATGTTTTACAGAGGATGTGGTGTGCCTTGGATCATGTGCCGTTCCCTTTCTTCTCCAAACTTTTCTTCCCATCATTCTGGTACAGGTTGATCTTTGTCTCATCTGTCCATAGAATACTTTTCCAGAACTGAGCTGGCTTCTTGAGGTGTTTTTCAGCAAATTTAACTCTGGCCTGTCTATTTTTGGAATTGATGAATGGTTTGCATCTAGATGTGAACCCTTTGTATTTACTGTCATGGAGTCTTCTCTTTACTGTTGACTTAGAGACAGATACACCTACTTCACTGAGAGCGTTCTGGACTTCAGTTGATGTTGTGAACGGGTTCTTCTTCACCAAATAAAGTATGCGGCGATCATCCACCACTGTTGTCATCCGTGGACGTCCAGGCCTTTTAGAGTTCCCAAGCTCACCAGTCAATTCCTTTTTTCTCAGAATGTACCCAACTGTTGATTTTGCTACTCCAAGCATGTCTGCTATCTCTCTGATGGATTTTTTCTTTTATTCAGCCTCAGGATGTTCTGCTTCACCTCAATTGAGAGTTCCTTTGACCGCATGTTGTCTGGTCACAGCAACAGCTTCCAAATGCAAAACCACACACCTGGAATCCACCTCTGACCTTTTAACTACTTCATTGATTACAGGTTAACGAGGGAAACGCCTTCAGAGTTAATTGCAGCCCTTAGAGTCCCTTGTCCAATTACTTTTGGTCCCTTGAAAAAGAGGAGGCTATGCATTACAGAGCTATGATTCCTAAACCCTTTCTCCGATTTGGATGTGGAAACTCTCATATTGCAGCTGGGAGTGTGCACTTTCAGCCCATATTATATATATAATTGTATTTCTGAACATGTTTTTGTAAACAGCTAAAATAACAAAACTTGTGTCACTGTCCAAATATTTCTGGTCCTAACTGTATGTGTCTAAATATGTACCTATATGTATGTATGTACTTATATGTACAGAACACAGTTCGAGATAGAGATGTGTGTGAACAGGCGTCCCACCCGTCTCTTAGCTGTTCACAAAAACCTCACCCTTTGTAAAAAGAAAATGAAATCTCTCAGCAGCTATACTGCTGGAGCTTCAGGTTCTTATCACTAAATGCAAGCATTTAGATGTTACACATCTACAATCTACAACAAAATGTGTGTTTATATACATATACTATGAAATATAAAAATAATGTTTCTAAGCTTAAAAAACTAACGACTATATATCTTAAATATTTTATATCTATTAACTAATTATAATGTCTTTATCTATAACTAAACGAATTTTTTTGTTTTTTTTGTTTTTTTATATTCCGATACATATATGGCTAAACGAATTTATTTTAATATTTGTGTTAAATTAGAAAGTAACTATATATCTAAATCTAATATGCATCTAAAGAATTAAAATTAAAATATTTTTATACACTATATTTTTAGTGAAAACTAAAAGTAACGACTATATATCTTAAATGACTATTTTATATTTAATAAGTAATTATAATGTCTATCTATAACTAAACTAATTTTTTTGGTATTTAGATGTTTTTATATTCCTATACATCTATTGCAAGACTAATTTTTTTTGGACTTTTTGTTTTTTTATTCCTATACATCTATTGGTAAACTAATTTATTGTAATATGTGCGTTTAATTAGAAAGTACTATGTATCTAAATGTAATATGTATCTAAAGAATTTAAAGGAAAATATTTTTAAACACTATATGTTTTTAGTGAAAACTAAAGCTAACGACTATATATCTTAAATTACTATTTTATATCTAATAACTAATTATAATGACTTTATCTATAACTAAGCTAATTTTGTTGGCATTTTTTTTTTCTATTCCTATACATCTATGGCTAAACTAATTTTGTGTTTTTTTGTTTTTTTTTATTCCTATACATGTATGACTAAACTAATTTATTGTAATATTTTTGTTTAATTAGAAAGTAACTATGTATCTAAATCTAATATGTATCTAAAGAATTTAAAATAAAATATTATTCTTGAGAATATTTGTAGTAAAGAGTTTTTCACTATTGGGCAGCAATTTGACTTGAATGGGTGTATCCAGCACTTTCACCTTAACATTGCATCGTGTTTTCACTCGTGAAAAAGCCACATATAACTGTCCATGTCCAAAAACGGGTTCTGGGGAAAAAAACTTTCTCCAGTTTTTGGCCTTGGGATTTGTTGATGGTCATGGCAAAAGCAGGCTTCACGGGAAATTGTCGACGTCTTAACTTGAAAGGTAAGGCAGTGTCTGATGGAGATAAATCAATCCTTGGAATAAACACCACATTTCCTTCTGCAGACCCAATAATGACTTTTGCTTGAATCATATTGGCAAACAAAGTGATGACAATGAAGCAAGTCCCATTTCAAAGACCTTTTCTGCTGTTAAAGTTGCGCAAAAGCATGACAATGGTGCCGATTTGTAATTAGAGGCGATGAGAAGGCATTCCCGTTGGTGTGAATGATTTTAAAAATTCCACTGGATATTGGTCTGGATCTTCAGTCTCATCAGGATCAATGGAATCATCACTAATGTATTCAGTGTATTCACTAGCAATGCAATCCATAGCCTTAGAGTTCACCATATCCACATGGTCATTTTTAGAGCAAAGAATGGCATCTAATGCAGCAATTGAAATGCTTTCATTGTTACGTACATTATGTATGTAAATGTAATATGTATCTAAAGAATTTAAGATAAAATATTCTTATAGACAATATTTTTGGTAAAGACTTTTTCAGAATTAGGCAGCAATTTGCCTTGAATGGGTGTATCCAGCACTTTCACCTTAACATTGCATCGTCTTTTCACTCGTGAAAAAGCAACATATAACTGTCCATGTCCAAAAACGGGTTCTGGCAAAAAAAATCCCTACTTTCTCCAGTGTTTGGCCTTGGGATTTGTTGATGGTCATGGCAAAAGCAGGCTTCACGGGAAATTGTCGACGTCTTAACTTGAAAGGTAAGCCAGTCTCTGATGGAGATAAATCAATCCTTGGAATAAACACCACATTTCCTTCGGCAGACCCAGTAATGACTTTTGCTTGAATCATATTGTCAAACAAAGCGATGACAATCAAGCGAGTCCCATTGCAAAGACCTTTTCCGCTGTTAAAGTTGCGCAAAAGCATGACAATGGTACCAATTTTTAATTTGAGGCGATGAGAAGGCATTCCCGTTTGTGTGAGTGAATTTAAAAATTCCACTGGATATTGGTCTGGATCTTCTGTCTCATCAGGATCAATGGAATCATCACTAATGTATTCAGTGTATTCACCAGCAATGCAATCCATAACCTTAGAGTTCACCATATCCACATGGTCATTTTTAGGACAAAGAATGACATGTGATGCAGCAATCTGAATGCTTTCATTGTTATGTACATCAATGAGAATGTTTTCACCAAATATAGCTAGTATGAGTGAGCCAGTGCAGATCATGTCTTGTGGGATTTCAATGATATCATCTCCAAGGTTGAAATCATTGGACAATTCACCATTTCCCAGTTGAAGTAACCAACTGCTATAATCAGGATCAATGGAAGGCATGTTGTTGAAGAGTGGCAATTGAGTGAAAAGCTGCCATTGTCGTGAGTATTTAATACAACTCTCTATAATGTCAGTTCTTGTACCATGAGGGATGATAGGCAGACACTGTCGAAAGTCTCCTCCCAGAACAATGACTTTCCCTCCAAAAGGTGTTGTATTTTTCTTGGAGATATCTGTTGTCATGACATCCCGTAAAAGTTGATCTATCACATGCAATGCATATTTAGATAACAGAGTGGACTCGTCAATAATGAAAAGTTTGGTACTTTTCAAATGTTGTGCAGCAGAGCAGAGGTAGGTGGAAGGTCCTTAAAGATGATTTCAGGGAATTAGGCTGCAAGCTTAAGGCAAGGACCTCCAAGGTAGTATTCTCTGAAATACTGCCTGTACCACGTGCCACACCAGAGAGGCAAAGGGAGATTAGGGAGATAAATAAGTGGCTCAGGAATTGGTGTAGGAAGGAGGGTTTTGGGTTCCTGAAGAACTGGGCCGACTTCTCTGTTGGCTACAGGTTCTATGCTAGGGACGAGCTGCACCTCAATGGGGAGGGTGCAGCTGTGCTGGGGAGAAAATGTCTAGAAGGTTGGAGGAGTGTTTAAACTAGGGATTGGGGGGAGGGTATTCATTGTATAGGAGGGGAAGATAGTGTAAATAGTAACCTGGGCACAAGTAATAAAATTGGGGGCGGCATGGGGGGTGGGGTTAGAACAGTCAATATAGTAGGAAGGAATAGAGGTAAAGAGAGATGCATAAAGTGCATGTACACTAATGCCAGAAGCCTCACCAACAAAATGGAGGAATTAGAATTGATTTTGTTGGAAAATAATTATGACATGGTGGGGATTTCGGAGACTTGGCTGGACGAGAGTCATGACTGGGCTGTTAATTTACAGGGCTATTGTCTGTTCAGAAATGACCGTACAAATAGGCGAGGAGGAGGTGTATGTTTATACGTAAAATCATCCTTAAAACCCATCCTGCGTGATAATATAGGTGAATCTTATGGAAATGTAGAGTCCCTGTGGGTGGAGATAAGGGGAGGGGGAAAAAAAATAATAAATTACTGATAGGGGTTTGTTATAAGTCCCCAACAATAATGCAAGTGGAGGAGAATATCCTCATAAAGCAAATAGATGAAGCAGCGACTCAGGGAGAAGTTATTATTGTGGGGGATTTCAACTACCCTGAAATACATTGGGGATCAGAAACCTGCAGTTCCAGCAAGGGTAATAAGTTTTTGAAAACTATGAGAGACAATTACCTTTCACAACTGGTTCAGGACCCAACAAGAAGGGGGGCACTGCTGGACCTAATATTAACCAACAGGCCGGACCGCATATCAAATATACGGGTTGGAGGTCACTTGGGTAATAGTGATCATAACTTAATAAGCTTTCAAGTATCCTTTACTAAGACGTGTAGTAGAGTGGCTACAAGGACACTAAACTTGAGGAAGGCAAATTTCCAATGATTGAGAGATGATCTTAGTGCAATAAACTGGGACGATGTCCTGAGACATAAAAGTACACAACACAAATGGGAGATGTTTATTAGCATCCTGAATAGGACCTGTGCACAATATATACCCTATGGGAATAAGCATGCTAGAAATAGGAGGAAACCACTATGGCTAAATAAAGCGGTAAGAGGTGCATTATGTGACAAAAAGAAAGCATTTAGGGAATTAAAGCAAGTAGGTAGTGATGAGGCATTAAATAAATACAGAAAATTAAATAACATTTGTAAAAAGCAAATCAAGGCAGCAAAGATTGAGACAGAGAGACTCATTGCCAGAGAAAGTAAAAAGAATCCCAAAATATTTTTTAACTACATAAATAGTAAGAAACTAAAAATTGATGGTGTTGGCCCCTTTAAAAATAGTCTGGGTGAAATGGTGGATGAGGATGAGGAAAAAGCCAATATGCTAAATGACTTTTTTTCAACAGTATTTACACTAGAAAATCCCATGACAGACAATATGATCAGTGATAACAAAAATTCTCAATTAAATAACACCTGCTTAACCCAAGAGGAAGTACGGCATCGTCTAAAAATCACTAAAATTGACAAATCCCCGGGCCCGGATGGGATACACCCCAGAGTGCTGCAGGAATTATGTACTGTCATAGATAGACCATTATTTTTAATATTTAAAGATTCCATAATAACAGGGTCTGTACCACAGGACTGGCGTATAGCAAATGTGGTGCCAATATTCCAAAAGGGGACAAAAACTGAACTTGGAAATTATAGGCCAGTAAGCTTAACCTCTACTGTGGGTAAAATCCTAGAGGGTTTTCTAAGAGATGCTATACTGGAGTATCTGAAGAAAAATAACCTCATGACCCATTATCAACACGGTTTTACGAGGGACCGTTCCTGTCAAACTAATCTAATAAGCTTCTATGAAGAAGTAAGTTCTGGACTGGACCAAGGAAATGCAGTGGATGTGGTGTATATGGACTTTTCAAAAGCTTTTGATACGGTGCCACACAAAAGGTTGATACATAAAATGAGGGCAATGGGGATAGGGGAAAATATGTGTAAGTGGGTTAAGAACTGGATTAGTGATAGGAAACAAAGGGTGGTCATTAATGGAACACACTCAGAATGGGTCACAGTTAACAGTGGGGTACCACAGGGGTCAGTGTTGGGCCCGCTTCTACTTAATATATTTATTAATGACCTTGTAGGGGGCATACAGAGTAGAATCTCAATATTTGCGGATGACACTAAACTCTGTGGGGTAATCAATACAGAGGGGACAATTTTATATTACAGGAGGATTTATGTAAACTAGAAGCTTGGACTGCTAAATGGCAAATGAGCTTTAATGAGGATAAATGTAAAGTCATGCACTTGGGCAGAGGAAACAAAAGGTATAATTATGTGCTTAATTGTAAAACACTGGGCAAAACTGTGACTGAAAAAGACCTGGGTGTATGGGTTGATGACAAACTCACATTTAGTGGCCAGTGTCAGGCAGCTGCTGCGAAGGCAAATAAAATAATGGGATGTATTAAAAGAGGCATAGATGCTCATGAGGAGAACATAATTTTACCTCTATACAAGTCACTAGTGCGACCACACTTAGAATACTGTGTACAATTCTGGTCTCCGGTGTATAAGAAAGACATAGCTGAACTAGAGCGGGTCCAGAGAAGAGCGACAAAAGTCATTAGAGGACTAAGAGGTCTGCAATACCAAGACAGGTTATTAAACTTGGGGTTATTTAGCTTGGAAAAACGAAGGCTTAAGGGTAGTGATGAGCGAATCCTAAATTACTCGGAATCGCTCGACTCTAGCGAGTCCGAGCACAGGACTCGCTACTCGTTGCAAGTCTAGCGAGTCCAAAGTTAATGAATGGGGAAGCGAGTAATAGCGAGTAGTGTGCGATTTACAAATCACAGATTTGTCTCGGAAGCTTCAGCCTGCCATTGATTTGCATTGGACTCGTTTACTTTGCAAGTAATCGCTGGGAAACTCGCACAGATAAGAGTCCTGTCTGCTCTGTGTGCTGGCTGCCGCAGCTCCAGGGTCCTAGAGCCCGCCTGCTGCCTGATGTAGCAGAGCTGAGATTGTTCTCAGTCTGCTCATTCCCTGTGCATAGACATCTATATCTATGCACAGGGGATGAGCAGAGAGGACATCGCGTTTTGGACTGCGTCGGACGGAAGAGGATTTTTTTAATTAAAGATGGAGTCCCTAATGGCTTTTTTTTTAATTTCTAATAAAAAATTTTCTCTGTGTTGTGTTTTTTTTTAAAACAATTTAATAGAAATTCATGGCGGTAATGTCTAATATTGGCGTGAACGCCATAAATTTCGGGCTTAGGGCCAGCTGATAATACAAAGCTGGCCCTAACCTCTTTATTACCCAGCGTGCCACCGCCACCAGGGCCGCTGGAGGAGCGGGGTTCAGCGCCAGAGGATGGCGCTTCAATGAACGCGCCATCTTCTGGGGCGGCTGCGGGCTGCAATTTGCAGCGGGGGGTGCCCAGAAAGCTTGGGCATCCCTGCGCTGCGGATTCCAGCCCCCAGCTGCTTAGCTGTACCTGGCTAGACATAGAAATTGCGCGGAGCCCCACGCATTTTTTTAAAATTATTTCATGAAATTCTGAGATTCTGACTCTGAGACTCTGACTCTGAGAC
The DNA here is from genome assembly GCA_033576535.1 of Allobates femoralis. Taxonomy (NCBI): domain Eukaryota; kingdom Metazoa; phylum Chordata; class Amphibia; order Anura; family Aromobatidae; genus Allobates; species Allobates femoralis. The sequence goes on from JARQOC010000001.1 coordinate 401,654,838, forward strand.
TCTGACTCTGACTCTGAGACTCTGACTCTGAGACTCTGACTCTGAGACTCTGACTCTGACTCTGAGACTCTGAGTCTGACTCTGAGACTCTGACTCTTAGACTCTGACTCTGAGACTCTGACTCTGAGATTCTGACTCTGAGACTCTGACTCTGACTCTGAGCCTCTGACTCTGACTCTGAGACTCTGACTCTGAGACTCTGAGTCTGACTCTGAGACTCTGACTCTGACTCTGAAACTCTGACTCTGAGACTCTGACTCTTACTCTGAGACTCTGACTCTGAGACTCTGACTCTGACTCTGAGACTCTGACTCTGAGACTCTGACTCTGGCTCTGAGGGTGAGACTCTGACTCTGAGACTCTGACTCTGGCTCTGAGGGTGAGACTCTGACTCTGAGACTCTGACTCTGAGACTCTGACTCTGAGACTCTGAATCTGAGACTCTGACTCTGAGATTCTGACTTTGAGACTCTGACTCTGACTCTGAGACTCTGACTCTGAGACTCTGACTCTGACTCTGAGACTCTGACTCTGAGGGTGAGACTCTGACTCTGAGACTCTGACTCTGAGACTCTGACTCTGACTCTGAGACTCTGAGACTCTGAGACTCTGACTCTGAGACCCTGACTCTGACTCTGAGACTCTGACTCTGAGACTCTGACTCTGAGACTCTGACTCTGGCTCTGAGGGTGAGACTCTGACTCTGAGACTCTGACTCTGACTCTGACTCTGACTCTGAGACTCTGAGTCTGACTCTGAGACCCTGACTCTGACTCTGAGACTCTGACTCTGACTCTGAGACTCTGAGTCTGACTCTGAGACTCTGACTCTGAGACTCTGATTCTGAGACTCTGACTCTGAGACTCTGACTCTGAGTCAGACTCTGACTCTGACTCTGAGACTCTGACTCTGAGACTCTGACTCTGAGACTCTGACTCTGACTCTGAGACTCTGACTCTGAGACTCTGACTCTGGCTCTGAGGGTGAGACTCTGACTCTGAGACTCTGACTCTGAGACTCTGACTCTGAGACTCTGACTCTGACTTTGAGACTCTGAGTCTGACTCTGAGACTCTGACTCTGAGACTCTGACTCTGAGACTCTGAGACTCTGAGACTCTGACTCTGAGACTCTGACTCTGAGACTTTGAATCTGAGACTCTGACTCTGACTCTGAGACTCTGACTCTGACTCTGAGACTCTGACTCTGAGACTCTGACTCTGACTCCGAGACTCTGACTCTGAGACTCTGACTCTGAGACTCTGACTCTGACTCTGAGACTCTGACTCTGAGACTCTGACTCTGAAATTCATGAAATAATTAAAAAAAAATGCGTGGGGCTCCGCGCAATCTCTATGTCTAGCCAGGTACAGCTAAGCAGCTGGGGGCTGGAATCCGCAGCGCAGGGATGCCCAAGCTTTCTGGGCACCCCCCGCTACAAATTGGAGCCCGCAGCCGCCCCAGAAGATGGTGCGTTCATTGAAGCGCCATCCACTGGCGCTGAACCCCACTCTTCCAGCGGCCCTGGTGGCGGTGGCACGCTGGGTAATAAAGGGGTTAATACCAGCTTTGTTATACAAGATTCTTAATGTCAGGCCACGTTTGACCCAGCCACTAAGAATCTCCAATAAAGGGTTAAAAAAACAGAACTCAGAGAAAAATTTTTATTTGAAATAAAAAAAAAAGCCATTAGGGACTCCATCTTTAATTAAAAAAATCCTCTTCCGTCCGACGTAGTCCAAAACGCGATGTCCTCTCTGCTACATCCCCTGTGCATAGATATAGATGTCTATGCACAGGGAATGAGCAGACTGAGAACAATCTCAGCTCTGCTACATCATGTCTGTGAGCAGGCAGGCTCTAGGACCCTGGAGCTGCACAGAGAAGACAGCTGGACTCGGCTCGCAAAGTAACAGCAGTTACTTTGCGAGTTTCCCTGCTATCACTGGCACAGTAGCCGAGTCTAATGCAAGACAATAGCAATCCTAGTTTTGTCAGCGTTTGCCATTGATTTGCATTGGACTCGTGCGAGTAAACGCTGGGAAACTCGCAGAGTACCGAGTCCTGCGAGTCCCTTACTACTCGCCGAGTAACGAGTCCTAGCGAGTAGATTCGCCCATCCCTACTTAGGGGTGATCTTATAATAATGTATAAATATATGAGGGGACAGTACAGAGAACTTTCTAATGATCTCTTTACTCTTAGGCCTGAGACGGGGACAAGGGGGCATCCTCTACGTCTGGAGGAAAGAAGGTTTAATCATAATCATAGATGTGGATTCTTTACTGTAAGAGCAGTGAGACTATGGAACACTCTGCCACATGATGTTGTAATGAGTGACTCACTACTAACATTTAAGAATGGCCTGGATGCCTTTCTTGAAAATTATAACATTACTAGTTATATATACTAGATTCTTTGATAGGGTGTTGATCCAGGGAACTAGTCTGATTGCCGTACCTGGAGTCAGGAAGGAATTTTTTCCCCCAATGTGGAGCTTAGTGTTGCCACATGGGTTTTTTTTGCCTTCCTCTGGATCAACATGTTAGGCTATGGGTTGAACTAGATGGACTTAAAGTCTTCCTTCAACCTTAAAAACTATGTTACTATGTTACTATGTTACTATGGTATTGTACACACATTTGTCACATAGACTGTTGACCAAATATCTTCACATAGCTCATGGCCACCCACACATATTGTGTCCTGTAAGCACCCATAGGTGCCAATGTGTGTGAAAGCACTGGGCACAACCCAAACCTTGATCATGCCGCCCTCCATCCCCAAGTAATCAGTCTCACACATAGTCATTTGGATCCAAAAAAAACCATGTATTATTTTTAGATACATGAAATGTTAAAATAAAATCAAATATACAGAAAGGAAAGACAATGGACATTAAAACATCATGTTACATTTTAAACAGAAAACAAAAACAGATATGCAAATACATAATAACTAGCCAAACAATGATACAGTGTGCACCACCCACATAACCCAAATTAAGCCTAAACTAACTAACTAAAACCTGTGCACACAAGAAAATACGCAAAGAAAACACCATGGTGCAGCCACCCTGCTGTGTACACCATGGCCACCATTTTTTGACAAACCAGCACCAGCAACACTACACATGCTGGTTCTGCCAGCCCACTGCCCGAGGGCCATTAAAGTAGGAGAAGTATGCATCTCTACTGTCCCTGGCCTCCTGCTGAGTGAGACCACAGCTCAGCGGTTTGGAGTAGCGCCACACCATGGTCGACATCACGCCAAGCCCCTGGACGGACCTCCCCTGTTGTGGGATCTGCAGAATCTACATAACTTGGCGGCGTGTATAATGCTCGATCCCTATGACGCAGGAAGTTATGCAGCACACAGCAGGCCAGCACTACCGCATCAATAGATTCCAGAAACCCGGAGTGTATTCGCCATGATCCCGAACGCATTTTCAACCACACGGCGGGCCTGGGATAGCCGGCAATTGAAAATGAGCCGCTCAGAAGTAAGGGTCCTCTGGGGATATGGCCGTAGTAGGTGTGCCTGAAGTGGGAACGCTTCATCCGCCACAAACGCAAAGTTGAGATGATGGCTCGTCTCTTCATTTGAGGGCAAGTTCAGGCCACCTGTTCTTAGTTCTTGTGCCAAGTCACAGGGGCCGAACACTCCCCCATCTGAGATTCGCCCGTTCATTCCAACGTCCACGTAGAGGAACTCATAGTTCGCATCCACCAGGGCCATGAGGACTATACTAAAATACCCTTTGTAATTATAATACAAAGAGCCCAAGTTGGGGGGTTTAGTAATCCTCACGTGCTTACCATCCAAAGCGCCCCTGCAGTTTGGGAAGTTCCACCGGCTTTCAAAGCCTCGGGCTACTTGCATCCATTCTGCGGGTGTTTCTGGCAACTTCATGTAGGATGGCAGCAGAGCACTCCAGATGGCCTCACACGTCTCAGGGATCAGGCGGCTGAGCAGGGACAGTGATACACGTGACGTGTATGTGAGGTCGGTCCTTGACCGCCCTGTAGCTAGGAACCGTAAAGTAATAGCCAACCGTTCCTCAGCTGATACAGATCGATGCATTACAGTGTCCTGATGGGCTATCAGTGGCCCCACGCTCTCCAAAAGGAAGGTGAAAGAGTCATTGGACATACGGAGGTAGTTTTGGTAATCATGCTGATTGTTATCCTCCAGCTCACGCAACAGTTGCATGTGGCCCCGGGTCTCCCGGCGCCGAATCCAATCCCGGCTCCACACACGCCGTCGTCTGCGACACATCAACCTTTCATATCTATCCTCCATCCACAGTTGCTCTTCCACCAACGCAAGAGCCACGATAACACGTCGATCACGTTGATTCTGCATTTTGGGTATCAGCACCTGTATATGATAAACAAAATTCATCACTACATAGAACAATATGGTGAAATGTTTGCATGTAAAGTAAGCCGTACAATACTTTAACTAGCCACTAGGGAAAAGCATATTTAATCGGTCTTGTGTGCACAGCACACATCCTTTTTACCATTGCAAGGACATCACCCACAAGTGGGTGCAAAACAAACGAAACATGCTCACTGATCAGCCCCGTCCATCCTTCTACACTTTGTTGCATTCATCAAAGTAACACATCTGGACATATCTGTGTTAAAAAGGGACATGTGTCACCACAAATAACGGCTATATGACTCACCGTAGCCGGGTTCTGCACGTCGCAGGCGTTGACTCTCCTTGTCACGGAACCGCGCCTGCGACTGTGGGGCCCAGTGGTCCAGATCAATAGGGAGGATGGCTGAACAGTAAGTGAATTAATTGTCTTCGTGACGCCACCTGCAGGTGTTCCGGTGACTTCACCGGCGCTGCTAGGCCTCCGGGGGATGTTATGCAGCAAGATGGAACGCTCCCCACAGGACGAGCGGGAGTCCCCGGAGCCAGGAGCTGCACAAGATGTTGTGAGGTAGCTGCGGTAATACTGCTATTAGGCTCAGGAAACAAATGTAGACACTCCAAAGTCTTTTAGGTAACTTTACTGGTGGAAAGCAGGTACACTCGGACTGGGATAATGAAGTTGACACTCCTGGAGGTTCACAGCCAGCAGTGTTAGGCTTCCTTTCTCTGTACTTCTAAGGCTGAGGTCGGGTGGATGTGGAATCCAGCCGGACCGGCAGTGTGTTCAATAGAACGTATTTCACCTGGGTAGCTGCACTGAGGGCACTGTAAAAGGGGTGATGATAATTCTATCTTCTTCCCTGGGCTCTCGTCAGTAGGTGAACAGGGGGCTAGACTCCCTGTGGTTTGTGCTGGTTCTCTGTGGTGGCTATGTAGCTCTCACAGCTTCGGTTCCAGTAACCGGTTGGTAAGGGAGAGAGTTAGAATCACTCTGGTGTCCCTGAGAGGTGCTTCTCCTTTCCTTTTGCCCCAATTGCAATGGTCCCTCACTTGCTAGGTGGGCTGGTTGGGCCTAGTGTGTGTCTCAGAATGCCAGAGATTACACACAACCTGCAGCTCTTCTAGCGTCTGCACACTCTGGTGTTTCTCCCTCCAAGACCCTATTTATAGGGGGAACTGGCTCAAAGTGACCAGTGGAGCTCCCCCTAGAGGCTTAGGGTGAAACCAGGTGTTCTAAGGTGTTGTAGGTGTTTTGTTGTTTGTGAGTGTTGCTTTGCTGTTACTGCTCCATTCATGACCAAGGGTTCTGTGGTGTCCAACAGGTTGCCACATATACATGTCACACAAACAATGTAGGATACCATATATATACACTTCTACAGTGTGTAAGTATCAACGTACCGCAGCCTTTCAGGGTGAGTAATCCCAGATGACACGAAGCAGATTCTACATGACTCATCCTGTAGTAATGCAGGGCCACATGTGTTTGCAAGGGGGAGCTCCACATCTAAATATTCTCTGCTGCCTCACACCTCAAATCCATGTCTGATCCTAGCCATGTTGTTCCCAGTGTGTGCTGACCCCAAGCAGTATGACATTTTCTTTTCATTGCCCATCTGTAGGACATTACACTCTAGAATCATGCAGCCATGATCCTGTATGGCGAATGGAAAAAAACACAATACTTTTGTAACTACAATATGGGAATGTATGTGCAACACATGTTGTGAAAAATACACCAGTGTGCTACGATATTGTAGTGACCAAACTGACATCACATGTGCGTCGGATACTGTACCCTATTGCGTTAACAAAGCCAATCATGTGCAACACTTCGCTACGTTGCTACAACCATGTCCGTACACAAATACTTACTTAATGACTCTGGGCAGCAAGCGTGACGCTCATCCGATATGAGCTGCTTTTCAATGAGCACAAACCAATCACTGTGCTTGGACAATACCTACTCAGCTGCCGCTATGGGTGTTTACAGGTGTTGCCTGGTAATGTGCCGAATTGGTGTGTGCTGATTGGTGTGGGTCAGTATAAATTTCCTGCCATGTAGACCAGCCCCTGTCCAGACGTCCATGTGCATTGAGCTAATGGGGTCCAGGAATCCGTTCTCTGTTGCTCCGACGGTAAGTGTCCTCACATGCTTTTTCATCGCCATGCTACTGGTTTTTAGGTAAAGCTGATGCATCTGCTACATGCAGCTTATGCGGTTTGTCAGACAGCAGGTAGCGCCACGTGCTAATGTATATAGTGTGTTAATAATAGTGTTGAGCATTGCTACCTATAGGCAGTAGGCATTGACAATTAGTTAAGTAGCCATGTTGGTTATATATTCCATACGTTGTAGTGTTGTTATGGCAGGGATCAGGGGCTGGCTGGCCACTCTAAGTCTGGGTTGCAGTTTTGGTCCACAAGCCATTAAAGGGAGGGCCGGGGGGGGGGGGCTGTCATAGTGTTGTCAGGGCCCGGGGTGGAAGGGGGAGTGGGGGTTGCTGTTGGTGGGTGCAAGGCTCTGCGTCTGCTTTTGTTTCACACCACCAGCCATAACTGCCCACTGGCCAGACCTTTTATATGGGCCCATGGACCTAGATGAGGGCTATACCACCAGGCCAGGGGGCACTTGCCCCCCTGCCACCGTGGCTCCTCTTCCTCTGGCTGTGTTTTTTTTTTTTTTTAATCATCGAGTCCCTTTAGCCTTTCTGATCATGTGGACTCAAACATATCCTTACATACATGGCAACCATAGCTTATTGAGTGCTCCAGTATAAAGGGTGTCCCACATGCAAACATACATGTTCAACACATGTTTTCAGGGACAAAACACCTGCATATTTACACTCAGTATAGTGTGTAGTAGGCAGGTATGCCTTCTTTTGGCCCTGCTTGGTCTGATTTTTTTTTTCATAACACAGATGCCAGCTGGGTATTCGAAATTTGTGACCCAACTCCTTGCCCTGTATCAGGAACATGAGTGCCTGCGGCGGACGGCGCTGCCCACATACCACGACGCGGCAGCGCGGGTGGAGGCGTACAAGCCTCTAGTGGCGTTGGCCAAACGGCTCCAGCCCCAGAAGAGGTGGGACGTGGGGGCCCTTTACGAGAAAATAAAAGGCCTGTGCTCCGCGTTCACGCGAGCTCACAACGCGTACACCAATCTACGGTCCGGGGCTGGAGGTGAGGAGGTACCAAAGCCAAAGTTGTGGTATTATGAATTCCTCACCTTCACCGTCGGGCAAGAGAGCTTGCGTGGATCGCGGAGCAGCATGCGCCGCCCCGGTCCTCAGTAGGCCCTGCCCAAGCAACATCCCCGCCGCAGGAGGTGGGTAATTGTGTTTGGGTGGTGGGCCACCATGTTTGCTCCACAGGTGTGATTGTCTGCATGCATTTCCATACCACACTTCTCTTTTGTTTAGTGTTTACTTTTTAAGCATGTTTTTATAGGGTATGTTGCCTCTGGGGCATTGCTCTTGATTTTTACACACACCTACAACAGAGTTACTCCCTGTCCTTAACATTAAAAAACCTGGGGTGATATTATTTTTGGGTGTAACAATATCCCCAATGCAGATTTGTTGCCATTTATCTTTGCCCCAAGCCCAGATAATAACAATGGAACACAGACATGTGTCTTGCCTTTGCCCCATGGAGTGTATGTTGAAATCATGATCAACATGCTTTAAATTTTTTATGAAGGTAAGGCTGAGGCACATGGGCTTTCAGCTGGTTTCAAGCAGCTTAAACCTCCTGTGGTCACATACCCATTTTTTGGTGAACTGTAGATTTTAAAACCTATTTCTGTTTGTGTGCAATCCAGTGTGATGCCGCAGGTGAGTATACGTCAGACGTGCATTTGTTAGACATTACAACCTTGATCCTTTGATTTCTCTGTTGGGTGGTTGGGAGCTGGTGTGTTGTGTGGTGTAGTGGATGGGGTTGCCCTTTGAGCACTTGATATCAATGATGCTGCTTTGTGGTATTGATTTTTTTGTTTGTTTGTTTGTTTGTTTTTTTTCACAGGCCCCTCAGCTGCCTCGCTCCAGTGAGGACGAGGCACAAGCTGGTGAGGCTCGCCCAACCACATCTGCAGGCGAGCCAGTGGCCGGAACTAGTGGTGGGGGCCTGGGCCCAGGGCCCAGTTCTGCCGGCCCCACCTAACACCGAGCTGGGTACCGGGGCCAAAAGGGTTCTTTTGGATGAGGAAAGAACACCCACCTCTAGTTTCGGCCACCACACCAGCGACATGCTCGCCCAGATGGAGCCAGAGCAGAGGACCATCGCTCAGTGGGCCATCTCTCGTGTCCTGGAGGTGGGCGTAGATGGGTCCCTGCGATGGGGGTCCATGATCCCCGTCCCCCAGAAGATGACCCCTTGGCCCACTGCGCCCGCCCAACACATGGTGAGGAGACCCCCACGTCCGTATACCCCACCTCCCCCAAGACGAAGTGGACAAAGACCAGCACCCTCTCAGGGAGGGTGGGTCTACCAGGAGAGGGTAGGGGAGGAGGCAGCATCGGATCCAGCAGAGGATGATAAGGAGATTGGACACTACTAGCCAATGCACTAAATTAGCCTTATGGACTGCCGCCGTTATGATTTGGTATTTTTTACTTTGTTGCTGAAATCGAGCCCACATTGTGGCCAATTTGGTCGGGCACATTTGCTCTTTTGTTTTGTTCATTGCCCTTTATTAAACAAATAATACATTATATAAAACCATGGAGCAACATTATTTAACTTCTCACAACACAACTGTGTTGACTGGGTGTATGATTGTGTGCAACATATAGGGTACATTAAGCACACAATCAGGCCAATGGCGGCCATACTGGTACACAATGTAGACTGGTAAGATATATTCATAAATCAAATAGGTATCCAAATCTGTGACACACAGCCAAATTTACGGATTGTCAGGCCAACATGCGTGTGTTGCCATCAAGGACCAAACTGAAATATTCCTTAAATAATTTATTATGAAAATACATGTGTGGCACACAGTGGCCACAAAGGACACAATGCTGGTTTAGTGTAGGAGTAGCCACAACACACTCCCCACGGTCCCAATGTGGGACACTATAAGAAAAGAAGCCAACGCGGCCTAACAAAAAAACAATAATGACAACATGGCAACAGGGATGATTGAAAGTCCAACATGGACAACAGATATTAGGGGCAGGTTTGGCCTTTAATGAGTCTGGGTGCATCAGGTTCAGGGGAGGCCTCCGTGTGCTCGCTGGAGGGCAGCAAGCATGGCACCCAACCGGGCCAGTTCTTGCAGGCCGCGTTGGTGTGCCCTGTGCAAGGTTTGGGACACCTCATGGTGGGCCCGGATCACCTCCTCCATAGTAGGGACACCTGTTTTGGGAATAAATTCACATTTAGTTTCCAACAGTCCATGGGGGGGTTTAGGTTGTTTACACAAAAATATGCTCCTTACCCTCTGCTTCGACATCATCCGGACTATCAGGGGGTGATGGGGATGGGCTCAGACTCCAGCCGGCAGCCCCAGCACGTTCTCCATCTGCACAAAGAGTAGAACAAAACTTAAACCAAACAGTGAGACAATAATGAGGGAGGAAAAACACAACAATGATTACAGTGTGCATGGCGTATGCCCCAAAAATACACACTTACCACCATAGTCATCAATGGCTGGCTCCATAGCAGGCTCTTGGGACATGGCCACCCCTGGGCTCGCCACTGAGCTGAACACAGTGGGAGGTGGGGTCACTCCAGGGATGGGGGTCTGTGGCCAGATGATGGGGTTGTGTGGCACAAGGGGGCCTGGGCTCGAAGGTGCACCTTCCTCCGGCCCTGCAGGTGCTGCCAGCTCATCAGCCTCCTCTGGCCATGGTGGTGATGGGAGCTCGTCATCCTCCTTCAGCCATGCAGGGGATGACAGGTCCTCATGCTCCTCTGGCCATGGTGGTGATGTGAGGTCCCCAGGCTCCTCCGGCCCTGCAGGTGATGGCAGCTCCTCATCATCCTCCGGCCCTGCAGGTGCTGGCAGATCCTCATACTCAGGCCCTTGGGACCATGGATTGGCAGGTGGCGATGGTGTCACTGCAGCCTCTTGTGGCGGTGGTGTCACTGGGCCACGTGCGGGTGGGGCATGGTGCCCATCTTCGGAGGAAGAATCCTCACCATCTGTATTTGAAAGCACAATCACAGAGCTTTGAGTACAAAGGTTAAACACATTGTTGTCAGACATTTAGATTGTGTGCCTAGGTAGTTCCAGCATTACCAATAGGGTAGAAGGTCATGTTGGATGCATATACTCATGCATGTACTGTGTGTAGGACACAGTATGTTTACTAACAGGAGGGCCACTACACTGGCAAGATATGTTTGCTTGTGGGCAAACACACATACACATGGTAGGTGTGTGTGTGTGTTTTATTTTATGAAGGCCCAGAAGCCACTGGTGTTTGCCCCATGGCTGCGTACACCTATTGTTCAGGTACTATTGTTAGTTCACTTCTAACATCATGGTGTGTCTATATTGTCCCCTGTGTAGGGGGCAACATCTGTGGGGCAGTGTGTCATGTGTGTGTTGAAGATGGTACTGATTTTTTAAGATCACATTTACAATGTGGAGTCTGGTTAGGCACAAATATAGTGAGGTTACGGCTGAGTGCAGGTGTCAGCATTTGTGCTGCACATGACTGCTTTGTCCATATTCCTGTTTGGGTGTCAACAACCAGGCAATGCACATTGTTGACACATCCAAATGGTGGGTCAATACACATTTGTAAAATGTTGGACAATTAACATACATTTGTGTTATGGTTCCTTAGAAAACTGAGCATCAATCATCAGTATGCATCTTTAATTTTATTAAAGGCAGGTTACAGGCAGCATGGCAAGGGGAGGGAGTGTACAGTCACCTATACTCCACAGTCCCTCCCCTTGCCATGCTGCCTGTAACCTGCCTTTAATAAAATTAAAGATGCATACTGATGATTGACGCTTATTTTTCTACTGAATAAACTCTTTAATGAAGTGTTTTAGCTTGCACCACCAGGCCGAAGTGTAGGCACCCCCTCCAAATTAGGCTGAATATATGTTACCACATTGCAGCAGCCACACCGTGGCCCACACTCTCCTTCTAATATGTTTTTAGACATTGCTGTGTACTTTGGTACATGTACATGTGCAGGTGTGTGTTTGGGGCCAACAATTACTCACCACGCAGCCTGGCAATCCTGGCACGGATGTCCACTATGCGGCCTGGGCACTTCTGCTTCAGATCCGCGATCTTCTTCTGGATCTGCTTTGGGCTCCTCTCAACCCCCAGTTTGTGGATCAGGGCCCGCTGGATCCGCATCAGGGTGCTGCAATTGTGCAGCCTGGGGTGCCGGTGGTGATGGTGGCCCCAGTAGTCATAGCGGTCACAATGATCTATGAGGATCAGAAGCTCCGCCATACCCCACGTTGCAGCGCGCTGTGTGGCGGCCATGACTATGCTGCTATGTACAGGGGAGGGGCTGGCACCTTGCAGGCAGAGTGAAACTGAAACAAGCGTCATGACATCAGGACGGCCGCTTGTGACTCACCGTGGCCGGGGCTCCGGTTTAGACAGGCTGAAGCTCCTTCCTCCTTGTCACGGGTGGGCCGCGCCTGCCGGTAGTGGGGCCCGGTGGAGTGCAGATCAACAGTTGAAGACGTCTTGTAGGAACAGCTTAAAGGGGTTTAATTTATTCGTGACGCCACCTATGAGTAGTTCGGTAATCGTTACCGACGCTGCGGAACCTCCGGGGGATGGACAGCAGCAAGATGGAACGCTCCCCACAGGCTGAGCGGTGATCCCCAGAGGCTGGAGCTGCTTAAGATGTTGTGCGGCAGCTGCGGTTACCTTGTAGTGCGGACGGACAGTTCATAAGGAAGCACGGACACAGAAAGTCTCTGCAACGAGTCTTTACTGTAACCAGCAGGCAGTACATGGTATACAGTTTACGGGTAGTAAACCGGGTGGACTCAGCAGTGATAGTGTCCCTCAGAGATCCGCAAGTGTTCCATTCTAGCTAAGTGTTTCGCCATTGTCGCCCAGGAATACCAGATCGGGTACGGGGAGGCTGCTTCAATGCCCTATCCAAGTTGTACGTTGTGGATGTTTTGGGGAGCCTTGGATCCCTCGGTGGGTACACCGCTGATTAGACGACTGGAAGTTGGCTGATGGTGGGGTGCTCCTGTGAAGCTGCTCCTCCACGCTTCTGGTTCGCGTAGCAGAGGTGAACTGCTGCCAGCTTCGGTACCAGTGAACTGGCTGTGAGTTTTGGGCACGGGAGTCTTTTGGAACCCGTGGTAATGATGCCCGATCCCGGTTGTTGAGGCCTCAGGTGCTGACACCCGACCGGTGACGGCCCAGGGGCTGCACGGGGTGCGGAGCCCCCGCTCCTATTCCAAGTTCTAGACTGCTCAGGTCAAGTTCTAGACTCCTTCTCCTTTGACTAAGAGTCAGTTCTCCTACACACTTTCCTAGCACTCCGCCCACCAGGACCCTGGATTGGTCCTCTGTTCAAGGTGATGCATGCAGGGTTGGATCTCAAAGTTAACTAGGTCACTGCTGTGTCAGAGAATATTGCGGCTGCATTTATGGCTGCAATACCCTCTTGTGACGCACTCGTTGCGGGGCGCCACACTTGCAGGGCGTAACAAAATTCAAAGCCGCCTTACGCGCAGTGCGACACGGCAAAAACACTTCTGCATCAACTAAAAAAAAAAACGCAGGCCGCTACGTTCGGCAGGCAGCAATTTATTCATTTGTATGTGGTATGAGAATGTGCACACTATATAGGACTATACAGCACTATGCATTTGCCTGCACTATTGGGTGGCCGCGTAATTGTACTGATGTATCGGATCGTCCAGACGGGGCTTATGCGTCTAGTGCTGAAGTGACAGCTCTTCCAAGATGGCAACCTGTGAAGGGAGAGTCAATCGTAACGCAGGAGCCTCCACCAATGATCGCTGATGAGGCGCGGTATCCATGAGGCTGTGTCACACCCCTGGGAATTCGGTAGGCCACGCAAATACCTTGCCTGTGCCCCGATTACACGCCACCACCATAGCTATTGTGCCTTCATGTTTTTGAGCACGGCTCAGCAACAGGTATTCGAAGGAACTGCAGGGCACAGGGAGGAATTTCTCTATTTACACGCAGCCATTTCGTAGTAATTTCATGGCAACAGGCACAATTGTCCCCAGTGCCTGGCAGTTGCTGCCTTCCTGTGGCGGCATGTAAAGGTACCCTCACAGATATCATGGGGAGACTAAAGGCTTGTGGATTTTGGAATGTGCTGCATGAAAGTCACCTCTCCAACCATTTTAAGCTTGCAACTGCGGGGCAATTGATGCTACTGAAGTGGTGCCTGGGCCCACATTTTTGGAAAAAATGCAGACTCTTGTTGTAGTCCCCTAAATGTGACTCAATGCTCAGCATGTGCACGAGGCCTTACAGATGCTGAGGTAAAAAACACGAAATACTCATTGCCTGCACGAGGCCTTCCAGATACTGCAGTAAAAACCGCACCAAATATTCATCGCCTGCACAAGGCCCTACAGATGCTGAAGTAAAACTCACCAAATACTCATCTTCCTGATGTGCCCTTAAGGTACCTTTACACGCCTCCACTGTGGCTAGCAACAGGTATCCACCGCACGTGCACGAGCACGTTTTTAACGGTGGATACCGATCGCTAATGACGCATATAGACGCCGCCATTGCGATGTCCACAGAAGGTATCTGCGTTCCCCGGAAGTGCCGACAGCTCCTGCGGCGTACTTCCTGTGGAATACCTTCCCTGCTTTAACCGTCGCTACCACAAAGGAATATGGCTGTACATATTTCGCGCTGCTAGTACATAGGCGTGACAGAGTTGTGTATTCCGTGACGCTCGTACGCTGATTGGACAACGTACTAGCATCATGATTGGCCAGCCTGCGCAGGAAGGCTGGCTAATACATGACGCCATTGAAAATGTGTAGTGTGAATGGTCAGCACTTTAAATATGGTGCCCTGTGCAGGGACAGCCAATGGTAACACAGTATCCCCCACCAATCATCGCTGATGGGGCGTGGAATCCATGACGCTGTGGCACGCCCCTGTGAAATCACTAGGCGAAGTAACATCCATGCATGTGCCCCGATTAGACGCCACTATCATGGCAATTGTGCCTTTGTGTTGCCTTCGGTTTTTGAGCATGGCTCAGCAACAGGTATCTGAGTCCACTACGGGACACAGGAAGGCATTTCCCTATTTACACGCCGCCATTTCGTAGCAATTTAATAGCAACAGGCATAAATATCCCCAATGCCAGGCAGTTGCTACCTTTCACTGGAGGCGTGTAAAGGGGCCCTTATGGTACCTTTACACAGGAAGGGAGAAACCGCCAGGCATCGGACACAATTGTGCCTGTTGCCATGAAATCACTACGAAATGGCGGCATGTAATTCAGGGAGTTCCTTCCCGTCTCTCGCAGTTCCTTCGGATACCTGTTTCTGAGCCGTGCTCAAAAACAGGAAGGAACAATACCTATGGTGGCGGCGTGTAATCGGGGCACAGGAAGGTATTTGCGTGGCCTAGCGAATTCCCAGGGGTGTGCCACGACGTCATGGATACCACGCCCCATCAACGATCATTGGTGGAGTCTCCTGCGTTACAATTGGTTATCCCTTCACAGGGCGCCATATTTAAAGAGCTATCCATTCACAGTCCACAATTGCAATGGCGCCATGTATTCCTACGCAGGCTGGCCAATCATGATGCTATTGCGTTGTCCTATCACCGTACGAGATGCATGTAATACACAACTCTGTCACGCCTATGTACTTACGGCACTAAATATGTACGCCCATATTCCTTTGTGGTAGCGGTGTGTAAACCATGGAAGGTACAGGAGGTAACCCGCGGCACCCGTCGGCACTTCCGGGGAACAAAAATACCTTCAGTGGAGCACTTTGTGGCGGCGTGTATATGCGGTATCAGCGATCGGTATCAACGGTTAAAAAAGCGCGCGTGCACGTGCGGTGCCTACCGGTTGCTGCACTCTGTGGCGACGTGTAAAGGTACCATTACAGATAGTGAAGTAAAATGCACCAAATAATCATCATCTGAACATGGCCTTACAGATACTGAAGTAAAACGCACCAAATAATCATCATCTGAACATGGCCTTACAGATACTGAAGTAAAACGCACCAAATAATCATCATCTGAACATGGCCTTACAGATACTGAAGTAAAACTCACCAAGTACTCCTCGTCTGAACGTAGTCTTACAGATACTGAAGTAAAACTCATCTAGTACTCCTCGCCTGAACATGGCCTTACAAATACTGAAGTAAAACTCACCAAATACTTCTCGTCTGAACGTGGCCTTACAGATACTGAAGTAAAACTCACCAAGTACTCCTCGTCTGAACGTGGCCTTACAGATACTGAAGTAAAACTCACCAAGTACTCCTCGTCTGAACGTAGCCTTACAGATACTGAAGTAAAACTCATCTAGTACTCCTCGCCTGAACATGGCCTTACAAATACTGAAGTAAAACTCACCAAGTACTTCTCGTCTGAACGTGGCCTTACAGATACTGAAGTAAAACTCATCTAGTACTCCTTGTCTGAACATGGCCTTACATATACTGAAGTAAAACCCACCAAATACTCATCGTCTGCATGATGCCTTACAAACACTGGAGTAAAAACGGATTTTAGAGGGGCATGACATGCCTATATCTGTGTCTCCTCCTTTTACTCGTCCATCTCTTTTCTTTTCGCATTTGTATATGTACTTGTCACTTTTCCATGAGTATGTTGTGTGTTTTGAGTAGTTTGTCACCTTTTGGACACCTTAGAAGGTGTTATCTGGAGGCGTGGCCTGCAGCTCCATGGAGTAGTCAGAATCCCACTGAGCTCCTGTGCCTTTGAAACAGCGACGGGATTTTCGGTCTGATACAAGATAGACTATCCCACCAAAGCTACATAGAACTGTTAGTAAAGAGCTGAGGAACACTCGTGTCAACCAACTAGTGGCTCCGGTAAGGAGAACTCACACCGGGACCTTATATTACCTCAGACAGGATCTTGTCAGCTCTGGGCGCCATTTTCCTCAATGTGCAGCTACCAGTCCTCTCTCTCACTCAGAGATCCTGAACTGCCTGGCGTCTCAGGGTGACTAAACCTTATACTCCTACATTTCACAAGCTCCCGGTAGCCCACCTGAGGACTTAACCGACTGCGGACAGACCCGGGACCGGAGGAGCCGTGAGGAGCTGCGTGATATATCACTTACTCTCATTTGGGAGAAGGGATACAAAGCATTTCCCATCATAGTAAGGATTTTTCAAGATTTTTCAAAGTTTGTTCGCACAAGACGCAAGAATCGGTGACAAACGGTGAGGGACTATTTGCCTACCGGATCGCAGGGAGAAATCAGGCGGAGGGATATTACAGATCCTGACATTGAAAGTGCGACTTCTGACAGCTCTGGAGCGCCACCTCCTGACGCAGCCAGGTTACAGCAGTGTGTAATACAGTAAAGAAAGAGATCCTAACTTTACAAGCTTGCTCCCATGCAGCACAGAAACGAACATTGAAAGCAGAGAGAAAGAGATTAAGATCTCCAAGCAAGTGAGTGCTCTCCTTTGACATTCCAACGCACACAAGCCTCAATAAACAACTTTCCTTCACCCTTGTGTTGTGCTGTAGCCGAGCAGGTAATTCCTTTCTCATACCACAACAGCCAAACAGCTTGGACCTTTCCCATTTGTTTTCCCTGTCTCCCCTCCTCCACTACTTGTTGAGCTGTACTTTGACATACCTGCTGATTTATCTAAACAGACTAACTATAGATCTGCTACTCTACAACAAAATCTAATTCTATAAGTCTGCCTGCACTATCTGTCTGCTAAAATCCAGAGAGGAGATTTGTAAACTCAGACCTGAAACTTGACACCAGACAGGGTGAAAGAGACACTTTTTTACCTCACATCTATCTGCAGCCGGCTTTTATGAGGTAATAAGAAAACAGTTCATAACTTAAAGTCCTGTTTTGCCTGAAAGTTAAACTATCCTGTATAAATTTCCAATAGTTTATGTCCTGGATATCTGGATCAATTATAACAAGCCTTATATCTTCCTCAAGAGAGATTACTTTGTTATATATTGTATTATATATTAAGTGTAAAAGTCTGCATTCTAGTGATATCTTTAATTGAATGTTTGATTGAAACTAGTAATTAGACTTTAAGTTTCTATTGTTACATATGTAATCCTACACTCTACCTGTGACTAATTCTAGAAACAAAAATCCCTTACCTCACGACTTTATAAGTTCCTACATCTAAAGCCCCACTATACAGGGTGCTGATAACACCTCTCCAATCACCAATATCCTAAATGAACTACCACCAAAAACCCACTAGAATATTCAGACAAAGTCTGACACAATATGCCTTCTAAAGCCAAACCTACCTCAACTCCTCAAGAAATTGAACTTGCAGGAGATTTACAAAAATCACCATTGAAAAGTAAGATACCCACACCATACCAGTCCACTCAGACTATCAAAAAGGGCAAACAAGGCGATCACTTTGAGACCCCAGCAGAAACACCTATGAACGAATCCTCATATTCATCCAAAAGGAAAGAGATGAGTACCCCCTCTAAAACTAACGCTATGACCCCCACCAAAAGCAATCCGACCTTAAATCAGGATTCCACTACTAGAAGCCCTGTTAGACGAAAAATGAAAACAGACACAATGGGACTGGAATCTCTCCTTAACTACAAGCCGGGCCGACCTCTAGACAAAGACTTTATGGTGAATCTCTTTACTGCATTCCAATTTAAATTGGAAGACAATTTGGACTCTCACTTAGATGAAATCAAAACTACTGTTGCCACAATAGCATCCAGAGTAGACAGACAGGACCAGGCAATCTCCGAACTCAAAATTGACACCAAATCAACCAAGACCGAACAGATAAAAATGAAGGAAGAAATCAAATACCTAAAGGATAAATTGGCTGATAGGGAGGACAGAGACAGAAGAGTAAATCTTAAATTTAGAGGAATTCTCGAAACGGTTAAACCACAAGATCTCCCAAACTTTATCAAAAACCTAACAAAAAAAACTGTCCCAGGCAATCAAGAAATCGAATAATCAATAGAAAGGGCACACAGACTGCCTAAACCTGTTCGATTAGCAGAAGATATCCCTAGAGATGTCATTGCCAAATTTTCTTTTTTTCAAACCAAGGACCAACTAAATGAATACTTGAAAAAAAATAAAACCCTGCCTTCTACCTACAACAACATCAAGGTCTTTCTTGACATTTCAAAAGAGACTCTAAACAAAAGACGGTCTCTAAAACCAATAACAGACGTCTTAAGAGCCAACCAAATTTTATATAGATGGAGCCACCCCTCTTCAAATGTCATTTTCACCTATAAAGAAAAAAACTACACCATTGAAGAGGCGGGAATAGGACTTGAAACCCTAAAAGACCTCCATATCAAAAGCTGAAAACCTCTTTAACAACAACGACTCTGATAAACAATCACAAAATGGCACTCTGGCCAAAACATTAGCCTCAAGGAAGGAAAACATCGGTTCCGTAGAACCCTTCCTCTGAACAATTTTTCGACACGTCACTGAGTGACGAATACCTGATTACTTAATTTTACTCCCCCATTCTCCCCTCCCCTGTTGATTGGTTTCTTTACGTAACCCTACTTTTCCTTTCTTTTTCCTAACCCACTCCTCCCCAGTAGAGTCTTACTTAACCAAGTTACTCCAACAATTACTATGACCCACAACTTCCTATCACTAAACACTAATGGTTTTAATTCGCCACAAAAACGGTTTTATACATGGAAGGAGCTAAAAAAACTTAACATAGACGTTGCCGGACTGCAGGAAACTAGATTCAGCGCTGAGAATCAACCTAAATTCTCAAATCCACGTTACCCTCACATTTTTCTAGCATCAAATAAAAAAAAGAAAGCAGGCGTAGCTATACTAATTAAAGAAACGATCAAATTTGAAAAAAAAGAACTAATTCAAGATACAGAAGGAAGATATTTAATCCTCATATGCCAATTAGACAATGTTACCCATACATTAGTTAATATTTACGCCCCTAACTATGGTCAAATCGCATTCTTAAAAAAACTTCTACGAATTGTACGACAGAAACAAGAAGGTATCTTGTATTTCTTCGGAGACTTCAATGCAGTCCCAAACAGTAACCTTGATTCTTCCAACAAGAGCAGAAATCAAAACACCCAATTAGACCCACTACTAAAAAAAGAAGAACTTTACGATGCCTTTAGATGTATAAACTCCTCCTCAATAGAATATACCCACTTTTCCAACGTCCACAAATCCCTGTCACGTATCGACCTAATCCTCACTGATATCTCCTCCCTTAGATGCATTAAATCAGTCAAAATCCTCCCGAAATCTTGGTCAGACCACTCACCAGTTTTATTTGTAACCTCCCATGGCTGCCCCCAAAACCGTAGAAATGTATGGAGAGCAAACTCCTTTCTCTTTTCCCATCCACACTTCAAATCAGAAATAGAACAAACATTAAAATTATATTTTAGCGAAAACGACCTCGAAGAAATTCCTATCTCAACTATCTGGTCCGCTCACAAATCTGTGATAAGAGGGATCTTAATACAACTTAATTCCAGACATAAAAAATCTTTGCTTTTGGAAACAAAGAACTTAATTCATAAAATCAAAGAACTAGAATTATCTGTAGCTAGTCATCCCAATGAATTAACTATGAAAGAAATCCTCAAATTAAGAATGGAACTTAAATCCTTATTGGTATCTGACTACGATAAGATTTCTCGTCTAAATAAATCAAACTTTCATAATTGCTCTAATAAGCCATCTAAACTATTTGCGAAACTCATAAAAGTTCGTAGATCCAAAACTAATATTTCTCAAATTAAAAACAAGAACAATATTCTAGAAAAAATGCCACAAACAATCTCGGACACCTTTGCTGACTTCTACAAGTGCCTGTACAACCTACAACAATCTCATTCAGAACATATTGCTTCCCAATCCAAAATCACTACCTTTCTTAACACAATGGACCTACCTTCCCTCTCCAAAAAAGATCTTGAAGACTTAAACTCCCCTTTCACAGTAGAAGAAATATTAGACACAATCAAATCTCTAAAAAAACTAAAATCCCCTGGACCCGACGGATTACAAAACGAATATTATGCTGCATACCAGGAAATTTTAGCACCTTATTTAACTAAGTTATTAAACTCACTTACCAACCCCAATGCACCTCTATCTAAAGAAACCCTTCAAGCTACTATTACAGTTATTCCAAAAAATAAAGGTGACCCAGAAGATGTAGCAAACTTTAGACCAATTTCCCTACTTAATTCAGACCTTAAAATCATATCAAAAACGATCAACACTAGATTACAGAAACTTACCCCTAAACTTATACATAGTGACCAAGTAGGCTTCATCCAAAATAGAGGTTCGGCAGACGCCACTCGAAGAACTATTAATTTATTATCCCACATAGAGAAACAGAAAATCCCGGCGGTGGTGGTCTCTGTCGACGCTGAAAAAGCGTTCGACAGAGTCCATTGGGATTATCTTTTTGCCACAATGGAGAGATTTGGCTTCAAAGGCAATATTATCAACATTATCAAAGCATTATATACCAACCCAACAGCAAATATATTGACCAACAACACGCTCTCAGATACCTTTCCCCTATCAAATGGAACTAGACAGGGTTGTCCACTATCCCCCTCACTATTTGACCTATACATCGAGCCCTTAGCAGAAAAAATCCGAATGAACCAACATATAAGAGGTATTCACACCAAGACCAAAGAATACAAAGTCAGCCTATTTGCTGATGTTATTCTCACTCTTTCGGATCCTATTAACTCTCTCAGGAACCTCCTACTAACTATTCAGGAATTTTCAGAAGTCTCCTCATATAAAATTAATCTTAATAAAACCCAAGTACTTCACTTTAATCTGGATTTCAAAACTATGTCCACACTCAAAAAAGAACATAACCTAACTTGGGATAATAAAACATTGGATTATTTAGGTATATAAATCACTTCTCATACCTCGACTCTGACAGACACTACCCTGGAAACCTTACATAAAAATATTCAAAAAGACCTGGCACACATCTCTAAAATTGACCTGTCCTGGATAGGAAAGATTGAATCCTATAGAATGTTTGTTCTTCCAAAAATTATTTATGTTTTTCGCTCCCTCCCAATCCCAATTAAACAGAAATGGATAAAAAAGCTCCAATCTCAACTTTACAACTTTATATGGGGACAAAAAAAACCGAGGGTGGCAAGAAATACTCTAGAAAAAAGTAGAATGAATGGAGGATTGGCCATTCCCAACCTTTCAGCGTACTACAACTCAACCTTAATCATCCTAAGTAGAACTTGGTGGAGCGAGAATATGAGACCCAGTTGGCTGTCCATAGAAGAATCCAAATACCCTAAACATAAACTCAATCTACTTCTCCTCTCCCACTTATGTGATAAAACAAAAAGACTCCCTCAAGAACTAACTATCAAAGCGACAATCCAAGCGTGGAAGCATCTAGTTACAAAAGCGACTGAAAATTCATCATCAATTACCACAAACAACTGGATACCTTCCGAAATTTTAAACCTTTTAGTTCCATTCCTCAACTTAAACTCCTGGAAAAACCTAGGAGTTAACCTCATATCAGATATAATTGACAGGAGAAACCAGCTAATCCCCTTTGCCGAATTACGCTCTACTTTCAAACTACAAGATCAAGAATTATCAACTTGGGAGAAAATCAATTATATTAACAAGAAAAAACCAAACTTCCTCTTTCTCCTACCCATTACACAACTCTTCAAGTATCATCTCACCCCAGTATTCTGGTCTACAAAAAGTATATACAAAATCATTAACTCAGATACATTTATATCTAAAACTCCTAACCTGCTTGCTTGGGAAAAAGAATTAAGTATTCTAATTGACGTGGAATCAATAAGTCTCTCACTCTTGAAACTCCAAAAAATGATACCATGTACCTCACTAATAGAAACCCACTACAAAACACTCACCAGATGGTATTATACACCCCAACGATTACATACAATCAAGGAAGATTACTCCCCATTATGCTGGCGCTGTCTTCTGGAAGTGGGGAATATCTCACACATTTTTTGGCACTGTAAAAAACTAGAAACTTTTTGGAATGAGATCCAACTTCTGATTACAGACCTGACAGGAACTAATTGTACACTCACTCCGGAACTGGTTCTGCTGCTCCTTGACAGTGAATCGATACCCTGGCAATCTAGACCTCTGACTATACATATCATTTTAATAGCAAAAACTTTAATTGCCGCCAAATGGAGAGACATTGAGGCTCCCACCTTCACGGCTCTCTTGGAAAGAACTGCTGAACACAACGCCCATGAACTATCCCATTCGCTGAGATCTAAAACATTAAATAAATACAAAAAAAAATGGGAACCTTGGAACAAACTTTTTCCTTCCAAACACAACCCTATTTCAAAGCATTCTAACACTAGTTCTAACTACTCTTCACCCAATTAAATAGACTCTACTTATCCCCACCCCTCCCCCCCTTTCCCTTCTCTTTCCTACCATGTTAACATGTAATTTTGTTTACAGATGTTCTGAGTTTGAATTTGAAAATTACTTTATTCCACTTAGAAATGATTTTTTTTTTTTTTTTTTTTTTCTCGTAATAATTCAAACAGATTAACTTTACAAATTCGATACTATTGTAATTTGTATTATTGGATATAGACTAACATTCAAATCTGATTCTCTAATGGTGTTAAAAAGAACAGAACTTCTTTGTAAATCTGTCAAATTGATTGTAATGTTATATGGTTGTAACACAATCCTTTATCTTGTAAAACCAATAAAAACTTTGAACAAGAAGGTGTTATCTATGTGTTTGTATGTGTTTGTGTTTGCCTTACATTGTATTCAATGGGGTTCAACGTTGTTCGACGAACATTCGACGAACATTCAATGAACACACATCAAATTCGATGAATCGAATTCAAACACCGGGGTGGTGGCTCATCTCTAGTTTTTACTGAGACCAAAAAAAAAAAAAACACACATCCTGTGTATAACATAACAAACATACAAGGGTGCAAAAAGACATTACAGGTGGTGGAAGCGTGTCTATTCCGGGTCATAATCAGCTGCAGGAGCGGACGAGGCTTCTGGACCCATATCCCCATATGAATATGGTTCCGCCCTATGCAGAGTGTAGGATGGTCTGGGGACCTTCTGCATAGCAGGAGTTTGTCTGAGGCCAGGCATAGGAGCCCTCATATCCTGGGACACTGGTGGCGGTTCCTGGGGTTCCGCCAGGATGATTCTTGGTGTCAGTATTCCAGTGTCAGTCTCGTCCAGCGCCAGGTGGATAATGCGCTCAATGCACCGATGCTTTTGGGGCTCCATGTTCGACACCCGCTCTCTGACAAGCAGCCCAATCCCCGTGTTTGGGTGCTGTTCCTGGTGGAACAACACCCTTCTTGCCCAAGCTCCATGCTTAGTGGTTGGGGGCGTGAGAAGTGTCGCCTCCAAACTGTGAAGCATGGGCCAGGACGCTGCTCCATCTCTCTGGGCTCACTTTCTACCTCCCTCTGTGATGTTGATGGGGGAGGATCAGCGAGGGATGCCCAGGGCCGCACCGTCCATTGGACAGTGTGAGCCCTGTCATTCAGGCGGCAGCAGGCAGGGGGAGCGGCAGTGCAGAAGGGGCCTCATGCACACAGCCTCCCCCTGTCATGGCGCCGGCCGCTCACCGCAGGTAAGCGGCGACCCGGGGAGAGGCACAGAAGGGGAGGCAGCGCTGCCCAGGGTTCAATAGCACCATACCCCCCCCCGCCCCCCCCCCCCATCCCGGTACTCACGGCCGCGGCCGGCAATGACTGCCGCGGCTCAGGTGGCAGAAGGGGCGGCAGTGCTGGGCTCCACTAGCACCCCCCCCCGTAATCGGTGCCGCGGCTCAGGGGGCGGCAGTGCTGGGCTCCACTAGCACCCCCCCCCCCCGTAATCGGTGCCGCGGCTCAGGCGGCAGAGGGGCTTGGTGCACCCCTGGGGTGCCGATGCCTGACTTGAGCTATGTTCTTCAGGGGCCTGCAAATAAACAAACATATTGTTCAAACACTTGACATGGCAAACCCTCAATTCACCCACACATTTCTTTATAGTGATTTGGGCTAGGATTTGTTTGATACCACATCTAACATAACTATTTGTGGTTTGATGGGGTCATATGTGACGTTAAACAGAATTTACGTAAGTTACCAGAATGACAAGCATGATGATGCTGGTGGATGTTGCCGCCTTTCAATGAGCAAATATGAGTACACTATGGCCCTTTTCACATCTAAGCCTGGTCTACGTTTTGCTTCATTTGCGTTTCTATGTATTTTTAACGCTAAAAATGCATGCGTTTTTGCCCCCATTGATTTCAATAGAAACTAATGAAAAATGCATGCAAAAATGCATGTCCATTTTCCAAACGCAAAAACGCATGAGTTTTTGCAAACGCAGCCCTAGACTCATTGGGCAATGTTTTCTGCCTGTGTTTGGAAAAACGCATGCATTTTTGCATTTTGAAAACTGCACATGCGTTTTTGCATGGGTTTTTGTATGTGTTTTGCACGCATTTCATTGAAATAAATGGGGGCAAAAACACATGCGTTTTGTATGCGTTTTTAGAAGTAAAAACGCATAGAAACGGACATGAGGCAAAACGCAAACCTGCATTAGATGTGAACTAGGCCTATGTCGGCCATCACCTTTACATAAGGGCTAATTCGTTAGGCACTAGACGGTACTATCAACATAGGAGGAAAAAGGATAAGCTCAGTTTTATGCAAATAAAAAAGGTTTTATTTTCCTTTTAAAAGCGGCACACAGTGAAAAGCAGTGGCTAGCACAAGGCGCAGATGGTCACAATGGGACAGTATTATCGTTACAAAATAAACAGTTCACATTCCCAGTTATTACATGTACAGGCTGATTGGTGTAACCATACAAAAAGTGCATCATACAACATGATACTAATCCATATACAGTTGTGGCCAAAAGTATTGACACCCCTGCAATTCTGTCAGATAATATTCAGTTTCTTGCTGAAAATGATTGCAATCACAAATTCTTTGGTATTATTATCTGCATTTAATTTGTCTTCAATGAAAAAACACAAAAGAGAATGAAGCAAAAAGCAAAACATTGATCATTTTACACAAAACTCCAAAAATGGGCCAGACAAAAGAATTGGCACCCTCAGCCTAATACTTGGTTGCACAACCTTTAGCCAAAATATTTCTTACAGCTAAACAGTGTTAAGAGGTTAAAACTTAACATTTAATATTGAACGTACCGTATATACTCGCGTATAAGCCGAGTTTTTCAGCCCAAAATTTGGGCTGAAAAGTCCCCCCTCAGCTTATACGCGAGTATACAGAACTTCAGGCTTCCCCCGGAGGTATACAGGCCCCCCCATCAAGATCCAGGGCCCCCCCCCCTTGCGCGGCAAACATGTAAAGTAAAATCATACTTATCACTGTCCTGTCGCGCTGTCCCGCCGCTGCCGACATCACGATCCCGGGCTTCATTCCGCGTCTTCCGCCTTCCTGTGGTCGCGGGCAATGACGTCATTGCCCGCGACCACAGGAAGCCGGAAGCCGGAAGACGCGGAATGAAGCCCGGGATCGTGATGTCGGCAGTGGCGGGACAGCGCGACAGGACAGTGATAAGTATGATTTTACTTTACAGGTTTGCCGCGCAAGGGGGGGGGCCCTGGATCTTGATGAGGGGGCCTGTATACCTCCGGGGCTGCTGCTGTATACAGCCCTGGGGCTGCTGCTGTATACACCCCTGGGGCTGCTGCTGTATACACCCCTGGGGCTGCTGCTGTATACAGCCCTGGGGCTGCTGCTGTATACACCCCTGGGGCTGCTGTATACACCCCTGGGGCTGCTGCTGTATACACCACTAGGGCTGCTGTATATACCTCTAGGGCTGTATATACCTCTGGGGCTGCTGTATACTACCTCTGGGGCTGCTGTATACTACCTCTGGGGCTGCTGTATACTACCACTGGGGCTGCTGTATACTACCAATGGGGCTGCTGTATATACCTCTGGGGCTGCTGTATAGTACCACTGGGGCTGTATATACCTCTGGGGCTGCTGTATACTACCTCTGGGGCTGCTGTATACTACCACTGGGGATGCTGTATACTACCACTGGGGCTGCTGTATAGTACCAC
Organism: Allobates femoralis; assembly: GCA_033576535.1. Classification (NCBI taxonomy): domain Eukaryota; kingdom Metazoa; phylum Chordata; class Amphibia; order Anura; family Aromobatidae; genus Allobates; species Allobates femoralis. Next base: position 401,681,582 of record JARQOC010000001.1, read on the forward strand.
TGGGGCTGTATATACCTCTGGGGCTGGTGTATACACCTCTGGGGCTGCTGTATACTAACCACTAGGGCTGCTGCTGTATATACCACTGGGGATGCTGCTGTATACTACCACTGGGGCTGCTGTATATACCTCTGGGGCTGCTGTATACCACACTGCTGGGGGCTGTAACATAGTAACATGGTAACATAGTTTTTAAGGTTGAAGGAAGACTTTAAGTCCATCTAGTTCAACCCATAGCCTAACATGTTGATCCAGAGGAAGGCAAAAAAAACCCCATGTGGCAACACTAATCTCCACATTGGGGGAAAAAATTCCTTCCTGACTCCAGATACGGCAATCAGACTAATTCCCTGGATCAACGCCCTATCAAAGAATCTAGTATATATAACTGGTAATATTATAGTTTTCAAGAAAGGCATCCAGGCCCTTCTTAAATGTTAGTAGTGACTCACTCATTACAACATCATGTGGCAGAGAGTTCCATAGTCTCACTGCTCTTACAGTAAAGAATCCGCGTCTGTGATTATGATTAAACCTTCTTCCCTCCAGACGTAGAGGATGCCCCCTTGTCCCAGTCTCAGGCCTAAGAGTAAAGAGATCATTAGAAAGGTCTCTGTACTGCCCCCTCATATATTTATACATTATTATAAGATCACCCCTAAGCCTTCGTTTTTCCAAGCTAAATAACCCCAAGTTTAATAACCTGTCTTGGTATTGCAGACCCCTTAGTCCTCTAATAACTTTTGTCGCTCTTCTCTGGACCCGCTCTAGTTCAGCTATGTCTTTCTTATACACCGGAGACCAGAATTGTACACAGTATTCTAAGTGTGGTCGCACTAGTGACTTGTATAGAGGTAAAATTATGTTCTCCTCATGAGCATCTATGCCTCTTTTAATACATCCCATTATTTTATTTGCCTTTGCAGCAGCTGCCTGACACTGGCCACTAAATGTGAGTTTGTCATCTACCCATACACCCAGGTCTTTTTCAGTGACAGTTTTGCCCAGTGTTTTACAATTAAGCACATAATTATACCTTTTGTTTCCTCTGCCCAAGTGCATGACTTTACATTTATCCCCATTAAAGCGCATTTGCCATTTAGCAGCCCAAGCTTCTAGTTTACATAAATCCTATTGTAATATAAAACTGTCCTCCTCTGTATTGATTACCCTGCAGAGTTTAGTGTCATCTGCAAATATTGAGATTCTACTCTGTATGCCCCCTACAAGGTCATTAATAAATATATTAAATAGAAACGGGCCCAACACTGACCCCTGTGGTACCCCACTGTTAACTGTGACCCATTCTGAGTGTGTTCCATTAATAACCACCCTTTGTTTCCTATCAGTAAGCCAGTTCTTAACCCACTTACACATATTTTCCCCTATCCCCATTGCCCTCATTTTATGTATCAACCTTTTGTGTGGCACCGTATCAAAAGCTTTTGAAAAGTCCATATACACCACATCCACTGCATTTCCTTGGTCCAGTCCAGAACTTACTTCTTCCTAGAAGCTTATTAGATTAGTTTGACAGGAACGGTCC